>WAHA01000030.1:0-656341 GCA_008973685.1 Trametes sanguinea
CAATGGGAGCAGTACGCTGACACCTTTGCAACCAGTTGGCTAGCAGATGCTACCCTGTGACCCTTCATCCGGTCACCAAGGAGTCTACAATACCGTTCAGTGGTACACACCTTGCATCAGCAGTCTGTGCCTTCCTTTCAGTTAATATGAGTGACTTTTTGCCTTTCACAATTGACTTTTAATTTGAAGCAATTGACCATGAGATACTCTGAGATGTCAACCTTGATGGCTTTTAGCTTTGACTTGCACTATGGCTTTGAGCTGTCCTCTTTGTGACTTTTGGCTGTCTTTCTTAATACTTTGTAGCATCTCAAGTCAGATAATTTTTCTTTAGCATTTCAGTATGACACAGTATTGTAGAATCATTACAGCTAGAAGCTTTTCGATGTGACAGAGGAGCATAAAGTTTAAGAAGGCATTGTGTTTCCCCAAGTCACTTTGAGTGACCTCAAGCCAGAAGTGGCTTTTAGAAGGCTCAGTACTAGCCACCAGCCTAGTGGTGTCAGTTTCCCAAGTCACTATTTACTTTCACAAAACAGTGTCTTTGAGTGACTTGCAGGTCTAAAAGTCACAATCACAAATTGCTGCTGTGCCCACATGAGTACACAGCACCAGTTGCTGCTAAACTTTGCCTGGCCATCACTAGCCTAGTACTATCTGCAGGCCTAGGTGTGCCTTTGAACACTGAGTTCTTGACTGTGAACTGGTATATCAATCTGCCATGCAAGCCCAGACAGTCAGCCTAGCCCAGCAGCTTGCAATAACAGTTTATGCAGTAGCCTATCAAGGCTGTAGTATGATGGGATATGAGAGGGAAGGGCATCAAGGGTAACTGGCTAGAGGTTTGTCTGTCTAATGAAATGGACACACTTAGTTTAATCATATTCAATGCCAGAATGAGACCCCTCTGAGCTGGAGACAGTGGCCCATTTGCCATAGTTCACATGCACCTATTGAGAATGAAACAGAGACCCAGGCAGCTGTATAACCTGAGAATCCATTAGCAATATGTGATTGTGACTTTTCCAAATCTGCAAGTCACTCAAAGTCACTGTTTGTGTGAAAGTAATAGTGACTTGTGAGATTTGCATCCTTAGTAGCAGCTAGCACGAGTCTTGTGAGAGTTACCTTTGACTTGGGATGACTTGAAAAAAATATAATGCCAATTGTCAACTTTTTGCTCCTGTCGCATTGAAAAGCTTTCAGCTGTAATGATCTACAATTCTGTTTTATTATGCCATAGAAGAGTTCAATTAACAAATGTGACAAGCACAAAACTGTTCCATTTTCAGGTTTGAACCAGGGACCTCTACTCTTCCCATTCCACAGGGGCACTATTCAACACTGCACCATAAGAGCTTTTTCTGCGTAGCCTGGATACATTATATGTAAGCACTCTTGCTGGACTTCACTTATTTACTCACTTCACCTCTTGGCGCTATTGTTATACAGCCTTGTCTTTTACTCACAGGTATCCACTTTTGGATGTAAGCCCTTCAGAGGCCTATGCAGGGTATCAGACCTGTCTATTGAGCCATATAATATTGTTTTGCAGGTGATTTTTTTACTATGTAGTTGCCTTTTCAAACCTCTGAGAGTCGACTTTAGGGGAACATAAGTTGCCTTTGAGCAGACTAGCGTGTTATGTCACAACCTTTCGGATAGGTGCATTCGAACAGTTTTGGAACGGCAGTCCAGTGTTTGCAGAGAAAGATACATTCTACTTGCCAATGACCCCACCCTTCTTCCTAATCACCTGTGCCATTCTCTTAGGCATCCCCTAAACCAGTGCCCTGCAGTATTCCACCCCAATTGCCTCCCATTGCTTCTCAACACGCTCCCATAACTCCAACATCCCAGCAGGGTAGTCCAGATACGTATCGAGCTTCTCCTTGATGTAGCCCCAGAGGTTTTCGATGGGGTTGAGGTCAGGGGAGTTTGCAGGCCACTCAAGGAGTACAATGCCATCCTTGCTTCTTGAACCAGGCGAGGACCTTCTTGGCTTTGTGGACAGGGGCATTGTCTTGTTGAAAGATGATGGTGCACGTCGTCTTGTTGAGTTTCTGAAGGCTGAGGTGAAGCTCCTTCTCCAGAATGGTGATGTAGGTGTCGGTCTTGAGGGTACCATCGATCCTGTGGGGAACACCCACTCCTTCCCAGCTGAAGCAGCCCCAGAGGAGGAAATGTCCACCACCATGTGCCTTCCATCCCTGCACCACCCGGTCGTTTTCTTCTTCATCCACTGGCACCCAAACCCATTGCCGACTGTTGTTCCCAATCCGATAGATGACTATCTCATCTGAGAAGATGACACGCTTCCAGTCGTCCACGGTCCAGTGTTCATGCTCTTTTGTGAACTCCAAGCGAGCATGCTTGTCAGCAGCTGTAAGGGCGGGCCCCTTTTTCTTGACAACTGCCTTCATGCCTTGTCTCTTGAGCTCATGACGCACCGTCTGGGTAGAGACAGATACAGAGAAGGTTTTGTCGATGAGCTGATTGAGTCCGCGAGCAGTCTTGACATTGTGGGTGCGCATCAAGTGCTTGAGGTACTGAGCATCAGCACTTTTGAGCTTGCGTGGACGGCCATCCTTGGACTTTGGGAGGTTGGGACGGAAGACAGTGTGATAATAGTGGGCAGTACCAAGAGATATGCCAAGCATTTGAGTGATCTGACGCAAGGATTTCCCTTGGCAGAGCAAGGCAACAATTGTCTGAATAGTGTCCTTGGAGAGTTGGCATGGCATGGTGATGGTGGTAGAAGACAAGATGGTGTTGGCTTCACATCAAAGCTTGTTTGATGGGCAATCAACCTGAGAGCAGATCTCCCACAGTCACATGATCTCAGCAAATTTATGGCAATATTTTACTTTTACAGATGGGGTGTTCTAAAACTGTTCGAATGCACCTATTGGAAAGATTATCACATAACACTGCCATTTGTTGACATAAAGATAGCATCAATACATGGCCATAGACCTATGAAGGACCACTCCAAAGATGCTCTTGATTCTTGGTTAAAGAGCCAGCCGTTGGGCAGAGAATTGAATTTATTTACGAATTATGCACCTATCCAAACAGTTTTGTAACTATCTGTACATGTGGACCAGTCCCCCCGGGGACTGGGGGTAAGACCCCTGATACTCTAGTCACCTGACCAGGATGAGTCAGTTGTCAGGCATGCCCTTTGCCCAGCCAGGATCTGACCAATAGCAATCCCTACATTACCAAGCAAATATCTAGAACCTTCCACCAAAGCCTAGAACCAGCTGGACCAAAGGTCCAGCCACAGAACTCTCCAGAACATACTAGAACATTTGCGAAGAAAACAATGATATCTAATGGTATTTATGTATTAAGGGGTTTATCCTCCAGATAAGTACCAAAAGTAGTAGCTGTAACCGTATTTCCCTTCAAATAAGCGCCCAGAAGGCGCAGGACAAGTCCCGATTTGTGACACCCTGGCTGTAAAACAGCTTTGCCGTGCACCCATAACATGTCCAATGCCCTGCCTGTAGCAGGTCTGCCACTTCCATTGGCTTTGAAGTGCTATTGGGGATGAGACTCACACTCTCCTCTTGTGCCAAGCACTGCTGCTCAGTGCTTACGATGCACACTTCAAGGTGAATATTGGTGCAGCTCACTACCCTTTATGCTACTTCCTCAATGCTATACTGGAATCTTGCTCACCAGTGGGCTTCTTGGCCCTCTCCTTATGGTAGCAAATGACCTTGCAGATGTATCTAATTTCTGCACTAGCACATTTCATTGGAAAGTGTTGGAGAAGGTCAGAGTATGGCCTGGGGTCAGAGATGAGGACTTCGGTGAAGCTATTAGCAACACCTTGAGCTATGTACCTGTGTCCTCTATTTGCAGGAGGATTGCACGCACACCCTAAGTCCTACAGGGGTCAGAGTTGGATTCAGCAGACTTCAGACAGAGTTTAGAGTATGGAGTGTCTTAGTAAGGATAGAGTCAAGTAAGCAATGTAAGATAGTATAGGGTTAACAAGATATCCGAACTGAAGTCCCTTGGCACCTACATCAGCCCTTTAATACCCAAAGGGGTAGTCTGATGACACCAAGTCAGAATCTAGAATTGGAGCAGCATCGAATCGGACCTGGGTTATCTCTGAGCCCCTTGATGTAGAGGGGCTCAGGGCTTCACATAGCCTGACCCAGCAGAAAGTAGCTAAATGTCCCTATGATGCAAAGGGTACGATTACTGAGTAAAGTAAGTAATATAACTGAATGAAGTAAGAACTAAACGGGGATAATAACAAATCTATATACGTAACAGAGTTTGTGTTGGAATAGCGGAGTCCCAGTGTTGGAGAATGTCAGACTGGTCGGACCTGGCGCATGGTCGTAACAGAAGTGGCCTTTAATGAGCTTCTGACATCTTTTCATTTGTAAAAATGACAGGTGCCAATAAGATGGTGTGAGGTTTCAATATTCAGGTCTCTATAGGCATACTGTTGTGTGTATCCCTGTGGCTTGTATAAGCAGACATCTATGGCATATGCATAAAAAACAACAGACTGTATGTATTCCATTAGCAGCAATAATGGGAGTACAACTACACTCAGCTTGCTTATAACTACTGTATGGGTGGACACTTGTGTAATGGCTGGTGATTGCATCAGCCAAAGTCAATACTCTCACTTCCTCTCTCTCTTTCTCTCTTTAAGTGCTCTTGTGGGGCTCGTCTGGGGCTGCAAACCAGCTTAACCGTTACAAGTGGAGCAAGTGTGACAACCACTGCCATCAGTACGGAGTGCTGCCCTTTCAGTTAACTTAAGTGACTCAGAATGTGACTTCAACTTATAGCAATTGACTTTGAAATGTCAACCTTCATGGCTTTCAGCTTTAACTTGTTCAGTTAGACAATGATACTTTTTCCTCTGTTAGACAATGCTATTTTTCCTCTGCTCAACTGATTTATCAGTTTGGCTTGTATCTTAGGAGTTGAAGTTCCTGTGAAGAAGTCTGTGACCAAACTGGTTTGCTCACAGACACCTCTGCAAGTCACCCCAAAGCCAACTCTCAGAGGTTTGAAAAGGCAACTGGAAATAGGTGAAAGTTGCCTGTAAGATAATACGAGATGGGTAAATAAACAAGTTTGATGACCTAACGAGGCCTCTAAAGGGCTTAGAAGAACACCATCCAAAGTAAAGTACCTATGTACAAAAGACAAAGCTGCAGAACAAAAGCACTGAGAGGTGAAGTGAGCAAAACATTTGAAATCCAGCAAGGATGCCTACATAGACAGTGATGCCTATTTATATTTGTGAGAAGGTACCTACTTAGTAAGCTACTAATGGTCTTTTGTAACTACCAAAGGTGAGAACATTGTTTTCTGCTTGTGATGTTTATTATTTATCTCTTTTTTAGCATTATGGAACAAATCATTACAGCTGCAAGCTCTTCAATGTGACAGGGGAGCATAAAAGTTCAGAAAAGGCATTGTGTCTTTCTCAAGTCACCCTAAGTCACCCCAAGCCAGAGTTGACTTTAACAAGGGTCAGTACCAGCCATCATCCTAGAGGGTGTAAAATTCACAAGTCACTATTCACTTTCATGAACTAGTGACTTGAAAGTCACAATCACACATTGCTGATGCTTCTTTCTCACTTTTACTTACTGCCATTACCTTGCTTGTCAAGGTTCCAAGGACCCCCTTAATTGAATCCCTCGTGTCTCCGTGATGTTCCAAGGTCGAAATTATCAGCAATGTGCAATTGTGACTTTCAAACCTACAAGTCACTCAAAGTCGCTGTTTTGTGAAAGGAAGTAGTGACTTGTGAAATTTATGCCCCTACAGTGGTGGCTGGTACTGAGCCTTATGGAAGTCACTTTGACATGGAGTAACTTAGGGTGACTTGGGAAAGACACAATGCTTATTTCAAACATTATGCTCCCCTGTCACATTGAATAGCTTTCAGCTGTAATAATTTACAACACTGTGCTATAGTGCCAACAAGAGTATGAATGACAAACATTACAACGGCAAAAATTATTCATATTTTTAGGTTTGAACCAGCAAACTCCATAAGTTCAATATTCATCTTAGAGCCAATTGCCACTATACCATAGGGGCTTACTATGCCAAGGCTGAAGTCATCATATGTAGGAATCCTTGCTGGACTTCAACTTTTTTCACTTACCTTCCCTCACAGTGCCATTGTACTGCAGCTTTATCTTTTGCTCCTGTTACGACCATGCGCCAAGTCCAACTACTCCAACATTGTGGAGGAGTGATTTTGAGGCGGTGAATATCGTCGCACAGGACACACACGACAGACGGAGGTTCGATGGTAGGCTCACCCAAGCCGAGGGTTCAACGGTCGGAGAGCATAATGCTAGATAGACGATGTGAGACGGCGGTGAGGTGGAGGGAGATGACTGTTAAGCAGCAGGAGACGACAGGGTCACTTCGTACGTGACTAGCGGTCTGAGGACGGACTGAACTTTGAGGGGGAGAAAAAAACTCATCCATTTGAATGGCGGGACATCGCCTACTAATACAAACGCGCCTCTGTCCTCCGGCTGTCCTCTTGGCAGAGACGTTGGCATACTTCTTTGTAATGTACATTTGTGCATGTCAAGAGAAAGACAAATGTCAGCAGCTATTTGACTAAGAAAGGAAAGATGCCTAAGACTTCGACTCCCTATGTGGGGGATCGGATTCGAGGGAATGACTCAGCGCAACAGACTCGACGCGACATACGCTTCCCGTCGAACCCCAAACAACGGTGAGCGCAAGCGGAGTTTTGCTGTCTGCGGCCTACCATCCTCGAGCAATCCTCCCATGCAGGACACGTCGTCTCAGGATGCACTTGGGCGCGTGTGGATGGTGGAGAAGGGTGGAAGGTTTTTCATTTTTGGTGTACATGATCAAGCTTGAAAGCAGAGCGAGAGCGAAGCGAGGAAGGGAGAGCGAACAAAAGAGAGAGAAAGAGAGAGTGGGCGAGAACTCGGAAGAGTGAGCATGAGCGATGGAAACCGAAGATGGAACAGAAGATGTCGTCGCCAGACAGGCGATTATTCGGAGATCTACATTGTGGAGCGTAGCATCGTGGCGTGTCGAGATGATCCTGAACCTGTCAGCCAGTCCATCATCAATCCCATTTGGGTGCGCTTGGTCCATTCCACGTGACTGAGTCACGTCGCGTTGTGTCTGTTCTCCTGCGCCTTCAACTTGACTGTCAGTCTTTTAGCACTACCACAATGTTCTCCGACTCACAGACTCCGACTACCCCGACACTTACTCTAATACTTACCTGATTAGTCATTATCTCCATTTGGTCTTTACTCCATTTAGTCATATTACTTACTTAGTTTAGTATTGTACCCTTTACATCATAGGGACAACTAGTTACTTTCTTCCGGGTCGGACCTGATTCTGCTCTGATTCAGAATTCCAATCCGGTGCCGTTGGACCTCCCGTCAGGTATATAAGGGCCGACGTAGGGGCTGAAGGACTTCAGTTCGGATATCTCACTAACCTACCTACTTACATCATTCTGCTTACTCTTGCTTACCCTTTGCAATCCACCTCTTCCCCAAACTCCATCTAACCTTCACCCGAACTTCGCCTGACGTCCGCTAGGTCTGACTCCGACTCTGTAGGACTTAGCGCATGTGAGCGATCCTCTGCCTGCAAATAGAGGATATTGGTGTGTAGCTTGAGGCATTGTCAATAGCTTCGCCAAAGTCCTCACTTCTGACCCCAGGTCTGACAACCCCAACACTTGTCTGATGAACTCCAACCCCTCATCCAGCCTGGTTCCTAACAGCTCCCAGGAATTTGACTTTGGATGGTATTCTTGTCCGCCCTTTAAGGCCTTTTCAGGTCATGAAACCTGTCTATTGAGCCATTATATATTGTCCCACAGGTGACTTGCACATACTTTCAGTTGCCTTTTTAAACTTCTGGAAGTTGGCTTTGAGGTGACTTTTAAAGGTGCCTTTGAGCAAACCAGTCTAACCACTAAACTCTTTACATGAACTACAACCCCTAAGATCCAGGTCAAAGTGATACATCAGATGGGCAGAGAAAGATGCCTTATTGCATGACTTGCAATGCGACAAATGTGTTTAGAAAGATGGCCAAAAGTTACAAAAAGGCCAGCTCAAAGCCATGGTGTAAGTCAAAGCTGAAAGCCATGAAGATTGACATTTCAAAGTATTTCAAAGTCAATTGCTGCAAGTCAAAGTCACATTCTGAAAGGCAAAAGTCACTCAAGTCAACTGAACGGAAGGTGCAAATTGCTGATAATCCCAGAGTAAATCACTTCTGAATTCTTCCTCAGCGCTTAGAACACACGATCCAAGTCTCCGCACTTCCAACACATCATTAGTATACTTCCCGCTGCCATTCTGTTTTGTCGTTGCAGGGGGCACCGTGTGTTTGCGAGGGAGCAACAACAACAAGATCATCCTACCATCTCAATACAATGCCAAGCTCTGAGGCTTGCTCCACTTCATGCGCTTCATGCTCACCCAGTCGATCTAGATATTCTCTGACAAGAAAGGCGCGTCTGGCACAAAAATCAAAGATGTCTACGTGGCCAATGTGACCTCTATCTCACTGTTGCACTACACGTCTGAACTGTCCATGCCCACAAATGCATCACCACTGTCAATCTGTGGTCTCCATCCCTTCACAAAAAGAGGCGTTGAATGCTGTGATCGAGTGTTACTCTGTAAACATTTGTCATTCTAGTTGTACAACACAAGTATTGCATAGCCCGCAATAATATATTTTGGTTTGCCCCCACTCAGTTTGCTGCAGCGCCTAAGCAACCCGACAAGCAAGGTTAACTAACGCTGATGCATGTGGCGGCACTTCTCTAGTTTCAAAAAGTCCGCAATTGACAGCTGTTTGCAATTGCTTTGGACAAGCACCGCGCGCGCACTTTTGACGACCGAAACTTGCGGGCTCAAAAAATCCCACAAATCCATCTCGCACCGTCCACTTCTCGTTGATTTGCTCGAAAGTGGTACGGTTGGATTGCAATTTATGGCAGCAATACTTTTCATGCACCATATGATGTACTTCGGGCAAAAGGGAGTGCTGCACGGCCCTGTCAAGTCGCCAGCTGAAGGGAGCTTATCTAGCGCCCATTGGGCGCTTACTATAATGCGATTAACGATCCTTGCAAGAGACGCCGCTCAGAATGTCTGCATGCTCACTGAGCTAGCCACCGAGATCCTACATCTCTCATCTTTCGTGTATAGATCCTGGTACAGCACAGGAAGTGAGTGTGCTATTTTTTTACTGAGAGTTTATGCATAAAATTGCGAGATATCGCGCCGATAGTTGCCCAAATGGCAGATTCATCCTCACCCCACTCCGATCAACTCTATCTCGAAAAATCACTGACATACGGTTGCTTGTATACTCCAGAGTATACAGAGCTCCTAGTGATGCCGTTTGAGTATACGTTTGAGTGCGTGAAGGGCCTGGCGAGCATTCTCAGTAGGTTTATTGGGGTTTTCAAGCCCCGCGAATTTCGGTCGTCAAACGTGCGCGCGCGGCGCTTGTCCAAAGCAATTGCAAACAGCTGTAGAATAGCTATGTCTTGATTGCCTGCGTATATTCACCCACACTCAGACCTGAGTGTACATCTTGACAGTCTGCTCGTTTGTCAAAGTCTGCGTGAATACTGGTACGAGCGTGCCAACACTGGTTTCGAGTTCAAGATTACGTAGAAATTTGCACTGTCAGAGCAGAGCCCGCATGATTGGGTTGCACATCTGGCTGTCTACCAGCACACTCAGTCTCAGCAGCTAACATGCACCCCAGTGTCGAGCTGGTTACCGTACTACTCGTAGAGTCGAGCTGCCACCGTCAACACGACGTCACCGAGGGCACCTCACCGATCAGCAACCCCAGGCAGATCTAGACCCAACCTCCTTGCGTTTCTCCATCTCCCCTTCCACACCTTCCCCTTGGTACCGGCCCAGCAGGTCCCACACAACCTGAGCGTCCGCACGCTCCGCCGCGCTCATCATGAGAGACACGGTGTTGAAGCGAGGCACGCGCGGGAGGTTGACCATATATCCACGGACCACCCGGAGCCGCTCCTCATCTTCCGGGGCGGCGCCCAGTGCCACCCGAAGCGTGTGCAAAATCGCTGCTAGAATGGGCGGATCAAGAGAAGTTTTGAACAGCACCGGAAGGCGCGTCGGAGGTATGTGCTACGCAGCAGTTCAGCAGAGGCTACAATACGAGAACGCTGGCCTGTACGTACTCGCAGAACGTCCCAGCGTTCTTCCTCTGTGCGCAAGGTCTTCCATATGTTCATGAAGGCAACCAACGTTTGAGGTGGTTCTCGCTTCGGCGCGCTCGTGCTACCATTTTGCGAGGATGGAGCGGACGTGAACAGCTTCTGCGTGCCGTCCGCGCGGAATATGCCACCGCGCGGCCGTGCTTCCTCTCGTGCCGCCTTCGCCTCGCGGAATGTGGATGGCGGCGGTCGTGATGCAGAAGGTGCTGCTGGTGCAGGTTCAGAGCGATTAGAAGCTGTCGTATCGCTCGACTGTTGCGCTGGAGGCGACTGAGCCAGGGGGCGCGAAGCGACCGGCGTCAGCAGGTCGTCTTTCGCTGCTTTGCTTGCTGAGGGCTGAGAGCTCGGTCCAGCTGTCTGGGCAGATTCTACGATCTGGATAGGGATCCGACGACGTTTTGGAGGCGATGGCGTTGATGAAACTGAAGGCGATGGTGCAGGGACGGAGATTTCGACTGGTATCCTCTGTGAAGACAATGTGAGCGTTCGGGCCTGAAGTGGCCGCCAGAGGACCCGACCTGTTTGGGTTTCGCCGGTATAGCTTGTAGAGCGGCCTTTACTTTCTGAAGCTCCTGTTTGGCGGCCTGATTAGCCGGGTCGAGCTTCAATGCCTGCGCAAAGTCTGTCCGCCTTTAATGAATTGTCACCAGTGTTCTCATTCAACACATACCTGCTTCTGCTTCTCGGAGCTTCTGTATCGCGACACGCGCCTGGCCTCTCCTAAACAGCCCCTTCACGTTCTTCGGGTCGAGCCGCAACACCGCGTCGCAGTCTCTCTCCGCATCTTCGTTCCTGCCAAAGAGGCGGGGGCGCGTCTAGGTTATGCATGGGAAGAAGGGTCGTAGCCACGTACTCACTTGCCTAGCTTCAGGTATGCCGCCGCGCGATTGAGAGGATAGGTTGGGTTAGACGGGTCGGCAATGAAGGCAGCGGTGTAATGGCCGATGGCTTTGGGGAAGTCACCAGCCTTGAACGCCTCGTTACCCTGCAGACGCCTCAGCACGTTCACGACGATGGTTAGCTAGCACATAAACGATACCTTGTCCTTCTCTGCCTGTGCCTTTGCTGACATTCTAGCGGGCGTTGGAGGATTATGAGAGTGAGCGTCGAGGAGTCGACCGGGGATGCGCGTCGGTGGCGGAGAAAGCAGAGTTACAGTACGCGCACGTGACTGAACGCACTATGGAAAATTCAGGCGCGCTCGTTCTCAGACTGCAACTGCAGCTACCACTGCACTCGCCTCCTCCGCCTCCCCCGATCACACTCCATTCCGTCTCCCGCCCTCCCACCGTCGACACCGACACAAAGGTCGACGAGCCATGTCCGACGCCCCCGCCCTCACGCCCGCCTCCTTCCCCGAGTACAACACCCAGCTGCAAAGCGCCGCGCTGCAGGCGACCCGCGCCGCGCTCGGCCTGCCGGGCGACATCCCCTTCCACCGCTCCGTGCACCCCGACTTCGCCAAGGAGCTCGACGGGTGCTCCGCGCGCGTGCTTTCCATCGCGAACAAGCTCCTCGCGCTCTCCGACACCGCGAGTGCCGGCGGTAAGGGCAAGGGCAAGGCGCGGCTCGAGTCGCAGGACGATGTGGTGGACCGTTTCCATTCGGTCGTGGTGGACGCTATGGACCAGCTGCTCGAGCGTGCTGTACGTATTGGCTGCTGTGCGATGAAATATGATGCAAACGTTGGTCACAGGACATTGGTCTGGACGAGTTCCTCGGGCACTCAAAAGCACCCGCCATCGCGGTGAATGCTGCCCAGCCCTCCGCACAAAAGGTATGCATCGACGGTCATTCATTATTCATTTATGATCCTTATGATTCCCAGCCAAAGAAGAGCACTGTGCTGCCAGGACGTCTTGACCCCGCACTGCAGCACGCATCCCACCTGGCCAAGCCCCAACTAGCGTTCAGACGCAAGGTCGACAACACCGCTGGGACGACATGGCAGCCCACCCTGCGGCACAAGTACAACGCAAAAGTCCCTCTCGGCTACAACCTCCAGGACTCGGACAGCGAGGACGCAGACCCGTCGAGCTCGTAAGTCACCACGCCCCACACCCAGATAGCCCGCTGACCCTTCCCAGCCTGCACCCCTACCGCTACGAGATCAAGCACATTTCCTACCCCGCACGCATGTTCCAGCCCGCCCCGCCGATTGCGCCGCGCTCCTTCGCGGACACGCCCTTCTCCTGGGTGTCCACGCCCGGCGAGTTCGCCGCGATGCTCGCGAAGCTGCGGACCGCGTCCGAGATAGCGGTCGACCTCGAGTACCACAGCTACCGCACGTACGGCGGCTTCGTGTGTCTCATGCAGTTGAGCACGCGGGACGAGGACTTTGTCGTCGACACGCTCGCGCTCCGGGACGAGATGGAGGAGCTCAACGAGGTCTTCACGGACCCCAATGTCGTCAAGGTCTTCCACGGCGCGGAGAGCGACATCGTGTGGCTCCAGCAGGACTTTAACCTCTACGTCGTCAACCTCTTCGACACGTACCACGCGTCCAAAGTGCTCGGTGCGTGTATCGGGGGAATCCGCAGTACTTCTATTCTGACACCGTACGACAGACTTTCCCAGGCACGGCCTGGCAACATTGCTGGAGATGTACTGCGATTTCACGGCCGACAAGCGGTACCAGCTCGCCGACTGGCGGATTCGGTACGTCCGCCGTCACTATCATCCTCACCTACAATTCTGACCGCAGCCGCCTCCAGACCCCTTCCTGAAGAAATGTTACAGTACGCCCGGTCCGACACGCATTTCCTGCTCTTCGTCTACGACAACCTGCGGAACGCCCTGCTCGATCGCGCGCAGTCCCGCGCGCAGTCGCGGGCGCAGAGTCCCAGCTCGTCCCACGCGACGCCCGCCCCCGACGCACCGTACCCGCCGTCGCATGCGCTCGTCCGGGAGGTCCTCTCGCGCTCGGAGGAGACCGCTCTCCGGGTGTACGAGAAGGAGACGTACGACGCCGAGGGTGGGTCCGGACCGGGCGGGTGGGACACGCTCGCCCGCAAGTGGAACAAGGTCTCGCTGATGGCCTCGTCCACGGAGCGCGAGGGCGCAGCCGTGAACGTGCAGCGGGAAGTGTATCGAGCTGTGCACGCGTGGCGGGACCGCGTCGCCCGCGAAGAGGACGAGAGCACACGGTAAGTCCCCGCCGATCCTCTCTGCGCCCATTGCCATGCTCAGCTGGGGACGCAGGTACGTGCTGCCGAACCACTACCTGTTCACGCTCGCCGAGCGGACGCCGGGGGACATGGCGGCCTTGCTGTCGATCTTCCATCCTGTGCCGCCCGTGATTCGGCGGCGTGCCAAGGAATTGCTGGACACGATTCGTGAGACGATGCAGAGGGCGCTCGGGTCCCGCGGCGGAACAGAGCCACCGCGTGTGCCGAGCGCGGGGACGGTCGAGGAAACGATGTCGGTCGATGCAGAAACACCGAGAGAACAGAGAGCGGGCCCGTCGGCAAATGAGACCATGACAGAGACGGCCGCCGCCGCCACCTCATCTCTGTGGACGCAAGGTCAGTGGAGGCCGTCGATTGTTTGGCAATGTAGCGGTGGGATGCTAAAGGATTGGATATGCAACAGCTCGACGAATCGCGGCGAGGTCATCTCAGCTGTTTGGATCTTCGCTGGAGGGTTCAGTGAGCGAGATGCCGTGCGCGGTGAAATTGGGCGCTGCACGGAGCGTGCTGCTGGGAACGGGCGCCGGGGTGAGTGTCAGTGCACGCATGATCTATGAGGAGAGTTGAGCTGAAATTTGATTGCAGAAGACGAGTGCCGAAGTGCCGATGAGCAGGACGCGGTTCGTCGAGGCTGCGGCGCGCATACATCGGACGCTGGTGATTGCCCCGAGCGTGCCGAAGGTGGAGGAGCTGAAGGTGAAGGTGAAGGAAGGTGTGGCTGTGAGAGAGGAAGAGATGGAAGGGGAAGTGTTGAAGAACGAGGGAGCTGCGGAGATGGCGTTTGTGCCGTCGAGCCAACGGGGAGCAAAGGCCGTTGTGGACGACACTATTGTGGTGGTCGGGCAGGGGAAACGGAAGAAACGCAAACGCGGGGGAGAAAAGGGAACGGGCGGTGCAGGAGATGGTACTGGGGAGAGAGCAGCGACGACGGCAGCCGGTGGGGAGGAGGAAGAGGTGGATGCGTTCGACTACGGGTCTGTGTCGAATATCCTGGACGACGGAATGGAGGAGGCGGATGAGGGAGTACGGGGAGGGAGAAAGAAGGCGCGAGGAGGACGAGGTGAGTGATTGTGGCTGTAGCTGCTGCAGAGAGGGAGTGACGGTGTGCTAACGATGGAACTGTGTACAGGACCTGGGACGTCGTTTTACGGGGACTTTCCTGCGCCGCCGAAGGCGCACAGCGAGGTGAAGCGGGGGAATCAGTCTCGGACGTTCCGATGAGGCCGGGGGGAGGTGTTTCGTAGCTGGTAGATGAAATGAATATGAAGATGACGAGGGGGATGGGATTGCCATGTGGGGGATGTTGTGTGGTTCGGCATGGGATGATTGCCGTGGTGCCAAGACTTTAGACGCCCGCAGCCGTGCCTTGCCGTGGCCTTGGCTGCTGCTAAGCGCCCGTGCTTGGTTGTTCTTGGCACTCGACGCCTACTTACTCTAACTCTACTGTAGCTTTCAGTTTCTGGTGCAGAGGTCGTGTGCCGCCAAGCCGCCTCCAACCCCGCCTCACCCGACGTCCAGTGTCTCGCCCTCGTCGCCCTCAGCGTTCGGGACATCGACAGCAGCCCCGCCGCGGAAGAAGAGTAGTAAAAGCCGACGAGCCGGCAGCGCAGCACACCCTCAACCGATATGCCGTGACGCCGTCCGCTGCGGGGAATCCATACTCACTGCTCCTGCTCTCTCTCGCTCTCTCATATTTCACCGCCCACACCAACTATCCGCTCTCTTCTTCCTGCTATTTCATCAGCGGTCTCCAGATCGTCGCTTCTTGTCCGGTGCGGTGCCGCTCTCTGCTCGTCTGATTCCGCAGCTTCCGTCCCTGATCTCTCTCCGCCCCCTCCCATATCTCCTTCTCATCCATTGCTTAGCTTATTACCCTCTCCCTCTCACGCACCCCTCTCTCTCTCTCTCCCCCTCCATGCTCCCGCCCTCTGGCCCTCGTCTGCCCTCATGACGTCCGCCACCTACATCCCCCTCACCCAAATATCCCCCTCCGAATACTCCTACCCCTCTCTCCCCTTCCAACACAACCGCTCCCGTCTCTCCGCCATCCGCGCCTACTTCACCCGCAGACGAGCCGTGTACGCCCTCATCGGCGCAACCTCCCTCATCACCCTCCTCGTCTTCCTCAAGGTCTCCGCCTCCCACCGCGACGACTTTTCCTACGAAGCAGAGGAAGACATCGACATCCCCGTCGATCCAGAGTATCAGCCTTCCTACATCGCTATCCCCGTGCCCCCAGCACTCCCTCCATCATCCCGTCCAAGACTACGGCCGGTCCGCGACTTGCCTCCTCACTGTCTCGACGCCCTCTACTCCTCAGGCGAACCATGCCACGACGCGCTAGGGCCCACCCGCATGGACGTCGTCTGGACCTGGGTCAACGGCTCAGATCCCCTCTTCGCCGACGTCAAAGAACGCGCCATCGCAAACGTCGACCCAGACGATCCCTACAGACCCATCAACAAGAACAACCCCTCTCGCATGTTTCGGTGCGTGTGCCCATATTGATACCCCACAATTCCCCGTAACCCTTCCTTCATTCCGCAGCGATCACGACGAGCTGCGCCACTCCATACGTTCTGTACTTGCGAACTTCCGCTCGTACGCTAACCGCTTCCGCATCCTCACCTCCGACTTCGACTACCCCGGAGAAGGCGTCTACAACCGCACTTTCCCCGATCCCGGTGCAGGATACTGGAGGCTCGGGCTGCAGCCACAGTGGCTCGAAACCGCAGGTAGCCAAACTCGTTGGCGAGACGGCCACATCGAGCTCTCCCTCACACACCACGCACACTTTATGGAGCCCTATAATTACACCAACTTCAACAGGTCCGTTCTCGCCACGTCGTTCCTCGCATGGATTCTCATGCTCGCTCCCAGTTATGCCATAGAGTCGCAGTTCATCCATCTCCCGGATCTCACGGAAACATTGTGCGTCCTCCCATCTACATCTCCACCTCGTTCGTAACTAACGAACCCTCGCAGCATCTACATGGTCTGCCTGCTACCACCACTCATCTGAAACCGCTCACTCATGATCCCGTCCCAGAATGACGATTTCTACATGGTGTCCCCCCTCACCCCCGCCTCCTTCTACACATCTCGTGAGCCCGTCCGCTTCTGCTCCCATAAAGCTGCGGAATTTTGACGTCACCCAGCGTACGGCATCGTCTTACGGCTACAGGCCGGCCTCCAAGTGTCGCCTGACCGCCCAACCCCCCGCGTCGAAGGCGAATGGCGCAGCATGGGCGAGTCCAACTGGCTACTCAGTACGCACCCGCCCCTCCCCCACCCCACCGCCCGCCACTGACGCGCCCCAGGTAACCGCTTCGGCAGACGGCACCGGCCGTACGTCGTGCACGAAGCCAAGGCCGTCTCCGCCGCGATCGTGCACGAGCTCGGGCTCGTCTGGCCCGCCGAAATCGCCGAGACCGCGACGCACCGCTTCCGCGAGACCGAGGCCGGCCACGGCGATTTCTACCTCATGTTCATGCACGCGCACTACATCGTCGAGCGCGCGCGCGAGGCGCTCCTCTGGGCGTGGGCGGTCGGCCGCATCGGCACCCTCGACGACGCCTGGGGTGACGCCGAGGCGGACCGCGCGTGGACAGAGGTCGGCGGCATGCTTGCGCGCGACGACGAAGGCGCGAGCGACGAAGGCGACGAGCAGACGAGTGAGCCGGGGCCAACGGAGGAGGTGCATGTGCACTCGTACCCCCGCGAGACGCTCGACCCGGACCGCGTCTACAGGAACCTGCACGAAGCAGGGTACGACACCAACACCCGGACCGAGATCGAATTCTGTCAGTCGCACGTCTGTTATTCTCGTCTCTCTTCCCTGCTGCTCACACCGTGCCCCGCAAATAGCGTCCATGGACGGCTTCCCGTACGGGCACGTCAACAACAAGGGCACGCACGGGTGGGGCAACTACGGCCTCGACGACGAGCGCCCCGAGTGCACGATCAAACGCAGCGAGTGCTTCGACGTCCGGGGCCGCGCGAGTGACGTCTTCAAGCACATCGCGTTCGAGAACCCGTCCTGCGGCGATTGCAGTGCGTCCCGTTCCTATCTCCTCTTGTCGCTCCACCAGACAGACGCTTATCTCCGCGCCCAGTCATCCAAGCCCTCGTCAAGGCCAGCGGCCCCCTCGGCCTCGCCGCGTTCCTCCCCTCGCGCGACCGCCACATCCCCATGCAGCACGAGTCCTCCGCCGCAGAGTCCTGGATCCCGCACCTGCCCCTCGTCAAGGATTGGCACGACGGCCAGTTCGCGCTGCGGGACGTCATGCAGGACGCGCACACGACCAGCGTCCGGGACTACGCGCTCATGGTCCTCCAGCGCTACCGCTACGTGATCGGTCAGTCCCGCGCCCCTCGCTCGTCGTATCGCATCGCATCGTTATCTGACCCGCGCATGCTCACGCCGCCGCACACACACAGGGGGCACGCCGTCGATCTTCGAGCGGCTGATGAACTACGCGCAGGTCCGCGGCGCGCTGCGCAACATCGACAACCGCAAGGACCTCGCGCTGCTCTGCATCAACGACGACCTCGGCCGGGACGACCCGCGCGTCGCGGTGCTCTTCACCGAGTGGCAGGAAAAGAAGTGGCCCACGCCCGCGGCGTGGGAGGCGGACGTCGCGCGGTGATGGTGACCGCGAGCGCGCCGCTCGCGCGACGGAGGGAGGACGCTGGCTTACTCTCCCCCGCTGACATTCGCGCCCGGGCCTGTGCCGTTGTATCGTTATGTGCTGACAGTAATGTGCGCCTCGCAATGCTGTGCCGATGTTGATATCCATGTCGCTCCCTCCACACTCCCCATCCCACCTCACCTCACCCACCCAACGAACCACACATCCGTACATCGCTAATCCCACCACCCTCCACATCGCTACCCGCTCGCATACCATCTCCATCACCCCCACGCCCACGGACGCTGTCGAGCTCTGCCATACCCACTAACCAGTCCACGCCGACCGATCGAGTAGCATATCGTCGCGCGTCCTGCACCGCACTGTGTGACATAATTGTATATTCTCTTTCGATCTCGCGCGCAGGCTTGCGAGCGTTTGGAGAGTAGGCCCGGGCGATCCCCATCCGTCAAAATCGACGTCTACTTACTGCCTCCCGCGACGATGCGATCGCCGGTTGCAAATGAGCTTCCCAAACGTTGCGTATGCCGTAAACGTCGGAGGGATAATTGTGAGAGTGGTATGGCGGCACCGCTGATGGACGATTTGTAACTTACCTGAAGATGTCACAAGGCGACCGAGAGGCGCATGCAACAAGGTACGGGAGAGTCGGTACCGGGTCGTTAGGCGTACATACTGTAATGTACACATGTATTGCTAGACATCCGAGGCGTCCCCTGCCTACTCCGAGTCCATGTCAAGCGTGCGACCGCTCCTTTGCAAACCACCACCTGTCCCACCATCCCGATTCACTCGAGCGAATCCACGAGTCCCCTACCTGAACGGAGACCTGCTCCTGCCACCGCTCCTGCAGCGCACGCAGGGTGGCCAGGACGCCCGCATACGCCTCCGGAGGACCCGAGATCTTGAACACAAGTCTGCCCACGGCCTGCAGGACGTCCGACAGGTCCGGGACCGCCAGCTCCTGCTGGTCCGGATCCGGCTGCCGCATGCCCGCCTGAGCGCAGAATATGACGCGCAGGACAGACAGACGCCACTCGGGGGCCTCGCTGCGCAGCGGGAGCAGCGCCGTGTCCGCCGAGGCGGAGAACGCTTCGCGGAAGAGCAGCTGCACGTTCTCCCTCACGAGGCAGACCTCCTCCAGCCCCGACATCCGCGCGATGAGGGCTCGGACGTCGCGCGCGGAGGGGAGCGTCGGGATGGCGATCCGTGCCCGGGGTTGCCCGTCGTGGTACTGCCTGATGGCCAAGCGGCGGATGCTGTCCAACGGGGCGGCGTATAGCTGGCGCAGCCCCCAATGGACCGGTGTGTATAGATTCAGTGCGCCGTTCACGGTCTTGAGCTCTGTAGGGGCCGAGCGAAGGGCGACATCGACGCCTGGCCCTGTAGCGTAGATGTGCACCTCGACAACGGGGTCGTGGTTGTGATACCAGAGCAATACGGTGTTCATGGCTCTGGTAGCTTCGGGCGCCAAGCTCATGATGTCCACCACTGGAAGATTTGGGCTGTGAGGTACGTTGACGACATCGAGAGAGATATCCGCCCGATGGCTGGCGAAGTAGAACAGGAAGTCGTTGACACTCGCAGTGGGCATGTTGATGAACGTGAAGAATCGGAGCCTGGGAAGAGTGGCTTGACCGATTGCAAGGCCCGGAAGCGGCGGGCGCCCTGGCGGTGCTGTTGCTCTGATGCCGGACAGCTCGAGACGCTCGAGGACAGGACAGTCACAGAGCAGGCGTACGAATCCAGGGAACTCGACGTTAATTTCGGAGAGACACAGAGATGTGAGGGACTCGAAGCGGTTCCCGGGTAGCCATCCAATGCTACCGAGGTAGGTCGTGCGTAGCAGCGGAACATGCCCAGCGAAGAGTATAGGCGGCGTATTGCGATACACCTCGTCTCTCTCTCTGTCCTCAGTGTCGCCGATGAGTCGAAGCAGCTCAAGACGAGGGGCAGGAAAGAGGAGGTAGTCGGTCTTCCGCGGGGTGCCTGCATTGGCACTGGCAGTCCAATGTATTTCGCGCAATCGGGGCTGTATTCCAGCTTCTGTCAGAAACGGGGGTATCAGTTGATCGGCAGGGTGGATTGCATCGATATGGACGACAAGAGATACATGACTTCCCGAGCGTTGCAGGAAGGTTTCGGCAGCATTCATGTTCTTGCTGCTGATGACGGACCAAAAAGAAGGGTGCTTCAGCAGTACTTCGCGCCAGTGCTGACAGACGTGGGTTAGGGTGAGTACAGTGCGGGTGCGCGTTGTGGGGGAAGTGCCCGCAGACATCGCTTGACGCTTCTTCTGAGGGGGAGCAGGGGGAGCGGATGCCATGTCGATGGCATGTCGGAAGATCGTAGTGAGCATCTCGACGGGAAGACGATAGATGTGCGATCGTTGCAGATTCAGCGCATTTCGTGCGCGTGAGAGTCTCACGGCCAACGAATGCTCCAAGGTTTCCAACTATTCAAGGTGTCGTGTGAGAATATCATCTGGTGAAGCGGGCGCAGAATACGAAGTTCCTTACATTTTCAACACTGTGAACGTTACAAGTTAGTCAGGCGTTGAAGAAACGAGAGATCCACTGGCATTGACCATGCAAGACTTACTTCAGGATAGTCGAGTCGGCACTCTGCAACATTACAGCGGAGGCTCCCAACGCATTCTCCTGATGATCGATAGTATCAAAAGAATCCATCGTTCAGTAGTGCTGTGCAGGTACGCGTGATGCTGAGGCTGAGGAGTACGTAGAAGGAGTTGAGCGATGTAGAGGTGTTGATCTGTAACAAGGACAAGAGCAGGGCGACCAGCGGGATCTGCAAGTAGACACGGGCCAGTTGAACAGTTCTAGGCATTCAAATAGTCGTGTTGCTGTCGTGTGTGGCTCGCTGTGGATGTGTGAACGGATGGGAGGGGCATGCTGACCTGTGTCGACGGCTCGCACGTTCAGCACAATGCTCCGTATGATGAGGAGCGGATAGCGGTCTCCCAGTGCCAAACGCATAATTGTAAGAAGAGGCATACACGATGCGTAACTTTCGCTCGATTGGCATGTCGTTGCGCGGCCAACGACGACAACAACGAAGGCAATGGCGGTGACGGCAAGAACAAAAGATACTCCGATCCTTGCTGTAACGCGGCATGTGAGGAAGCTTCGCAAGTACTGTGTGACATAATCGTACATTCTCTTTCATTCTCGCACACCCGCTCGTGTTTGCTGTATAGGGCCGGCGATCGCCATCCGTCAAGATCGACGTCTGCTGCCTCGCACGACGATGCAATCGCTGGTTGCAAATGCCGAGCTCGAGCGCCCCTTGAGCTGCTGACTGCTGTGACCACCGCGGACAAGGGTGCAATTTCCCCCTCATGCATAGCCACGAGCCTGAGATAGCTACTGTAGAAGACCTGGGATGCAGTAGTTTGAGCTCATGGTCGGGAAATCGGGCTTGGAGACGGCTATAGCTCTCTATAGCCACGGGTCCCCCGCCCTTATGCGTGCCGACGGTGCCGTGCACACACCGCCTTGTCCGAGACCTAAAAAACGAACAGGCCAGTGATGGCAGCAAGGCTATGGGGCAATTTTTACCTGAAGATATGATCTGGCCATTGATATGACACACTTGCACGCGCATGCAACGATGCACGGGAAAGTTGTCAAGCTACAGACTGCGTGTGCATTCAGCGAAGTGCTATAGACGTCGAGGAGTCCCGTCCCTTCCCTGCTACGAGTCCTTTGCCAAGCTAGCCCAACGATCGGTTCTACCATGTGTCCCACCATCCCGGTGCACCCGAAGGTGCGTATGATCTCCCATTACGGATGGTGACGTGCTGCGGCCACCGCTCCTGCAACGCACGCAAGCTTTCCCGGATGTCTGTATAAGCCTCCGGGGGGTGCGGGATCGTGAAAGTGAGTCTGCCGACGACCTGCAGTATGTCCGAAAGGTCCGGGACTGGCAGCTGCTGGTCCGGGTTCGGCTGCGCACCTAGCATGCGAGGGCAGAGGAAGATGTGCAGTGTAGACAGGCGCCACTCGGGCGCCTCGCCTCGCAGAGGGAGCAGCGCCGTGTCAGCCGCGGTGGAGAAGACTTGAAGGAAAAGCAGCAGCAGGTTATCCCTCACGAGGGCGAGCTCCTGCAGTCCGGTCATCCGTGCGAGTAGAGACCGGATGCTGCGCGCAGATGGGAAGTTGTAGATCGGAGATATCTGGGTACGCCCGGTGTGGGATTGCCCGAGGGTCAAGAAACGGATGGCATCCAACGGTGCGGCCTCCAGCTGATGCACCCCCCAATCAACAGGGGTGAGGTAGTAAGGGACATTGTTGATAAACGTGAGCCCCGCGGGCACCGAGCGGAGAGCAATGTCTACACCCGGGCCTGTAATGTGGGAAAAAACCTCCACATTATTGTCTTTGACGTGATACCAAAGCAATACGGAGTCTAAGGCCCTGACGGCTTCCGGCGCCAAGCTCTCGATGTCCACTACTGGTTGTTCTGGGCTACAAGGTACGTTGATTACCCGTAGAGAGATATCTGCCCGATGACCAGCGACGTAGAAGAGGAAGTCATTGACACTTGCGGTGGGCATGCTGATGAACCTATAAGAACGGAGTCTTGGAAGGGATGCTTGACCGATAGCAAGGTCCGGAAGCGGCAGGCGGCCTGGCGGCGCAATTGCTCTGATGCCAATCAGCTGGAGACGCTCGAGGATAGGACAGTCACAGAGCAGACGAACGAATCCACGGAACTCGAGGTTGATCTCGGAGAGACACAGAGATGTGAGGGACCCGAACCGGTTTCCAGGCAGCCATCCAATCCTACCAAGATAGATGGTGCGTAACAGTGGGGCATGTCCAGCAAAGAGTATAGGCGGCGTATTGCGATACACCTCGTCTCTCTCTCTGTCCTCAGCGTCGCCAATGAGTCGAAGCAGCTCAAGGCGAGGGGCAGGAAAGAGGAGGTAGTCGGCCTTCCGCGGTGCGCCTGCATGGGCACTGACAGTCCAATGTATCTCGCGCAATCGGGGCTGTATTCCGCTTCCAGTGAGAAATGGAGGTATCGGTTGGTCGGCAGGGGGGATAGAATCTATATGGACGACGAGGGATACGTGGCTTCCCGAGCGCTGCAGGAAGGTTTCGGCAGCATTAATGTTCTTGCTGCTGATGACGGACCAAAAAGAAGGGTGCTTCAGCAGTACTTCGCGCCAGTGCTGACAGACGTGGGTTAGGGTGAGTACAGTGTGGGTTGTAGGGGAGGTGCCGGCGAACATCGCTTGACGCTGTTTCCGAGGGGGAGCAGGGGGAGCGGATGCCATGTCAATGGCATGTCGGAAGATCATAGTGAGCACCTCGATGGGAAGACGATAGATGTGCGATCGCTGCAGATTCAGCGCATTTCGTGCGCGTGAGAGTCTCACGGCCAACGAATACTCCAAGGCTTCCAACTATTCAAGGTGTCGTGTGAGAATATCATCTGGTGAAGCGGGCGCAGAATACGAAGTTCCTTACATTTTCAACACTGTGAACGTTACCAAGTTAGTCAGGCGTGGAAGAAACGAGAGATCCATTGACCATGCAAGACTTACTTCAGGATAGTCGAGTCGGCACTCTGCAACATTACAGCGGAGGCTCCCAACGCATTCTCCTGATGATCGATAGTATCAAAAGAATCCATCGTTCAGTAGTGCTGTGTAGGTACGCGTGATGCTGAGGCTGAGGAGTACGTAGAAGGAGTTGAGCGATGTAGAGGTGTTGATCTGTAACAAGGACAAGAGCAGGGCGACCAGCGGGATCTGCAAGTAGACACGGGCCAGTTGAACAGTTCTAGGCATTCAAATAGTCGTGTTGCTGTCGTGTGTGGCTCGCTGTGGATGTGTGAACGGATGGGAGAGGCATACCTACCTGTGTCAACGACTCGCACGTTCAGCACAATGCTCCATGATGAGGAGCAGATAGCGGTCTCCCAGAGCCAAACACATTATTGTAAAAAGAGGCATGCGCTATGTGTGACTCTCGCTCGAGTGGCATGTCGTTGCGCGACCGACGACGACAATGACGAATGCAATGACGGTGACGGCAAGAAACAAAAGATACTACTTACATCACGGCGGCTTGTGTGAGAGCGCTTACAATTTGTCGACCACTTGAAGCTGTGCTGACTCTACTCAATGCCTCTTCTCAACACCACCACTCTATTGTACTCCCATCGCTACACTATATGTCCAGTACTCCCATCGGCTCCTTGATACAGGAAGCACACCCTGGTGTGCGCACAAATGTGAACATAATCGAGATGGGAGCGAAGGCAACGCTGGAGAGCGGCCGCACGGACGCACGCATCGCTGCCTAGCTCCAGGTCTCACTGGCAGGAAGTACTCCCGCATCTCCGGCGACAATAGGCTTCTGGCGGCATTCACACCTCCGGAAAGCAGCATGGTTGCACGCAAGCTACTAGTGATCCTCTGAGGGCTTATCTTGGATGGTATCTTCTGTTCTCGTGGCATTGCTCTCTGGCTGCGCATGCGCAGGCCAAGGAAGCGAACGAAGACCGGCTCTTATGCTCTCCGTTCCCGAAGGTCATGGCATGTATCTCGGCGATGTTGAACATGCATTCAAGCATTGCAGTACAGTCTCTAATGGCATAGAGCTAAAGTCGAGATCAAATGGTTGCCCATGATCACTAGCAGACTCGACGCAAGTTCATCAGATGTGCTCGGACATGAAGACGGCCATTCCACCATTCTCAGTCGATGGCTGTAAGTCAATCATTTCAACACAATCGACCAGCGTTACCCTTCTCTCATCAATACCGTGCTTTCAGATCGATGTTCGGCATACGAGCATGCCCGTATAAGTTCCCAGTGAGTTAGGACGCGATAGTCGCTACAGTCTGATCGTCTGCGCGTCCTCTGTCGACAAATCTTGACAGCCTTCCAATGAACCTCGCTCTCCTGGCTTAGCTTACCTTTCTCATTCGATCACCCCCCTTGACCTCTGGAGGTGCAGAGGAGACATGGCGAGGCCCTTCTCTATCACGGTTGCGACCGGCTCCAGCGGGGGCGGCCAGCACAGACCCCTTCTGTCGGTCAAGATCAGAACTCGGAAGTCTGCATCGCGGCCCACATGTACCTCGCGCCTGGGGCTGACAGCCCCTCACCTACTTTCCTTTCCTACCCCCACCATCCCACCCACCCACATACTCTATCCGCACTGGAGCTGCTGTGCAGTCTTCTCTTGTTGCTTCTATCCATCATCATGTCTTTCCTCCACCCTGCTATCGCCCATGTCTACACCTACGACGCCGCCGAGGACAAGCTGACGTCGGAGCTGATGCGCATCCCTAGCGGGTGCCCCGGCTACCGGCGTTCGACCTCTCCAGCATCCAAGGCGACAAACACGACCACCCTCCGGACGCTCGGCAAGGACACGCAAGGGCTGATCGAGGTGGTCCCCATCGGGCGCGGTGAGATCGTCTATTTTGTTGAGCGAGGCAGAGCGCGTAAGTCCGCGGACCCGGAGTCTAGCGGCAGCGAGAGTGAGAGCGAGAAGGAGAACGCGAGTGTGGGCCGGTCGCGGGCGGTGCGGCAGGCGATGCGGAAGGTGCGCGAGGTAGAGCTGCTGGCTAGAAAGATGGATGAGGAGATGATGGCGATGCAGGAGGCGCAGAAGGAGTTGTGCGCGGGGGATGCGGCGCTTGAGGCGTCGAACGATGAGGACGAAAGCGAAGACGAGGACGATGACGATGACGACGATGAGGATTATGATGATGATGACGACGAGAGCGAGGATGAGGACGAGGATGTGAGCGTGGTTGTTGAGGAGCGCGTGGCTGTTGAGAAGCACGTTGCCGTGGTCAGTGAGGACGAGGACGAGAGCGGCGACGATGATGAGGAGGCATATGCGAGCATGATGAGCGTGGTCGAGGAGATGCCAGCGAGCGCGAGTGTGGTGAACGACGAGGACGAGGACGAAGACGAGTGGGAGCTGTGCGACGTGCGAGTGCAGAACCGTGTGGCAGAGCTAACCAACAACGGGGATGCTTGGGAGGATTCGCTTTTTGGCAGGTACCAAGACGATGCTGAAGATGCCGAAGACGAGGATGCGACAGTTCAGCAGAAGCCTGAAGCTGATGTGAAGAGCAAGATCGACAACCGGAAGCCACAAGTCGCCGAGCAATGGACCACGCCTGAAGACTGGGAAAGCCCGATTCAAGCACTGCCAAGCACGGAGTTCAATGTTCTCAAGTTCAGCTTTGGAGCGACTCTACCGCCCAGGATCAAGACTACCATTGCTGAGAAGGCCGACGGAGTTGACTTAGTACATGCTAATATTGACAGAGCCCCGCGCAAGACTAAGAAGTGGACGCTTCCGGATGTCGAACCAGGGACGCCGACGAGAGCCGATAGGATGGTCCATTCTCCCAGAGCCGACCAGGTGGCCGACGCGAGGACCAGGACTAGAGCCGATGCTCATGATGACCCAAGAGCCGATCCCAGGATGGTGGCCGATGCGAGAACTAGAGCCGATCCCAGGACCAGGACGGAGGCCGACCAGAGGACCAGGACCAACCAGAGGATTGAGCCGAGGATACAGGCCGACGCGAGCCTGAGCACCAGAGCCGACCAAAGGACCAGGATGGATGCCAGCGCCGGGACCAGAGCCGACCCCAGGACCAGGACGGAGGCCTACCAGAGGCCCAGGACCGACGCAAGGACAGGCGCGCCGAGGACCCAGGCCGACCAGAGGACCAGGACGAACGCGGCGCCGAAGGAGCCGACAAGGAAAATTATGGCCAAACCCGCGGACTCGATGATCGTGGCCGTACCCAGGACGAGGACCGCACCCGGGACTAGTGCCGACCGAAAGGCGAGGACTTACACGGACAGGACCACGACGAAACCGAGGACACCTGAGCCGATCGGGACGAGGACTATGGTGCCGACCAGGATTACGGCTACGACGGGCCACGGCGCGAGGACCATCACAGATCAGCTGCCCAGGGCGGATACTAACTCTATAGCGTGTTCAATGATTTCAGATATGACGATAACGAAGCAGATTTCGAAGATGCCGGCAGCGAGGGGGGATGGGAGCCTGAGGAGCTTGGACGTTCGTGCTAACTCTTCAGGGATTACAGCTCGATCAACAACCTCAACGGCGGTGTCAGCTCCCGCAACGACGCAAAACTTGAGCAGAGGCCAGAAGCGGAAGGTAGAATACGACGACGAAACATCGCAAGATCCTCAAGTCTCGCAAGCCCTCGCGCAGACGCAATCCCTGGCCGGACTCAAGTTCAAGAAGGTGAAGACTTCGCACCCTGTGGCGACGACGGCGGCGACGACGGCTACGTTGCCGAAATCTCAATACAACGTGACGGCGCGCAAGGTAAATACAACCTCGTCGACTGGAATGTGCACAACTGATGATATTACACACGGCAGCGCAAGAATAGCGAGCGTGAAGATGACAGCAGCGAGGAAGAAGGCGCTCTCTCGGACTCATCTGAGGATGTTCCCCTGGCCAAGAGATGCAAGACGACCCACCCGGCAACTCATGGACCATCACGTCCGGCATGGAAATACGGGGCTCGTCGGACGCAATCAGGAGCAGGCTCGGTGCAGCGCACCTCTCCGCTGGAACGAACGGCAAGGTAAGCCGTCATGAGCCGTACGACCTATGCCATTCTCACCTTGATCTGGTAGACGTTCGCCAGCACCTGCCCTTGGCCGCCGCGTACCGAGTATTGCCCGATTGGCCTCAAAGGGCGTCGGCGCTGCTCGGAAGTAAGCAATACGATCCTTCCAATGCGATGTCTCTATTGATCTTGAGACTCAGGATTTCTGACGAGCTGCGGAGGCGCATGAAGGGATTTGACGAGAGGCTTGCTTCTCACAGTACGTCCCATCCGTTTGTGCTGCATTACGATACTTGAATCGCTGACCTGGCATCTGCAGCACAAACATTCCAGCGTCGACTGACTGTGAAGTTACCGTTCTCAGTTGGAAAAGCGCGAGCACCTGTGCATCCGGGTGAGTCAACGGCCGCAATTTCGACTTCGTGATATTCTTGACTCTTATGCGCGGCGCTTCCAGAGGTCGCCGTTCAAGGGATTCCAGCGGTAAAGGGCTCGCGCGTCGGTGAATGCGGAATGGTGGAGACGCTTGAGGGAATTGTCGGAGCTGGAGGGGTGCGAGGAGGGCTTTAAGAGCCTGAGTCGTACTTTCGCTAGCGACGCAAGGATGCCCGGGTGTGATGGTGAGTCAGCCCCGTCTATGTTGAGATAGTGAGCTAACAACTCATCGTTGTAGCGGTTTTTCCTTCTCTGTTTCTTTCTTCTCTGTTGCTTTGTCTGCTCTGTATTCGGGTGCCCCATCCTCTCCTGCACTCTTCGCCTTCGGCTATCATGTACAAGTCTCCCTCAGTTCTCGCTTGGCTGCGATTGTTCCAATGTATCTGTGCTTCGTGATCTGCTCTCTCACCGTTCGATCTCGCGTGTGCGAAGCTAAGCTAGATTTGCGTGTGTCATTAATGCATTTGGCTGCTCAGTTTACGGGCGAGAGACATCACGAGAGCTTCAACAAAAATCACTGCACGACTTTGGAGAAGATGACATCAATGAGTGATCTATTCTCTCGTCCTGTCTCCCCTTTGAATCCGCTATGAGCCTGCTACAATCGGGTCTGCTCTCAGCACTGTAATACGCTCCTGGCCCCACTGCCGTTGAAGAGAAAACAAGGCGTCCACAACTCCTCTATAAGCTTCCGGAGGGAACGGAATGGCGAAGACGATTCTGCCAACAACCCGCAGGACGTCCGTGAGATCCGGGATTGCCAATTGCTGATTCGGATTTGGCGGTACATCCTCTTGGGGAACGAGCGTGATCGAGAGTGCAGGCAGACGCCAGTCGGGCACTTCACTCGGTAGAGGAAGCAGCGCAGCGTCGTCTTCTCGCGAGAAGACTTGCAGGAACAGCAGCCGCAGATCGTGCGTTCTGAGCTGGAACTCCTGCAGCGCCGTCATTCGTGCGACGAGGGAGCGAACATTTCGCGCAGAGGGACATGCCGAGAATGTCTGTGGCAGCCTGACGTTGAAGAATTCGAGGAAGAAATGTCGCAGACGATTCAACGGGAACACCTCCGCCTGACACAGCCCCCAATGGGTGGACGCGAAGATGTGGGGCCGACCGTCGATGAACCCGAATGTTGAGGGGCCCGAGACGATCTTGATTTCCACATCCTCTCCCTCTGCGACAATGCTGACCACATCATCATCCTCGTGCAAGTGATGCTGGATCGTCAGGTCGGTAAAGGCCATGATGGCTTCCTGCGCCAAGGTCTCGATAGCAATCAGGGGTTGAGCTGAAGCAGGCGGTGTGTCCACGATCTCCAGTGCTATACGCGCTTGATAGCCAGCGAGGTAGAAGATGAAGTCGTTGACGGTGTTGATGGACATGCCTACAAAAGTGAAGCAATAAAGCTTTGGCAGAGTGACTTGATCGGTTGCAAGGCCGGGCATCGGGGGACGATCTGGCGGCGCTCTTGCCTTGATCCGGAAGAGTTGAAGATGCTCTAGAACAGGACAGTTACAGAGGAGGCGAACGATTTCAGGGAACTCGAGGGAGTAGATGTCCGACAGACACAGAAATGTAAGGGATCGGAAGCGGTTCCCGGGCAGCCATCCAATCCGGCCAAGGTAGAGGGTGCGTAGCAGCGGAGCATGTCCAGCGAAGAGTATAGGCGGCATGTTGCGATACACTTCGTCTCTGGCTCTGTCCTCGGCGTCGTCGAGGAGACGAAGCAGCTCAAGGCGAGGCGCAGGAAAAAGAAGGTAGTCGGCCTTCCGTGGGGTGCCTTCACTGGTAGTCCAGTGTATCTCGCGCAGTCGGGGCCTGCAGTCGATGCTCTCTAAGGAATGGCGGCGCCGGGAGGAACTGATTGGTTGAGCTTATGTGGACGACGAGGGAGAGGTGATCACCTGAACGTTGCAGGAATGTTTCGGCAGCGTTCATGTTTTGGCTGTCGATGACAGTCCAGAAGGAAGGGTGCTTCAACATTATCTCGCGCCAGCGCTGGCAGACACTAGTCAAGGTAAGTAGAGTTTCGATGGCAGGGAATGTGCCGGCGAAGTCCTCATGACCCTCGTCCGGAGGGTCAGACGATGTTATATCGATGACAAGTCGAAAAATCATGGTGAGTATCTCGACGGGAACACGATGGATGCGCGATTGCTGCCGATTCAGAGCGTGCCGTGTGAGGGAGAGTGCAGTGGCGAAGGAGCTCTGCATAGACTCCAACTATATCAATGTGATGTCAGATCACTTCACTGAACGAGCGCAGTACAATCAAGGGCAGCCCTGCTTACTGTTTCAACACTGAGGGAGACACAATGTGGTCAGGCCGTGAACATATTTGAGACCCTATTGGATAATGGACAACGTACTTTGGCAGCGGAGTGTGCGTCGAGTTCACGCTCTGCAACAAATTAGCGAAGACTTGGAGCGGAACGCGACCCAAAGCATTCCCCTGGTAGGTTATATTGAGGTAAGCCATTGCGTGCACAGATTAGAAGTGAGAAATGGCCAGGCTAGCGATTCAGATTTCTAGCCAAGGAGAGAGCAGCGCGACCAGCAGGATCTGCAAAAGGGACACGAGGAATCTGAGCATGTCCATGAGTTCATATAGTCGCATCGCTGTTGTATGCGGTGAGCTGTGTGATTGTGTGAACAGATCGGAGAGCAAAGCTGCCTCCGCGTCGACGACTGGCAGCTTCAGGACAATGCTCCATATGAATGATGGCGACGAGGTGCTAGACGCAGTCTCCACGAGCGATTTGCGTTATTGTAAAGAGCCGCGTAATAGATAGCATTGGATGTCCATGCCCTCGTCCTCACGGTATGCTAGGCGACCGATGACGGAAGAAAGCAACGGTGATAGCGGTCAGAACAAAAAGTGGCTACGAGCTATTTCAAATTGTGCGTCTGCGCGGCGTTGACCACCGAGCGCTTATACGGCGCTTATACGACAACACTTCCGAAACGGCTGTGCTTCACGCCACAACACTACTACCCCGCCTGCTAGATTGTATGTCCACTGCTGCACCTACCGGGCCCTTGGTGCGAAGCAAGGACTTGTGCATAGTTACGAGAGCAGCATGAGATGGAAAGGCAACTATGCAAAATACTCACGCATGACGCTGCCCTTCTCACATCACCGCTACTCCCACAGGCTCTCCGCCATTCGCAGGACCTACTTCACCCGTAGGCGCGCTGTATACGCATCCGTCGTAACTATAGCCCTGCTAGTCCTTTTGAAGACCGCTGTCCATCGTGACGACTCCTTCTACGAGGCAGACGAGACCCTTGACATCCCTGTCAATGCAGACTATCAGCCTTCGTACATTGCCGTCCCGGTGCCCCCTGGACTTCCGTCCTCTGCTCTACCCAAACTGAGGCCAGTCCGCGACTTGCCGTCTCACTGTCTCGACACACACTACATCTCCGGTAAACTATGTCACGACACACTAGGTCCCGCTTCTATGGACGTCGTCTGGACTTGGGTCAACGGCTCGGACCCTCTCTTCGCGAAAGCCAAAGAGCGCGCTCTCGCCAATGTTGACCCACACGACCCATACAGGCCCGTCCACAAGAACAACCCCTCGCGCATGTTTCGGCACGTACAACTCTCACATCTGTCTGACATTTCCTCGTGTATTTGCTCACTCCTTCCGCAGCGATCATGATGAGCTCCGCCATTCTGTTCGTTCCGTTCTGGCAAACTTCCGACAATACGCCAATGGGTTTCGCATCCTAAGTTCTGATTTTGATTACCCTGAAGAAGGTATACACAAGCACCCACTTCTCGAGCACGGAGCAGGTTCTTGGCGGCTTGGCCTTCAGCCGCAATGGCTTCGTTCAGCCCAAGGCCATACTCGCTGGCAAGACGGGGATATCGAGTTGTCTCTTACACACCACGTCCAGTTCATGGACCCCTATCATGACACAGTCTTCAATAGGTGCGCTGCATGGACGTACTAATGATCGAGTCTCACGTCGTTCCTAGTTACGCGATAGAGTCGCAAATTGTCCATCTCCAGAATCTTACAGAAACATTGTGAGTAGCGTCTCGCATACATACAAATGGCGTCTCTGAAGCACATCAAATCACAGCATCTACATGGTTCGTGCGCAGCGGTAGCTTCAAGGACCCCTACTCACATATGTTCTCAGAATGATGATTTCTACATGACATCTCCTCTCACCCCTGCTTCATTTTACACATCTCGTAAGCATTCCGATTCTCATCTCGCAGTACCGTGGGCATTAAATGAACTTAGCGTACGGCATCGTCCTACGACTACAGCCTGGTTTTCAAGTGTCACACAAGAGACCGACTCCCCTCGTCCAAGGAGAACGGCGCCACGTAGGCGAATCGAATTGGCTGATCAGTATGCGCAAGCATCCCTCCATCATCCCGTTGTCACTAATCCTCTCCTCCTGCAGGCCGCCGTTTCGGCATGCGACGCCGCCCGTATGTTGCGCACGAAGCCAAGACCCTCTCCGCCGCCATCGTCCATGAAATCGGGCTGGTCTGGTCCGCTGAGATCGCCGAGACCGCGACGCACCGATTCCGCGAGACCGAGGGCGGGCGCGGAGACTTTTACCTCATGTTCATGCACGCTCACTACGTGGTGGAGCGCTCGCGCGAGGCATTACTCTGGGCGTGGGTCGTCGGCCGTATAGGCACGCTCGATGACGGTTGGAGCGATGTCGAGGCGGACCGTGCGTGGACTGAGCTCGGTGGGATACCTGCAGACGCAGGATCTGAGGAAGTCCATGTCCGGTCGTATCGTCGCGAGACGCTCGACCCGAACCGTATCTACAGAAACCTTCGCGAGGCCGGGTACGACATCGACACCCGCACCGAGTTCGAGTTCTGTTAGTCGCTCATTAGATTCCTGTTTGTGTCTCTGCTCACGCGACGTTCACTCATAGCCTCTCTCGACGGGTACCCTTACGGCCATACCCAAAACAAGGGCAGGTATGGGTGGGGCAGCTATGATCGAGACGATGATCGCCTGGAGTGCATCATCAAGCACAGCGAGTGCTTTGACATTCGGGGCCGTGCGAGTGATGTCTTCAAGCACATCGCGTTTGAGAAGCCAGCGTGCGGCGATTGCGGTACGCATCTTCCAACTCTCGTCCCTGCAGATGTCTCATGCTCGTCTAGTCATCCAAGCGCTAGTCAAGGCAAGCGGTCCCTTAGGCCTCTCCGCGTTCCTACCTCCCCGAGACCGCCATATTCCCATCCCACGTGGACCGTCCGCTGCAGAGCCACAAATACCCCACCTGCCGCTCGTGAAAGACTGGCGTGATGGGCAGTTCGCACTTCGGGACGTCATGCGGAATGCGGACACAACAAACGTCCGAGACTACACGCTGATGGCCCTTCAGCGTTACCGCTATGTCATCGGTCAGTCCCTTCCCTGGTTTCGATAATGTCACTCTCGGCCCTTCAACTCTGACGCATACACGACACACACCTAGGAGGTACCCCGTCGATGTTCGAGAGCCTGCAAAACTACGACCAGGTCCGCGCTGCGCTCCGCAGCATCGACAGCCGGAAAGACCTCGCGTTGCTCTGCATCAACGACGATCTGGACCAGGACGATCTGCGCGTCGCAAAGCTCTTTGCCCGGTGGCAGGAGAAGAAGTGGCCTACACCCGCAGCATGGGAGACTGACGTCTCACGATCAAACGCTCCACTCTCCGCGCACCGTGCTTTCAACTTGCCACTCGCTACAACTGAAGCCTGTGCTCGCGGCAAATGTTGATACCCTCACACTCATCCCCTCGCTGATCTCTCACCATATAAACACACACGCATACACTCCTGACTAACGCACAGAACTACCACACTTCGACCACCACTAGCCGCACGCTCCGCAGTTCAGCTTTACTACTAAATGCTTCACACGGACTGACTGACCGACTGTTCAACTTAGCATATCGCTGCGCGCCTCGCTTCTCGGTATCATACTATACATCTCCTCGCTTGCGTCCCCCTCTCGCGCCATCACCATCCGTCAAATTCCGAGTGCTTCTCGCGCGCGACGACAAATTGATCCCACAATCGGAACCAGCGCCCAGCTTGCCGGTGCGAAGACAAACAACAGCGTCACATCTTCGCGCGCTGGTTTGCGACAGCCTTGGGAGCCTGAATCGGCGTCATGATCTGGGTGCCCGAGATGAGCAGCCTCCCAGTCGCCTTGTCATACACCTGACCGCCAAAGACCGCAGTAAGCTCCCGCATGCTCATTATACAGAGAAAGCCCGCAGCGGCTCACCTCACAACGCGCGACGCCCATACGCGGCTTGAGGGAAAGGCTCGTGCTCACTAAGCGGAGCACCGTCCCACTGGTATCCCGTCAACGACGGGCGACGTCCGGACAGCATAAGGGACGTACGGCATCGCGGCATTATGCCAGACGAGGTTCACGGAAGTGGTGAACCCCGACGGGTCGATGTTGACGACCGTACCGAGTGCGAAGAGGCAGGAGAACGTCACTCTAGAGAATGCCAGAACTGCTCAGCGGTGGCCAACACGCGTGCGGGGAATCGTGGGCGTACATGTCAACGAGGAGCATAGCACATGCCCCGGCAAGAGTGCCATGTACGTTGAGCATACCTGCGCGTAGTCTACTAGGTTAGTGGGAACACCTATAGCCCTTTTAGCCAAGAGGCTTGCCTTCCTCCACGACAGCTTCGCACACCGTGAAACCCTCGAGATCGTCCGGCCTCGCCCGCTTCAAGGAGTCACTCCCTGGGAGTTGATGCGTCTTCTCCCCCGAAGCGGATGAACCCTCGCGAAGCTCCTCGCGCCTCGGCCGAACGTAGATCTCGAGGACTTTGAGGCCTTTGGCTTGGGTGTTACCAAAGATGGCGCTGTCCGGGTGGTGTGCGACGTGGTAGGCGAGGATGTTCTGCTGCAGCTCAATTTCCTCCTTGGAGAGGTTGCTCTTCACAACCGAGGCGTCGTTGTTCGGCGCGGGGGCTCGGGGGAAGGCGCGGAGGCGTTGTAGGTTGTCTCCAGCAGGCATTCCTGTAGATTAGTCCAGATGGGAGGTGTACCTAGGTCTTGTGTGGGCTGCTGCGACAGATGAGAAGGAGTTCATTAGCTATTATGACTACTCCCATGAGGATATGTGCTAGAGTCAGGGCGTACTAGGTTACGGAAATGGTCTACCACGGGACAGTGAATCCGAGCTGGAGGTGGCTAGTATTGCACCTGGTCCTGGAGGAGAAGAGGAGGAAGCAAGGCACGGGAAGGCCGCTGCTGCGAGTGGGAAGGATGCATCGCATATTGATTGGGCTTCCCTGAAAGAGGTTCAGATCCGTCAGTGAACTGTCCCGGGCAAGCCTCGGGCAGTTTGTCGTGGGATAGCGGCCGACTCGGAGCTCGGGGTGAGTGAGCGACTGAGCCTGAGCCTGAGCCTGAGCGCGACTGAGTTGCCCGGCGCGCCCTTTGCCGAGTCTCGCCCGTGCGCTTGTCGTCGGAGTCCGTCAGAGTCCGTCTCCCCTTTCCAACTTGCGCTCACCTGGCCACGGAGTCGACCCAATACGTGAGCTGCTGGCCTGCTACTTACACATGCAGTGGCCAGCGGACGTCTTGGTGCTAGTGCAGTACAGCGACCACGGACATGGTCTCCGTACGGCGGATCCCTCCCAGATCCAGGGTGGCCTCAGCCTGAGTGTGCGCACGCGCTCACCGCCTGGCACCACCTCCCCAACGATAGCCGATTTAGATCACAAGCAGGCCTGGTCATCGTGAGACTTCAGTGGCTGCATCATCTCCATCGGTGACCACGGTCATCCTCTTGCGCTCGCGACAGGCATTCCCCAAGAAGCTACGCGGAAAACTTGAAATGGCTCACCTTGCTTTGGATTGTTCGGACCACTGTCATTCTGTCGGTCTTACAATGCAGCGCAACTCCCAACCTTCACGTCAGAAGATCTGACAGAGTCGAAGCTAGTAATGACTCTTGGCTAACCTCTCGCACATGGGCAGCTCATCGGCGTGCTCACCAGCTGATCCAGGTGTTCGCTCCTCCAGCCGCGCTGCTGCATTGATGGCACCTATTGTTCTTTAATCCCGGACGTAGCGCCATCTCCCCCAACAGTATCTTTGCCCACACAAAAAGACGGGGCCCCTTTCAATTGGCTCTATCGCCTTGGTATCTGTATCCGTCGCTGCTGTCCAACCTGCGCCGGTGATCGTCGACGTGCATGCATTGTCCGGCTCCTCAATCGTATGACTGACTACCCCAGCGAACAACAGTGTGCTCCCCATAAATATCCATGACGGTCGCATCCTCTCAGCTTCATGAGCGTCGCCGGTCGTCCGCTCCATTACTGCTCCACTCCCACTAATACTCGCCATTCCTTGACAATCACATATACAGCCTCCACAGAACAATGAAACACACACCCGTGCTGCACGGCGGAATAGACCTGAGTCGGATACCTGCTACCTCTCTCGCGCGGGCGCTGCAAGAACAGGCTCGCGCGCACAGTCATTTGTTGCCGTACGTAGTAGTGTTCGCTTGCTATGTCAGACAAGCTGGACTGACTCTTCGTTATGTAGTGCTCGAGAGGTCAGTACCTGAGATACCTCTTGAGACAGCACCCTGGTTGATATCCGCATAGCTACAGCATGTCACCAGCACGTTGGCCTCCACGATCTCTGACATGCGGCAGGCCCTGAACCGACAGCAAGCATTCGATCGTTGCCTCCCTGTGGAGGTGCTCACGACGATATTCTACCATGTCATCGATATCGCATCGGCATCCGCTGCGCCGAGTGACGTGATATGGACCGGCTCCTACCCAGTGACTGGCGCTTTGCTCACTCTGGCTTTGGTCTGCCGAGACTGGCGCGACATCTTGTCAAAATGCTCTGCACTGTGGACCGCCATCAGCGATGAGAACCTGGAACTCGCCGATATGTTCCTGCAGTACTCGCGACAACGGCCCCTACACATCCACCTTCGGACCACAGGGTGTGCTGAAGACCTCCAGCTGGGGCAGTTCATCAGCGAGCACGACACTCAGTGCCGATTGCGGGAACTACACTGGACGGCTCGCTCATGCACTCTACGAAAGGCCGAATTCCTCCGATTTCCGGCCCCTCGCCTGGAGCAGCTCCGTCTCAACTTCGATGCGCAAGAGGGCGTAGCTGACCATGTGTCACCACCCATTCTGTTCGCCGGACAAGCGCCGTTACTTCGCGTCCTGGACCTCGGCTTCGTGGGATGGCTGCCCGCGAATCACTTCGATTCCCTCACCCACCTATCACTTGTAGACATCTTCCCAGGAGTCGGCTTCACGGACTTCATTGATCTCCTTCGCAACTGCCCTCGCCTCGAACACCTCGTGCTTGTAGGGATAGAGGTATTCGCGCCCGAAGACAATTCACCGACCTCCGATCTCATCGACAAGCCGCATTTACTCTCCAATCTCCGCCGGCTTACGTTCGACAGTATGTCGAACGTCGGGCGTCAACGACTTTATCGAACACATCAACGTCCGCAGGGCAGATGTCGCTCTGCAAGTGTTGAACGTCCCTCTCAGCGACCTGTACCTGTCAAATGACTTCGTCGAGGTTCGCTCGCACATGCCGACTGCCTTCGAGGCCCTCACCTCCCTCACCCTCATACGTCCCACCTGGCACGGACCCGTCACCATCGCTGCAACCGGACCAAACACTGCCGTTCGCCTCACCTCGGCCCCGGTAGACGTCGACGACGAACACTGGGGCCCCGACGCGCATGCTAAATGGGCACTGCCGCAGCTCGAACCGCTTCCCGCTAGAGCATGTCGAACAGTTCCTCATCACGCGCCTTAGCTTCCCCAAGCGACCGTTTCCCGTGGCGCGAGAGTTGGCAGCCCGGATCGCACAGATGAGCCAGCTGCGAGAGCTCATCCTCTGGACGACCGACCTGCGAAGACTCCTCTCTGAGCTATTCTCTGGCTCGGCCGACTTATCGCTGCTCCCTCACAAGAGCGGGTTGGAACCTGGATGGCGCCTCCCTGTGCTGAGGATCGTCGTCGACCCTTCGGCAGAGATTCCTCCGGACCCCGCTGCCGTCTTCGAAGTCGAGGACCCTATGGAACCTCTTCACATAGATCTCATCGTCATTGAATGTTCTCATCCCAGCCGGACCTACGACTGGGATAATCCATACGCTGAGCCGAGGGTACTGCAGGTCGGTGCAGTACGTAGCCACGTCCCAGGCTGACCATCCACACCTTCATTTTCCCGCTGTCTGCTACGACCCCGTGGGTCATCCCGACTGGATCGGGGCGCAATGGGACTCTGTAATAAAGTCGGACAGTGGACAAAACCTGTACGCAGCTATGCAGAAGTGGACTGATCATCATTTAGTGTGTACTATAGTCGTGTAGGGACCACGCATCGGCCTGATACGTACCTTGCTACTCAATGATTATCGCAGAAATAGGATATGTAGTAGATGCTAGACCGCCTCCTTGGTATTTTGACTGAACAGAAGAGGGGAACATTCATAGGAAGCCCTAGAAGATCGCCTGACTAGGCCCGACTGCCGGGGAACCGACCACGATACAAGATGTCCGGACAACTTAGTATGCGAAGAGGTTCCGCATATTTGCGCGGGCCTTCAAGCTTCAAGCTTCAAGTTGCGAAGTTGCCCATTCCGTCCTGACTCTTGGACGCGTTGGACTAATCCAGCAAAGGGCAACCTGAGAGCGAGACGAAGGCGCCCATGTCCATTTTATTTGCATGCATACCGCCAATATGGCCCGTCACATTGTGCCACTTCGCACGCCGATTCTTCATGATCACACCGAGATACTTCTTCACGGCGACCACGTCCGCGGGTTCAACCCGCGCTTCGAGGCACTCACGCGAGCTGTTGTCCTTGAAGACGAACAAATGCACTGGCGGACCAGAGTTCCGGAGGATCGCGACGGTGTTGCGCACCAAGTGCGGGAGAGAAGGAACGACTTTGTACACGTGGAGACCTATATATGAAGGTGACGATGAGGATCGTCGCGCACATCTTCTTCTCATAGTCGTGGATGAACTCCTCGTCCGAAGAGAACGTTGCGCGTTGACAAGGAAAGTGCATGTCCCAATAACGCTTAGCCCACTCGTGGACGCACTCCTGGTCGATTCTGACCGCGTACGCCAGAGTTGCCTTCTTCCCCTGGTCAATATTAATGTATTTATCCAAGTCCGGCAATTCTTGGTTCAACAGTTCGGCGATTCGGTGGTAACCTGCAGACGAATCGGCATCTGTGATGTTAAAGGAAGTGGTGGCAGCTACGGTCGAGGAACTGATACCAGATGAGCTGGTATCGCAGAGTGGAGGCACAGACATTGTGGATGATTGAGACTAGCCCGCGGGCCAATTTGATGTAGTCGAGTTACTACAGTATATTATGTAGCGTGTATTTGAAACTGCGTTACATAAGCGCCACTGCTACTCCTTCCTTCTATTAGGTACGTACTACGACGAATCTTGTCTAACTCCAATGGCACCGAGAGTGCGTACGCTGCAAGGACCAGCAAGTACCGCAACATAGCAGATAGCGGCCGCATCGTCGATCTAGACTTGAGGTTAATCACCCAGCAGGGCTACGTACTTGGCGCACGACGTCGCGACCTCAGCTATTGACGAGCACCCCTCGACGCCTCCTCACCAACGCGTGTGGGTCCCCTCTACCGCCGTATCACAATAGGATACTGAAAACTGAACCCCCGTAGCCGCTCCCTCGCTCATACCGTTCTCATCGTCCGTTTGGTGACCGCCCTCCATCCCCTGACGCTCTGACTGTCCTCTATACTCCTTGTCAGCAGCATGGCAGCTACAGTCGTGGATTCCGTCGATCTTAACCTCCCTCAAGCTGCTTGCCACGTCTTCCGTGCAAGAGGTATTCCTTATACCTACTGGTTCGAGTACGCCCTACGCCACCACGGCTCCAGGACGGTCGTCTTCACGCTCTACCTTCTTGTCGTCTCGGTCAGGGAGGCGGAGAACTGCTTGCGGTCACTGGGCTGGACATCCGCCGAACGCTCCCCATATGATCCCCAGTTCTACGACCCCGCCGTCGATGAACAAGTCGTTCTGAGTCGCGGTGACTCCGAGTACGACGCAGTGGCGTTGATGTCTTCCTACCAATGGCCCGGAATCGTACCTTCAGCGGACGACAACGACGGGGCGCACTATGCCCCCTTGCCGCAGCTCTACAACGCGCTCGCTCAGCGTCTCCTTGACACAGACTGCTGGTCCTTCCGCATGTATCTGAACTTACAAATCAGTTACTTGCACTTAGACTGCCCGGCCCTAGCGTCCCCCGATTTCCTCGCCGCGCTGCCGCCGGATATCCGACAGTTCAATCTCGACTGGCGCTCCGAGACGCTCCGCATGCATACCGATGCGACGGTGCAGCACGAGCGCAAGATCAGAGCGCAGGCCCGGGAGGGCCGCTGGAAACTCATGTACGAGGGCTCAGCAGAACTGGGCGGGACGAAAATCGATCGTGAATACGAAGCAAAGCTGTTGGCAACGCTGGAAAGCAATGAGCGACAGGTAAGCATGGTCTGAGCTGCCGATTCTGCTCTGAAGGCTTACTGTTAAAGATCTCCTGAATGTCTCTGTCGACCCCGTGGATGTCAGGGTGGACTGCCGAGGCCGTGTCATCGACGCGGCGATGGTTTCCGCCGTCCCCCCAAACGAGACTTGGACCGATTCCTTCCTCGTCTCCCATACCCCATGTCCACTCGGCGATGTTTGTCGCAGTTGGGGCGCAGTGCTCAACATACACCGGCACTTTGGACTGTGACCGGTGACGACTACCCGGAAGTCATCCAACGCTCGAACGATCTACCGCGTTCTACACCTCAACACTGGCAATATAATCCGCACTATCATGTACTACCATGTACAGTCCTCGCCATGCGCACACGGATCCTACGCATATCCGTCTTTCCCATGCACTACCCCGTACGCAGGCCCGCCCTTACCAAACATTCTCCTCAAGTCCTGCGCCAGCGCCTCCGGCTTCTCGGTCGCAGCAAAGTGACCACCGGCCTCATGCTCCGACTCGAACACGACCTTGCCAAGCATATGCGCCCATCTGTCGCGCACCGTGACCGTCAGCAACGAACGGAGTGCGTGTGGGAGGTACGTACGACTTTGGCACGCGGACGGGTTCCGCTGGGAAGTGTGACACGCCGAGCGGCACCGATGTCCATTTCGTGCCCTCAAAGACGTCGTGTTTGTTCCCGCCGGTCAGCTCGTAATAGAGACGAACATTGGCGGCCGGTCCAGCGCGAGAGAACCAGTATATGGAGATCCACTCGATCACTAGCGTAGCGATGAGCGACTTTCCATCGGAACATACAGTAGTGCAACATACCTTCATCGTCCGTCCACCCATAGTTGTCAGCTCCCTTGTGCAGCTTTTCGTATATCCACGCGAGCAGACCGACGGGCGAATCGGCAAGACTGTAGCCGATCGTCTGAGGGGTTGACGCCTGAATCACGAAGTATGCTCGGTTTTTGGAAAAGCGTCGCGCGGCCGCCAAGTCGTCCGAGAGACGTTTGTTGAAGGGCGCGGTCAGCAGTTCAAGGCAAAGCAGGGGATTGTACAAGGGTGACGGCACTCGATATCTGCGTGAGACACCAAGCCTTGAGTGTTAGTGATATGGCGAACATCTGAGGAAAGACCTTACACAGGCATGTTCGATAGCCATGCCTTGAGATGCTTGTGACCGTACTTGTTAGCGACATATACGCCGAGCTATGCGAGCCATTGTCAACACGACACTGCAGTCCGCCAGTGACCACGACGTACAATGTGGCCCATATCGCCGCCCTGATATACTAACGCGTAAAGAGGTGGTAAGATAGGTTGTCTCCGCGATAAGAGGTATACAACCAACCGTATTCCTCATAGCCGAGAGAGAGCATCAATTTGTTGAGGACCTGGAGGCGCGATGGACTCGTCTGAGAGGAGTGTACACATTGAATGGTGGTCATTGCGATGTACCTCTGCATACTGATAGCCACCGAAACCTCGCTTGGAGGGCGCCTCGGAGAACCCGAACCCAGGCAAGCTCGGTGCGACGACATGGAAGCTAGGCTGATCGCGGAGAACTCGCAGTGAGGATAGGCAGGAGCTTTCGGACTTCGAGGAAATTGCCGGGCCCTATACAAGGTCAAAATCAATCCTACAATGGTGACAGCTCTGTAGACATACAGCCATGAGCGAATAGGAGCGGAATAGCATTTTCGACCGTGCTTCTCTGATGCACGAAGTGTATGTTCAGGGAGCCGAAGCCCTCGACCTCAATGTCGGTCGTGAACTGTGGGAGCTGGTTGATGGCGCGCTCTGCCTTCCGCCAGTCGAACGAGTCCCTCCAGTGAGAGACGAGGCGCTGCATGTCGCTTAGGGGAACGCCATAGTCCCAGCCTGAATCGTCCAGCTCGTCCGGAAGCTTAGCACGGTCGAGTTTGCCGCGTAAGAGGTCGAGCTCGGCATCGGGAACGTCAAGAGTAAATGGCTTGGCCCAGCTGGACATGGTTGGAGTCGAATGTGGGATGAGACGTAGGCTCGGATAGAGATCATGATGCGGAGTGAGAGGGGGATTTATAGGGAGGCATGCCAAGGCACTGCCCGACGGCCCAGTCTCGGATTGGGAGACAGAGCATGCGCGCTGCCATATTGCTTAGCAGCTGCGCGCTCGGGCGACCGTTATCGCCGCGACGTGTGAGAACGAGCACGAGAGGTCCTGGACGGCTGCAGGGACGCGTGTATCCAAAGCGGATATTGGTGATGCACGTCGGGAGGCTCTGCATCAACGGTTGACGATGCAAGGACCAAGCAAGCTATGACCTTGTGTTGGTACCTTGTTCTAATGCATCACAATGTATACCGCAGCGGGGTCAGACGGAAAGCACTGGCATGTATATGGGAACTTGAACTCGCAGAAACACGGACGTTGTCGTTGTGGGGAGTCTCATACGGGCGCTTACATGTAACACTTTACCAAGTTTGTGGGTGTTTGGTTCTGGTGGCTGTTGGACGCGAAGACGGAAATTCCAGCCTGGGTCGCGTTCGCTGTGTACAGACGTCCGCTCGCCATCCTCCACGATGGCAAACGTCCTCGCCTCCTTCCGCCATGCCCTCAGGCCGTCCCTTTGCGCAGGACGCATAGCACGAACATCCAGCTCCGCACTATGCATGCGCTCGCTGCATGCATCTCCCGTCGGTGCGTTCTACGCAAGCATTGCACTGTTAGACCAGCTGTCGGTACTAACCTACCCTGCTCACAACAGCGCTGAAGAAAAAGCAGCAGGGCGTTGCTGAGACGGACGACCTCTTTGGCAGAGGACGATTCTGACTCCCTCTTCTCCGATGACCTCTTCGGACAAGCCGGACAGCAGAAGCCCGCCGACCTCAAGCCATCCTCCCCCGTCGACACCGCAAAGTCCACCAGCATCCCCCCGCACAACCCCTCTGTCCCCGCGCCTCGCGACTATGACCGCAACGCGCGGTTCGACGAGATGTACCAGTTCATGAAGAGCTGCATAGCGGACAAGACCGAGCCCGCCCGGCAAGTGCGCACCGCCGCATGGCATCACCTCTTCTCGCTAGCGACCACCCCCGAGCAGCTCGAGCGCGTCACCTGAGCTCTTCCCCAAGTGGCGAGACGCAAAACGCACCTTCAGGCCCGCTACACCAGAGAAGTTTGCTCGTCAGTGCCACATGTATTTGAGTCTGTGTCCTGTCACTCATAGCTCCTGCAGGACGGTGTGAGGAGCTGCACTGTCCACAGCTCGCGGTCAAGGTCTTCGGTGACCACTCCAAGTACGGCCTCGACCTCACCCTCGAAGCCGCCCGCCCAGTCCTCACGCCCTCCATCTTGAGCACCCTCTGCAAGACACCATCACCTTCACCTCTCTTTTCGGCGTCTACAACCTCCCGCCCGCCTCCTCCGACCTCGTCTGCAGTTCCCTCCTCATGACCGCCTGCTTCAAGCATGCCAGCGAGGAATCGCTCACCGTCGCCCGCGCGCTCGTACCGTCGCTCCAGCAGCTGCTCGACAAGACGCAGCCCAGCGTCGATGGCGTTCCGCGACGAGGACCACGGTAAGCCCGCGGACAAGGAGAAGCGCTGGCTCGCGTGGACGCTCAAGAAGATCGAGAAGGCGCTCCAGAGGCAGGAGCTGGACTTTTCGTGGCTCAGGCAGTGGAGAGTCGCCAGCGGATATGCGGGCTACACTGGTTTAGAATGATGTTGGGCTATAATCTACGGTACGCGCTGTGCTAATGCAATATAATCATCTCGATGCCCAGATCCGACAAAGCTCGTGCTGCTGCTTTCCGCCTTCTCGTGCGTCTTCACCTGCAACTCGCCCATGAAGCTCAAAGTTTGCAGAACGACATGTGTCATGAACGGCTCTCTCTACGGCATCTCTCTGCAGCCTAGCGCTCAGAACAAAAGTTTGAGAATACCCCTCATCGACCCGCACTTCGCCTTCGTAGGTACCATGGTAATCATCACTCGTACATCTCAGACGATCTGACCCCTCCTTCAGACGCTCTTCCTGAGAGTGCCGCTGATACGTGCGCTAGCGCAGGTGCTGAAATTAGACCTCATTAATCGGTCGCCTCTGGTTGACACTGAGCTGCCTCCAACCACCATCAGTATCTGACACCTTCGTCATCCTCCTGCTGCATTCGTTCCGGTGAGAAGGCGGCAAGGACCCCTATGGTCAATTATGCATCGACTCCTTTGGCGTCGAAAGCAGAGTGTGCATCAATCTTCCGCCCGGACACTCGCTCCATCCTGGAACGGTCCCGTCTATCGCCACTTGCCCTGGCTACTACCTCCCTGCCTCGGTGTCCCGACAGCGCTGAACCCGCGCGCTACCTTTGCGATGTCCGGTTCGCTCCAGTTATGGAATCGTAACACGGGGATGAAGGAGATCCCGGAGGGCGAGGAGATGTGGATGGTCCCTCAGGGTGCCTACCTCGTGCTGAGGCGTGACGGCCACCGAGACGTCGTGTTCCAGATTCCTATCCTCCAGCCTGCGTTTGTTCGTTCTCTCACCTAGGTGGGACCTCTTCAAATGTGCTGCTGCGACGTTGCTATTGCTGTCATGCTTGTATCAAACAATCAGGCCTACTGGTTTTCGGGTGCAGGACCGACGGTGTCTGCGAATGTACCACGTCGTATTGACGGATCGGTGCACGAGGGGAATCATAATTTTGCGTATGAAGTTAGCAGTTGTTTCCATTGATGTTTCGTGCGCAATTCCCTCGCGAGCACGTCCAGGTAAGTGCCGTGTATCCATCGCTTGGGTGGTGTCCTCCGAGAAAGACGGATATCCATGAGTTGTGTACTCCGGGCGGCTCGGACCGGGAAGGGGTTGAGCGTCTGATTGGGAATGACATCATAGAGGCACTACTTGTGTAGTAAGTACTGCGGAGAGAACGCCATACTTATGATGGCATTGGAATATGGTACCCAGTTCTAGTTCCACTCTAGTAGCTCTGGGCTATAAAGTGGCAACAATCACAGTCCATCGATCGCCCAACTCACGACCATCCACCACTCACGACTCTCATCCCTACATCGTTCAATACCACCATGTCTGCCTACACCATTCACGTACGTCTCAACCGCAGCGACATACACATCGCTTGAAGCTGACGCCGTACACAAACAGGTCTCTGGCATCTCAGACGCCACCACCGAACAGCACCTCACCGACTTCTTTACGTGAGTGCCTCACCCCATCTCCACCTCGCCTCCAATTGCCCATCCATCTGACATCGGGTCACCCCAGCTTCTGCGGCAAGATCACCTCGGTCGAGTATGACCGCGAGAAGCACGCCGCGACCATCCACTTCGAGAAGCCCTCAGCCGCCAAGACCGCGCTCATGCTCAACGGCGGCACTCTCGATGGCGCTCACCTCACCATAACCAGCGACCAAGAGCCTCAGGACAAGGACGACGGGGCACCGCACCACGAGGGCCACATTGATCAGGCTGACAAGCCTCGCGCCGGCAGTAAGTGTCTACTCTTCGATGGCAACATTTTCACGGCCATTGACGACACGACTTAGTTGCGGCCGAGTACCTTGCCAAGGGATACCAGCTCTCCGACCAAATCCTCCAGCGTGCCATCGAGCTTGATCAGCAGCGCGGCATCTCCAGCCGCTTCCTCTCATATATCCAGAGCCTTGACGCCAAACTCGGTGCGTTGTGAACAACCCGTACATCGACCCTTACTGACGAGACTGGCTTGCGTTGTAGGTGAGAAGACGTTGGGTCCCGAGAAGACGATTTCCGGCAAGGTGCAGGAAACGCTTGCGACCGCCACTCAGCAGGCCAAAGCCGTCGATGAGCAGAAGGGCATCACCAAGACAGCCAGCGATGTACGTCCCATGTCATATCCATCGCCGTCCTGCATACGGTACTAACCTTGAACTTCACCTGTTTGCAGTACTACGCTCGTGCACTGTCCTCGCCATTCGGACAGAAGGTGAAGTCGTTCTACACGTCGACGTCGAAGCAAGTGCTCGACATCCACGAGGAGGCGCGCCGGATAGCCGAGACGCACAAGCAGAGTGCAAGCAGCGCGCCGACCGCCACCTCCGCAGGCGTAGGCAGCGCTGCACCCCCGATCAGCCCCGACGTCCACAGCTGTCGCGACGACGCCTGCTACGAACGCGGACGCGACGGCGAGTGGCGGCAAGACGGCCGAAGCGCCCACTGTGGTGTAATGGGTTTGATCTAGTCACCGAGTCTAGCTGGGTGCCCCTGATGAAGAATCTGAACTGATTGTATCTCTTGTATGTGTACTGTAGTAGGGAGGTTGTATGACCAAGTCAGGGCATTTGTCCGACTCAAAGTCTCAGCATGCCGATTCTCAAATCTCATGGCAGCCGTCCTCCTTGCACTCAGTAGGCTGCAGTGACTTCATCGTCTGCAGGCTAGGGGAGACAAGATTCTAGACTACTCTGCTGGACATAAGACCTGAAGGCAGTGCTCAGGGGGAATTCATCTACAGCAAGTTGCGCGTAAACGCTCATGTCAACTACAACCACCGAGGTCTCGACAAACTCGTGATCACCCAATACCCTCGAATGCTGGGAATCGAAGCTACGACTGAAGGCAATGACCAGCCCTTCAGCAGCATGAGGCAGTTAGGGCGGCTCATTGCAAGATATGAGCCTGATAACGCATCGCCGTTAACTGCTACCCCCAAACTACTCTCTCCCGCCTTGCCAACGTCTTCCGACACTGTCCCGCTGCTGTCCCGTGTTGAGCTGAGACAGTCGCATCCGAATCCCTGAGGCGAACTAATTGCTGTGCAATATGGATCCACAGACTACTACGCAGCGCCCGATCAAGGCATTCCTCGGGGTCGCTGCGGACGTTGCAATGCCGGTCCTCGATGTCCTTGAACCTGCGCTTGCTCTGGTCCCGATACCTGGACTTGGCCTTATACCGAGAACTCTGTCTAATGTTTTGAAGAACGTAGAGGTATGGCCCCATCATATGCGTTTAGACAACCTTTTGCTGACCTTCACACGTTGCTTAGCGTGCTCGTGTTAACGCAGAAGCTCGCAAGACGTTTATCTCGCAGGTAGAAGCCTTGGGCGCACTCATCGCCCGATTAGCGTATCCCAACGAGGCGCTCGCCCACAGTGGGACCGGGGGCAGCGAGCGCAGAATGGGCAAGGCGAATCGACAGGGTCGTGCAATCAGATGAGCTCATCAAGGGAATCCAAGACCTTGAGAGGTGCGGACATCTGGCTGCCTGGATTGTATGCTAGGCATACTGAGATGGAGACAGGACGATGAAGGTGCTGGAGGCACGCGCCGTCGCGCTCGCGCCTGTCGGAAACGCGTCAGACAGTGTGCTTCGTCAATGGGTCCAGTCGATCAGAGGAATGCTTCGTGCATCGAAAGACGCAATCGTTGTTGCGGACATGCAGAGGGATTTGTCGGCAGCCATAGAGCAATTTCGGGTACGTCGTGCCGCTCGCTCTGTGCGTGATCACTCACCCACTCATATGGCCCCAGTTCCGGGCGAATGCGGCAATTGACAGAGGCGTTCAAGAGGTCCGACGTCTCCTATTGGAAGCTGGTGAGTAGCCCCCGATCCCGATATGTGTGCTGCGCAGCGCGCTTATGAGCTCGCACAGAGGAAGATCGTCTCTTAGAGAAACTGTGTTCCGTCGACGTGGGCTACCGTTCTGTGAGCGAGCCCAAGAGTCAGCTCATGGAGGGGACCCGTGAGTCGATCTTGGAGGGGCTACGCAAATGGTGCACGGGCCACGTTCCTGACCCCGTTGCTCCGAAACGCGTCTACTTCGTGAGCGGAGGGGCTGGCGTGGGGAAGTCCTCGGTGGCGTACCGGCACTGTGTGCAATTGTCCGAGCCTTCGTCGGCGACAGACGCACCTCGCCTCGGCGCGTCGATCTTCATCGATCGTAATCGCGGAGGGCTGACGGTCGAGCTGCTGTTCCATGCACTTGCACGACAGCTCGCCGAGTCCCTGCCCGTCCTGCGCCCTCATATCCTCGACGCTGCGCGCGAGTACCTCAAGAAGGGCCAGAGGCAGCTCCCCGAGTTCTCCTTTAAGGAGCTTCTCCACGAACCGCTCTCGCGCGCTGCAGCTGAGATCCCCGTCGGGCTTCGACTTGTGGTCGTCATTGACGGTCTGGACGAATGCGACGAGCAGCCGGCCTTGCAAGACGGCATCAGGCGCCTTCTCGAGCTCGTCACGATGTTCCCATGGCTGTACCTCCTCCTGGTGTCGCGGCCCGTTCCCGGCATTATGACTGTCCTTGCAGGGGAGCATGGCTGCTACGGATCGTGCACCATTACGACTTGCAGCAGGATCTCATGAATCGCGCGGACGTCAGGATGTTCCTCGAATCGAGCGTCCCGCAGATTCCGAAGTACTCCTCCTTTCTGGAAACGCACCCTAGTTACCTCGAGGAACTGGTAGAGCGAGCAGATGGGCTGTTCATCTTCGCACGCATCGCTCTGAACGTTCTCAACCAAGACCTGTACCGTGACAACCCGGAAGAGGGCTTTCAAGTAGTGCTGTCAAAAGAGAACGGTCTAGACAAGATGGACGCGCTCTACCTTGGAATCCTGCGAGCAGCGTTCCCACCACGCGACTTGGTGCAATCACCACGATTACATGCTCGCCTGCTCTCATTTTTGCATGTCGTTGCGCTCCTGAGATCGCCACTGAGCCCCGGATGTGTTGCGCTATTTGCCGACGACATTCACGGCCGCAGTTACATCTTGGGACGAGTTGGCAATGGGGCCCAGAAACAGAAGGCACTCACGCTCGATGACTTCGTACCCATCATCAACCTCCTGCGCTCAGTGATCTACACCGATCCCTCTGACGGCACGCTCATGCCAATTCACATGAGCTTCTACGAATTCCTTGTTGATCGCTGCACCGACCCACAGTATCGTGTTGATCGGTGCGCGGGGCATGCTGCCCTTGCACTGTCATGCCTGTCTCTGGTCTTTCCCGGTGGTGTCAAGGACGCCGTATGTCACCTGCCCCGCCTCGCCGATTTGGAGCACGACTACTGGCTGCAAGCGTTCCTATACGGCTTTTATGGGGACGGTAGCCTTTCCGAACATATTGGGGGTGCCATCCCTCATGAAGAACTAAAGGATGCTCTGCATACGGCGTTGACAACTGCCTGGTTTCCGTACTGGACAAGGATAGCAGTTTGGGCAGAGACTCCTGGACAGCGTGCACTAAATCTCAGGTAACTTTTACGTCTCTTTTTAGCATGTGTTCTAACCTTGTGGCTGCTCGTCAGTGGAGTCAGGAACAGAATCCGGAAGCTAGTGGTCTGTGATAGGCACCTCATGTGGGCTGTCCGCTCTTTGGCAAGGTTCGCTAACACCGGTTTTAGGTCACATTCCTCCGTGCTGCGTCCTTGTCCATGGGGTTCCTGGGCTGATATCATCTATGCCCACGACTTTGGACGATATTGCACTCTATACCTGCGACTGATGATTGCAGTCCCTGATGCCCCACCACAGTGGGTCAATAAGGTAGCGCGGAACGCCATGCTCTCTAACGGAGAGGTTGCTCTACACTACTTGGAAGAAACGGATTTTCGCGGTGACAATCTGCACATCGATGGCACCGAAGGGATGGCCCATCCCCAACTTGAATCCCAGCGGGCTAACTTCATTTCCCGGTACGAGCAGTGTTGGAAATGCGTTTGGGATGCGTTGGGCCAGGACCCGGAGCTATTGGAGTGCTGGTACAAAGTGGCTACGTAGTTCAACCTCCCTTGCGCTGAGTGCTCTGCGAAGAGTTGATACGCCGGCTATTCTGTTTGGTAGGATACAGATTGGGACAATTCAGCCTTAGATATCGAAGTCCTTGGCTGCCACATTGATTGACTCTTACCAGACATCGATCGGGATATGTGCTGAGCTACGCGATCCTAATCTCACTGGAGGTAGTCAGTGTGGAATATACGCTCGTCCATACATTCTCAGTGACTACGACTGGGCCGCACATGCTCGCGCATGCCAATGAGGACGACTCGCAGTGGATAGTACTATAGAAACATTGAGCATGATCAGACATATACGCGAGGTGTATAGCAAATGAACGTATTAGAGCTGAGAAGCAGGAACGAGGGCTTACTATGTAGTCCACGATTGACTTTCAGGCTCCTGACATTACAGCTGTTTGCAATTGCTTTGGACAAGCGCCGCGCGCGCACTTTTGACGACCAAAATTCGCGGGCTCAAAAAATCCCACAAATCCATCTCGCACCGTTCAGTTCTCGTCGATCTGCTCGAAAGTGGTATGCTTGGATTGCAGTTTTCTGCAGCAATACTTTTTATGCACCATATGATGTACTTCGGGCAAAAGGGAGTGCTGCACGGTCCTGTCAAATCGCCAGCTGAAGGGACCTTTTCTAGCGCCCATCGGGCGCTTACTATAATGCGATTAACGGTCCTTGCAAGAGACGTCGCTCAGAATGTCTGCGTGCTCACTGAGCTAGCCACCGAGATCCTACATCTCTCATCTTTCGTGTATAGGTCCTGGTACAGCACAGGAAGTGAGTGTGCTATTTTTCACTGAGAGTTTATGCATAAATTTGCGAGATATTGCGCCGGTAGTTGCCCAAATGGCAGATTCATCCTCACCCCACTCCGATCAACTCAATCTCGGAAAATCACTGACATACGGTTGCTTGTATACTCTAGAGTATACAGAGCTCCTAGTGAGGCCATTTGAGTATACGTTTGGGTGCGTGAAGGGCCTGGCGAGCATTCTCAGTAGGTTTATTGGGGTTTTCAAGCCCCGCAAATTTCGGTCGTCAAAAGTGCGCGCGCGGCGCTTGTCCAAAGCAATTGCAAACAGCTGTACATGTAAAGTAGGTCCACAGTGACGATCACTGGCACCGTTCACAGACCACCACTGGACGTACTAGTAGGCGCCACAACCGCGCGCCCGTCAGTTGCCAAAAATAGAGACTTGTCACGCGTGACGGATACGCGAGTGGGCGACACCGCGTCAAGGCCAAATGGGCGCCTAACGTGCAGCAGCCGTGGTCGCGTCTTGCACCGACGACCTGCCCTTGCTCTCGTCCTCCATCCATCCGAATCTCCCGAGCTCGCTGTATGCTCCCATAACAGAGCACTAGACTTTGCAGTCATGAACGGGCATCCCCACTATTCATACTCTAATACTCAGCATCCTTCGACATACGACTTAACGGACGCTATTCCCCCCACAGCCGCTGCGAGCGACTCCGTGCAGGACGCACACCAGCTTCTCGCCGCATATCCCTTCGGTTCTGCCACCCCTGCTAATCATGGTCAGTCTTTGACCTGCTTCAGCTTGGTTGATGCGATGCTCATGACCGTTCAGTCGCACGGCATCTCAGTAATCTATCCATCTCGGCCGCTCCTCCGTCCTACACGCAGCCATATGCCTCGGTACCATCCAATGCCCCTCACCATCAACCCCGGTTCCCTCAGAATACAGAGTATGCCCGAGAATTCGCGCATATACTGAACCCTGCTCCGGCGGACCCCAGCAGGACATATTGGGAGAGCACTCGCAATCAGGCAGTCTACCACCTGGCTGGTCAGGAACCGTATGTACCTTTCTCGGTGCATGACTATTTCTCCCCCTCATATACCCCTCACAGACTGTATCCTGACTACCAATCTGCCTCCCAATGGCCTCCACCACCGTCTCGCCAATCTACTTACCCCACCAACTCATTCGCCCAGTCGGTCATCAATCACACCTCGCCATCTACATCTTACCCGACACCGCCACCTCCGGGCATAATTTCCTCCTCGTCCTCTCTAGCTGGTGCACTTGGCCCCCCTCCTCCAAGGCCACCAAGGCAGACATATCAACCACAGGACTCGCAGACATTCTTCAACAACTTCCTTGCGCAGACGCCCGCTCAGCCACCACGGCCGGCTCCTCAAAGGGCAAGACCTGTTCAGCAGGCCCCTCAGTATGCTTACCATGGCTTTCAATCTCAGCCTGAGCGATCCTCTTCTACACACATGCAGACCTTCCAGCAGGCATCCCCACCGGAAAGTTTACGACCGCATGTGATGCAGCAACAGCCCTATATCAGGTCTCCGCCGCAAGTTATGCAAGAGGCTTTGTCCTCGGTCAGTTCTCCTCCATTGCACCAACATGTTGCATACCACGCTCCTGTACCGTCGATACCCCTACCACAGGATGTGCACCAGCCGCCACAAAGTGCTCAGACGCCTCCCTCGTATCAGACGCCGCATCTACACCAGCCGCAACGAACGCAGCAGGTGGAGAAGCCTCCGCGATCGTCCCAATCGCAGCACGCGCATCAGCCTGTCCAGATGCATCAGCCGCGACAGAGCCAAGTCTTTCCCGACATTGGAAGTCCTGATCCTCTCGTCGTCGCGCAGCCCAGTCCAGAGGCCTAAGCTCACACCACGGAAACGGAAAGCAGGAGCAATACCTTGAATCGCCAACTGTGAAGCGTGTCCAGATGGTGGATCCCAACCGGCCCATTCCAACGGAGCGTGCGCAGCAAACTCCGCAACACCGACGTACCGTTGAGGTAGTGATCACGACGCCCCCGAAACCTCGTTCTACACCGGTGCTGACAGCGCAGAACAAGAAGTCTAGTCCATATGTTGAGGTTCCTGCGCTTCCGAAAGCGTACAACACGCCCGAGTCGCAGAGGCGGGTGGTCCCAGAAGTTGTGATCACAACCACTACTATGGGTAAGCCGCGGGTGAAGACAATGGACGACGACGATGATTTGGGAGGTTTCGGGTCCGACGTCGACAGTAGCCCAATGGCGCGGCGCACGAACGGTGTCATGGCAAGTGGCAAGTCGTCTGGACGGCGGGACGACAGAGGTACGCTATCAATCACTATATGTGCCTCAGATCCGTCTAACAAAGTCATTTGCAGCACCCATTGAGAAGCTTACTACCTTCCTTGAAGACGTCTTCGAAGCGGAGGATGCCTTACCTCCCGATGTCGAGCCCCGCGATTTACCTGCCGAGTGGTTCTCGTCCCTTACCGCTCCTGGTTCCCAGCCACAGTTGCATCCCAACGTGATACGGAAACTAATCACCCAGATCACGAAGGTTGCACGCCCGAGCAAGCGTCATCGTATAAACTCGCGCGACGCGAATGGAGCGGCGGCAGGAACGCCGCGCTACAGGTGCCGCATGGCCGACATCGACACCGCGACACTGACGCGCATCTTGAAGATGCTTCAGCGGAGTGTTCAGGCTGGTGAAGAGTTGGATCCGTTCAAGTCCTCAGCAGTGGCTGCATCCAATACGAAGGGCACAAAAGTAAAGAAACCTGCGAGTGGCAAAAAGGCGTCTGCGGAGGGCCGACGGTCAAAGTCGCAGTCTCCCGCGGGACAAGGCGAAGATGAAGGCATGGACGTTGACGAACCTGCTGTGGAGCAGACTGTGACTGAACAGGACATTGACGCTCTGACTCGGACTCTCGAGATCGCCAGAGATAGTGTCCTGGCTGCCGATTGTTGTGTTGCGCTCCTGGGAAGCGACCGCTTGCCGAAGCAGGTGCGTTTCCTATGACCCTGCTCTATCTACCTAGTTGCGTAGCTGCTGACTCCATATTGGTAGCTGTACTCTGAAGAGCTCATTACTGCATGCCTCGCCACGGTCAAGAACCAGCTCTCGAAGATATTGTACCCATTCGTCGAAGCCTCTCCGACAGATTCGCACGTATCGGCACTCCTGAGACAACTAATCCAGCTGTCATCCGTCGCAGACAGTGTTCAGCGCCGCCTTGTGAACGAGATCTTTCAGGCCATCTCGTCTGTCTTGCCCCGCATCAATGACTTGATATGTGCGGACTCGATGGCAATGAGCGAGACGATCATCATCCAAGCGGTATACATCGCGATTGGGCCGTTTTTCGTGGTCGAGGCGGAGGGAGAAGGCAAGAGCAAGAAGGGATCAAGCGGAAACTCTGTCATATCTGCCTTGGGTGGCAGCGCGATGCGAAGCTTGAGGTTGGATGCCTTGTCGCTCATCCGGAGTGTAAGTCCTCATGACCAGATATCATGCCTGCATCGCTGAACGCAGCTGCGTAGATCTTTGCGAATCACGAAGACCAGCGACCCTGGATCATCGAGGAGATCCTCTCCTCACTCATCAAGCTCTCTGATACGAAGCAGCGTGCGGGACAATTCAGGTACGTCGCTGAGCTGCTTTGCCATGTCTTTGGTAAATCATACTGATACTGTGACAATAGGCTGCGCGATGGTCGTTCAATTCGTACTGTCTCAGCTCTGCTCATGCAGCTGGTGCAGACCTCTGCTCATGACGTTCGTGTCGAGGCGAAAGCAATACGGAAGGCGCGAGAGCAGGCTCTTGCGTTACGAAGACAGGATAGCTACAATGAGAAGACAAAGGAGCCATGGCTCGATGAGCACGACGAAGAGGAGATCCGCCTGTATGCTTCTGGGCTGGACTCGGCTACAAAGGCGGCGAAGACAATCGTGCTGTTCCTGACGCAGCGGTCAGTGTCATCTTGTAATCAATGGTTATGAGGTCGGTGGTTCTGACTGAGCGCAGGTCCGGGAAGACAAAGGCGACTAAGAACTCGAACGAGGCCGAGTACCGTGCCATCTTTGACAACCTCATTTCCGATCTTCTGGCAGTCTTATTCTGGCCTGAATGGCCTGCTGCTAGTCTCATCCTCAGCATCGTCTGCAAGTTCATGGTAAGAGCTGCTCTTTTGATACTGTTCTCTGTGATTTACCGTCGCCCGTGATAGGTCTCCTCGTTGGACGACATCAAGTCTTCGGCGCAAAACGACAATAACGCTGTGAAGACTCTTGCTTTGGACCATCTTGGCATCATCGCTGCCCACCTCCGCACGAGTGCGCTCAAGTTCAAGCAGGACTCTGACGACTCTAATCTCACACCTCTTGACGAGGTATGCTCTTCATTGCTCCGTCTGCTTGCTCAATACTGACATCATGCACGTTCAGATTGTCAACGGCTTGGACACGGCCAAGTTTGAGCAGCTTGTGACTGCTCATCAAGAGTTGCAGAGCCATCTGTGCAAACGGTCTTCTGAGGATCAAGCGTTCGATGTGAGCACTCACGAACATACCGTCGTTGAGCATCAGGACTGATCGTTCTTCAGAGCGCACGTGAGCTGACTGCTGTCATGTGGGGCCACGAGCTCGCCCTTGTGTTACAGCACTGCGACGATGTGCTTTCTGGAGATGAGGAAACGGAGTCGAAGGTCAATCGTAAGAATATGAAGTCGCTGGCGACGAAACTCAAGTTGGCTATGCGGGGAATTTGGGACGACGCCTCGGGCGACGTCTTCGACATAGGGTGAGACGCGCAGATACTCGTCTCTGCCGATTGCATGTTGACACATGTCATAGAACGTCGCAAGATGAGGTAGCGAGAATCGATAGGCTCTCGGAGGAGATTGGGACCTGCCAAAGTCTTCGCAACTCGTTCCAGCCAATCCTGACGGTAGTCCTGCAAGCGCTGGATGCACCTCCTGTATTCATGCGAACGAAGGCTCTGAAGGCTCTTGGACAGATTGTCACGAGTGATCCAAGCATTCTGTCTGCGGTCTGTGTTTGCTGCTTGCTATCCTGTGACAGTTGATTGACATTCACCAATCGTCTAGCCCAATGTGAGGCGAGGCATCGAAACGCATCTCCTGGACAGCTCGCCTGCAGTCCGCGATGCCGCCGTAGAGCTCATCGGAAAGTACATGATCGATTCTCCCAAGTTTGCGGCCGACTACTATCAGAAGATTGCCGACCGCATCGCTGACACTGGCCTTGGCGTTCGGAAACGGGTCATCAAGCTATTGAAGGCTTACTACAATGTCGCGAAGGAGACCTCTGCCCGCATCGATATCTGCACTCGCATCGTCCTTCGCATGCTCGACGAAGATGATACGGTCAAGGATTTGGCGATCAAGACCATGGAAGAGCTGTGGTTTATGAATCCTAATACGGCTCCCAGGGCTGGTGGTGGCGGATCGCAGGACAAGTCGGACCTCCTCACGAAAGTAGCGATTATCATGGGGGTCGCTGCGCAGTTCAAGGACAGACAATCTCCTCTCGAAGACTTGCTCCATCGCATCATGGTCGACAAAGATGAGAATGACAGAGCGGCGCTGCATCAGCGCTACGTCGAAGTGTGCGAGACGCTGATCGACGGTCTTGTCGATGCCTCGGACCTACCTGGTTTCGTAAGTCTTCGATCCGACATTGGTGCACCCTTGCTGACCCCAGTACAGAGCGTATTGAACTGTGTGCAGACCATCTATCTCTTCACATCTGCGTACCCCGCAGTACTCTCCGGCTCGAATGCGGCGACGTTGCTTCCGTACTTGAAGAATGCAACGACGGTAAGCGGGTCAACTTGGTCACTGAACGTCGAGTTGACATATCTGTCGCACAGCCCGAGGAGCAGACCACGTCGGACTACCTGCTGCGCATCTTCAGAGCGTCCATTCCTCACATGCCGAAGACTGCGGCCCGGTTCGGTCAGGAACTGCAATTGGCACTTCAACCAATGATCCTCAAGCCTTCGACTGCTGCCGGTGTTCAGGTACGCTCAGTCACATGAAGCTCAGCGTGCAAAGCGGCTGACGATTCCTCCATCAGGGCTTGCAGGAGACCGTGGCCTGTATGTGCGCTACGGTCCACCATATCACCCATGACTTCGCGCGAATCGTGGCACTCTTGAAGTCGTGCAATTGTGAGCAGCACAGCTCAATCAGAATACGGTTGACTTCTGATAGCTTGCATTACAGCTCGTCTTCAGGAAGCTATCAGGAAGCCCAGCTCACAAAGTCTTAGTGCTGCAGAGCAGCGTACTCTTTCCATCTTGCTGTTCATCACTTCCTTGCTGTGTGAACATTGCAACTTTGATCGCCTGCGTACAGAGCAAGATAGTAGGTGTTATTGATTCTGCCGTTATTGTTCTGCTGTTAACCCCATATCTACCAGAATTCAAGGCGGAGATCGACAAGATCAGTCAGGTCGGTAGACACTATATGATTGCTCCACATCCGTCGCTGATTGCATATCGCAGGGATCTGTCACCGAGCACGTCTACATGTGCCTCTTGAAGCTCTACGAGAAGTACAACGATGGTGGCCTGCGAGGCAGGATCCTCCAGTGCTTAGGTATGTAACATTTGCTGATTATGAAGAGATGTGTTGATATAACAGTTCTCCGTAGGCTTCCTTTTCCGCGCGCAACCGGCGTTGATGACTGCAGAGCCTTCGACCAAAATCATGGATAGCATATTCGCATCTCCCGCCGAGGAAGCCCGAGGACGGCTGCTCAAGATTCTGCAGGATTTCTTAGTCTCTGAAGCCGCAAAGCATACCGCAAACGAGAAAGGCGAGTTCTGCTATCTACACAGCCCGACTGGAGTGAGCTAACGACAGATGCGCACCTAGCTGCGGCAGGATCGAAGGGCAAATCGACTTCGAGCAAAGTGAACATGGAGGAGTTGATCGGCAACACCGATGGTTTCGCTGATTCAGGGTTAGGCAAATCATTCCTTGCATGAGGTCATATTAGCTGACCCTGCTATATCTCTACAGAGTGAGCTCGGGCGTCGTGCAACGCTACCTGGACAAGATCTTGGATGCAGCACTGTCACAAAATGCGCCGATACAAGCTGCAGCTGTTGACATTCTCACGTTCACTATCAAGCAGGGACTGGCTCATCCTCTACAGGTATGTCATACCACGTACTGATTCTGTAGTCCTTACTCACACCATGGCAGTCGTTCCCCGTGATTGTCGCTCTCGAAACAAGTCCTAATGCTCACCTGAGTGCGCGGGCGAGCGCTCTTCATACCATCCTTCACTCCAAACACACCTCGCTGTTGAATGCACGCTTTGCCAACAGCGCTCGGACCTCGTTCGATTACCAGAAGAGAGTCAGCTCAGGAACTGTCAAGGGTTACCGCATGGCTCCAGGTCCGACGGCGATGCTGCAGCGTTGGTATTCCCTAGCGCGTGAGAAACGCGCGACCAGGCAGGACTTCCTGAAAGCCCTAGTCAAGGTATTCGATGTCGAACTGGGGAAGTCTTCGCAGGTATGTCCGACAGACGTCCGTCAATGTGCCACTGACTGACAGTTTTGTCCCCTTTCAGGACGACGTCGACTTCACCCGCTACATGGCGGAGAACTTTGCCTCGTTTGACTACAAGACTCAGGAAGAGCCACTCACGGTCATCAAATCACTGACGGCTATCTTATCAACTGCGGGCATGCAGTTGGTCGAGATGCTGTCCCCTTCGCATCTGCTCACACAGCTGCATGGCCCGAACGCCTCCCAGGTTCCTGGAGTTATTGCCCAGCCTGTCGGACAGGACGTCCCCATGCAGGAAGCCGCTGAGCCGGTCGACACAGCCGTTCCGCCGGAACAGCAAGCCGCGCCTGCTCCTCCGGCATTTGGCATGCAGGACCATGGGCTAATGCGGAGCTCCGTGATCATAGCCATGATCATGATGCTGAAGCTGCACTTGAAAACGCTCTATGGCATATCCGAGGAGTACGTTGCCAAAGCTAGCTAGGGTGTCGCGTCGTACTGACTGGGCTGCAGGAAATGTGCCAAATTCGTCATTGGAAAGAAGAGCGCGGTAGGAGACAGGCCCGCGGTGAGGAAGCACGAGCGACCGTTATCGTGGGAGAGGCTGCCGTTTGCGACGGCTCCCATGCTGACGAGCGAAGACGTCGCTGCTCAATCGACAAAGGTAAGCCATTGTTCTGTCTGTCTTAGCAGGGTTCAGTACTGACGTGTACGGTAGTTTCTGGAAATCTGGAGTGAGGATGGCGTCACGGCTGAACCTGAAGACGATATGATCATGGCATGACTGGTTCCTCCTGGGCAATAACTTATCGGATCCGGTCCTCTCTGGTGGTCGTGCGCACTGACAATGTAGAACTTTCTGCTGCAATTTCCCAAGTGTAACCTCCGATGCATAATATGCTGCTGTATAGTATGGTATGATAGAACAAGATACATTTGCACAATCGCGGGTGTCGCTACTGTGATGTGCTTCCGGAAGATGCGTCTGCAGGTTCTGGAGGAGTGGGACGGCGAACCTCACCGTTCTCGAAGACGACAGGTCCCTTCGGCATCTCACCTATGACGGCCTTGGCTGCATCGTCGAGTGCGGGCTCGTCCTCAAACTTCCAATCAAGCTCTCCGCCGTACGGCTTTGGAAGATCCTTTGGATCGATCAGCGTGCGCAGTGTAGGCCCTGGGTCTTTACCGAGGACATGGACCTTGCGACGCGTGCCCTCATCGAACCACGGCTGTTCGCAATGAGTCGAGCTGCAGAACCAGCGAGAGGCATCAACCGCAGGACCGACGCACCTTGATCCAGCTCCAGACGGTGGGGAAGAACGACGGCGAGTTGACGACGGCGATCGTGCTGAGCGTCTCGGGGTAGTTCGCGGTCGCGAGCGCGGACGCCTCCTGCAGGTGCGCGCGGAGCTGCCAGAGCGTGGGGAGCGAGACCTGGTCGAGGTCGATGATCGTCGTCACGGACGAGATGGGGGTCGGCGCGGTGGGGTGCGGCAGGTGGGTGCACAGGCGGAGGACGAAGCGGGTCATGGTCTCGTAGAGCGCGACGCTGCGAAGCCCGGCGGCGGGGTCAGAGCCGTGGATGGAGTGGGGTTGGTGCGGCAGTAATAGATGAGGGTGGGGCTCACATGCGCTGGTAGCGGCGCTCTGGCGGGATGGAGTTGAGCTCCTTCTGCAGAGGGCCGCTGAGCGAGGCTATCCGGTAGACGTACACCGGCAGGCCGTTCTGCACGAGGAGAGGTGCGTGAGCGACGTGCGGCGCATCGTTTGCGTTCTAGGGTCGCGTTGAGGTGGACCATCCGTTACCTTGTCTCTGCGCCCCGTCCAGCGCGGGTAGAAGCGGCGGGCGCTCTCGAACTCGTCTGCGGGGAAAGTGGCGTAGAGTGCGTCTACGTTGTGCTTCTTGCGCCATGCCTCGGCGTCGGCAAACTGCTTGTGCGCCTTCTGCGGGTCGAAGCGACGGGCACGCAGGAACCGCCTGGATCACGGCGGGATGGAGAGCAGTACGTCAGACATGCATGTGTAGGCTTGCGTCTAGCACAACAGAGCGGGGCTGCTGCTGCAGCACACGGCGCGGGTGGGTGGGATAAGCTGTACGTACAACAAGGTGGGCTCGTCGTGCGTTGGGTGCGGCCGTTCTGGGGAGTAAAGCTGTGCCTTGGCGAGGGTGTCCTTGAAGACGTTGAAGGCTGCCTGCTGATCTGGGGTGAGATGGTTGAGGTGACCCGAGGTGACGTCCGGGTCGATGCGCTCGCCCTTGAACGGCTGGACCTGGGCGTCCGTGGATGACGATGATAGGGAGAACATGGACGTGTGGATATCGCCTGATGGCCTTGCTTTGACGGCTAACGGAAGGTTAAAAGCTTGGAGGGCGAGGGAGGAGAGAGAGAGGCTGTTGTGGCAGAAACGTCGGGGCGGGGATGCCGGGGCCACGATCGATCCGTGCTTACACTTGGATGCATTGTTAATGCGATAAGTAATAAGTGTAAGTGGATGCCGAGGACGGGGCTCGTCGGCTAATAGATATTGGACCATTAAGCCACGTTAACCGGCGTTGAGGGCGGCATTAGAGCATCTCGTCATGCCGCATAACCGGCCTTCCTTGGAAAGTAAGTAAGGGGATTATAATAAGTGGCCGATCGCGATACGCATACGCCCTCGCGCTCTTCCTCTTCCTCCGACTCGTCCCTCGATTCCAAACACAAGTGGAGATTGATTTGATAATTCCCTCGAGCTCGCCTCCTCCGCCTCATATCTTCTCTCTCTCTCTCCCTCTCTCATCCACCACTGCTCACCACCCTTGCCCTCGTCCTCGTCCCCAGTCCAATGTCGCCCACGAAGACCACCGTCGCAGAGCACATCAAGTCCCCAGAGCGCGAGCTCTCCTCCAAGCCCCGCTCGCCATCTCCTCCGCCCACCTCCGATTCCCGTGCCCCTTCTCTCGCCCCGCCATCACCCACAACCGCCGACCGCAGGTGCCCGCCTGACCTCTCCCAATCCTGACCCCACCTCCCGAGCGACACCCGCGAAAGAACGCACCCCTGCTCCTGCCACGCCCGCTACCGCCCCCGCTCCCGCACCCTCTACCCCTGCACCCGCCGCTGCAGACTCAGAAGCTGATTCGCTAGATGCGGAGGTATGTTCATCCACCGCTTTCTACTCCCATGTCCTAGCGGCCCATCCCGCTCATCGTCCGATTGCCGCATATAGATTAGCACCGACAGGGTCATCGACCTCGATACCTTCAATCAAATCCTCGATCTCGACGAGGATGACACACACGACTTTTCCCTAGGCATGACCGAAGCCTACTTCACCCAAGCCAGAACCACTTTTGTCGACATGGACAAGGCATTGTACGTACCTCCCCATCCCACGCTGCCTGCTCAAGCCGCTCACGCGAGTCCCCCTCGCCAATCCAGCGAAAAGAAGGACCTTGCAAAGCTATCATCTCTCGGGCACTTCCTCAAGGGCTCCTCCGCTGCGCTCGGAGTCTCCGCAGTCCAAGCCACCTGCGAACACATCCAACACTACGGTGCCCTCCGCGACGAGGAGAACGGCGTCGATCTCACAGAGGAAGACGCGCTCGCCAAGATCGGGCCCCTTCTCAAACGCGTCAAGCGCGAATACGAGGTGGCCGAGAAGTGGCTCCGGGACTGGTACGCGCAGAACGCCTCCCCAGCCGAGGCCTGACCTAGTCCCGGCTCGGCTGCCGCCCACGCGCCCGCGGTGGGTCACACACTCGATATGGGTCGCACGCGGGGGGAGCCAGAGCGGGTCGCTGGCTGGGGGTGTCGGTGGAGAGGATGGTGGAGGTGTGGAGATCAGTGCCCGGCGTCCCTCGCGCTGCTCGCTTTCTCCTGCTGCGGCGCGGATGGCGCGCGCGCAGGCGGTGGGGTGGCCCGCGGCGGGGACGTGCCGATGTCGCAGAACGACAGACACGCAGATGCACGCAGCATATCGATACTCGCATGGAAGATCGGACGGATACGAGCGGAGGACGAAGAAGGCATCATGTAGTCGTGTATGTTATATGGATGTGACGCTTCGAGTGCTGTATCACAACCCCCCAACCCCACCTCGCCCCTTGTGGCCCTCTCAGAGCGGCAACCAACACCGCCCGCACATCATCGCTCCCTCCGCTCTCGCAACATATCTCACTCTCGGCCATTCTGTTATTGCAAACTCTCGCTGCCCTGTTATGCTACTCCCTCTCTTAGTCCACCATCGCTGCAGTATCATACGCCAGCCGTCTCTGATGTGACATCATCGCTTCCTAGGTAGCACTGGCGAGTTCGCAAGTTCTTCGCGCAGCGCCTTGCGTCTACCTTAGGTACGGCTGCCATATAGTCAAGAAGGATTGCAGTCGATCTCCGTTCGAGAATGTGCGAGAGCTTCTCTGCATTGAATGTCATTTATTCCATTGGTTTGGACCGTGAGAGCCGAAGATCACCTCTGGCGAATACGACATGTCCAGGTGAAGTGGGAGTAACGTCCTCCAGCAATCTATTTAGGTGCACAGAATGAGTGCGATCAAGCTAAACAGTAAATACCCTGCTGCGTGATCCCGGGGACCTCGAAAGGCGAGGAAAGCGTCGCTCGGCGACCGCTCGAGATTCTGTACTGGTAGCTATACACATCGGAGAGCGCTTGGCGCTGCTCATCATGACATATTATATGCGACACGCCCCAGGGCTCACTCGAAAACCAAGTGGCTATATTGGCTTTGGGGAGAATTGCTCGCTTGCGTTGGAAGCAGGCTCGACGACTCGACGCCGGCTTTCAACACGATCCTACGTGACAATGTCACGGCTTGCGCCACAAGGAGGAGGAGGAGGAGGAGGAGGATGCGCGGGTGCCAGCTCACGGCCCCTCCAGGATGTCCGAAAAATATCCGAAGCTAGATACGGAGTCGTGTATCTTATGCTAAGTGGTAATCTCGGCCAGTCCCTCGGATACATCGCTGCTGAGACTCGGAATCCGTTCGAGAGACGCCGCGGGGCCCAGGCGGGGTCGCGTGAGTCACAGCGATTATGGGGTGACGCCGGCGCCTAGTACATATGCGTGCAGTGCACTGACATGACTTGGAGACGCGGCCAGCTCGCTTGGAATTCGAACAGCCTGCTCCTCCCCGACTGCCATCCTCGCGTCAGCTCCCAGGATCCGTCCAATACCAGACCGTGCATTCCGCGCGCCTACCGTGCCAGACACCGCTAACTATACGCGGCAGTGACAAAACAGTACTTAAACGCGGGCTTGGAACCTCGGGACATGGCCTCCCAACCGACGTCCCCCGTCGTCCCAGATCGTACGCGCGACTTTGTCTCTCCACGCGATGTCTTCTTACGCCTCGCTTTCCATCCTGACGAACCCCGTCTCCAAACTTGTAGCATCTCTCAGTAGACGGTCGCAGTACTGACGACCAACACCCAAAGCTCTTTCATTCGCTCCACCAGGAGCATAGCTCTGTGCTGAGCCTCGCTGCCTGACGCGGAGAGCATATACACAGGCAGTCAAGACGGACAAATATCAGTAAGTCGTGACCGAGGACAGTGAAGCCGATACTGATCCTGGAACTGATGAATGCATAGGTATGGGATAAGACGACGTTCAAGCTCAAGGCTCTCCTGCGGGGCCACACCGGCAGCGTCCTGGCCCTCGAGTATGCTGCAGACCGAAATTGGCTGTTCAGCGCTTCGGGTCAGTCCTGCTTCTTCGCAGTTTGACAGCCGCTCACCGACGTTCTCTCGCTCTCAGGCGATAGCACCATCCGCGTACGTCGAGCGTCCGTCCGGCAGTCCCCGCATTCTCTGAATCTAGATCACTCGGCAGGTCTGGAGCACGCGGAATCACACCCCGCTGTACCTCCTGCATCCGCATCTCGAGACCGATTCCGGCGACTTGTTCTCCTTCGCTTGGTGTCCAGGACTGCAGACGATCTACATCGGCTGTCAGAACACTTCGCTGCAATGGTTCTCGTTCTCGTTCTCGACTCTGGAACATGCTGCTTCCTTTGGTGTCTCTCTTCCCTCGGATGGCTCTATCCGCAGCGGAACTTCCACGCCGACCTCGAGTTCCCGCAAGGCGCACAAGTTCTTCGACAGCTACCCTCAGTACACACGCCGTCCTGCCGACTTGAACGCTCGGAATCCGACCTGTGCATCTTGTCTGCCAACATCTGTCTCTGGGAGCCTGCCTGTATCGTCTTCGTCCAGGGATCTCAGCACGCCCCCTCCTGATCCCTGCCTCCAGGGCGAAGCGATCAAGCCACCGCTAGCTGTGCTGCAGGTGCCTCCCGAATGTGTCATATTCTCTGCGCATTACGGCTATCTCTATTGCATGGCGTTGTTACCTAGCAACAAAGAGGGCTCCGACGACCTGCTATACGACGACATTTCAGATGGCAAGCTGCAGCTTGTCACGGGTAGCGGAGATTCCACCGTGAAGGTAAGCTGTCCACGTCGCAACTTGCCACCGCAGCATCCTGACGCCATGCGTCATAGCTCTGGCAACTGCCCAGCAACAGAGCGCAAGATGCCGCTCCGCAGCTTCTACACACCTTCAACTGCGATGCGGGAGCAGTCCTCGCCCTCGTGGTACGCGGAGACACCGTGTTCGCAGGTTGTCAAGACGGCCTGGTCAAGGTCTGGGACCTCGAGACGCGCACGCTCGTGCGGACGCTTCTCGTCGTCGAGGTATGCGACTTCGCGAATGTGGCTGTCAACGTATACGTGACTGATAAACTCTGGGCTTGCCTATGACTGCCGTTCCAGAACGTGGACATCCTCTCGATGTCGGTTCTCCATTCCGATCTGTATGTCTGCTCGGCGAATGGCGACGTCCAGGTAGATGGCTTGACGTAAGCGTTCTAATCAGCAAGTGCTGATTGGGTACATGTACAGCGGTGGTCTGCGTCCTTTGACCTCCTGGGTTCATGGCGAGCGCATGAAGGGATCATACTCTCATCGATCATCACGCGTCTTCCGGCATCTGATAGCCCATCCTCGCATACGCAAAGCGGCGAGAAGTTCACGTTGGTCACGGGCGGCAACGACGACATGATCAAGGTGGGCTCGAGTCTCACCCCGTCGACGATCATAGAACTGAACAAGGCGGGAAGATCTGGGAAGTCGTCCCTCCCCGCACCAATAGGCATAACAGCTTTTCGGAGCTCAGCGGTCTGGGCACCGCTACGGACATATCCAAGAGCATCAACGGTCGGTCTTTCATGTTACCTCTCTCAATACCTCCGGTAAGCCAATCTTGACCGTAGATATTCTGGTCTACGCTCTTACGAAATTCGTTGCCATCCCGAGTGTAAGCAATGCCGTCGCTCACAAGGAAGACTGTAGGCAGGCTGCGATCTGGCTCCGAAAATGCTTTACGCAGCTCGGGGCGGAAGCGTCACTCGTGAGCGCCCATGCCCTCCTCTGCCATCTTTCGAGCTGACTCGTTGACCATGTTTGCTGCACCAAGTTGCCAACGGGTGATACCACAAACCCGCTCGTACTCTGCCACATTCCACGGCACGCGCACCTCGCAACACCGGCCGCGCATCCTCTTCTACGGCCACTACGACGTCATCGCTGCGCGCCCGAACGGCTGGACTTCCGACCCATTCACGCTGACCGGTCGTAACGGATACCTGTACGGACGCGGCGCGACGGACAACAAGGGACCCATCATGGCCGTTGCGTGTGCGGCAGCCGACCTGCTGGCTCGGCGTGCTTTGGGAGTGGACCTTGTGATGCTGATTGAAGGAGAGGAGGAGGCTGGTAGCGGCGGCTTTGCGGAGGCCGTGAAGCGCCACAAGGTCCGTTATGCCACACACAATTAATGGCGCACTCTGACATGAATGCACTTCACAGGACGCGATTGGGCCGATTGACTCCATCCTTGTCAGGTGGGAGCGATCTCACTTTAGGTCAAATTTGGTGTTGATTCCCTGCCCAGTAATTCAACGTGGATCGCAGAGGATACGCCGTGCATCACCTATGGATTGCGTGGTGTCGTGCATTCGAATGTGGAGGCGAGTTGTATATGTCTCCCAGCCTTCGTCCCTCAGTCTTGAACTCTATGATAGATTTCGAACGATGGTCCCGACCTTCATTCGGGAGTAGACGGCGGTGCGGCGAGAGAACCGATGTTGGACATGTAAGTATTATGCGCATCACCCTCCTCGCAGCGGCTGATACAGAGATATAGGGTCAAGCTGCTCGGCACCCTGACCGATAGCACGAACCGTATCGCTATCCCGAAGTTCTGTACGTATCACATCCTACCTATCCGTAGTACCTAACTGATTCGCGGGCCTTTTTGACAGATGATCGCGTCAGGCCCGTCACAGAGGAGGAGCGCCAGCTGTACAAAGTACTGTCCAGTGTGACCCAGACGCCCGCCTCGCTCCTCGCTGCACGCTGGCGCGAGCCATCCCTGACGATACACAATGTTGAAGTGTCCGGTCCAAGGAGTACGTTGCAATCTCAATACCTCTGCAGGCTCCCGAGCTGACCGTAACGGGTACCTTTCTCAGATTCCACGGTCATCCCCTCGAAGGTAAGGGCGCACATCTCGCTGCGGATCGTCCCAGACCAAGAGCTGGAGTCCTATCGCCGCGTCGCTGCAAGAGCACCTGAAGGCCGAGTTCCAGCGCATGCGGTCGCCCAACAAGCTCAGCGTACGTCGCTCCGTCTAGTTCTGGTGAAATCACATGTGGCAATGAGTATTCATTCGTATGACAGGTCACGATCGACCAGACGGCAGATTGGTGGCTGGGCGAACTGGACGACCCGTGGTTCCACTGCCCTCGAGAGCGCAGGTCAAGGACGAGTGGGGAGTGGACCCGCTACGCATACGGGAAGGAGGAGTAAGTCCCTGTGTTCTTGGTCTTGCATGGCCTTCACCTCATGCGAGAGCGGACCAGTCCATACCTTCCGTCCCATACCTCGAGAAGGAGTTCTCGTGCCACGCACTCCACCTCCCACTAGGACAGAGCACGGTAGGCGCTCGCTACTTTTCGTCTGCCGTACGACCGAGACTTGATACTTGCGCGCCTTTGCAGGACCAAGCGCATCTGGCGGACGAGCGCATCTCGCTCTCAAACTTGCGCCGCGGAAAACGCGTCGTTGAGAGGTTCCTGTCCAATGTCGCTAGCCCTCCTTCCCCGTCGCCTATTCAGCCTGCGGATGCATGAGGCCCGCGGGCGCTTCAGTCGCTTCGAACATTCCTATGTCGGCATAGATGCAACAAGGGATATATCTTCTCCTCGGTACGGACAACGGCTGATGATTCTACTCGTTCGATCGTATCGTGAGGCAAACGCAAGGGACGCGGTACAGTCTGATGCGTACGACTTTCCCAACCGCACGATTGACACGGGTCGTTTCCCCCATTCGATTCCCTCGAGATCGCCAGATTGAGCCCGCGGCTATGTCGAATCGAGGGTTCAGGGAGATGGATGCACTTGAACGGCCGTGAGATATCGGCAGTAGGTGCAAGGCTCAGATCTGCTTATATATGCTCGATGCAACGGTGCTACTACAGACGAGCGAGTGCTCTGAGGAAGGGAGTGTGTGGAGCGTGATAGGATGCTGCTCAGTAAAAGTGATGATTACGACTGGACACCGTCAAGCCGTCCAAATGGATCACTCACCACGCTGTAGAGAGGTTTCAAGCCGCGGCGCACCAACGACGATTGCGGAAGTTGCACCTTGCAGACCGGCACTAGTCCCACGACTCGGCCGTGAGTTCATTGTACGGTGGTAAGTTGGAAATCCAGGGGTTTCGCCCGGGGAGTTCCCCATGACGTTACTGCGTCGCACATTTCAAACGGTGACATCGCCCATGGCTGTAATGGCTGCGTGAAACTTAGGTAGGTCATCAGAAGCCCGTTTCACAGTGTCAGATCCAGACATATCGAAGGATACCCACTCAAACTGCAGCACATTTCGAATCACCACCTCTAGGTAGCATCTTCCGGCCAGGAGCGCGAAATTGCGGGAAAACAAAGCGAACAAAAGGGACTGCTCATGTGAGCGACAATCGATGTCAAATACTACCTGCGAAAGCAGGGGAAACTTGACACATTCCGCCGACATTAACAACCTGGCAAAGAGATACCGCGTATCTCCGAGAAGAGTGCCTCTCTTCACTATAGCGAGGTTGAAGTGGATCGTAAGAGTTTCGAGCTTTGGGGCATTCAGCTTCTCCAAGAGCAGTGGTACGGACGCGACGGACTCGTATAGCGGAGATGGAGACAACGCTGCGTTTCTTGTCGGTATGAAGTGGACACCAGGGCTCTGGAGTGAGATATTCAGGGACCGGAGTAGTGGAAACTCTAGCAATGGCAGCCCCCCGCGGCCATTGTCAAGCCTCGCTGTATCAGAGGGAATCATCAGCATATTATGATTTCGACAGGGGTAAAATGATAACAACATGTCTGACGGAATTGTGGGACCAAATCATCAAACACGCCCAAGTCGATAGCCAGATGTGTCAGCGCGGGGCCCATGGATCGCAGCAGTAAGCTGGGCATGGACATCTCAGTGAGTTTCAGGAGCAACAAAGCGGCCTGTGAGCCACATATGCACGCACCAAGAACTTCTCACGGAATATGGCCGAGGAACGCCATCGTGAGACTTGAGGCACTCATCAACGATGGCCAATCGTGAAATCCGTGGTCTCTGTTTCTTTGTCGATGGCAACATGGAGGACTCGTTGCGACGGGAAACGTCTGTGATTGCCGCGGATGCGTCATTCGACAAGGGGTGCCATTTGATCGTGTTCAGAGTCAGAGAATCGAGATTGGGAAGCATGCCCAGGTAGTGGGAGTATAGTTCCGACGCGCCGCTCAGCTCGACTGAATCCAAGACAAGTGTGGTTATTCCATTCCAGCGAGAGTGGGTCCGAGAGAAGAAGCGATGTTTAGAAGGGCCAACGTTCAGCCAGAGAGAGCTGAGCTGAGGAAGGCAGGGCGCGACCAGGGAGAGAGACATTTCAAGTAAGCAATCAAGGTGCGTCCTTGCATCCGGCATGTATACGCGAACCTCACGAACGTAGGAGGCTAAGTGAGGGCGTTCCCGCAGAAATGTGCGGACGGTGTACAGGTCGGTGATCGCGAGAGGCCTAATTATGAATGAATGGAAAAGCAGCTGCTGGCACCTAGGGGTCCAGGCACGACAGACGACTGCACATTCGCGCCAGCATCGCTTGGCATAATGCAGCTGCTCTTCATCGGAGAGTAGGTCCAGGATGAAGTCTTCTACCTCGGGGGGCAAATTGGACGGCATCGATATAGGGAGGGAGAGTGGTGGAGATTCGAGTGTACGCCTACGATGTCGATGGTCCGAGTGCAGGTATCAGTGTACGTCCCAAGGACAGGACCTGGGCAGACACTCACCCTGAGGCGCTGCACAGTTCCCACTGCAGATGGTCCCAGATAGGCTCCCATTCATGCAGGCCTGTGCTTCCCACTCGATACGCGCGATCGATAAGTAGCACCCTGCGACTATGACGCGTGCGAAGCGACTGAGGCGCAACACGGCTGACGACTCGAAAGCAGAGTAAGAATGTATGAGCCTCGGGGACCCCACCTGTGTACGTAGCACAAAAGCCCAGCACAATGTTCCATGCACGGATTACCACAAACGCACTGCAAATGTGCATAGCGCGCAACGACTCCGGACAGAGAAAGGGGACTGTATGCGCAAGTGCGAACGAATGTTACACACGCCGCCAGTGCTTAAACGAGATCAATCAGAGACCGACATCTATATCACAAGTAACACTGCTTGAGCTCCAGTTGAGGCGAAATGCGAGGTATACTGGAATCGAGGGGCATTCTAGCGCATATCGTACAAACGCAACTATCAGAGAGATACAAGAGGTCTTCGACCACGCGACGTGTGTTCAGTACTCTTTCGGTTCTGCATGGTATTCTGGTCAGCATTGTCTGCGTTAAAAGTTGGCAGTACGAGAAAGAGTCAGGGTCCTCAAGCGTATAAGAGGACCTGGGTAAGGTGTCGTCCGTAGCATCCGACTGGTGCACAGCAATAAACTCATCACTTAGAAGACATTGCAAAAAACACTCACGTAACAACATAGACGATCAGCGTTGCGATCGGACACACTGGGAGGAGAGGAACGGAGGAGGTGGAGTTCGACGCGCTCGAATTTTTGGGCACCTTATATAGCGCGCAGCACAAACATGAGCAAATAGCAGAACAAGGAGGCGCTCGTTTCATGACCGCATTGAACAGGCGCTGTAGTACCATCCGCTCATATTACGCCCTATAACGCTCCGCTAATCCTGCGTTCAACGGTGGCATGCGGCTGATAGTATCAGGGAATGTATGCATGAAGGTGAAGCTATATCTTGATGGATACGAATGTACCGCTGTATAGCTTCAGAGGAGTGAAACTTTTTCAGGTCGACATCGAATTCGGGACCGAAAAGAATTGGGAATCTGGTGTCTCTCATGCAAGTGCCCATAGGATGATTCGAAGGGAATACATCCATCCTGGATACTCGTATGATCTATACGCAATGTCATCTGCCGTTACCGCTAGTCCTGCAATCTCCACTTGCTAATCTCCTTGCCAATCCGAACATGGATCTCTTCCGCCTCAAACCGGCCCACGCTGGGATCTACTACTTGCTTAGAAAACTCAGCGCGAAGCTGAGGTATCAGCGATGGTGGAAAGCCGGGTATAAGTGGGAAAATCTTCCAAACGCTCGGTTGTTGACGGCCAATCCCGACCTTGCTCTGGACCTTGGACCTGCTGTGAGACTGCTCTGGCAGTGCCGTCTAGGAGAGCCCACGCTATAGATGCGTGGAAGCGAGGATCCTGGTAGAACTCCTTTTGTCGAATGGATTCTCAAAGTGGGAGTCAAGTGCTCTGACAATTCCTTGAACTGCCGAAGAATCAATGTCAATTTGTGGTTCATTCTCATGCAGCACGATCACTTACGTCGTCGTGGCCGGCACCGACTTCCAACGTCAGAAACGTTCGAGTTTTCTCATCGTTCGTGAGGTCCGAGATCGTGGCGAAATGACGCAGAGAACCTGCGGAATATGTAACGCGAGTGAGCAGGGGTTCCCGCCACCAGAAAGAGGGCAGGAACTTGAACGCATACCTACGTTTCGCTTTGGCAGCGTCATGAACGGCGCGTTTGAAGTCAGCCCGCTGATGCGCTCGAAGATATACAGGCCGCGTCAACGAGATGTGAAGTTCAAATGGATCTTCCTCAGGCGGGCTTGATCCCCGCGTGTGCGGAGCCAGGTCAGCCTGAGAGATGCCGATTGGATGCAGGATCGGCACCAGCTTTCTCGCCGCTTGAAAATACGCAGGAGCAGCCTGTACAGTTTCGACTGCCTCTCAACAAACAGAGGGATATAGACATAGGCAGCGAATTGCCCCTCCACATGAGGCGTCGTTCGTCGTCGGCCTTGGTGAAGGGCCGGATTGTCGACAGGCGCCTGAGGTGCGAGGTAGCCAGGTAGCGGCGGGAGTTTCCTGCAGTTACAAGCCAGTAAGCTTCAAGCTAGGCAGCATGTCAGATACAGCCTACTTCAGTTTCTTGGATGCCGACTGTGTCGCCTGAGATCCTGACTTCGGTGTGTCATTCGCTTCTTTGGCAGAGTTGGTGTCGCTTTCGTCCGAGCTGGCATAATCCACCAGGCTGATCGACCTCTTCATGCCCTATCCGATGACGTGTTTCAGCGATGGAGCAGACCTCTGGCGTAGTACCCGTCTTGTGAGAGGGGTACGAGTGCAAGCTGTACTAGACGCACACGATGATGCATCAACTGCTTGAAACGGAACAGATGTGTGACGCAATAATGTGACTGATAGCAAGTTCAGCCACAAATCCTGGGCCTCTCGTGCAGGACTCTTGCCAAAACCTCTCTCAACGTTCGGCCTCCTCTTATGGTTAGCAAAGAAGAATAGCGTCTTGCAGAATTTCCTCATGGCCCAAGCAGCGGCCGATCACCTTGACAGCCTCGTCAACTTCCTGTCGGACCCACTCGTCTCCAGTCTCTTCGCCTCGCACCCGAACGATCTTGGAACTGCGTCCTTCCAGCCTCCTGGCGAATGGGACAGCTGGTGGTCCTGGGCCGCTGGTGGAACGCACTGCGAGGAGGATTCGGACGGAGGCGAACTGTGGACGCGGCTCATACAATACTACGACTTCTGCCGCTCGTCGGATACCAGTGCCAGTGCCACGATGATGGACGAAATAGAGCGTTTGCCCGTGCCCTTCCAGGGAATCCCACCTTCCCTGCGTTCACTCATCGGAACCGCAAGCCATTTGGCTGTCAAGCGCGAACCTGGCCATGTCATATATCCTCCGTCAAGCGATGACATGTCTCAACTACATGTGCGTCAAAAGGACCGACCCGGAGATGGTATGCACAGCGTCAGTGCCAACGCATTGCGCGGGATGTCGCCGAAAAAAGCGCACGAGGTCGTGCAGATGTCGAGCTTCATCGGAGAGCTGCTGGGAAACTGTTCCGCATTATCAGACGTGGATCACGTCGTAGACGTTGGTGCAGGGCAGGTGCGCTTTTCCTCAGTGGATCAGCATAAACTATAGAAAGCCGGAATCTGACTCTTGTACACGCAGGGCTACCTCTCGCGCGCGCTACGGGACGAGCTCGGTCTACACGTACTAGCTCTGGATTACAGCGATATCCAAACCCAGGGCGCAGCGAAGCGGGACGCCGCGCCGACCAAGCAAAAGCGCCGAGCAGCCCCTGGAGGCTCAGAAGAATCCACGTCCATCTCCAGGCAGACCGGCCACCATGCGGACACGGGACGATCACAGGACGGAAACGAGGAGGTCAAGACGCAGCGCGGATCCCTGACATACGTGACCGCGAAGATTGACGCAGACACCTTGCGCCAAAGCACGCGCGCCTGGGTAGAAAGCGATCATGATGGCACTGTGGTCGATCGTCGTCCCTCCGAAGAACAGACAGGACATAGTCCCAAGCCCGTCCTCTTCGTCGCCCTGCACGCGTGCGGCTCCCTCACCCCAGATATACTCCGAGCCTTCGCCGGCCAACCCTCTGCCAAGGTATGTTGGACGGCACGCGCGGCCGTCGTGGTGGGATGCTGCTACAACATGCTACGTGCGGAAGGTCAGATCACCCCCTGCTTCGCATCCAGACTCCCCATCGTGCGATTCCAACCTTGACATCAACAGACTTCCCCCTATCTCATGCGCTGCGCTCGCGCGTCGCGCTGAATCCCAACCACCTCCAGCTGGCCGCGCAAGTGCCCGCGCAGTGGATGCGGTCCGAAGACACCCTCCGCGACGCAAGACTCGCGCTCCGGAAGGTCGTCTGGCGCGCCCTGATCCAGGACGTGCTCCAGCCCCCACACCCGAACCCCTCGAGCGGCGATCCCGGGAGTGGTAGTGCAGAGGCCGCTGGGAAACAGCGCCTGGGCAGGCTCAACGACTCCGCGTATGCCGATTGGGAGACGTTCGCCGATCGTGTGCGCACGAGGCTCGGTATGCGAGAGGGATCGCTCGTGCGAGCCGACCGCGCGACAGAGAGGCGGATTGAGGTCTTCCACACTTTGCGATGTATTGTCGGGCCTGTGATCGAGAGCCTGATCATGCTTGATCGCGCCGTGTGGCTCGAGGAAGAGCTTCAGGCAAGTCGTGGCCGTCCGTGCGAGTATACCATGATGTTTACTACGAATCGCATGCAGGGTACGGGTTTCCGGGTCGAGCTCGTGAACTTGTTCGACCAAGGCCAGTGGGAGCGGCAGGAATGTCGCCGTCGTCATCTTGCCTGACGACAGGACGCGATGGTGAGGCGCAGGTCCGAGCGAAGTCCTCTATAGCGGAGAAAGATGTATGCATATCTCTATCCTATAATAATGTACACAAAAACTGGAAACGGGTGACGTCTCCAGACTCTGGATTCGGAAACGCGTGAGATGGACCGAGAAAGCGGGGTAGATTCATAGGGAGGGAAGGAATGCGGGCAAGGCCGAACGTGAGTGCTACACATGACGGATCAGACGACGATACGACAACAGCAAGTGACAGATGAATTATGAGAGAGAGAGAGGTGGGGGAAGGCAAACGAGTTAGTGAGGATCAGAGGTGCAGGAAAAACGAGTCCGTATGAGGAGAGTGAGTGAGATGCATGCGGAGATTTTGTACAAACTAGTCCATTCCGCGATCAATGAACCAGCTCATCAGCGGTGGAGACGCCCTACAAGGTTGGTCAGCGCACGAGACAGGCCTGCTCGATTCATGAAACTGACCTTCGATCGGCAAGCCGGGCAGTTATTGCGGCCAACTTGGAGCCATTTATCTACGCAGTCCTTGTGGAAGGCGTGTCTGCAGCGCATCAGGCGCACATCATCATCTGGCTGGTAATCATCTAGACAGATCAGGCACTGCATAGAATATGGAATCGTTAGCGTCTCCTCAACGCCGCAAAGGACGTAGGGCGGACGTACGCGCTCTGTGCAGTTGGAGGCAACCTTGCCCTCTCGTTCGTATTGGCCGAGTTCGCTATACTTGACGATCTGTAAATCAGACTTCTCGATGTCTTCCCAGCTCGCGACTTGAGGCTTGACTTGACCAAGCAGTTCGGCAAGTTCCCTAAGCAAGACATGTGCGTTAGAAGGCTCTTGGATCGCGACACTCTGGGATACTCACCACAATGCCTCATACGAGTCGAGATTGTCTGGACCCGTCACCATGTGATGGTTCGGAGGATAGTAGCCTAGAAGGGTGGAGACAGAGATACTGAGCAAAGCGTCCGGTGACACCATACAATAGCACGAAAACCGACCTCCGATGACGTAGATCAGGAACGTACGCGAGCCCGTGCCCTCTGTCGTCTGTCTGTTGCTAGACCCATTACGTCGACCAGGGGCGCAGATTGCGCAACGCGGTCGCGGCGCGCGACTGCCAGCTGCGGCCGCGCGGCGTCGTGTCCCCAGACTGGTCGGCAGATATCGTCGAGCTCGAGCGCCGGCCTTCATCCAGCGACCCCGTGCTAGCGTTGGCGCTTCTCGAGTCGAACGATGGCGTGGGCTCAGGTTCGTGATGATGTTGATGGGGTGGTTGCGCGTGTCCGTGTACTTGGCCCATCTCGACGGATTGCAGGCCGACGACGATGACGGGTACTACCATGTTAGCGTTCGGGTCGGTCCCCGAAGGCGCGGACGACGACGAGGATTCCGCACCGTCTGTGGGTGAGCTTGAGATGGGCGAGGACGGGCCTGTGAGGGAGTCAGAGTCAGAGCGAGAGCCCTCCGCCTGCGCGGAGGGAGAGGACGGCGTGGTGGTGGAAGGGGAATGTGCGAACACAGGAGCGTTCGAAGGAGTCGTGGCTGCAGCGTGCCCCGCGATCTGGCTCGCATGAATCGGTTGGAAGCGATACAGTCGCCAGAGTTGGATACCTGGGGGCCTGCGCTCGGTATCTCCCTCGCGCTCAGTGTCTCGCGGGTGACTACCCTCGCTAGGAGAGGACTGATCGCTGCGATTAGGCAGGTCGCGGCCGGAGGGCATGGGCGTGGCGGTGCGCACGGATGTGCCGTCCTCGATGTTCATCTCGTCGTAATCCTCATCCTCATCCTCCGAGTCGGAAGCGTCCTGTAGAGGAGGTAGCTCCTCATCGTCAGCATCGTCGGCGCTGGAATCCAAGGATGACTGTTCTTGTTCGTGATGAGGGACAGGCGAATCCGGGCGTTGAGCGCTCTCAGAAGCAGACGTATCATCTGCGTCGTTATCGCCGCTGGCGTCTTGCAACGGCTGGGCGCTTGCTCCCACTCCGTTCTCAGAGAGCACAACTCGAAGGTCCGCCTGGAGGTTGATTAAGAACCGTTCGAAGCTGTCCTCTGGCGGGGGAGACCTGGCTAAACGAGTTGAATCAGCTGCCCGAATTCCATCAATTGGGGCTTGGCCTTCAACACTAGCGTTCGCCGGTTCGGGGCTGGACCCTTCTGGGGTCAAACCGAGGCCAATATTGAGTGCCCTAGCCATTTCCGCGAGCATGATCTCGCTGGGTCGCATGTTGGCATGGTCCTCAGTAGTGGAGGCAGGGGCGCCACCTGTCGAGGTTGTGCCTGAGCGATTCAGCCCTAGACGTTCACGGAAGCTCTCCCAAACGTTCCGGATACGCTCGCGGCCTTCGCGTTGCGGAGACGGAGATGTAGCAATGGGAGGGGGAGACGTGGGGGAATCAGGAGCCACATCAGGAACTACGCTGAATCCAGAACCCCCACCGAGGCCTGCGGTTCGGCGTAGGCGACATAGGACGGGGGATACCGGGGGCAGGCGGAGGCGCATTAGAGTCGCCGTTCGCTTGGAAACCAAGACTGGGCGAAAATAGAGATGCAGCAGTTGCGGCGGCAGCAACACTAGAAAGGGGTGAATATGGTTAGGAAACGCCGTCAATCCGTAGCTTACCTCAGCAGAGTTCCCAGAACGTCAATACTGCCGGGCGACAGCGGACGGGTTTGCGCATCGTTCTCCTCGCGGGGCTGGTCTTGATTTGATGTCGACGACGGGTCTGAGACATTGTCGGACATCTCTGAAGACGCAGACGTGTCAAAGGCAGAACTAGAGACATCGGACGACGATCGAGTTTCGTGCAGGGATGCAGACCCGGGTTCCGAGGTGGATGAGCGTTGTCGCAACATGCTGCTCGGTCTGGGGAGGAGTGCTGACAACCCACGACGTGTGCCATGTCGCTCATCTGCCTGACCGTCTGACCGAGGAACAGACTGACGAGCGTTGACTTGTGTGCGCGGGTGCGTTGGACGGATTGGCCTGCGCAGCCGATGGGGTTATCACTAGTGTTCACCACGCCTTGAACCACTACAAGCGTGCCAGGGGGAGGGAAGTGGCGGGGAGCAGTCCTGCATGGCTTCGGGAGTACCGTCTACATCCGTTTCTGGGGATGAAGAAACGGAATCCTGTCGGGACTGGCTCGGGCGTGTCCAGGATGCGTCCATCCTGCGAGCTGCCCTCGACGAACAGACTATCTTGTCGAGGGCGCTCAAGCAGGAAGTCATTGATTTCACGCTCGATCTCTTGTTCACGGTGCTGGTGTAGGGCTTGGGCATCCATGGCCGAGGCGACAGGTACAACCACAGACGCATCGGCCTCGTTGCTGTCGAAGCGGGCAGACGAGCTACCATCAGCTACAGCTCCGCCACTGGATCCCGCGGCTATATCGGATGGGTTTGCAGAGACGATCGCGGTAGATGCCATCGTAGGTGGAATGGCCTGAAGGGATGCATTAGCATGCGAGGGGGTGGGCTCGTCCGTAGCAGGCAGCACCTGGGCATCTACGGCTGCTGCGGTGGCTGGGGGGTGCCTGTCGCCTTCCTGGAGAGCCTCTGAGAGGTCGGGCAAGGAGGCAGGCGCCTTTGAGAACCTCTTTGTAGAGCGCCATCTCTTGCGGAACGAAGGCACAAGATGAGGAGAGGAGGATGAGGATGAGGAAGGAGTGGTGGCGTCAGATTGGGTACGTGTACGAAGGAAGCTGCGGACGCTTCGGCGCACGGAGGAGCGGCGTGTGTTCTTGGTAGTAGGTGAGGCTGAGGTATTCAGAGAGTCTGTTGCATCGCTTTGAGGAGGCTGGCTTGTGCCTAGAAGGAACAGCTGTCGTTGACTGAGAGCGGTGAGGATGAGGAGGCGACGATATGGCTGGCGGGGAGGTAGTGTTGCGAGAGGCGGATTGACCCATACGAGATTAGCAGAGAGAGGTAAGGAGCGGTACAAGGGCAGTAAAGACTAGAGCAAAAGCGATGTGAGAGACGATGAGGACGGGGTGGTGGTCGCTGCCGGAGACGTCGAGGACGGGGATGAGGATGAGGGCGGAGTCGGAGATGGTGGGGAGAGCCAGAGACGACCAACGTGTTAGGCGCCCATTTCCGCGTCATCGCCCTCGCGTAAACATTCACAGCCACAACCACCACCACTTTCAATCAGTGGTTTCCAAATCTCGTCTCACAAACTTCAAAGGTACTGCTATCTCAAGGTGGCACATAGTCTCGTTCCCATCCCTTCTGACGCTTGCATGCGCGCTACCAGAAGGTCTGGTGCGTTTCGGGCCAGAAACAGGCACTTGTGAGGGAGGGGTCACAATCTGGGGATTTGTAATCATAACGTGTACGTGCTGACGAGAGGAGCTCGTAATGTAGCTTACCTAGTGGCACTATGCATCGTTCGTCTTCACGCTACGTCCTCTGCATACAGCATCAATATCCACTCTAGTGAACCGCAATTCTATCTCTATGGCTACTGGCGACAAGTCTGATCGATCCCTACGACATGCAGAAGTACGACAGCGGTCATACGATCTTCTCGCTGCCGCACGCGAAGAAGCCAAGCGCAAGAAGTGTTATGACTCTACGCACATCCGACAGACTATGACCGAAGAATGCCTGAAGCATGTCGGCTTATCACCGCGTCCAGAGCAGCTTGACCTCGCGGAGTGCATGTTGCTCGGGCTGAATGCCGCAAGCATCGCAGGGACGGGGTGGGGAAAGACTTTGCCTTTCGCTCTGCCGTTGCTTGTACCCCAGTCCAAAGGAAAAATGATAGTTGTAGTGTCCCCATTGAATGCGCTTGAGACCGATCAAGTGAGATACCGTCGTTCGTGCTTGATTGGTAGTATGCTGAGATCATGTGGTAGGAAGGACGATTCCGTAAGATGGGGGTCAGTGCGGTGGCTTTGAATGGAGTGACATGCACGCCCAAGTTACTGAAGGTGCGTGTGCATACCTATACTGACTGCTTGATGGTCTAACATCTGTTCGACTAATTTAGGAGGTTACGGATGGCGCATATTCGCTGATTGTCACCGGGCCCAAGCTGTTGGTGACGTCCGGAAGCTCTGTCCATAACCTGTTCAAGAACCCGAAATTCACCAAGAAGGTCATGGGTTTCATCGTCGACGAAGCTCACTGTATCTCACAATGGGGAGACGACTTCCGTCCGGAGTATTCCGAGCTGGGCATGGTCCGTGCCCTCTTGCCTCGAGAGACGTCGGTTCAAATCACGTCGGCCACTATGCCACCTCTAGTGCTCGCGCAGGCACTGCAAACCTTGCTCATGGAGCCTCGCTCGAGTTTCCTCCTGAACCTGGGCAATGACCGTCGCAACATTACATGGGAGGTTCAGTTGATGTCAGCGGGGCAGTCTGATCTCGAGGCGCTCAGTCTACTCATTCCAAACGGCGTAGAGACTACGCTACGCTTACCGAAGACCATGGTCTTCTTCGACAACATCTTGCTCTCCATGAAAGGCCGTAGATGGTTACTTTCCCACCTACCATCACGCCTCCGCGCCCGGGTGAAGTGCTACAATGCGCGACGGAGCGAGCTTGCCAAGCGCCTGGTGATGCATGAGTTTACGCACGGCGGGATTGACATCCTGTTTACGACAGAGGCTGCGGGAATGGTGGGTCAGTTCAACTTCGTCAGTTCCTGCACAGTTATTCATAGATGAATGTCAATCGCTAGGGATGTGACATACCGGACGTTGTGCATGTCGTCCAGTTCATGGCACCCGAGTCATTGTCTGTTTGGATCCAGCGTGCGGGGCGAGCAGGACGACATCCCGAGCTCCAAGCGCGTGCAACACTCCTAGTACAGCCGTCAGTGTTCCAGGAGACCGGCAAGAAAACACGGAAGGAAGGTGATCCAATCACCTACAAGAAGGAGATCGAAGGAGGGTTGCGTCTATGGTTAGAGGCACCGCCAGAACGATGTCGGCGAGATGTCGCAGATGAGTATTTCGATAATCCGCCGAGAAGAGGATGTGCGTACCTTCCGAAGGCGGCCGTGTAGTCATCGTGGCTAATCACCTTGTCAGCTCCCACGGGTGATTGTTGTGATAACTGTACCCGCCGTCAGGCAGTCTCCTCCTCTACAACCACACTCCCAGGCGTTCCAAACGCTGCACAGTTATCCTCGCCAGAGATGGCACCATCTGGGGATTCCACACCCGACTCCTCACTGCCGATGAAGGATCGCTTCATGCCGGAGAGGTGGCGGGACTTCTTGACCGCTACACGATGCGAGGACGATGTAAAGCTGTTAAAACAAAAGCTTCAAATGTGGCGACAAGCGACTTGGGAAACTCACCATATCACTCAACCTTTTGGACCTGCTGCGATTCTACCCGATGCCATCGTGGCGCAGCTCACACTTCGCACCGCATTTCGACAACCGGACGACCTCAGCACCCTCAAGTGGCTCTTCGCTAGGCGGTACGGGGAAGAGATCTTGCAAATCTTGGAAAGCGTCGACAAGCCACGAGGAATGGTCAAACTTCTCGAGGAGAGAGAGAAGGCAGAGGCGACGGAGAGAGCGAAGGCGGCACGAGCAGAGGAGAAGCTGGAACGTGAGCAAGCACGTTTGCGTAAGCAGGCTGAGGCTGCACAGAAGCGACAGGCATCCCTGCAAAAGCGAGAGGAGGCAGAACGAGAGAAGCAGAGGAAAGCGGAGGAGCGCCAGCGCCAGCAGCAGGAGAAGATCGCGGAGCAGCTTGCAAAGCGACAGGCGCATGCAGATGCGAAGGCGGCGAAGTTAGCCCAAAAACAAGAACAGGCAGAGAAGAGGAAACGGACCAAGACGGGCGAGGAAGGCTCGTCAACGCCTGCTGAAAAACGGCGACGGCGAGTAGGCAATGAAGCAGATGAGAATCAATCTGTAGGCGCTGCAGGTCCAGCCGCAGCGCTCATCACTGGCAAGGTTGCCTTGCCGGCGCCAGATACACTAGCACGGCTTCGTCCTCAACCACGACCACGTCCTCGCCGTGTACCCGCAAGCGTCGACTCTGCTCCTCTCCCGCCACAAGCGATTCCCAATGAGCCTCGGAGTGTCCTTACCCCTCTCTCTCTGCCTACGTTAGATCCGGCACTCTGGCGACATGATTCCCCCTCCATCATCGCCTCTAGCTCTCAACCAAGACTTTCCTCCCCCAACTCGACTACTCTCAGCCGCTCAGTAACTGGCCGTGGCCCATGTTCCTTTACATCGGCGGGTTCGGAGGTTCCACAACACCACTGCTCGGCCTCCATGGCACCATCTGGCACCATTCCAGCAGATCCATCAGCGGGCGACGTGGACATGTCACGCCCACAGGTACGCCCTACTTTACGTTTTTGATGGTACGCGTACTCATTACATTGCTCCTCAGCTGCAAGTACAATGGTGATGTGAATGGAAGCGGCTCCTGTTGCTCTACAGACACTACACGGCCTCTTCAATTACGCCAGAGTCCGGAACAGTGTAGATCTCCGTTGTCGCTCGCTCGAACGTACGGTCATTCCACCAGCGCTCATATAGACCCTCTGTGACCAACCTACTCGCGCCGTTTGTTACGTAGTCTTCGGCTTTGTCAGTAGCACCTCCGCGCAGTCGTCGACCAGGTTCTGTTTCATGTGCCCCGAAACCATTGTACATGGCGACAATCCTTGCCACGTCGTCATCCTTGTCTGGTGTCCCATGCAGCGCCCCACGTCCTCTGACCATCGGAAACTGAGAAGCGATATTAACCTTGACAGCGCGGAGCACCGGTATCGCTGGCGAGACCTTCTGCACGTAGGGGAATGTTGCGCCAGGCCCAAAGGAACGCCACGTAACCTACAGTTATTACAGCACTGCGGTGAGTTGGTCTGGCACATGTGTGGTGGTACTGACTAACCTTGATATCCTTGATATTATGCTCTTGAGCCATGTCAACAGCAAGGAAACCGTCACGCGCCCCAGAAAAGTTGACCAGCCAGCAGTACTTGCGAGTGTAAGCGCTGTATCACCAAGTGTAAGCACCCGGCCATGGCCATATTGGTAAATCATAGTGCAGCGAACTCACCGTAACTCTGGCGGCCACTCGCGCTGCAATTTATGCAATAGCTCGAGCACCTCTGTGGCGTATTTATGGTTGCCACCACCGGCGAAGCGGAACAGCATGGTTGGTAGCAAGTCTTCCATCCTGCCGATATCGCCGATGCGCATCGCCTCTCGTAGATCGAAGTACGCAAGAAGGTCGGCATTGAACATTGACATCTGCTGCTTGATGTCATCTCGGGCTTCATCTGGTACGTTCGCCATCTTTCGTTGGGCCTGGCTTGAAACATGTTGATTGTAGACCTTGTCGAGCATGACGACCAGCTCCTCAGGTGTCCGGGACGCCAGTTCCTCCACATCCTCCACACCACTGACAGCAGTCCAGAGGCTCAAGATGCTCGCCTCGCCAATGTGCCACAGCGCTTCGTCCAAGTTATGCCAGAAGATGCCCTTTGTCTCGGTCTTCATTAGCCCCTTGCGACCAAGCGTCTCGAACGCTTTGCGAAGACCGATGCCAGCAGACGTGCCAAGATACTGAGCGTGCAGTGAGTTCGCAAAAGCCATCACAGCATGAAACCACCCGAATATAGGCTCGAGCCATTCCATGCGGGTGAATGAGTTTGGATCGTCGTGACGATACCGTGCTAGGCCGCGAATGCGGTCAACTGTGAGTTGATCGCCGACCCACACCATAAGACTGTCCTCGCCAAGCCTCCGTTTCGCATCATCAGACCCGAGACCCATCTGCTCTAGCCAGATGTTGTTGCAGAGCTGGTCAGTACCGTCATAGCTACTCTCGTCGACCTCAACAGTCTCGAGAATGCGTTGCTCAGTGACGTGTTCAGGTCCGCATGGCAGTAAGTCGGTGGGAGGAGGGGCTGCGAGTAGGGCACTGTTGCGATGTGCGTAATTGACGAATCCGGGACTGTCGAGCAGAAACCGCAGGATGCGGTAACGTGCTTGAGCCTGCACACGGCGCGTGGCGTCACTGTCAAGGTAGAGGGCCTCAAGGTCGAATGGTGCTGAGGATCCCTCCCGACGTTGCATCTTCGCTTTTGCTGCGATGTCGGAAGGAAGCAAGGCTTCCTTCGGGAGGATATAGATAGTTGCTGCAGAGGCGCTGATGAAGTGGTTCATGTTCTTCAGCCGCTGGGAGAAGACACGCATTGGCAAGTTCAGGTTGTCATGAGACCCAAAATGCGAACGGTCTTGAATGAGCTTCCGCGTGGTGGCCTGTTCCGTCTTTGAGATAGTTGTGAATGCATCGCAAGCCCATTTGTGGCTCATGGTGAACCCCAGTGAGTGTAGCGCATCGAATGATCGTGCCGACAGGCCACAGGCCTTCAAGTATATTGTCCAGATCATTGTCAGAATGCAGCAGTGGTGCGAGCGTGTGTACAAGATCATCGAGATGATGGTGAGAATGACCTGTCCCACATTGTTGGTTGATTAGACATACATTGAACAGAGGGGATTGTACAAAGTGTAAATACATGAAAAGGGTTCTTCATGGTATTCTCCTTCGCCTGACGAGGGCTCCATGCCAGCCGCTGCAACATATACCAAAGCTTTGGAGCCTTTGCCCTTTGCACCTCCAGCCCGAATTCCCGAAGGCTGACACTTGTCAACTTCTCTTTGCTTAGGATATCGGGCGGTGCATGGAATTCGGGAGCGAGGGCCTCGACCTCCTTCCCGAGCATATCCGCTGTGCATGCAAGCACGAAGTCCTCCATAGGTGCACGGCCGCCAGAGTCCTTGGAAGTCGGTGGATGCCACCAGCGCTTCAAGAGCGTAAGGAACGTATTCGTCCGCATGAACACGGTACGCTGGTATGTGATTGTGTAGTTGGCAGTGCAATCCATGTCGCCCCAGAAGACGGCATCCAAGAAAAGCTCTAGGTTCAGATCAAGTGCCTTCATCGCTTCCAGGATCTGCACTACCCTGTCCACAAGGGCCGTGCTATTCCTAGCCGATGCCTCGCGCAGAGTTTTGGTATGCCCTTCGTAGAAGGGACTGATCACTGCAGGGGCAGGAGGGGACGCAAGCGGCAGCGGTTCCGTGTTTTGCGGGGCAAGCACAAGCTCATCGCCATAGTCAAATTCAGCATCATAGAGATCATCAGAGAAAGCGTTCCAGTAGTCCGCATCATCTGTTGCAACAGACATGATTGTTCAAAAACCAGAAACCGAAGACGTGAGCCTGAGTTGATTCCCTCATGCGAACCGCGAAATGTTTGACAACAACTGGTTGACTAAAACGTGATTCGGAGTGACGCCCGAAGTACTCAAAGTGACCCGATGTGACGCCGACATCACAAGTGCCCGTTCCTGGGACGAAACACACCAGACCTTCTACGAGGCTCTCTCATCGGCGCTTACCATTGTGCGTGCGAACATACGGATCACATCCTCTATTCGATTGGCTGCAACATTCGAGCGACCACTCTAGCTTTTCACCTCCCTTTGCTCAGCGTAGCGAAGCTCTGGTCAGCGCCCCAGAGAGCCTCGCAGAAGGTCTGGAGCCGAGACTAGGTGGCACAGGCAAACACTGGGCACTTTACTACTGTCACGCACCGTGTGTTCTACACGAGGTCAAGATCCGAGTCGCCGGAGCCTGCGCTGACACGACACTCCCGCCGATCGTAGTACCAGCATTTCTCGAGCTCCAACTCGGAGATCTCTCCCGCTAACCTCCCTGCTTCCTTCCCTATCTCCTCGTACTGCGCCAGAGATACGATACAACGCAGATTTGGTGCAATCGGACTGCTGCCATAATGGACACGCATGTCTTCCTTCTACGAAGGAGTCGAACTTCTGCGGTCACGGCGGCCCCGGACTCCCCACATTAACGGAGATACTATGCGGAATAGATTGCGCGGCCTACGGCTCCACGTAGCGGCTGGGATTTCCAATTTCGAACCTGCTTATATGGTTCGAACGTTTCGCGCTCATGACTGGGTAGATCTGGCGGTCTCCAGATCAGCGGCATGCCAAGCAGAACAGATAAACGCAGCTAGCGCTCACCCACAACAACGCTTCGGTCACTGGGGTCTCGAGAATGGGCTCGAGCACCAGGTCGTATGGATGCACGGCTTCCACGCTTGCGCGACGCCAGCAAGAAGTGCAGCCACGGATGTGACTTGGCCACTAACCCGCGGACGCGCTTGAAGTGGCAGTACTCCTTATACATGAATGCTGGCTGGTCAGCATTCGTCCAGGCCATCGACGACAACACCGAGTCGAAGCCAGGCGGGGATCTCGACTGCGATGCGAGAGAAATACTCGTGTCCCGTGCGGCCTCGAGGGCGTGAAGACGGAGGAACCAACAGAAAGGAGTACTAAGGTGAGCTGTGGTGCGAGAGTAGGCGAGAGTATGGAACAGCAGCTCTACCGCTAGACCTCCGTGCCAGTTACGAGAGATGACGATCGACTCCGCGCCGAGGCGGTCAGCCGTAAACTACCGCACAGCTGTTCACAGTGCCGGTAGGTGACAGCACAATTCCCCACGCCGCTCCCTCCGCTCACAAAGCCGACCGTACGTCTCGGAGTGGTAGGGCTGTCGGAACGCACTGAGCCCATGGGGGCCGAGTCCGCACTCCCAAATTCTTCAGAACATGGGACAAGGCCTGCCTTTGCAGACTAAGCCCAGGTGTCCGAGTCGAAGCCAGATTGGAAAATGCAGGCGTAAGAAATAAGAACGCACGTTGCAACAACAACGTGCATGCAGCGTGCACGGCGACCTCGAGGAATCCCGGATTTGCTGAGACTGTACCGGTACCAAGAAGCCGATGCCACGTCCGCATCCTCGGTATCCGCTCCGTCGCGCCTGACTTGATACCGCGCTTCCAGCGTGAGACAGCATTCCCGGACGAGCAAGCTGAGTCTGTCGAGACCTTGGTGTTTATAGTAGTGACTACCGTAAGATGATGACCGCCTGTACATAACGCCCGGCGCGAGGCCGGCACTGCATCTACGCCCAAAATTGTATAGCAATGGGTACGATGGGCCTTATCCACTGAAGCCCTAACGCGGAATTGGCAGCCGACATTCCCTGCGAATGTAGTCGAGGACTCATAAGTCGCAGCGTACCCAACAGGCGGCCACTCTCACAAGCCACGGAGCTCTTCGAGGCCGGGCCACGGCCATCCAAAGAGAACGATGATGATGTACCATCGGATAGTGCTTGGTATATTAACTCCGCAATGTGCTACTAAACTGTGTACGACAGACCCGGGCGAGAGATGCGTTCGTAAGGGGGGGCAGGAGAAGTGAGGCAACATCGTGAAGCGTCATCATGGGGGGCAGTGGGGGGTGAGAGGCGAGCAGAAGAAGCAGGTATTATGACGACCATTATAAGCATACATTGCGTGAGTGAGGTGAGCCTGAGGACGGTGAGAAGTGCGGCGCATAGCAAGACCGTCTCGTCAAGAATCTAACGGAAGCAGGAAGGGGGAGGGGGGAGGGGGAGGGGGGCGTAGGGGTGAGGGGGGAGTCTACTACTTCTTGCTCAGAGCCTGGAGCTGGACGTATTCGTAGTAGCCGCCCTTGAGGGCGAGCAGCTCGTCGTGAGTGCCGGCTTCAGCAACGGCACCGTCTTTGATGAAGTATCTGTCGGAGGAACATGTGCGATCAGCGTCTGCGAACGGAAGACGGGGAGCAGCGAGCAGCACGTACATGCAGTCAGCGTTCTGGATCGTGGACAGTCGATGCGCGATAGCGATGGTGGTGCGGCCCTTCGCGGCCTGATCCAACGCTTCCTGCACGACCTTCTCGGAGTTCGAATCAAGGGCGGACGTCGCCTCGTCGAGCAGGAGAACCTTCGGGTTGCGAAGCAGCGCACGGGCGATCGCGATACGTTCTGCGGGCACAAACGTCAGCAGCCGCTTCGCGAAGGATCACATACAGATGTACTCACGCTTCTGACCACCGGACAACTGCGAGCCCTTGCCGCCGACCTCAGTTTCAAAGCCGCTGTGGGAGAGCATGAGTATCGCATAGAGCGCGCTCTGGACGTTGAACTCACTCAGGCAGGGACTGGATGAACTCGAGGATGTTGGCGTTGCGGCAGGCGGTTTCGATCTCTTCCTGGGTGACCTCCTCTGTGGGCTTGGTCGCACCGAGCAAAATGTTGAACCGGATGGTGCCGGCGTACAACGTGGGCTCCTGAGACACGAGGGCGATGTGCTTGCGGTACTCGGCGACGTTGAGCTTCGTAATCGGCTGCTCGTCGAGCTGTAGTATAGCGGATGATTAGCAACGTGCACAGCACGGTTGAGGACAACAGGCTATACTCACATAGACAGTGCCAGCCAGAGGGTCGTAGAACCGCTCGATGAGTTGGATAGTAGTACTCTTACCGCATCCACTGGCACCGACGAGCGCGACGTAGGTACCGGGCTCGACGGTCAGGTTGAGGTCGCGCAGGACACGGACACCAGGACGAGTAGGGTAGCGGAAGTGCACGTTCTCGAAGCGGATGCGACCCTGCACGTTCTTGGGGATCTCACCCTCGGGGGACTCGGCGTCGATCTCGGGAACGGAATCGAGCAGCTTGATGACGTCCGAAGCCGCGCTCTTGGCAGACGAGATATCGGGCACGAACGAGAACACGTTGCCGGCTTGGATAGCGGAGAAGGTCGTGCTCTACAAGTCCAACAGTCAGCTGGAGCTACGGGCCAGAATTTCAAGACGACGTACCATGAGACCGATGAAGAACTGGAACGTCGTACGCTTGAAGTCCGCAACGAGACGCGAGCCGTACCAGAAGACGAGAGCAATGACCCAGAACGTCATAGCCTGCGACAGAGCGAAGATACCGTTGCTGTACACAGCAGTCCTATTCGCGCGGTGCAACGGCTCCTCAAGCGATTCGCTGTACAGCCTGCAGCAGTCGTCCTCACGGGTGAGAGAGGCGACGGTGCGGATAGCGCCAGCGGCCTCGCAAGCGATCTGCGCGGACGCCTCGTGCGCCTTCTTGTTTTGCTGGTCCTTGAGCACGACGACACGCTACAGGCATAATAAGCTACCGTGCTCGCAAGTGTTTGTCTGAGGAGACTTACCAGACGGATGTAACCGGCGGAGACCAAGACAGGCGTACACGCGATACCGACGAGACCGATCTGCCAGTTGAACGAGAGACCAAGGATAGAGCCGATGATCAGCGTAGAAGCGCTCTGAACGATCGCCCCGAGGGTGATACCCGCGAGACCGTTAATCTTCTGCGGGTTGTCGCTGAGCGTCGACGTGAGGTTACCGGTGTTGTTCTCGTCCTTGTCGAAGAACTCGATATCCTGGCGGAGGATGGCACGGAAGGAGAGCGACCGCAGCTTCGCAGTGAGCTCTGCGGCGGAGCACGCAAACAGGTAGTTCTGCAAGCCGACGGCAACCATGGACAGAAGGGCGATGACGAAGAACCAGAGAGCATTCCTGTCGCCGTCGAAGCGACGCTGCGCGTTCGTGGTGTCCGAGAAACCGTTCAAGCCGCGCGCGAAGACAATACCGTAGCAGGGGTACGTCGCACCGTTCGCGATGGCGGCCATCGCGCCGAACAGGTACTGCTTCCAGACACCGCGGTTGATGTAACCCATACGCTTGAAGATGTACGGCAAGGAGTAGTCGGGCTTCTTCTCGCCCTTCTCGTTCTGGCGCTGCTCGAGGATCTCGCTAGCAAGAGAGCGACCGGACTTCTGGCGCTGGAGCGGCACTTCCTCTGCGGCCTGCCTCTCCATGTCCCTCTCCTTCTCTTCCGCCTCGGCGGAAGCGGCGGTATCGCTGTCGTCGTCGTCGTTCAACGCATTCTTCTCACGCGCGTCGCGGAGCTTCTGTGCCTGGACGAGGCGCGCGTACGCGCCATTCTCGTCGCGAAGCAGCTCTTCGTGCGTGCCGGACTCGAGAACCATGCCGTTGCCCATGACGTAGATGCAGTCCGCGTCCTTGATGGTGGAGAGACGGTGAGCAATGGTGATGGTGGTACGACCGTGAGCGGCCTTGTCGAGCGCGTTCTGCACGATACCCTCGCTCTGAGTGTCGAGCGCAGATGTGGCCTCGTCGAGCAGCAGAATGCGGGGGTCCGAGACGATGGCGCGAGCGATAGCGATACGCTGCTTCTGACCACCGGACAAGAGGAAGCCGCGCTCGCCGACCATGGTGTCGTAGCCAAGAGGAAGCTTGGTGATGAAGCCATCTGCGTTGGCCTTGATACAGGCCTCCTTGATGAGCTTGAACTTCTCTTCCTCCGAAGCGTTCTCGTACGGGGTGTTGATGAGACCGTGCGCGACGTTGCCCTTGATCGTGGTGGCGAAGAGCGTCGGCTCCTGCGAGACCAGACCAATTTGCGAACGCAGCCACTTAACATTGAGATCCTTGAGGTCGACACCATCGAGCTTGACGACACCGCGAATGGGATCGTAGAACCGCTCGACAAGAGAGATGATGGTCGATTTGCCCGAACCGGAAGCACCGACTAGCGCCGTGGTCTTACCAGCGGGGAAGGTGATGCTGAGGTCCTTGACGATAGGGACGGTCGGGCGAGAGGGATAGTTGAAGTCGACGTGCTCGACCGTAATCTCTCCGATACACTTCTCGGGCTTCAGGCCATCGGGAGAAGCAGAGTCGATAGAGGGAACACGGTCGATGGCCTCGTACAACTTGGCGGCCGCACCGCGAGCTTGCGTGATGGCTGCGTAGGATGTGAGCTAACGCTGTACAAGGTGGATAGTGATGTTAATACAAACCTTGCATTTCGGGCGCAAGCAGAGCGAGAGAGAATGAACCGATGAGAATGGCAAAAATGACATTGACGATCTGGCCAGAGTTGGCTGCGGTAAAAACGTTTCAGTAAACCTGGAAAGCGAATGATGACACCGTGTAGACAAACCTTCGCCATGGTTAATGAGCGTGGTACCAAAGTTGAACGCCAAGCCGTATGCGCCATAAATGACGAAGAAGAAGACCGAGAGACCGACTCCGTGGAAGACAGCGGCCTTGAGGTCGACGGCGCGACTCTTGTAAACACGCTCGTCGTACAGATCCGCCAGGACACGTTGGGTGCCGAAAGCCTGAGCGGTACGAACAGTGGAGATGACTTCTTCAGCGAGAGTACCTCCCTCTGCGACGTGCTGCAGAGACATCTGCATGTAGGAGGAGATGAACTTGTTCATCACCGCGCCGGCGATAGCGATACACGGCAGAATGGAAGACATGGCGAGGGCAAGTCTCCATGAGCGGACATAGGCGAGGACGAAACCGGTGACGAAAGCGGCGAGGAAGTTGACGACAAGGGCGACCTTCTCAGAGGTTCCTTGCTGCACGAGATCTGCGAGGGACGATAAGTTCATCGAAGCGACGTGCAAAACAGGATATGCACTTACGGGTATCGGTCTGAATACGGGTCGCAACTTCTCCGGCACCGACGTTGTCAAAGTAGGCAATGTCTTGACGGAGGATGGCCCGAAGGTAACGCTCACGGACACGCTTCGCGTTGACCTCGCCGGTGTAGACCCAGATGAGCATATAGGTGTACGTGCAGAGGAACATGCCGAGACCTGGTGAATGTATGAGTTATGAGCGTGAATGATCGCCCTAGGCGACTGACCAATGTAAACCAGATAGGACGCGTTGAGGGCCGCCGAATGCTTGAACGCTGCGACAGCGCCCGGCAGTTCAGATTCAGCGGAGGCTGCATCTTGAGGGCTTAGGGGATCGGCAATGCGCTTAAGAATCGTTCCAAAGTTCACGAAGTCCTGGGTGAGTCTACTGAACAGCAAACTCATGAGAGGCTGCGAGACGCATTAGCGGGACTGAAGGCAGGAACGTGAGTTCACGATGTACCTGGGAAGCTCCGGCGCCTGCAGCTGCGATCAAACCAATAAGGTCTAGGAGTAGTTCCGTAGGAGTGGCGAATCTGAGGGCGCAAGATGAGCTGAAGATGACCGACGTGCGTCCGGCGACGACAAACATACCTGAAGAGCTGAGCGAACGAAACGGGCTGGATCTCCTTCTTGGGTGGGGCCTCGGCGGGGACGACGGCGTCCGCCTGCTGTTTTTCCTCGGACTGAGATGTGTGCGCATCGTCAGTGGATTCCTTCGCTTTTCGCCTGAAAAAGCCCTTCTTCTGAGGAGCGGGTTTTGTGGGCTGGGGCTGGATGTCGGGCTGATCCTGGGCAAGCTTCTCGTTCAGGTCGGCTGGCGTGTTGGGCGAGTTGGCCGCCATGATTGAAGGAGCGAGAGGGGCTTATGGGCGATGGCAGCCCGGGATAAATAGCGGGAGGAGGAAGGAGGAGGAGGAGAGGGTGATGGAGGGTAACGGCGAGGGCGGCGGAGGGAAAGAGAGGAGCCTTGAGCCCATTCTTATAAAACTCAATTACGCGGCAAGCCGGCGTTTCTACTGCACTCCCAGATGCAGATGCAGATGCAGATCATCATCTCATCTTATCAGATAACATCCACCCTCGCGTACACCATTATTCCTCCCCCTCCGTCCGCCCGTGCTCCCCCTGCCTCCCTCCCCAACCACGACCGTTGCCTTTCTCTGCACGCACCTCGTCGATCCACAGACCGTCGGGCGGCGTAGGACGACTTCTGCATCCAGTGCAGACGTGAGACGGAAAAGGGATCTGAAGTTTCTAGATGGAGAGCAGGGATGCTGACGCCGACCGCCTTACGTGTACGGAGCCCACGGCCCACGGGCCGCGGGATGCTCGGTCTGGCTTGCTTCGTCCTTGGCAGGATCTCCCCCGCGCTTCAGCTTGCCCCGCGAGCGCCCACAACCGTCCACTCCAAGAACTCTCTCGTCCACACATCTTTCAGCCATCAACCTCACCCCTGAGTGAGTAAATAGCTTGGGTAGCAACGCCCACTCCGCCAGAACGAAAGAGGCACTCCTTCTCCGGTTTTCGCGGACACCCGTTCTGGGAGTCCCAGTCTGTCCCAGTATGGTGTCTCACGATCAACTCCATCGCTCCCAACACATCCCCGCATGGCGAGCGTCTATGTTGCCCAGTACAGAACATCCGCCGAGCGCTTGCGTCGCCTTCCCTCGACAGGTTGGTTGAACTTGCTGCTACTTTGCACGGCCCACGGGCGCCGAACATACACGGTTCTCATGCCGCGCAACCGCGCAACCGAGGCTCGAGTCATGTCCAGTCTACCACGCCCTTGAAAGCCGGTCCCGTTCGTCAGCGGCATCGAAGCCCTTCGATACAGTACGGTACTGCGTGTGGTGCGCACGCCACCAGCTGCCATCTGCGTCGTGGCCCCGGCAACTTGCGTTAACGTTCATGAAGATCCAGACGGGTACTGCAGCTACGGCAGTGGGCTTAGCGGCCGTGCAGATACGTCAGCTCTCCTGCGTTCCTCTGCGCCGTTCGACGTACCCGTGCATTCCACCCCTGCATGCTTTCCGGGGATATCAATCCTAAGCGTCTATTGGTGCACTCCGCACACATGGACAGGGCCAGAGCCAACTTTCGTGGCGTTGGCCGTAGTACTCTACTGTAGTATGGCCCCGCTGCAAGATCAACAGCTTCGTCCGTCACACCCGGCACGGTTCGAATCGCGCTTGCTGGAGTCAACCACTACAGCGCACGGCTGCGCACACGTCGACGTCAAACATACAAAACGACCTGACTCTCAGACTCTGACTCCTCCCCGCCCAATTGAAGCTTGCTGCGCCGATCCCAACTGCATACCCGACGCTTCTCGCCGTCGCCACTGGCCCTTAGCTTCAACGCTCCGTCGGTCGGCCCGTCACTCGTCACCCGTCCCTTGCCCCGGCACTCTCTTCGTCCATCCACACCCATTCGTTACGCCGGTGCAGCAGCGCCAGCAACCCTCTCCAACCCTCCCCGCTCTCCCGTTTCACACTCTGTTCGCCCCGCCCGACCCCGGCAAAGATTCACTTACGGGTATACAGTATGTATCTTGAATCCCGCATGGCCAGGGGCGCAGGGGCTCCGGTCATCGCCCTCCATCTGATGCAAGAGGCACTCGATCACCCGCCAACAATATCCCTCGGGTGCGGTGCGGTGCTAGCAACAAGCTCTCCATGGCTGCGTCTCGACCACGCAGCCCGGCAGTCGCTGCTATTGGCCCTCGCGTACCCTCGCGCGCGGGTCTGGGCTCTCTCTCGCACACATGCCGACACCGGCCAAGACGGCGTCTCGCGGTCGGGCGAGCACGCATCTCCGGGGAAATCGGGGCGCGCATATGTTCAAAACGTTGGACAACGTATGGGCGGCCGCGGCCCGTGTTCATATCGAGGATAGTGATTCACATCGACTCCGAGTCCGTAGAAGTGATACATGACCGCCGCTGCGCGCGGAGACATTGATATGTGTGGAGATCAAGGGCTCCGTACATGTTACCGTACAGTACGAAACAGCGCAGACCGTCACGGGAGGCGATACATCGCCCATTTTCACGCCGCAGTGCGAAGCCGGAACACCGGTATCTCTGCGATGAAGCTCTTGGGCACCGTCGAGACGCCTCGGGCGTAGACGTGGGTCGTGTACACCTGCAGCGCGCGCGGGGAGAAGGTGTGAGTCGTGCTGCTACGAACGATCGCAGAAGACGAGCATGTATGCGCACGTACCAGCTCGTCGTAGAAAATCGCCGGCATCTTCTTGTCGGCCAAGGATGAGCTAGGATGGATCTTCACAACCTAGACATGTAACAGTCAGCGACCGTGATCCAAACGTCGTCCGTAACAACCATACACTCACCGAAGGACCCATGACCTGCTTATATGACCCATCGGGCCGCAAGAACGCGGTGTTCAGCACCAGCCCCTGCAACAACGCCTTCAACACCGGCCCCTCGTTATCCCCCGCGCTAGGCGCGCCAGTCGATCTTCATACGCGTGCACACATCGCGCAGCTGCGCGCGGATGTTCATCGCCTCGGCCAAGCAGCGCTCGTTCAGAAACATCTTGCGGCACCAATCGCGCCGGCCAGCCTTGCTCTCCGACGCGGCGACCTCCTCGTACGCGCGTACGACGTTGAGGACGGTGAGGTGGTCGCCCGAGAGGTGGCGGAACTTCCGCCGGGCGTCAGCGGCGGCATCCCGCGCCTCGGTGGTGTCCACGAACAAATGGGACGAGGCGGAGAGCACGGAGATGATAGAGAGGACCTCCGCGGTGCATCCAAGCTCGATTGACGCTACAAGCGCACGCGCGAACGGCGGCTCCAGCGGGAACGCGGCCATCTGCCGGCCGAGCGGGGTGAGCCCCCGGTGGTTGTCGAGCGCGCCAAGCAGGAAGAGCGTCTTGAGCGCCGCGACGACGGTCTCCTCGTCCGGCTTGTCCATGAACTCGAGCTCCTCGAAATTCTGGCCTAGGCATTTCAGCTGCAGCATGCTCGATGTGAGTGTGCAGCGGCGGATCTCGGGCTCCGCCGTCACAGGCATTTTGCGGAAGGACTCCTCCGTGTACAGGCGGAAGCAGTATCCTGAACCCTGCGGCGCGAAAAATTAGCCCTGTGAGTGCCTGTGGCAGACCTCGGACGTACTTCACGACCAGCACGACCGGCGCGCTGAACGGCCGATGATTGAGTGATATCTCGAGTCAAGAGGGTATCAAAGCCTAGACGGACGCTCAGCGCGCATGCATGCAGCGAAATAACCGATACGCACCGGTCCCCGCCTGCCTTGCGACGTAGCGTTTTTCCTTGCACTTGCCGGTGTCTATGACATACTTGATCCCGGGTATAGTAATGGACGTCTCCGCGATGTTCGTCGCGAGAATGCATTTCCGCATCCCAGACGGTGTGGGAGAGAAGATCTTCGACTGCTGGCTCGGCGGCAGAGCAGCGTACATCGGGCAGATGAGAACCTGCGTCCTTCCGTGTGAGCACGGGGCGTGCGCGGCTCTCCGGCAGGAAAATGACGTACCCCTGGAACATCTTTTGGAAGCTGATTGGCGTAGAGCTGGATGGACTTCTCCAAGCTCTCAATGTCCTCTTGGCCGGGCAGGAAGATGAGGACGTCGCCCTGCGGCCGGTCCGTGTGTATCTGGAAGAACGTCCGCAGAGCGGCGTCCACATAATCCGGCTGACTTTGCGACGTGTGGTATATCGTCACAGGGATGCTGGCGGCCTTTCACATACACAATTTTCGCGCTGTTGGAGCGTTCGACGTCGGTCATTCATTCGCGCCTGCTGGGGATGCGGGCAGAGCACGGGCACACTCACTTGTTGTAGAACTTGCTGAACTTCTCCGCTTCGAGCGTGGCACTCATGATGACCACCTTGAGCGGCGAGAGCTTCGCGGCGGACGCTTTGCCCTTCGCGTCTGCGGGGGCATTCCGCACCTGCTGGATCGTCTTCAGGTTCGCGATGAGAAGATCTGTGCGGAGGGTGCGCTCGTGCGCCTCGTCGACGATGATGACACTGTACCGCGAGAGGAGGGGGTCTCCGAGCAGCTCGCGCACGAGCATACCATCCGTAACGTATTTAATCCGGGTCTCTGGCGAGCAGGCCTCGTCAAAACGGACCGAGTAGCCGACTAGTCCACCGACAGAGGTGCCCTGCTCGGTAGCCACACGCGCGGCCAGGGATGTCGCAGCGACTTTACGAGGCTGGGTGACGGCGATCATGCCGGACCCGGCGAGCCCGCTTTCGAGGAGATATTGGGGTACCTCTGAAGGTCGCGGTCATATTGACATGCAGCAGCGGGAGGAACAAGAGGGACGTACGGGTTGTCTTTCCTGAACCAGTCTCTCCAATGAGGACCGTCACATCGTTCTCGCGGATGATGTCCACAATAGCGTCCTTGCCTGGTAAACCAAGACGTTCAGAATTGACCGCAAGAGTATGAACGTATGAAATTACCTGTATATATAGGCAACTCCTTCCTCTGTTTTTGTATCGAGGCATCCTTGGAGGTCGAGGAGGAGGATGAACCAGCAGGCGCGGACAGACGAGGTTTCTTCCGCGGGTGGTCTGCGCCATGGCCAGACTTTTTCGGGGTACCAGTGTGCTTCTTGGAACGCTTTACCTCCAAGTCATCGTCCGAGCCGTCCATCCATGCGTGGTCCCGCTTGATGGGACGTTTGTGGTGAGGAGTGCCATGAGAGGAATGCCTCCGGTGCGGATGCGGTGAATTCGAGATCCCCTTGAGAGCGGATATCTTGGCCATCTTGCGAGCCTATGTAAAAATCCGTCGAGTAAACGAGACCCCAAAGTCCAAGATGGGTGTGATTAATACGGAGTTGGAGGAGAGGAAGGGAGAGGTGTGGCTGAGGAGGAGGTCAACCGAATTTTTCTGAATCCGGTATGAGGTCCCATCAACAATTCTTCGAGTTATTGACAAACTATTATTACATAACAGGGCGGCGCGCGGACTCGACCAAGCGTCCCAGGCTTTTCACGTTCTAAGTCAACATTCAGGAGCCTACTGCACCAGCTTGGCATGAAGGACCTTGAGTCCTCCAGACGAAGACTCACGAAGTATACAGTTTGTTGCTACTACTGACTGATCTGCGATGCCACTACCTCAACGTTCAACACTCGAAGAGATGCCCGCAGGCAGGCGGATATAATCATTCCATGTCCAAAACAGCTACGGCAACTACAAAATATCACTAGCAATAAATCATGGTAAGTCAGCAGGCTAAACACCTCCATCTGCGAGGGGGTACAACGAAGGCACGGTAAGGAGTAAGTAGGTCATCATCATCATCAAAGGGTCGTAACAATCGTAACAGGTCGTAACAGTCGTGAACATCACCGCTTCGAGCTCGGGCTCGTAGACTCGCCAGCCCCACCATCATGCTCCCGCCGGGGGTGGTGGTGGAAGCCGTGCCCCGCCTTCGCCTTCGCCTTCACGTCGTGCCAGAAAGCGTCCCAGTTCGGCGCGCGGACGTGCCCCGGCTGTGTGCCCGTCCCTACAGGCGGCGAAGGCATAGGGAGCCCCTCCGTCTGCCGGCTGAAGGCCTCCTGCTGCGCCGCGGAAACGCGCTCGACGGCCTTGATGAGCGAGGGCGTCGCGGGCACGGGGGCGAAGAGGGCGGGGGTGAGCGTGTTCGAGGAGCCGGTGCCTGCGCTGCTCGAGGCGCCGGCGGAGGAGGGCGCATAGGTGCAGGTGTCGCTGGCTGTAGCGGCGGATGAAGTCGGGGGACCATTTCTCGCCGGGGGAAGGGCTCCCCTGTCCAAGGTCGTGCTGCGAGGGCGGTCACGTCTTCTTCGTCCGCATCGGAGAGGGGATCCCTCTTCGCGTGCCGTCCTTGCGCGTGCTTCTCGAGGGGAGACTTGGCGGGCGAGGGTTTGTCGTCCGTCAAGGTCGCCATAGAGTCCGTCCGGGTCGGCGAGCGCACGAACACGCGTGCCGCGCCCGTCTTGAGCTTCCTCATCGTGGTCCTCGTCCTCGTCCGAATCTGACATGGCGTACGGATCGAGCGGGTCGAACTTGATGACCTCCCGCGTGCGCCTGCGGCCCAACACAGGCTTCCTGTCCTTCCGGAGGACTTCCTGCGGCGGCGTGAAGCGCCGCGCCCCCGCCGGGGGACCGTGGGGTCCGGCGAGCGAGGTCTTCTTGTAGAGTTTGAGGGGAGAATCGGGGATCGGCCGCTTGAGGTCGGCGTCGGCGGGGAAGACGATGTCGGTGTCGGTGGGGTGCGTGCGGTTGGGGCTGAAGTGCCGAGCCCAGAAGGATTGGAGGGGACGGAATGTGCCGGCGCGGTCAGGACGCGTGCGGCAGGGCGGCGGCGTATTCTGCTAGGTAGCTGTCCCATTTCTGAAGAGATTGGTGAGCATCGTTGGTGTCTGCCCTGCGTTTGGGGTGACAACTCACCTCATCGGGATTCTCCCCGAGCTTGCGCTTGAGGAACCAGTCGCTGGCGGCGCCGACGAGCAGGAAGAGGCAGAACGCGGCGCTGAGCCCTTTCTCCTTCGCGGTCCCCCAGTCGCTGCCGTCGTGGATCCACAGCCGCCCCCAGGGATCGGACCACGAGGAAAGATGCGCGAGAGTAGCGATCGACAGGACGGTGCCGAAGGACCCGGCGGACGCCATCCCGACGCGAACGAAGGCGTGCTGCGTGCGGGCGAGGGGGAGGAGGCACATGAGGAGCCCGATGGGCGTGAAGACGGCGGTGAGGACAATGCGGGTGAGGAGCGACGGGTGGACGATGATCGATATGGCGAGCGCGAGGGTGGAGCTGGGAGGGGGAGGTGTGAGTATGCGTGTGTCTGTCTGGGATGAGATGGCTGCGGAGTGCTCACTATCCCACTAGCCCTGCGAAGCCCAGGGCGACGCATCTCCAGCGTGCGGCGAGAACGGCGCATACGATGCCGGTCAAGGAGCCATACAGCTTACGAAAGCACCGGCACTGAGAGGGGGATTCGATGAGACATTCGGTACCAGGAGCGCTACGAAGGTAGCAAAGTGGACTGTGGCTAGTTCAGCGATACGATTGCACGGACTGGTATGAAGGGCAGTTTCACCTCCGGTTACAAAGCCTATAGCAATCCCTCCGACTCCTCCCTCGAGCCTGAAGACACGCTTGACGACGACCTCCGCGTGCTGGATCCTGGTCGCCTCTGGGGGTTGAAGTGCGTCATAGCGCGGGGCGAAGGCGCGCGTGCGATCGAGAGTGAGGAAAGCCCCGGCAAAAGTGAGCAGTAGCGAGAGAAATAGCAGAGGCAGGGCATAGGCGAGCAGGTATGGCGACGAAGAGAGGAGGTCAGAGAGCGCGGTGTCGGTGGGGGCGGCCATGTCGAGAGCGAGATATGCGGGATATGGGGCGTCAGTGCAGGGTCGTGAGCGTTACTGATATCAATGTGGTCTTCGATGCTGTCCGAGTCGCTGCGGGTCCTGCCTGTGTACGTGCCTCTTGCTTGAGCCTCGATGATGCGCACTGTGACCCAGGCGAGGAGAGGAGGTAGAGGCAGAGGCAGAGGTAGAGGCAGAGGCAGAGGTAGAGGCAGAGGCAGAGACAGGAACGGACAGAATCAGACGCCCGTGAGAGACTGCCCACGGGCGTACCGAATTCAGGCAAATTCGGTCGACGCTCAGCGCTGTACGTCAACGTTGATCCGAGAGTCAATCGCAACAAATAACTTCGACGACCAGACAGGCCAGTAGGATACAATATGATACATCATGTACGGTATGTGTGCTGTGTCAATTTACAGTGGTTTGGGACTGCGGCCACTCACCCGGCCGCGTGCGCGCGCAGAAGTCAGTCCAGTCCGCGTCGGAAGATATAATATAATGAAACGGCCCATGTCGGCGGCGACAAGAAACTCATGAGCTGGGGTATCTACGGGGTTGCGCACGGGCCTGCGCGGGGCCCGTCGTGGGTACTCTCTTCGCGGGGTGTGCCTTGGGGACGGCAGATTCGCTGACGGGCTTGTCCTTGAACGTCAAGAGGTCGTATAGCGAGGCGATCTGGTTGCCCTGCAGCAGATAGCTCGTGAGGATCCGTAGCAAAGCTGGGCGTCGTACAGAACAACGTACCTTCTGCTCAAGGATGTCAATCACTTCACGCAGGTGGTCGGCGAGGACGTTCCGCTTGACAACGTTCGACACCGGGTCCATGTCTTTGTACTGGTCCGCAAGCTCCACGTATATACTGCGCTTCAATCAGCCACCCTGACTTTGCTCCGAGATACTCCTCCACTCACCTCTTGTAATGCGTGAAGTCGTCCTCGAGCTCCCGCAGCACCCGTGCCAGCACGGTCTGCGGCGGTACTCGATCGTCCTCGCCCCCACCTCTGCCTGCCTGGGCCCGCGACTCACGCCGCTCATGCGCGTAGTCGTCCGGGCCCTCCGCATAGCCTTCGTCCTCCTCGTCCGCTCTCGCACGCGCGCGATCATTGAGCCAAGTCGCAGCCCGCTCCATCTCCGGCTGTCTTCGCCGCCTGCGATGGACACACGGTGCACGTCTCGGCGTTGTGCTCAGGAGCAGAGAAGAACAGCCGCTCGAGTCGCGTCCCGCGGATCTGCGGGAATGGTGCCTCGGGCTCGGCAATAGGTTCAGTCTGCGTACGACGCTTGCCATCACGCAGAGCCGCGGCAGGCGTAGGCGCTGCAGGTCGGGGTTGTCCTTGAGGAGCGTCCACTCGAGGTGAGGCTGATCGACTGCTCTCGTATGCGCGAGGCCGGCCCGCCGGCTCAGGCTGAGCATCTTGACGTGCATCAGATTGGTCGTGGTCATAAGCTATCGACGGCGAGGGCGGTCGAGATGCCCTTCCTTGATCCAGCGACCAATTGCGCGACCGTTCCCGCGAATGCGATCGAGACTGTGACTGGTCGCTAGAGCCGGAGTGCATAGACGCAGATCGCTCGGAGCGACGTTCCTCGATCTCCTGAGTGATGCGGCTCATCTCCTCGCTGTCAAGGAAGGGCTTCGAGGTGGAAAGGCTCGGGATTTGGGAGGATGCCAGAGTGGCGTGGTCGGTTCGCATGGTCCTGTCTGCAGCGCCGGGTCTCCTCCTCTTTGGGGAAGGCGTCGGTGACCGACGACTTGAAGAGGCCACTGACTCCTCGTCGCTACTCTCGTCGTCGCCTACAGAAGGTTCATGGACGACGATGCGTTGCTGTGGTTGCGGCGGCTGCTGGGCTGGTTGGCTACTCGTCTCCACGGTGGAATGCTCCTCTTCGTTACTGAGGTCTTCACTCCCCGTCCTAGACTCCTGCTCCTGGCTGACAGATTGCTCCCGCAGGTTGCGCCGCTCTTTGAGGCCCTCCTCAACTACACCGCGCAGCACCTCCACTTCCCCTGCTAGGCGCTCAACCTCTTGCCTCAGCCGATCAACCTCCTTGCTCTTTTCCGCCAGGGTGCGGGCATCGGAGTCGCGAAGAGTCCTCAGTTCGAGGAGGAGCTGCTTGTGGTCGGAGAGTTCAGCGGTGAGCCGAGACAAATGGGTACGCAGGGTCGTAATGAGTGCCTCGAGTGCTACAGGACACATCAGCTGCTGCCTGACAATACAGGTGATGCAGACATACCCTTCTTCTCTTCTACTGCAGCCTTGTATCGAGCCTCTGCACTAGCCAGCTCGGCCTCCTCCTCACGCGCCTTCTGCTGCTGTTGTTGTCGTTGCTGAGAGCGGCGGTCACGGGTCCCTGCAGACGAAGTGTCCTCGCGCATCGCGCTCTGTTCGAGTATGCGTGTCCGTTCCCGAGCCACCTCCTTCTTGCATGCCTCTAGCTCAAGCTCAAGCTCCCTTACACGCCGGCGGGAGACGCTGTTCTCTGCCTCAAGATGGGTGAGTTTGTTCTGGACAACTGTGAGAGTTGCAATGAGGCGCGCTACGACAGAGTGTTAGCTTGTACAGTCTCGCATGGTAGAGAGAACCCTTTCACCTTCATGTTCCGTGGTCTCTTTCGGGTCATAGCCATAAAACTCAACATCAACCCTTGCCGGGGACGCGATTGCCGATGTCAACCCAGTGACATCTGGCAAATGAACACGCTGCTTGAATGGCGTCGCCGGGTGCAGACTCTTGTCGGGTTTCTCGTTCCACATCTCCCGCACAGGCTCTCTTTGCCCTTTTGGTTTTGTGGCCACAGTGCTATGGTGGTAGCCTCTCGGGGTCGCCTCCTGGCGCGTATTGTCCCGCCACACCGCGTCTGCTTCCTCTTCAATCTCCCGCGCTATGCCTCTCGCCAGGTTGGTGAACTTGGATGATTGGTCGCGTTCCCTAACGGACGGCGTCGCCGGATGTACGTTGACCTCTGGTTTCGGAGGACTCTGGGAGAAGCTGGGCTGAGCATACGACAGAGATTGGTTCGTTCTCCGTTGGAAGCGTGGGGTTGACGCCTGCAGTGCGTTTGGAGAGGAGGAGCGAGGGAGATGACGAGATAACGAGGAGCGATCAGGTGTGGGGCTTCGCGTCGGCATGTTTAAGCTAGCAATGCGGGGCGATGGAAGCGCCTGCGCGCTACGGGGCCGTTTCGGGGAGAATGCGATGTGGCTAAGGGCATCGGAGAGTCGTGGTCTTGACTCAAACTGCGGTTGAGGAGAGAGGGGTTCGGTAGTGTCTGAGCTTGACGATGACGATGTAGAGGAGCGTGCTGAACGGAGTGTGGCGGGAGGCGCATGTCCAGATTGGAGCACGCGGTCTAGCTCGGCGGTGTCGTCGACGATGAGGGGATCGTAGTCGACGACACTTGTGGTCTGTGGGTAAAAGAACATGAACGATTAAGACGCGTAAGAGCTAGCACTTAGTGACTGACGATTTGTCTCGACTTTGTCGAGTTTGCATCAAAGCCTTTGAGTCTGCCAGCAATGCCAGCCACAATGCCCTGAAGGGGCCTATCGGGGTCGTATTCTGCACCACTCAGACTGATATCCCTCCTCCCGCCGCGAGCGCCACCTCCAAGGCCTGCGCTGATTGTAAGAGCACTCGCGTGGTGAGCAGCTGTTGACAGTGTTTCGGCGGCGTAGGTGTGGACGCCCTCCTCGGCGTCTGCGGTGTGGTAGGACCAAGCTTGGAATCTGCTCTGCTCGTGGGGATCGAAGTCGTCGCCTGAGCGATGGTCAAACGAGGCAAAGGCAGAGTATGGCGGAGAGTGCACGGAGTTGTGTCTAGGGTACTCGACGTCGGAGTAGTCGCCTGGTGAGGAGGAGAGATGGAGGGAGAGGTCTGTGTGCTGTAGGTTGTTTTCTAGCTGGACGCGCTGCTGCTCGAGCTCGTCATAACGGATGCTGAGGTCGAGATGTGCTGCTCGCCTCGACATGCTCGCTCGCCAATAAGGTGTCGCCGGAGATATAAACGAGGGAGGAGGAGAGAGAGCGAGGATGAGCGGGAGACGAGCTGAGACCGGGGCGGACGAAGGAAGACGAGCAAGCCGTGTTCGTGCGATAGGCGCCCGTCCCCTTCAACAAGAACGCGTCTGTCACGTGCTCGTATCGCGTAACCCCTAACCCTAGCCACATCCGTAATTTTCGAAAAGCGCCCGTGCCGATCACTGTCTGCTGCTTCAAACCCGCTCTCGGCGGTCGTCTCAGCTGGGCTCCTGCTTTCCTTCTAACTCCCATGGACTCGCAGACACACAAGGCCCACAGACCAGCGCAGTCAGGCGCAAAGGCCGAAAAGAAGAAGGCCTCCAAGGGAAAGGGAAAGGAGAAGCAGCATGGCTTCAACGAAAAGGTACGCATTCCCCTCAGCACTCATTCGTTCATGAAGCTAACCCTCTTTCCAGGCTTTTGCGCCCAAGTCGGGTCGCAGAGCAGACAGGCAGGGTCGGCGCACGGCGGAGCGCGACCAAACACGCCTACATGTGCCCCTCGTCGACCGCACGCCAGATGACCAACCTCCGCCGGTCATTGTCGCCATCGTCGGCCCTCCCGGTGTAGGGAAGACCACATTGATGAAGTCGCTCATCAGGCGATACACCAAGCAGACCCTCAACCACATACAGGGACCCGTCACCGTCGTCAGCGGAAAGAAGAAGCGTATCACCTTCATTGAATGCAACAACGACCTCAACTCCATGATTGACATTGGCAAGATTGCAGACCTCGTACTGCTCATGATCGACGGCTCATATGGGTTTGAAATGGTTCGTCATTCTTTGGAAATCACTCCTCTTTCTCGTCTGACTTTTGTACAGGAAACGTTTGAGTTCTTGAACATTCTCCAGTCGCACGGGTTCCCAAAAGTCATCGGAGTCCTAACGCACCTCGACCTGATTAAGAAGGCTGCCACCCTGAAGGCTACGAAGAAAACGCTCAAAAAGCGTTTCTGGACCGAGATCTACCAGGGTGCCAAGCTCTTCTACCTCTCCGGTGTCCTGAACGGTCGTTACCCCGACACCGAAATCCTCAACCTCTCGCGGTTCATTTCCGTGATGAAATTCCGCCCACTAGTCTTCCGCAACACCCATCCATACATGCTCGCCGACCGTTTTGAGGACCTCACTCCACGTGAGCAGGTCAGGCAGTCGAAGGGCAAGTGCGACCGTACTGTCACCGTCTACGGATACCTGCGAGGTACCAACTACCGGCTCGGTACGAAGGTGCATGTGCCCGGAGTCGGAGATCTCGACGTCAACAGCGTGCAGATCTTGGGAGACCCATGTCCTCTACCGGATGCTGAGTCGGAGAAGAGGCGGAAACTTAGCGAAAAGAAGAAGTTGCTCATTCATGCACCCATGAGCGACGTCGGCGGTGTCATGTACGACAAAGATGCCGTCTACATCAACGTCCCGGGTAACTTCACCAAGGGCGGCATGGAAAGTGAGTAGGTCCGGCTACCATGTCGGTACTAATATTGACGAGATTGCTAGATCCCGGTGAGGGAGAGAAGATGGTTCTTGACCTCCAAGACGTCAACTCCACACTTGAGGACCAAGTGGCAAAGAGCCAGATCAGGCTTTTCGGCACGTCCTCGCAACCACTGTCTGTCGAAGCAGGCCCCAGCAGTCGACCTTCGGACGAATCTGGCGAGTCTGACGAGGATGAGGAGGGCTTCAGTGACGATGAAGACGAGGATGCTTCCAGCGGGGACGAGGAGGACTTCGGTTCCGAAGAAGAGGACGCGCTGTCGGATGATGACTTTGGCGAGGATGACGATGCGGACGTGGATAACCGCGGCCGGTCAGCTCCCCGGACCGTACGGCGCTCACTACAAGGCCTGCCCTCCCAAGATCGGAGACGCGGCGACGTAGAGTACGCCGACAGCGATTCCGATCTGGGCGGGGAGGACGACGACGACCCCGGGCCCTCACGGCGGTTTGTGCACTTCGGCGACGACCAGCCTGTCAACGTCGCCAGCGACGACGATGTCGACGAGGATGGTTCGGAAGATGAGGACGTGCCGCAATGGAAGGCCAACCTCAGTGAGAAGGCGCGCGCTGCGTTCCAAGACACAGCGCGGAGCCGACGGCGCAGAGACTGGGTGAAGTTGATCTACAACTCCTCCGCCCCTCCGGAAGAAATTCTTGGACAGGGCAGCTCTGGGGAGGACCCGTCGCAAGGCCCCTCCATGGACGACGACGACTTCTTCACAGTCGCAAACAAGGCGCCCGTGAAGACGGAAGAGACGCTCGACCAGACGAAGGAGGCCTATCAGCCCCGAAGACCTCAAGGAGTGGGAGGACGAGGAGGTGCTCGACTCTATCCGGAACCTCTTCATCACCGGCTCGTCATCACAATCTGCTCAGGACGTGGACGAGAACGGCGAGCCGTACTGAGGACGCGGCGAACGAGGACGGTTCGCAAGCAGGGTCGGACAATGAGGATGGCGATGGCGAGGATGGCACCGGTGGCCAGCGTTCCCTGAACAAGGACGCCGATGCGCTCGCAGCGAAGAAGGCCGAGCTGAAGCGCAAGTTCGATGAGCAGTACGACGAGCCCGACGCCGTCAAGGCCGACTTCTACACCGAGGCCAAGGAGGCGATGGCGCGGCAGCAGCAGCTCAACCGCGCCGAGTTCGAGAACATCGACCCCGAGGCGCGCGCGCTCATCGAGGGCTACCGGCCGGGTACCTACGTCCGCATGGAGCTCGTGAACGTCCCCGCGGAGATGGTCGAGAACTTCGATCCCGTCCTACCCCATCGTCGTCGGCGGCCTCCTCCCCGCCGAGGAGCGCTTCGGCTACGTGCAGGTCCGCATCAAGCGCCACCGCTGGTTCGCGAAGACGCTCAAGACGAACGACCCCCTCATCTTCTCCCTCGGCTGGCGCCGCTTCCAGACCGTCCCGATCTACTCCCTCGACGACCACTCGATCCGGATGCGCATGCTCAAGTATACGCCCGAGCACATGCACTGCTACGCGACGTTCTACGGCCCCGCGGCGCTCCCGAACACGGGCTTCTGCGCGTTCAACGCCCTCGGCCGCGACACGCCGGGCTTCCGCGTGAGCGCAACGGGAGTCGTGCTTGACATCGATCGCTCGACGCGGATCGTCAAGAAACTGAAGCTCACCGGCGTACCCTTTAAGATTTTCAAGAACACCGCCTTCATCAAGGACATGTTCACCAGCGCGCTCGAGGTTGCGAAGTTCGAGGGTGCGAACATCCGCACGGTCTCGGGCATTCGAGGTCAGATCAAGAAAGCGCTGCCCAAACCCGACGGTGCCTTCCGTGCTGCGTTTGAGGACAAGATCCTCATGAGCGGTATGTCATAATTGAACTCTCTACGGTCTGCTAATGCTGATGCGTGATATGCTAGACATCGTGTTCTTGCGAGCGTGGTACGCTATCCAGCCGCGCAAGTTCTACAACCCCGTCACCTCCCTCCTACTCTCCGACAAGGAGAAGTGGCAGGGTATGCGCTTGACGGGCCAAGTCCGACGCGAAGAGGGCCTGAAGACGCCCACGAACATCAACTCGATCTACAAGCCCGTCGAAAGGCCCGCTCGCCGGTTCAACCCGCTCAAGGTACCCAAGAAGCTGCAGGCGGCCCTCCCGTACGCGTCGAAGCCGAAGATCATGAAGCCTCAGCACCGCGCGACGTACATGCAGAAGCGCGCGGTCGTCCTGGAGCCTGAGGAGAAGAAGGCGCTGGCGCTGCTGCAGCAAGTGCGTGCGCTGCGGAAGGATCAGGTCGCGCGCCGGCGCGAGAAGCAGGAGGAGCGTCGCGCTGCGCACAGGAAGAAGGTTGAGAAGGAGGAGGCGAAGAAGGCCGAGAAGGAGAAGGAGAAGCGGAAGGAGTACATGCGTATGGCTGGCATGAAGAGCAAACGCGAGGCGGAAATGTCGGAAGGCGGCAGGGGCAGCAAGCGGAGGAAGACTTGATGTCGTCCATGTGTACATCTTGTGAATCACGCGTGTTATTTCTATGTACTACCTTGCATCGCTGTTAGGATCGTACTAGTATCAGGGTGGTGCTAGCGCGGTCTACTCAGTGCAGGAACGAGGCCAGACTTCGTCATCTCAAATCCTCAAAGAACAAACAACCTCCTGGACACAGGAATCTTGAGTATCGCGGCGTGTGTATCTCAGCCTGAGTGGGCGATGGCCACACAGAAGAGGGTCCCACAAAGGCATGTCATTGATTTCCAGTAGTGGTACACAGTTCCACAGTGGAAAGATCAAGAATGCACATCGAGCCCATACCGCCAGCGTTTTCAGTGGAAGATACGCCTTATTGGCACTGCACTGGGGTCAGCATCGGGACTTGAATCGTGGAATGTGCCTTTACATACCTGGTAGTAGTAAGGAGGAGAAACAGCCTTGCACGTGAAGGGACTGGCGCAAGCCGTAGGGCCAGTGTAGCCGGTTTCTGCAATTATGATCAGATCTCCTTTGCTGTGAGTAGTCATAGCAGCTACGCACCTCCACATTGGCCCCATTGGCTCTGAAGCGGTCCGGGAACGCTGGTTGTAGTCGATGGCGGCACAGAAGTCGGCGGCACACTCGTTGGCGAGCTCGTCGGGACACTCGTTGGGGTAGAGGAAGGCGGCGGAGCAGGCGAAGAACCGGAACCGATGGTCGTCGTGATAGGGCCGTTCTCAATGTACACGCCTGAAATGTACCAATCCTCGGGCTGGGGAGTGTTAACGATGCGAAGCACGCCAACGTGGAAGTCCTCAGAGTTGGTGGAGGTGGACGCCGGGATGTTGTCGTGGACCTTCACCAATGGGTCAGAGCCGTTGGACGCCCAAAGCCCGACCGGTGCCCGCTGAGAACTGTATACCTCCAGTCAGTGTCCAACAATATCAGCGTGCATTTCGGGTGTCCACGCACATCAATGTCATAGGCGAAGTTGTACCACTGCCCCGGGACGAACGGCGTGCTCCACTGTGGTTGGCTGCTGACGTGCCACTCCAGGTCAGTTGGGTTTGGTCCTACGCCGTACTTGAGCTGTAAATTATGTCAGTGATCAGCACCGATAGTCATGGCTCAGTGACCAACCTCCGTAAAGTGAGACTCGAAGAAGAGAATCTGGTGCTCCAAAGTCGACTGTACGCAAACAGCGTCAACATACACCACACCATCGAGCAGTGTTGCAACAAAAAAGACGTACGTCTGGAAGATTGGTACTCGGATGAGAGATGGAGAAGTGATAGAACAAGTTGCCTTGCCCCAAGTTCTGCCGTGGTCTGCGGGATGAGCTCCGTGCTGCCCGAACGACGATAATTCAATCTCAACGCATCGGCAATGAAACATGAATGACACTGACCGCTCCATGTTCGAGTTCCAGGTCGCGGTTGAGTCAATGGTGACTCTCAGACCGTGAACCTCAGCGGTGTCGGCAGGGTTCTTGTAAGCCGGGTCGAGAGCGAGGTAGTGCGATGTCGGCTGGCTGCCGTGGATGTACTAACCCTCGCTGGTCAGGAACGGGCCTATAGAATGCGAAGAGCTAAGTGGTACCCATTGATATGTGCCGACTTCGTTAGCCCATGACCCTGAAAATCACAGTAAGCCTCAGCTATACGCGGCGTGCAACTTATGGAAGAGCTCACATTTATCGAAATCCGCGACGGTGCTGAACGCGTTGAACGAGCCTACATAGTATCCTCATGGGTCAATGTCTTGCCACCTTCGTGAATGCTGATGGGCGTCCTCACCATCCCACAGCTTGGTCCCCGCGCGAGCGGCGCCGAAGAAAAGGGCAATAGATGCAAGTTTAGCCTGACAGATCATCTTGCCAGAGCGTGCCTAATACAGCGTACCACCGTGTACCGCCTACGACGACGTTCGGTCTTATATACGAGCGTCGAGTAGCACGGCGGCGCATAATCCTTGCGGTTGTCTGTTTGCTCCTTCAGCGCGAGGATTGGCCGTCGAGCCTGTTGGGAAAAACGTCGGGATGAGAGGAGGCGGAGAAAACGCCCCGCATGATCACGCTTGTTGGCAGGGGAAATATGAGGATCGAGCGCGCGACGTCGGACGGCTACGTTCACGAGGGCGCGCTCGGCATAATCATGGATATATCGAAGTGATTAAACTGGTACAGAGGGTATGTGTTCCGGGGTATGAACGTAACAATGCAAGTCGTCGTGTCGTGATCCCTATCATGCAAAAGCGAAGCGCCTGAGAACTGAGAGAATAAGTTAGAAGCGCGTGCGGTCGTCCGACGTGATATCCAGCAAGAATCGTACAAGTCGTCGCGATCATGATCATGACGTCCGAGAGAACATCCAAGATGTCAGCCAGGACTTCGGTTGCTGCAGCTGTTCCTCCTCCTCTTCCTCCCGCTCCTTCATATCTTCCGCCGCGTCCTCTTCTTCGGCGATGGCAACGGTATACACAGCCTCCTGTACAGAGATGACCTTGGATCCTCCGCCTTGGCTCGGGTCCCTCGCTGGGAATGGGTGCGAGGAAGGCGGCTCCACAACGGAAAGCACCGACCTCGAAACGTGACGATGTTGGCTGCTCCGCCGCATGCCCAGCTCGTAATCCATGGATGCGGCGCGATTTCGGCGACGTGGATCCGAGGGCACGAAGAACGAAGCTGAGCGCCCTCTGATTCTGCTACTTGCGCGGGAGTCCGAGCCAATAGACATGGAACGAAACGCCGAGGATGAGGTGACATCGAACGTGCTCGGACGCCGGACGCCAAGATGCATGCCTGGTGCGCTGTGGTTGGACTTGCGACGCCGTGACTGCCGGCGATGGACCGGAGCGATCTCGATCTCTTCGTCTTTGTCAATAGACCCGATCCGAGACGCGATGGCAGGCGGCAGTTCGATGTCTTCCGTCCCGTCCAGTCGTCTGTAGTAGCTTGGGTGTAGAGACTCGGTCTCGTCAATGCTGCCCATGCTAGCAACGAAGGGGATGGACATTTCGGTGTACGATGTAGTCCTCTTCTCTCCAGGCACCAAGTCGGCCTGCCCCAGGTTGAGTCGTTAGCGACATGCGAAGGTCGACGGTGTCAGTCCAAGTCCAGGATACCGAGCGGGTCCCGTGGAAGCCACAGGACGTTGTCGATGTTCCTAGTGTAGTACGGGTTGGCATATGTATGACTTGTCGAGGATTCAGTCTTCCCAAGCAGGATGGGGAGGATGCTTGGAGACAGCGGAGCTTGCGGGACTATCCTCGGCGACAGACTCCTCATTCGGTTCGGGCTCGCTACTGGCCTCTCTGCATGGCTGCAGGGAGGCCTCAGGAGACGTTGGACATTCCGGAGTGATGGCACCGGATGGAGAGGATGGGTTGAGCGGTATGGTCGAGTCCGTCCGATGGGCTGGTCCAAAGGGATTTGGCCCGCGTCGCGGAGTGAGACGAGGACGGCTCGCGATGGTCGCATACGGGAAGTTGAACTTCAGAGGGAATCGCCAGGGCCATACCTCGGTGCGGGTGCCTGACAGCTTCTCAATCTCGCTCTGGAGCGCTTCACCGGAGGACGGCTGCGCATCGTCTATAATGTCTTCGGTCGCGCTGCCCGTGCCACACTACAACCTGGGCTTCCAAGATGTCGTCGCGTTCGAACCGTGCACGACATAGTCGCGTGAGGCTGTTGCACTCATAAGCAATAGTGGCGAATGAGAACCGACGAACATGGCTACTTACAACATCTTATAGCCGGCGGTTATGATGATGAGTACCGCCGACAAGCCAACGTTGACAGTTTTCTTGTTCACGACCATGTACGCGAGGAACACGACCTGTAAGGGATCAATCACTGAGCCCAATTCCATGGAAAAGAGACCATTGATACGAACCTGAGCAAGCATCAAACCTACGGAAGCGAATGAGCATGGATAGTCCTCAGCGATAACTAGAGCGTACGGTACGTACCATCCAGGGAGTATCGAACTATGCGAACGAGAAGTGTCTGACCGTTGCCTTCATAGTTTTTGGCGTAAACGTGCAGCAGCTATTCGTCCGTGGTCAGCAAATCACCACTTGCAACCAAGCCCTGGAACCAACCTGATTCTTCACAACAGCTACGATGATTATGCATCAGCCCCGTATCTGAACAGAGAGAAGAACTGCTCACTAGCTTCGACACAGAAGTATATGAATGCGAATGGAATGACAAGCGGGTTCAGGATAGCGAAGACAAGCAAGACATGGATTACAAGAACATGATTGGGCAGCCAGTCTATGCAGACGTCAGCCAACATTCGGCTCATGAAATCGCGTACCACTCACAGTAGTAGTTGAACGTGCGTGGCCGGATGCCCATGGCTCGCTTGCGGGGTGTGATCTGTCGCTTCGTTGCAGGGTACATAATGAGCGGTAGCTGCGAAAGTGTCAACCGATCTGCGAAGGGACTCGTTACATTTCACAACGTACCCCGACTTTGCCGGGCCAATATGAATCGTTAGCGCATATATGGTGGTAAACTATCACGACTACTCACAGAGTGCGAGCTCAACGCCGCCGTGCATAGCCATCGTGAAGATGACTATTCAATTCCGTCAGTATCCTTGCTCCGTCCCAGGTACTCGAACACTTACACCAGCCTACGTAGAATGGGCCGGCGACCGGGAAGCTCTGCGAGATGACCTCGGCTACCTTCGGCGCAGTGGCGTTCTTGAAGGACACCAAGAACGATTGCAGCGCCTGCAGTTCCGACAGCAGAAGAAGACGAGGACATTGACAACGAGGAACTTGTAGTATCGGGTCATGATGCGGTCGTGCAGAGCAGAGAGAGTGGCGATTCGTGTGCGCTCGCTTTGCGATGAGGACTTAATATACAGAACGTCAGCATAGATTGGCAGAGGAGATACGCTAGACCTACGGAGTATCAGGGGAATCAAAAGCGAGAGCAGCGCAACGAGTACAGTCGGCAGGAACGACTGAAGTAGTTCCTCTTCCCATTGATGCTTGTCGAGGTAGTTGAGCTACGGCAGGCGACGACGTTAGCTAGGTCTTGGATGCGCATAGGCTGAGAGTCATACCAGTCCAGGAATGAATGTACTCAGGTTCTGAATGTTCACTAGACCAACAAAGATGGAAACGGGGAAGACCCAGAACAAGGTGAACGCCCTGCAGCGGGACAAGTAGTGAGTACAACCTCCTGACACCCCGACGTGAGCGAAGCGTACCAAACACCGAGCTCGACTACCCAGTCCTTGACGAACTGCGCAACCCACCACAATCAGCATGTCAACGGTACCAAGCAAGGGCGCATCTCTTACCTCAACCCTGAATGTCGGCTTCATAAGCCTCTTCCAGTCCAAATCCTCGAAGGAAGGCGCCATGGTGACCAAACACTGCAGGGGGTTCTCTGGATGCACTGCCAGATACTTGCACGCTCTTCGCGCATCCGCCGGATCGACAAACGTAACAAACGCGGTTGGCATCGGCTCGAAGTCTGAGATCGCCATCGACCGCTTCTCCGTGATCATGTTCGTTACAATCTGCAGCTTTGCCGTGTAATAATCGATCGCGGGTACGGTCTTGCCACGAAAGATCGACGACAAGTGGATGAGCGGCTGGTACGCGTCCAGCGTACTCCGCGGAAGGCTGAGCAGGGCGTCCCACACCGTCTTCTCGTGGGTCGCTTTCTCAGGGTTGCGAGGGAGACGGGACTCGAGATCCGGGTTCTTCTTCTTCCAAAGGGTCCGCCAACCAGAGCATGTCTTGTCATCTTCTATAGGGCCTAGAGCCAGGCTCCGGGAGATACGGCTTCAGCGTTCGAATGAGCAGCTCCATACGATCCTCGCCCTCAACAGAGTCTCGCGGTTCGCATTCCGCTACAGCCTCTACGTCGAGGACCCCAACGCCGGACATTCTCTTCGCAGCGATGGACATGCGTCGCATGGCAGTACGAAGGACACCCGCGTCCTGCTTGTTCGCCATGGCGCTTTGGACGCCCGCGAGCGCTTTCCGTGCGAGCTTGATGTGAGCTGTCTCGAGGAGGCGGAGAATCTCTTCCCTGCGTTCCAGGAACGACGCGAGATCATTCATCTTGCGCACGATCACGACACGGTCAATGGCTGGAATGTCGGGAGTTTCGCCCTCCGACTCCTGCGAAGATGCCGAACGAGCGCTCTCCGGTGGGCTGCTGGAGTCTTGAACGGAGTTGCGACCTCTCTGAACCTGAGCGGGGATCCTGCGCGCGCGATTGAACAGGAATGTGAACATCCTGTTCAGAAAGCCTGGCTGCGTGGAAGATGTGACGCCTATCGCGGGTCGTGCGACGCTGCGACATAGATAGTACTCGAAGTACTCCTTCAAGTCTTTCTCTGATCTGAGAGCGTGAGGGATATTCGTCACCATGATTGTACGTAAGCGCAAGCCGCGAGTGCTATGGTCTTCTTCCAGCGGTTCCAAGGAATGGAATGGGTACTGTGGGTGAGGATGAGGGTCGTACTGCGAGCGCTCCTTTGCACTAGTCTCCGCAGCGGCTCGGCTGGCAGCCGCGACGATATTCTGCGCGCGGTAGTGGAATGCACCGCGGCAGATCCAGAAGAGCGTCCCGAACCAAGTGAACGTGACCCAGAACAAGAGTATGATGTGCACCCAGAGCAAAGAGAGGACCCTTCTCCGTAGAGACCAGAGATGATATGGACGCGCGCGTCATAGACTTTGGAGAGACAGTGCCATCAGAGAAAGTGACGTGGATAGGGAGCAGGATGGGTAGCGTCGTCAGAGTCTGCAGGAGTGCGAACCAGAAGCAGCCGCGAAGGAAGCGAATGTAGAGTGTGGCGTCGACCCCGCGGAGTTGGTTCATGCGATCTTCAGGAAACTTGAGGACAGGCTTGATCCATCCCAGCGGCCAACCTCGTGGGTGAGGTGGCGACGGACGTCTACAGACGTTAGTATAGCTACACCGAGTAAGATTGTCCGAGCTGCTCACTTTGCCCATGATCTGCCCTGGTACAGACTGTACGCCGTGAGCGCCAAAACGACGTCGGCAAAGACATGTACACTCACTATCCAAATTCCCAAGACTCGACACTGCCCAACTCATCGCCATGGGGGCCATTGCCGCGGCGTTTTCGTTTCATGACCTCATGTGCGCTGACGGTGATAAGGAAGATGACCCCGGCGACGACAGACTGGTTAATGAGCCCACTGCAGTGCCCGAGGATGCCGTTAGCGGATAGGACGCGCGAGTTGAGCGCCGTAGAGACGAGCGCAATTCCGCAGCGCACCTGTAGTCTTTTGAGAAGGGCCTGTTCTGTATCGTTGCCATTGTCCGGCAATGTTACATGGAACGAGGCGACAGCGTTCACCGACCCAAGCACGACGAGGCGGGAGATAGTCGGCGGGAAAGAGGCGTCGAAGGGGCATTCCCCGCTTCTGCCCTCTCCGCACTGATCTATGCAGCTCGTTCCGTTTGGCTGACCTTGGTTACCACCGCTTTCTTTGGTTCGGCTCCCTTCACACAAGCCGAACCGGTTCATCTGTAGTACTAGCGCCCGTACCGCACCTTGGCGCCCGGTGTTCCCGACGCCATCCGCGAGCTCCTCGACGTCGTGCCTAATATCCACCACCATGTCTCTCCTACGTTCCTGCCAGCAGGCGGTCCGACAGCAAACGGCAGGCGAGGGCTGCCTTTGCTGCTGCTAGGGCCTACGCGACCGACTCCAACATCCCTCAGACAACTGAGCACAAGCAGGAAACCGCGATCACCGAGACTCCTCAGCGAGATGTTGTCGCCGCGGACATTGTTAGCGGCGCACCCAGTACGTCGTGATCGCTTTGCCGTCGTAGAAAGGTGTAATTGACTGGCCTTCCTCAGAGGAGCTCCGTCACCGCGTGGTCAGAATCTTCCAGCCCACCCGTAGCACAACGCAGAGCGGAAGTGGCAAGTCTCACCGTTGGCGGATTGACTGGGACACCCTGCCTGGTGCTGGGCGCTGGGAGAACCCCTTGATGGGTTGGGCAAGTTCGTACGTATCGTGTCACACACTGATCTCCACTCTGTCTGATGGTCAGTTAGTGCGGACTACATGCAGGGTACGCGCTTGTCCTTCCGCACCAAGGAGGACGCCATCCACTTCGCTGAGAAGCAAGGTGCGTCCCCTCTGATTCATCATTCGGATCTCCGCGTTTACATTTGCTCATCCTCGTGTATGTATAGGTTGGGATTACTACATGTACGATTATCCCAGATTGCTCTCAATACGACAGCTAACACGCATTACAGCGCTGCCACGGAGATCAAGCGTATCCCTCCCAAGAACTACGCGGAGAACTTCTTGTACAAGCCAAACAAGCTCCGCCTTATTCGCACCAAGTAGATGCAATATATGTCTTGTTTCCCTCCTCAGTCTCGTGAGAGGCCTTGGTTATGGTGCACATTCGTCAACTTCCAGAACCTCACCTCGTCTGTCAACCCTTGTCGCCGAGGTTAGGAGTGGACACCTGTCTGGTTGGCTCTTTCACTTCTGGCACCATGTCTCTCGACCATCACGGTAGAGTAAATCGTGAAGCCTCCCACTGATGTGACGCTTTGTGTTGTCTCGCGAAAGCCAGGATAATCACAAGCGGTTCAGGGTTCAGCGCTCAGCGCTCAACGCCGCAGTGAAACTTGAAGTGGCTTAGGCACTCAGTACTCAGTGCTCAGCGGCGGTGGCGTCCATCCACGCGTTTGCGGTTATTGTAAGTATGTGCCACTTGTTGTCCGCCACCTCATATCGAAGAACAGATAAAAGGGCCTGGTCCATACAGGCCATCGCGCCAAACGACAACTTTCTGTGCAAGACGGCTCCTCTCGCCATGTCTTCCTCGCGAGGTGCTTACAACGTCCCCTTGGCTCTCAACACCGAACTCTCTCGCACTGACGGGCTTCATCCCGAGTTCGCTCATATACGCTTGGAGCGACATTTGGTGGAATACAAGAGATACACACTTGGACCTATGCCGGTCAACTCATTCCTCGAAGAGCTACTCCCGCTGCCACATGATCATACCCGTGGTAGGATGTCGTCTAGGTCCGCATTTAGTGGCGTACCACCAGATGCCGATTGTCCTGTGGAAGTCTATGTGCCGCTCGTAAGCTCTGAAATTCATTCGTGCTTGCCACACAGCTTGCTGACTTTGAAACCAGCTTCAGGCTCTGACCAAGAGAACAAAGACCAAATCGCGATGCCCAGGCTTCGAGTTCGTCGGCACTTATGAGCGCAGCAGAAGGCCAACGCATCCGGGATACGCCAAGCCGTACATTTGCTGCTTCACCCCCGAAAATGCGAACATCGTTCGAGCTACAAATCCGCGTTCGCGTGTAGAATTCGCCTATGCGGAATTCTTCATCCAGATGGCGTCCAATCCCGCCACAGATTTCTTCGTGGATCCCCTTCCTGAAGCCATCGAGGCGACACCCGGCCCCGCTACCGAGGGAGGTACAGCGCCCGAATTTGTACGGGGAATCGAGGACGAAGACGACTTCGCAGAGGCGGAGGAAGTGTATGGGCTGCACATAGCCTACGCAACGGAGGTCCTTGCACGGCAACACCGTCTCTTCCTCTTCAGTATCTCCTTGCACGGATCCATTGCCAGGTTCTTTCGTTGGGATCGCTCTGGCTGTCTGGTATCCGAAGCCTTCGACATCCGTCAACGACCAGATTTACTCACCGATTTCCTGTGGAGATTTTCCCAGCTCCCTGATGCCAAGCGCGGCCTCGATCCTACTGTCCAGTTAGCCTCGCCTCACGAAGAGGCATTGTTTCGCGACGCGATCAGAGAACACGTCAGTCTTCAATTGGAGATTGAGGGAGATCAGCTCGAGAAAGCTGTGACTGCTCATTATCTGCCCGGACACGTCAAGATTATTCCTGTCACATCTCGACAATCGTCCGCTACTGAAGCGATCGTCCATCGTTTCATTGTGTCCAGGCCTGTTGTTTCCCCACTATCCGTAACAGGACGTGGAACACGGGGGTTCTGGGCTGTCGACGCGGTCACCGGCCAAGTAGTTTTCCTCAAGGACTGCTGGCGCTTCCACGGGGCAGCACAGGTAGAGGGAGATGTTTTGCGTCGACTAAGCGACCTCGGCGTACGCAATGTCCCCTGTACTGATGGTCCATGGTGACGTTCCCGTGACCCCACTGGAATCGGAAAGTACTGGTGCGTCTGCAAGCTCGTCTGTCTACAAGTCGGATTCTGAAGCTCGCATCACAGAACCTGCGGTTCAGAGCACGCTCACGCAGGCGTTCTCGGGTGACTCTTGGACATGCCCTATCTGGGGCAACAAGGTTGAAGTGCACGGGTTGTGGCACTATCGCCTCGTTACCTCGACTGTCGGCTATGCCTTGAAGAACCTACGGGGCACTGAAGAGCTATTGTCCGCGGGTTACGATGCGCTCATAGGTATGTCGAGCCCGTAAATCAGAATATTCAGCGACTGACGGTAGCGCTCCAGCTATGCAGGACGCCCTCACGAAAGCCTCCCATATCCACCGAGACGTGAGTGCCAGTAATATCATCCTGGTCAAGGAGCCTGGTCGTACAGCTCGTAGAGGCTATCTCATCGATTGGGACGCATCTGACGGTGTGGATGACACAGGCGAATCACTCCATGCTGGACGCGCGGTACGTGTGGCCTTGTTTGTATGCGCGCAAGGGTTCTAATTCAATAGGCACTGATCTTGTAGGGGACTTGGCTCTTCATGTCCATGAAAATGCTTAAGGACAAAAACGCGAACAGCAAGCAAACCATCGCCGACGACATGGAATCGCTGCTTTATGTCGTCTTGTATTGCGCGCTCTTCTACCTACCGCACAACCTCTCTTCCGAGGCTCTCGCCGGCTTCGTCGAAGAATTCTTTGAACATGTTGGAGTATGGTATCGCGGTATTCCAACCGGCGGGGATGCAAAAATGGCCAACGCCCGACTTCGCGTGTGCACGGACAGCCTTCATTTCGAGAGTGTGGCGTTCGAAGAATGGCTCCAAACGGTTATGGATTACCACTGTCCACCTATGGGCAGCAAGGAACCTCCCGAGAATATGTGGACAATCGATAAGCTTGAGGCTTATTGGTCTAGGTTCCTGGAGGGGCACGCACTGGAACGCGACAATCGCCAGGCTCACCAGAATGCCATTGATCCGCCGTCTGCCTCGTCGTCCCTCCTGACATTTTTCCCGGAGCCCCTGATTCCTCTCAAGCGTACAGGGCCCGATCCCGACTCCACGGAGGAAGAGCAAGCCAGCTCCCACCGTTTGCCAGATAGTATCAGGCTCGGATCCCCGACGCATTCACGAGGCGTGGTGGGAGAACTGGCTGGCTCCTCGTCGAGCCCACCACCTCGCTGGAGCGAACGCATTCGTGCTCAGAGTCAACGACGGGCGATAAGGTGCGTATCTGACATGTCACTGCTGTTCGAACCTTGCTGAACGAGGTCCGCCATGCAGGGCCAAGCCGATACAGAATGCTAGCTCCAGATGAATGTTAGCCCATCAGAGAGAGATGAAGGGTCTCCTGTAGGAATGTAACATACTTCACTTCTTTTCCCGCACACAGCTTGCCTCTAGCGTACGCGTCCAATAGCGTGGAAGGGTAATTCCGGCCGCGAATTCATCTTTCCCTCATCTCGAGTTCATTGTACCAGGTGCACGGACGCTTCTTGGCAGTTGAAGAGGTGCTGCGACTTCCTGCAAGTGCTCAGATCAAGCGGATAAGCACAGGGACCTGTCTCGCGACGATCACGTGCGCATGGTGGCTAGACATCCCTGCCAAAACAAAGAGCACGACGAGAGTCCGCCAGTAACGGGCTGCCTGAGCTGTCTCGACTCTCGAGCAGCTTGTCTCAGCCTATCTGCTTGCCAGTGACCTGTATATACCTAGGTCATCTCCACGCTTTCCCACAAAGTCCTTACCCAAGACGCAGCCGTGTTAATTCACTCACTTCGTTGCCACGACTCTGTACTACGAGTAGATCTGACGAGCCTAGGCTACAACGTATGTCTGCCATGTTTGGTTACAACGTATCCAATAACTCGTAGCGCCGGCCAGCCGCAGTGCCCGCTACCGGCCTCAGGGTTTCAGGCAAAGGGCATTCTATAGGGAGATAGCCTCATACAATGTACATATGCATGTGGTCATAACGAGCTCGAGAAAGAGCCTGAAGGTATCAAAGTGGGGGAGAGATGGCAGCGACGGTATGATGAGGGAAAGGGCGTGGGCTGTGGAAACCTGTATACCAATCTGCGCCATTGGTGCCAGACATATTCGGCGAGGGCAATGTTGGTCATAGCGAGGTCCGAGCGGGGATGGTCTTCATGAGCTTGTTTGTCTCATGAAGACTAAGTGGCGTTGTATACAGAGGACAACATACTTAACGCGGCCGGCAGACGGCGGTTCCTCGAGGCGTTGAAGAACGACGTGTCTCGGGTAAAGTAGTGTGTTTGCAACTGCATAGTATAAAGATGTAATAGGCCGACCAGAAAGAGTGCTGTGCCCCCGAGCTCACATCTTATACTTACCGCGAAACAAGCTCAGAGAATGCAGACTTCCGAGTTGTACCGCACATTCATTGCATGCTCCGAGGGTGACCCTAACATAGTGTCAACGGAAACTTCCCATGTTTTGTCCAAGCACACATATACACATGACGATTTTGCACGTGACAGTATTTATTTGGCGGGCGACCTGCGACTCTGGCTGCGAGGTTTACAAATTACAGCCCATGGAGACCCACTACCCTACCTAGTCGGTAGCGGGGATCCGACCATAGCTCACGTCGCAGAGTTCTCTCACACCCACGGTCTTCGTACCCATCACATACCTGAGTCGCCCCGGCTTCACCGAAGACAACTTGAGCGCTGAGTGCTGAGCGCCGAGGTGGGAAGTCGGAAGTGCACTCAGCGCTGGCGGCGCGCATTCACACAGTTCAGTTATGTACATGCCACTTCTCTCCGTCCACCATCTCCTCAGAGTCGGAGAAGACGATTCAACTCACTCAAGCCATCCCACTAAACGACAACTTCTGTACAAAATCCCTCTCCTCACCATGCTTCCTACACGAGGTGCCTATGATGTCCCCATGGCTCTCAACACCGAGCTCTCTCGCACCCATGGGCTCCATCCCGACTTCGCTGAGTCGCGTCTTAAACGACATATTGCGGACTGCAAGAAGTGTATCATTGGGCCTATGCCCACTGACACGTTTCTAAAGGAGCTTCTCCCCTTGTCGTCCAGTGACACTCGTGGTCGGCTTTCGTCTAGGTCAGCATTCAGTGGCATACCACAACGTGCCGATTCTCCTACGCGAATATATGTGCCACTCGTGAGCCCTTTTCTAGTATCGCACTTGCTTATCACGTTATAATCAAACGGAGGTCAGTTGAACGCCTTGAACAAGAGCACGAAGACCAAGTCTCGATGCCCAGGTTTTAAGTTCGTCAATACCTATGAACGCAGCAGGAAGCCCTCAGATCCGGGATATGCCAAGCCACACATATGCTGCTTCACACCGGAGAATGCAAACATTGTTGGGGATGCAAGCCTCCGTTCCCGTTCAGAATTCGCCTACGCAGAGCTTTTCTTCCAGGTGGTGTCCGACCCTGCCCTAGATTTCTTCGTCGATCCGCCGTCGGAGGCTTCCGAGGCCAAGTCTGGGCATGACCTCCTACGGAAATTTGAGGACCATGGCGCCCTCGAAGAGGCTGAGCTAGCATATGGACTTCACATCGCTTATGCCACAGAGATCCTTGCTCGACAACACCGTCTCTTCCTCTTCAGCATCTCCTTAGCTGGCTCTTTTGCCAGATTTTTTCGCTGGGATCGTGCTGGTTGCCTAGTGTCTGAAGCCTTTGATAGTCCGCCAACATCCCCACCTACTCACTGACTTCCTTTGGAGGTTTTCTCAGCTCTCTGCAGCGAAACGAGGGCTCGATACGAACGGTCACGCTTGGCCTCGCCTCATGAAGAGGCTACCTTTTCGAGACGCGATCACAGAGGAGGTTCGGCTCCAGCTTGACATCGATGGAGATGAGCTCGAGAAAGCTGTTTCCGCTCACTACTTGCGCGGACACGTCACGATCATTCCTATCACGCCTCAGCAACCATCCGACTCTGCAGAGAATCCGCAGCCGTTTTATAGTGTCGAGGCCCATCGTTTCGCCGCTTTCTCTGGCGGGACGTGGAACACGGGGATTCTGGGCCGTCGACGCTCACACAGGACGAGTGGTCTTTCTGAAGGACTGTTGGCGCTTCTATTGGGCAGAACAGGTCGAGGGAGATATCTTGCGCGAACTCAACGACCTCGGCGTGCGCAATATCCCCCTACTTGCAGTCCACGGCGACGTGCCAATGGATCCTCCGGTACATTGCGAATCAGGTACGTTGATATGCTTTAGTCGTTTTGCCATGAGCTCAGTCAGAGTTACAGAGCTTGTCTCCCAAAGTTCATTCACGGATGAGTTCGCGAATGACTCCTGGGTTTGCATTGTCGATGGCGAGCGAGTTCGCGTGAACGAGGTATGGCACTATCGCCTCGCCACATTTACTGTAGGCTATGGCCTGCAGACTCTGCGAGGAACCGAAGAGTTGCTGTACGCGACCCATGATGCACTCACAGGTATGTCGTGCGAATCCATGAATGTCATCTGCTGATGGAGATTCGTAGCTATGAAGGACGCATACACAAAGGATTCCCGCATCCATAGAGACCTGAGTGTAGGCAACATCATCTTGGTCAAGGAGGCCCGATCGCAGTGGTCCGGAAAGGCTATCTCATTGATTGGGAGGCGTCAGACCGAGTAGGACGATGGAGGCGAAGCTCTGCATGCTGGCCGCGCGGTATGTGGCAATCGTTTTCCGTTCCAGCGTCTTTGATACCAACCCAAGCGCTTTCCAGGGAACATGGCTGTTCATGTCCATCCGGATGCTGCATCGTTCTCAGGTGAACGGCAAGCACACTCTCGCAGACGATCTGGAAGCCCTCTTATATGTGGTTCTTTACTGCGCGCTTTATTACTTGCCCCACAACCATTCTGTCGAAGAAGTGGACGGCGTCCGCCAACAGCTCTTCGAATCGTATATACGCTGGCCGGGCGGCATCTTGCATGGAGGAGTTGGGAAGTTGGCCAATGCTGAGGATCGACTCTTCACCGATCACCTGCACTTCGAGAGTGCGGCCCTCGACGAATGGCTTCGAACGGTCATGGACTTCCACTGCCGACGTTTCGGCAGCAAAGAAGGTCCTGAAAATATGTGGAACATCGACAAGTTGGACGCATTCTGGATAGAGTTCCTGGAGACCCATGCACTCGAACGCGATAATCGCCAGGTTCACACGCTCCCCGTGGATGCCCCCACCGACTCGTCCGCCTCATCTCCCTATCTCTTACCTCCAAATCCCGCGACTCAGACGAAGCGCCGTCCGAGTGATACAGCCCTTGACGAGCGTTCTGCACCGAAGGCCCTCCGCCTTCCTGCTGCAGCCGGCGTAGAGCCAACGACTCACACACACCAGGTAGCTGTTCAAAACGCCAGCCCAACAACACCCACCACCCTCCGTCGGAGTGCACGTATACGCGCGCAGCGCAGCGCTCTGGTGCGACCAAGCAGCCCTGTCAAGGTCCAGGGAGCTGCTAGGAAGAAAAGCAACAAACGCATTTCTCGTCGTAAAGCTCGTCCACGCGACTGAAGGCGATTGCGCTGCCCAGTTATCGTCATCGTACCAGATGTCCGCTCTTTTCCTTCGATGTCTGTCCGTATGGGTTATCCTGCTCCGTCCTCGAGAGCTGCAGCTATTCAGCCTCCCTCCTGTGCATCGCTGCTTTGGTTCGCTCAATAGCGTTGGCTTTTAATGATGATCTGTTATTCCCCTTGAATGCACTATAGGCCATGCCGAGATCAGGCAGGTCGTTTTACCAGGCTGCTGGCATCGCGCTCTCGACTGACAGCAAATGACAGATCTAGCGCGATTTGTGAAGGTCGTGATCCCGCCTCAATTGTTTGTCTGCCACAATGGCCACTGGTTATAGCGGTCAGAATCTTCTGCGAACTGGCTTCCGGCAGTACTGGTCGCACACCTGCTCTCGCATGATAACAACGATTTATATGGAATTTGGGTCTCGCTTATGCGGCATTCCATCATCGGGTGCGCCTGCCCATTGCCACACGAGGACAAGCTGCATGAGACGTTTGTCCACCGGCCCGTTCAACGGGCGGGCGCCGAAATATCCCATTGTACATTGGCGTTCATCTCATACTGGGCTTTGGCGGCGTTTACGTCACCGAAGCGGTCCATCCAATTGTTCTAGGCATTGGGTGAGAGATGAACTCAGTTTTGGTGAGTGCATGCCTCTGACGATGTGTCGGCTGAATTACAACTGACAGTTCAGCGCGCTGCTTCTCTGTGATGTTCGTTATGCTCGAGGCTAGCCGAACATTTGAGCTGGCTTATTGAGTGGTAGCAGGATGTCTTGCTCACATCGTATGCGACTCGGAAATGCTATAGATGCCGCGCAAGTGAGAAGGGAATGTTCCTGAAGGATGTACGGTAGGATTCCTAGCCCACGGTAGCTATGGCCCTGGGGAACACACGTACTACTCAGGGTCGGTGGTTATGAGGCGAATGGTCACGTAGCCCTTCATTACGTCCAACCGTACGTTATTCTTACTTCACCCAATCACAGGAGGACCAGCTGGGAACTTGTCAAGCCCCAACTGAATGGTTGAACAAGGTTGTGAGCGGCTGTTCCTCCGCCTGCATCTGTCAATATCGTCGTGTCTATGTGTCCGAACAGGTAGGTCTGAACCGATGAATAGTGAGGCTCTGGGGTATCTCAGGAGTGAAGTGAATGCTTCAGACCAGTTTCGCCAACCGCTGGAACTCACGCCTACTGCACCTACCAACTGTCTTGAGCAACCGCTACGCTCGGTCAGCGCGACATATACGATTCCGGAGTGCTGATTGAACACATATTCATCTTCATGTCACAATCTGTAGGTTCTATCAATCAAGTCTCCTTGTGATTTTGACCGTCTTATGCCGGGTTTCTATTCGGAGCCTGACGTGCCGCAGGAGCCTGCTGTCGCGGTCGCGACTGAACCTGCTGCGCCAGCCGGCCATTCAGGATCAGGTGTCTGGAACACACCTATTGCCTATACCGAGGACAGCTCTCAACGGTTCGGCTTCGATGAGAAGGAGGCAAAGCCTCGCTACATGAGGCTGGCCAAGCAGGTGCTACAGACAACCCTGGGACCCATGCCGGTGGATGTGTTTCTAGACGAATTCCTGTCCAGAAAGCAGATCCTGCACGATGACATGCCTCCCTCTACGAATGCGTTCGATGGTGTTGCTCAAGCCATATCCAGCAGGACCAGCAAGAAGCTGAATGTCCGCGAAGTCGATCTCTACGAACCTCTGGTAGGCGCTCAGAGCATGTGCTTGCCCATGCCCTCACCGTGTTTCCTACAGATTCGTGCTCTCAATATGGACAGCCCCGAGTCCTGCCGCTGTCCTGGTTACATATTCAAGGACACATCTGATCACCCGGATGAGACTCACGGAAAAGTTGGCTCGACGAAGCCGGACGTTTTGTGTTATGCCACACAACGTCTGACCGACGCAGACTTGAGCTCCGACAGCATCCGCGCTCGCGCCGACATGGGATTCGCCGAAACCTTCATAGAGGTCAAACTGGAGGATCCTCTAAGCGATCCCTCCTTTAGTCAAGACCGCACTACGTGGCCTTTCTTTTTGGGCGGAAGGAAGATCAATATCGGTGGAAAGGCTCACGACTCTTCTCTGGAGAACCTTGGCCAGAGTATTGCTTATGGAACAGAAATCCTCGCACGACAGCACCGTTGCTTCTGTCTCTCTGTGATGCTCGCCATGACGCAGGCGCGATTCGCTCGTTGGGATCGCACCGGCGTCATCGTGACAGAGGCCTTCGACATCATCGAACAACCTCAGTACCTTTGCGCATTTTTCTGGTATTTTGCGAGGCTCTCTGAGACAGCTCGCGGATACGATGGTAGCGTGCAACCCGCCTTGGCAGAGGAAGAACGCATATTTCAGGACTCTATCTTATCCCATCTCGCCAAGCAAACAGCCCTCGACGTGACTTCAGAGCAGGTGCGAACATACCTCGGTATACATTACAAGCCAGGCTCTGTCACAGCCATCGTCTCCCAACCAGTGGCCACATTGGGCAACAGCGTTGGCCGTCCGCGTAGGCTTCTCATATCCCGCCCCATATGCTCACCTTTGTCCTTAACCGGGAGATGCACCCGGACGTACTGGGCCGTGGACGTGGAAGGGTCGGATGCTACTCATGGAACGGTCAGAGACGTCTGGCTCCTGAAAGACACATGGCGAATCTCTTCAGATCTAGACAGTGACGTGCCCGAGGGGTCAATTATGCGTGGCTTGAATTCTCAGAACGTTCAGAACGTTCCAAATGTGGTTGAGCATTGGGATGTCACAGTATCTGGAGGTAAGCAGTCCATATTCAATGTATCCTTTGACTTGCCATGATGTTGAAGTCCAACGACATAGATGCTCAAGCGACGATCACTCAACAGTATGTCACTGCCGACTGGGTGTCGAAGGGCGGTCGCCACGGCCTAAGGCAGACGCAGATAGTGCATCGAATCCACTATCGGCTCCTGCTGGACGTTGCCGGGTTTGACCTGCTGCAGATAGCCCATACCGATGAGCTCCTCCACAGTACCCACAACGCCTTCGAAGGTGCGTACTACGAGAACAGCTGGTGCAGCCTACGAGCCTGATCTTCCTGCTACTGTACAGCGCTCATCGATGCTCACAGCAAATGTTCCCGTTTACACCGGGATATTCACCCTGGCAACATCATTCTCTATCGAAAAGCCCCTGCTACGACTTCTGCACGTCTTGAACCCCGCACAGGATATCTCGTCGATTGGGAGAGTTCATGTGTCATTGGCGATGCGCCACCTGAAGCCGGATCTGCCATTCATAATTACGGCCCTTCTGTAGGTCTTTTATCGGGCACGCATTCTGTCATCTACTCATGATCTGGGGAATCTTTGTCATAGTTGCAATGGCAGTTCCTCTCCTATGATCTTGCCTCGGGAAAGAAGTCCAATCACGAACTCGTGGACGACATGGAGTCCATGATCTACGTCATTATCTACTGCGGGATGCTGAGGCTTCGCTGCAAACTTGCAGAAAACCACGAATTCTTCCGTAATATCCTTCACAATCTCTTCGACATCAGAATGTTAGCTGCGGATAACGCATCGAGAGGTGGAGGGGAAAAGTGGAGCGACATCTGTCACCTAGACTCCACGAACCAAATTGGGTGGACTTCCGACGCATTACGGGAATGGGTTATCGGGGCCTATGCGTTGCGCAGGTCCGTCTTCATCCAACCCGACAAATCTCAGTGGAGTCCGGAATCTTTGAACAAATTTTGGACGTCCTTCTTTGAAACGAATCCCCAGCTTCCTCGGGATGATCGCTGCATGAATGTGTTGGAAGGCGAGGTATTCTTCAGTCGTGTCGCACCTCGTATTGCCCTGGGGACAATTTTGGCACCAACGACCGTGCCGAAGATGAAGAGGTCAGGCAATCTCGTGATAGAGAAACCTAAGCCAGCAAAGCGACCACGTCTCTCTTCACAGGATAAATCCGAGCGACACAGCGGCGTGGTAAGTCGTGTGCATCCAAAGTTTACGCAGGAGACGTAGGACTGACGTGTTAATTCAGACCCTTGCAATCGCCACCGCATCCGTCACTGAGGAACCAGGATCCAGCACATGGCAGCCGATTGGCGAGGGCCCGAGGGCTGCTATGCGAAATGGAAAAAAGAGAAGGACCAATGGCCCAACGGCGCGGTAAGATAACGTAGCAGGGTCCACTGCGCAATTCTTCTCAATGTAAACTCGAGGCGTTGTCATATCTACAAGTCTCAGCATTGCCATGCCCTCATGCCACATATATATATATATACAGCAGTAACATGACTGGCCAGACATGTAGTCCATGTCTTCTACGTCATCTGTCAACTAAAGCCAATGATACGACTCTTCGGTCGCAAGCTCATCACGGGTGCCCTCGGTTTCTTCGCCGCCGGCTCCTTCTCCTCCACATCCGACTCTTCCTCGTCACTCTCGTCAACATGGTGTCGTACAGCCCTTGGTCTGAACGGCGCAGGTTTCTCCTCGACCGGCGACGGCTCCGACGGTTCTGCAGGTTCCTGCGCTGTGAGCGGGATGCGTAGCGATATGGCACATTCGGACAGTTGCTGCACGACAGCCGCATCGAGTTCGATGTTGAAGAGGTCGAGAATGTACCGCCGGACAGGTAGACGGTACTTCTGCGATGAGATCGTGTGCAACGCGCGGTAGAACATGCTGGGAGAGCTGAAGATATGCCGATACTCAGGCTTGCTCTTCATCCTAGAGACTCCACGTCAACGGCTGATTCAAGGTAACGAACATGCAACGTACTTGGTAAGCGAACGAGAAGCGGCATTGGCGATGACGGTGTTAGCGAGGTTGTATATCGCGGTCATGACCTCCATCTCTTCGTCGCTCTCAGGAGGAGCCAAGCGACTGTCGTCTACCGCTTCACTCGCCACACAATCCCAATGAGGTATCTGGTGACGCTTCAGCAATGCGTGTGGGCGAGTAGAGCGTGGTGGGACATACAGAAACAAACTTGTTGACGTCTAGCGGAACGCAGAGGCCCGTGGGTACCCCCAGAGGCGAGAGCGTGGCCTCCCAATGGTAGTCATCAAGAATCTCCGCACCTTGCGGGGTAGAAGATATCAGGCCAAGCACGAAGAAACATGTCCTGCTCGGACAATCAGTCATAATCTCATGAGGGAGGCAGGGGGAGACGTACCCTCGCACAGACAATACTAGAGACTGTTCTGCAATCTCCAGAATAGCAGGGATGATTTCCTCCTCCTCGAGGAACGGCAGCCCGCGTTCTGTGGCGCCGATGTTGCCCTGCAGACATCGCTGAGAAGCAGACTAGCGGAATGATGCGAAAGACACTCACCACAGCCCACAGAACGCTCTTGAGCTTGAGGATGACCTCCTGGTCCTCGCTTTCCAACCCATGTCGCCGGATGAACTGCGCGAATTCCGCGAAGTGGCCCTTTTCTTGCAGTACCTCACAGCCAAGTTCAGTCTTCGCCATCACCCCATAAAAATGCGGAGGCACGATGCCCTCGAATGCCCTGAATGCGAATTCGGTCAACGGGAGTAGCCAATCGAAGAAATGCGCCTTGACTCACAAGGTGTCGTCATCGTCGTCATCATTAGCGTTCTGATTGAATGCTTTGGCGAGGAAGACTTCGATATGTACTACGTAGTGGAGATTGCGCTCCTGATATCGTGGTTGAGCATGCAAATATTGTCTAGCAGACGTTAACCATGCTCACATGGAACCACAGCTCAATCTCCCGGTCGATGTAGTCCGCCGCATACAGAAAGCGGAAGCCCGTCGGTGTCGACATGAACCTGATATTGATGTCATCAAGGGACGGCTAATTGCAGCACATTCGTTGGACCTACTTGAGCAACAAGGGATGCCCGACTTCACCCAGATGGTCGAGAGTCGGTTGCATCTCGACGACCATCTGTAGGACGTCCGTTGACTCGCAAGCCTCTTCGAGAAAACGTACCGCGAGCTCGCGCACTTCAGGCGCTGGATCGTAGAGCTGAGTGAGCAGCAACCGGAGCATCCAGGCGTTCGCCGTCTGACTTCCGCGGATGAGGCCACCGAGGTAGTTCGTGGAGTAATGTCTCACGTGCTTTTCGGGCATGAGCACAACGAGAGCAATCGTGGTACCATCGAGGAGAACGCTTACCTTGTATGGCGAAGTCAGGGCTTTTGACAGTACAATTCGTGAATGACCATCGCTATCATTTTCAGTCACGATGTATATACCGAATACGTGGCTTGAAACACTTACATGCTGTAATCGAGGTTCTCGATGACCGCCTTGATCAGGTCCTCCCGATTGCGCAACTCAGTCAGATGATAGAATGCGGTGAACAACTTGAACTTCTCGAGAAGCCTGTGCAGGGAGATATCTCGGCATATGGCGACAGAGCATTGGGGAAGCAACGTACTCGACTCCCTCTGTCCGTTTGCTCAAAGTACCAAGCAGCTCAAAGTAGCTACAGGTAAGCGTATCTTGCATACGCTTCTTGGAGAAGATGGGATCAGAAACCGGAGTCGGTGTAAGCTATGAAACAGCAGTGTCAGAAGGTGCTCCCGCAGACAGCGCATACAAGCGAAAGCACTCACTGGGTCCAGTTGTGCAAAGCTCTTCACAAGCTGGCCAAGGAATTCGTCTTCATGCAAGAACCGTATGCCGTCCGGACTTGCCATCAGCGCGTTGAGCAAAGAACATCCCAACCGAACCCAACGATGGTTCGCCTGCAGATTCAATGGCTCAATACATGGAGCCCTTTGCACGGCCGGATAGCCTTTACCTTTGTGTTTGGCAGATCGCTGAATCGATGGTTGAACGGGTGGAAGAACGACATGAGCTTCCGAATGTAGCGTGATACCTTGATCGCCTCCTCCATCCGCTTGGCGCTGTGCAGCGGACCGTCAATGAGATCCTGCAGTGTTTCGAAGTTCCATTTCGTGTGATCCTTCGTCACCATCACTTGCGTGTCTAGCAGATGGGCCTGGAACGTCTTGTCATCCATCTGCATGCTCATTTTGAGCTTCGCCTGCTCGACCTGTCTCTGACCGCGGCGTAGAGCATCTTCAACGGAGTTCGCTCTGCCAGGCGTTTGTGAGAACCGAAAGAGAAAACTGTACCCATGACTCGTACCGTGGGCGGGTGTCGCCCTTCACCGCAGGTTCCAAGCGTGACCAATGTCGATTGAAGCTGTTGATGGCAGATAACGCAGATGATCCAACTATTCGATGTTCATTGTCGTTGTAGTCTGAGGCTAGGCTGAAGACGCGCGGAAGGGCCTTTGAGTACGACTTCAGTGCTCCGAATATGGCCTCGACAAGGGGTAAACGCAAACCTGTATCTTCGCAGCGATAGATAACGGCAATACTCGATTGGCCTTCTGCAGTATCTCAGCCATGAGCAATGTTGCTTTTCGCGAGAGTGGAGATCCAACGCTCGACTCCTCAAACATCGATGTGAGAGCCTACGGGAGCCTATAAGTCGGCGCAATTCAGACTTGACCTGAGGGCGGGGCTTACATCCAAGAGTCCAGCCTTGGAGAAAACCAAAATAAGCAAAGCAATATACTGATCCGTGAGCTTCAGGGTATCTTGTTGTCTGTGGGGTATCTCTTGTCGTCGACTGAGGTCGGCGCTATGCCTGGCCTTGCCATACACTGCAGGACGCTAAGTGGAAATCATCGTATATGGTAACACAGCTCTTACTCGTCAACCTCCTTCCCTCAATGAAGGTTTTGTGCCATTCTGGGGGCTTGATATTCAACAGGTCGAAGAACATGTCAAGAATCACTTCCTACCCAGAGCTGAGTAACATATACGGCGGAAACAGCCCAAGCACACTTACTCGTGGCTCGAGAGAAGGAATACGAAGACAGTCAATGACTGCACGAATTGCAGCCATGTCGTTGATGCAGCAGTACATCAGACCTGCGGTAAAGAACGCTGAGAATCTCCTGAAAATGGGATGGTCGTGCAGGACTGTACTGACCACTCCACGTGCGGAGCATCGACGATACGATACGCGTGCAGCCTTTGACCCTCTCGTTGAAATCGGAGCCCTTCCCATAAGCGTCGGTGATGCCTGACAAAGCGATCTAAGAAAGATGTCATCAGCATTGACAGGGAAAGAAAAGTGACAATGGGTCAGTGACTGACCTCGAGGTCCGTGCCAGGATGCAAATATACTCTCGTCTTCGGCGAGTCAACAATGTGCAAGAAGGCTGCCGACAGTAAGGTGGCCATCTCCAGCGGACCTTCCGCAAGCGCATGCAGGAGCACTCGAATGCCTCCAGTCCGCGCCATCAGTTCAATGTCAATCAGGACTAGCAAGCCATGATCAGCCTTCTCAAAGGGGAGAGTCAAGAAGCAACCACGAACGGATTTCTGTCAGTGTCTGTATACATATCGGTTTGAAGGGGTCTTCAGGATACTCCGCCACTGCAATCAGCGCGCGCATCACCGCGTCCGAGAGTGGTACAGAGCCGAATCCCACTCCTGCAGGTGCAGAGTGTCGCTCGGATCCGATATCTACGATTGCCCTTATCAATTTGATGACCTGTTCTTTCTCCACCGTATGCTTGTTGTCCCGAGAGAGCGTCCTACTGCTCGTGAGGACTCGAGATGCAAAGGGAAAGAGCCGTCAAACGCACTTGACGATATACCAATCCAAGTTCTGCTCTCCCAACCGTCTCACAGAATGGATGTCGACCAGAGCATGCCGAATGAGCCTATACGCAGTGGCCCGAGCCTGCTTCGTAGCCTTATCCGCTAAGGACGGTAGTACACTGTGAACGACATGGGGAGATCGAGTCAATGAAGTGATGGAGGCTTGCATACATACTTACGCATGAACGACCTCCGCCACATCCAGCTCGTACCTAACCCGCAGATTACGCTGGAGGAGGTGGATCAATTTCCCCATTGTCTCGATACGCGCACGATTCAGCTCGGTTTCCGTCGCGGTCGCGGGATTTGGCAGGGTAGAGGTTGAGGGCGATGTGGAAGGCGACGGCGCGGATGAATTCGAGTGATGATGTGACTGCTGTCGGGACAAATACAGAAGGGTCTTTACAGCATTGTTAGCCTGATGCATTGCGGAGCGGAAGTCGTCTTTGAAGCGGTTAGAATAACACCCGCATCTGTAGAGAACATGCATACCTCTTTCGGAGCCCTCTTCTTTCCATACAGCTGCCGGTTGAAGCGGCTGGCCCGTAAATTTCCTCTTCCCGTTACCATTGATCTCATGATTACGCTTGCGCGAACCACGGTCGGAGACTTCGCGAAGTCAGATACGGGAGCCTTGTGTACTTCACAACACCAAGAAGCTCACAAAAATCGATCGACTGCTCAATGGCCTGTATCTTCTGCCTAGCAGTTGCAAGTTCTGACTCGACTTGGCTGCGGAGGGCCGGCTACGGACGCGCGCACGGTGGTCATGATCCCAAAATCCAAAGGCACATTGTTGCATACTCACGTTCAGCGGCATAAGCAATATTTTTTCGGCGCCCTCCTTGATGCGATTCTCCACCTTCAACTGCTCTGAAAGCAGCTGTAACTGCGTAAAGGGACCCGAGGTCAGCCTGAGGCTTCACCTTGCATGGCGGTGCTTACTTGCGTATCACGGTCACCATCTAGGGTGAGACTGTCGTCGGATGTAGACCGAGTTTGACTCGAAGCACTTTGTATCAAAGTAGGCGTAGCGCTGCCGTTGGAAGCACCTCCATCGGTGGAGTTTGGTATCGGCAGGACTGCTATGTGTGCTGTGTTCACCGACCGCGGCAGGCATCACGTTCGTTGTGAAAGAGGCCCAGGAGAGCACGTCCAAGTCCAAGTAACTGGTTGCAAATGCTCTCGAAGATCAGAAACCCTCCTATAGATTATGTGAATGCGGCCAGAGATGAGCGTAGACGTGAGCGGTCGTGGTCGGGAACGGTGAGCAGGATCATGAGCCGCTTTGGGACGCGTTGCGCCGACGTACCGGATTCCCCCCGTCCACGTGGTCGAGTGATCGACGGCTGCCTCTCGCATGAGCCTCTCTCTGGCAGCACTGGCTACTACTGTACTCGAGTACCTCAAGTTCTACCCTTGACCTTGAACCTGCTGATAATGAAAGCAAATCTTTTTCGTATTTCCAGGTTCAACTCGCCGCAGCAAGAGTTATCGCTATCAGTTGCATTGTCAGCGGCGGATTACTAGTATTGACTGGTACCGGCGTGTACGGCAATGGTCCGAAATCTCGAGCACGATGATCTCAATTCCCGACGCTGTTATCATACTGATTTGTACTGATCATTGACAGGACCGGCGAAGGCATTGAGCAAGCGTTGAGGAGCATCGTCCGTTCGGTACCTGCAAAGAGGACGAGTTGTGCGAGGCCATGTCCCGACTACTTACCGTCGTAGATTCAGAAGTCTCTGACTCGGAGTATGCCCTACAGTGCATTGCAAAGCGATTTGTCTCAGTATCCTCAATCTACTTTGTACTTGACATAAACCAGTTACAGAACCCTCCCCTCCGAGAGCGAGCAACCGTGACCCCTGCCGTCGATCATCGCACGAGCAGCTTCGCAAGTCTATGCGAGCGGGCTTCTCAGGCCCCTTGTCTCCGGAGGGTCGCTGCGCGTGCACTTAGACGTTTGCTGCGACGAACTATAGAGTGTGTGGAAGTATATTCGTGTTCGCTTTGCGAGTTTGATGGGTGCCGCTTGCTAGCATCGACCCGAGAGCGGCTTGCCTTCGGTGCTCGGTACTCGTCTAGGTCGAGCTCGTCAATCTGGTGCTTGGTAGGCATCGCATTGCAATTGTTTGTAGGTGAGGTCGATGACGAGAGGAAGCAGGAATCGTCGGTCTCATCCTCAAGTGATGTGTGGACCTGACGGTTGCCGCGCTCCAGGTTGTGAATTTCCAAGAATTTCGTCCAAAATGCATCCAGGTTGTCAAGCGTCCAGAGGTTTTCATGTCGCTTAAGGGTATCTACACGCTGACAATGCAGATCCATGATCGTCTGGAGCCATTCGTCGAACGCGGTGTCTTGGAAATGGACTCTTCTGGTATAGACACGGGCAAGGGCGTTGGCCGATTTCCCTAACCCACCATGCAGGACGCCGCCAACGGAACGAAACGATTGGTCAAAGAACCCTTCGATAAAAGTGGTCAAATCCTGGGGGTTCAGGTTGTGGGGCAAGTAGTAGAGCGCGCAGTAGAGGACAACATATAGCAATGCTTCCATATCATCAGCGAAGGTGTGCTTTCCATTCGCTTGATCGCTATCGAGCATTCGAATGGACATGAATTTGAATGTCCCCTGCTGAGGCGTTAGAATCGAGTCCTATATAGACCACAAGGCGAAGCATAAAGGATCCCGACGTACCACGCGTCCACAACGAAGGGATTCGCCTGAATCGTCTATGCGGTCAGAGACCTCCCAATCAATCAGATAGCCCTTGCGAACGGCTCGATCGGGCTCCTTGACCAGTATGATGTTGCCCACACTGAGATCTCGGTGGATGCGAGAGTCCTTCTCAAGTGCATCCCTCATCGCTTTCACATTTGCATCAGCCATCAACGATCATATCCTGCTCAAATACCCGTCGACGAACCTATAAGGGTGTCATGGGTTGCATACAGCAGCTCCTCAGTCCCTCGCAAGCTTCTGAGACTGTATCCCACCGTTGAGGTGACGAAGCGGTAATGCCACAACTCGTTGATGCGAACGCGTTGGCCGCCAGCTTGGCATACCCAGGGATCCCCCAGGTATGCCTCGGTGAGTGAGCTCTGGAATACGGGATCTGCACATCACAAATGAGGCTTCGACGTCAATTAGGCGAGCGCGAAGACGTACCAGAAGCACGCTCCCCGGCCGAAGGCACGACAGGGACGTCCCCATGGACGGCAAGCAATGGGACATTGCGCACCCCGAGCTCGTTCAATCCCTGCAGGATGTCCCCTTCTATTTGCTCTGCCCAGTAGAAGCGCCAGCAATCCTTCAGGAAGACGACCCGCCCCGTTTCGGCGTCCACGGCCCAGAACCCTCGAGTGCCACGTCCTGGTAGAGTAAGCGGGGATACAATGGGCCTGGACACAATGAAGCGATGCTCCCTCTCCGCGGAAGTGAGTGGTCGTCGCGGGGTGACAGGAATGATCGCGACGTGACCACGCAAGTAATGAGCAGAGACAGCTTTCTCGAGCTCGTCCCCCTCAATCTCCAGCTGGAGCCGAACCTCATCTCTGATCGCGTTACGGAACATTGCCTCCTCGTGAGGCGAGGCCAATCGAACCGTGGTATCGAGGCCGCGCTTGGCATCGGAGAGCTGAGAGAACCGCCAAAGAAAGTCGCTCAGTAGGTGGGGCTGTCGGCGGATATCGAAGGCCTCGGAGACCAGGCAACCAGCACGATCCCAGCGGAAAAACCTAGCTTTGGATCCATGCATGGATATGCTGAAGAGAAAAAGTCGATGCTGCCGAGCAAAGATCTCTGTAGCATATGCGATGTGAAGCCCATAGGTTCGCTCAGCCTCTTCGAAGATATCTTCATCATCGAATTCCCGTAGGAGTTCGTGTGCTGTAACTCCGTCAGGAGCTTCGGGAGGGTTCTCAGTGGCGTCGGGAGGGTTCTCGATAGCCTCAGGAGCATCATGAGTAACTTGCGGTGCATCATCGGCAGCCTCCAAAGCATCCTCAGTAGCTTCGGAGGCGTGCTCAGTCGCTGCGGCAGGCGGGTCGACAAAGAAATCTGTGGCGGGGTCAGACGCCACCTGGATGAAAAGCTCTGCATACGCAAATTCCAAACGCGAACGCGAACTTGCGTCCCGAACAATCCTTGCGTCTTCCGGAGTGAAGCAGCATATGTGCGGCTTGGAATAGCCCGGGTGCGTGGGCTTCCTGCTGCGTTCATGGGTGTCCACGAACTCGAAGCCCGGGCATCGCGATTTCGTCTTCGTGCTCTTATTCAGAGCGTTTAACTGAAATATAACTCAATAATCGCGACACACAGTCTGAATGGTGGCAAAGAGCTTACGAGTGGTACATAAATTCCTGCAGAAGAATCGGCGCACTGTGGTACGCCACTGAACGCTGACTGAGCGGAAAGCCGGGCGCGGGTATCACTTGACGACAAGGGTAGAAGCTCTTTGAGAAACATATCAACTGGCATAGGCCCGAGAGTACACTTCTTGAGGTCTGCGATATGCCGTTTAAGGCGCGTTTCAGCGAACTCAGGACGAAGCCCGTGAGTGCGAGAAAGCTCTGTGTCGAGAGCCATGGGGACGTCGTAAGCACCTAACGCGGCAGACATGGTAGCCCAGACTTCAACGTGGAGGTTTGCTCAATCTTGGGCTTGGTAAGGAGCTTGAAGGGGGAGAGGAAGATGGTAGCAGCGCATTGGTGGCGGGGTGGCGTATTGTCGCGCTATGTCCTGGCTTCACGGGTCCCACACGTATGCATCTCATTCAGGGGTGTTCCAGGGGAGCTCGAAACCGTGGCCAGAAGCTACCCATCCATGCCTTCGATCGCGTTGCGCCACGGCGGCATTCTCCTGATTCGACTGGAATGAGGCAGGTCTCGTGAAGTACGAGTGCATACTGTGCCAGTGTGCTGGAGAAACGTTAAACATAGTATGGTACATGACTTACAGGTATTCATCTACAATTCTCTGATCGACTGACGTCCTTCTTCAACTGACGCTCTTCCTGGCCACCTTTCCTCTTCCCTTCCAGCCCCACTCAATCTGGTGAGCGACCGTCATCGAGACTCCCAGGTCTTCTGCAAACGACCAGACCGTCCCGGGGTTCTTCTGGAACTGGCGTCCTACGAAGACCACGTCCGCCTGGCCCTATCGCGCAGCTCTGTTAGCCAGACTAAGACAGCAAGGTCATCTTAGACACGCACCTTGTCGAGCACTTCCTGAGCGATACGGCCGTCGGTGATCATACCGACAGTACTGACGCGAATTTTGTCACCGTGTGCCTTCTTGACTGCCTCAGCAAACGGCGCTTGGTAAGCCGGACCGACTTTGATCTTCTGCTGTGGGTGGATGCCGGAAGTAGAGACAGTCGAGGAGATCGACACCATGTTCGGCGAGGATACCCGCGAGACGCACGGTGTCCTCCGAGCGCCACGACGGCTCGTCTGGGAGAGACTCCTCAAGCCAGTCGGTAGCAGACACGCTAATTTCAGGTTGCAATGTAAATATTTGACTGATCCAGATCAAGAGCAAAGAGTCAGCACTTACCGTAGGAAGAGCGGCATGGTCGGTGGAATGACCGCCCGTACCGCGTCAACGACCTCTAGCGTAAGACGGATGCGGTTCTCGAAGCTGCCGCCGTACTTCGTCCGTACGCTTGTTGCTAACAGGGCTGATGAACGAGTTCAGCAGGTAGCCATGGGCGTTGTGGATCTCAATAACGTCAAAGCCGGCCTTCAGAGCGCGCTTCGCGGCAGCCACGAAGGCATGCACGATTCCGCTTGATGCCCTCCTTGTCCAACGCCTTCGGCTTCGGGAAGTTCTCGTTGTAAGGAATCGCGCTCGGCGCGATGACGTCGTTTGGCCAGCCACCGACGGCCTCAGTGGCGAGCGCGCCCATGTCAAGCCAGGGAGCCACGGTGGACGCCTTGCGACCTGCGTGCGCGAGCTGAATGGCCATCTTCTGGTTCTGAGAATGCGCGAACTCGACGATGCGCCGGAGGGGCTCAATCTGCTCGTCGGACCACAATCCAGAGTCCTCCGGTGTGATACGGCCTTCCGGCGTTACAGCGGTAGCTTCGACGAATGTCAGTCCAGGCCCCCGAGTGAAGATGCCCCCCACTGATCCGGCACAAGTCAGCAAGCTATGCTTATCTGAACTTGAACTTGAGCAACGTACGGTGGGCCATGTGCCAGTTGGTGAGCTTTCCGACATCTGCCGAGTACTGGCACATCGGGGAGACCTGCGATGTACGACAATCGTGTAAACAATCAAGATACATTGCTACACGGACCGTCTGGGCTTCATCTGTCTAGTTGTTGCGCATGTCCATCTTCCAGTACTCACCCAGATACGATTATGAAACTCAACGCCGCGAATCTTGATAGGCCTGAAAAGAGTGGGAAGCGGCGAGCCATCCTCGACTGCGGTGCCCGCCGCTGGATATTGCGCCGGAGTGAAGTAGGGCACTCCAGGAGCGGGTGCATTAAAGATGTTCGCCATTGTTCAGGGCGATGACAGCGATATGTTGCTGCTGTGGGAGCGAGAGAAGGATGGTTTGTTCACTAGGACACTGGCCATCTGATTATAAGAGGCCTGAGTAATATTGCGCCTAGGTGCTTCGCTGCTCAGTCATCCCGCGGGGGAACTCGCAGACGCAACGACGTCATACCACCGTGGAGACTCCCAGGCATTCGGGTGCCATGACTTCGTCGTAGGATTGAGGAGCGCAAGCATTATCAGAAGTAATGAATTCGACCCATAAGGCTGTCCTTAACAGCTACTTATATAATGAACTGATTACGGTCATTACTGAGGTACTACATAGTACTGTATTTACCACAGTACTATAGTCGAAACATACATCTCCACACGCCGTGCATGATGTCTTTCGTTGCCTTGGGCTTCTAGTGTATTCTCATGTGCTTTCACCGCGCTCATCGTGTCCGGACACGATGGGTGTGGCGAAAGTGCAGCTGAGGGCGCCACTGAAATGGGCGTGGCCGTAATCTGTCTTGCAATGTACACTGTTGTTAAATCCCGGCCTTGCTACAGTATATGATGCGCCCGCGGAATCCAGGACCAGTCACTAGCTACTAGCCCTTCTCAGCAGTGTCGAGGCCATTGCCAGAACAAAGGCGTTGCCAGGTGCGCAATCGCGCGCCCTGTTGTCCATCAGCGCCACAAGCAGACTCAAGCGGTGAGTCAAGCACGAACTTGGCACATATGCTCTTGTTGTCCGAGTCGGCGACGTCGAGTCTTTCTGATCATTTTCTTTGTTTTGCCAGAGTCGTCATAGATAGCGATGGGCGCAAACTCTGCTCGTGCTGGAACAGGTGCTCGTTGTTGTTTTCAAAATCAATGCATCTCGCACTAGTACTGCGCGGTCACCTCAACTCAGATCTCGCTACCCGCGGTGCCCATGTACACATGTCTATAAAACCTGAGCGAAGGAAATCAACGGCCACCCATCTTCTCCTTCCTGCAAGCATCCTCTTACTGCCTTGCTGCACCCATCTCAGTTTCATATAACCCTTCTCAACTCGTGCTGACAGGTATAACAAGGTCTTGAAACTATGTAAGTCTTTAGTCAGGAATAGTGATATTGTGTTCCGTCAGGCTTATGTGTCGTGATCAAGGGCAACCTCTTACCATAGGAACGTCTCACAACGTGTCTTCCTAACATGGCTTCCGATCCTGAAGGCATTGAATGTACCGCCGGAGGTCATCACGGCTCAGCACAGAACCTTTGGCATCCTACCTTTCGAAGTGAATGCTGACGAATCGGATGCGTTCTATTCTCTTTATCGGGACGCTCTCCAGTATCTTCGGCACGAGTGCTCTCCGTCCTCTGTTAAATGCTCGGTTCCTCTCACTCTGGCAGGCAAGGAACTAAAGCAATTCCCTCATGCGATCAGTACTCTCGTCAACACTCTGGCCGATGTAATTCCCGTTTCCGAGGCACACGAGGAATTCGTCAGGGTTAAGTTGCAATCCTGTTGTAACAGCGCCACGTTCACCTTCATTCTCGCCGGGATACGCTTCGCTACCAGTGGGAACTTTGGCAAGCACAGCGCAAAGTGCGGACACATCATTTGTGCAGTCAAAGCTTCTTCGCGGAAGGTGGCAGAACCGGACCTCTACCAGGCTTTCCTCATTGACTGTCTGATTCAAATGGTCGACAAGCAGAACTGGTTGAGGGACGAGCTCGCGATCAATACGTGCATGCCGTGGTCTCACGCGTCACTCCGAGAATTTGCGACCGCAACGCCCTCACGAGCAGGTTAGTGTCCTCGTGCACTTGAAGGTCAGCCGGTCCAGGTCACTGACCTCTTCCTGAACCAGCGCCAGCCCAAGTTCTTGACCTCAAAGTGCTGAAACGCCTGTTTGCGCAGGGTGGCGAACTTGACAAGTATGCCGCCTGGACCTGGAAGTTCGGCGTTCCGATAGGCATTCCCTGGTTCGGCGCACCGCATGACCCGTTCCCTTTCTGCGACACTCTGGGAAGATATACCACTGTCCGTTCCCTCGCGCAGCCGATTCGGACGTTGCGCGATGATGCCGGGCTTTGGCTGAGTGCGATGACCTTCGGTGTACTCGAGGCGTCCACTTGCATCCGCATTCCCGAGCCAGCTGTCTTGGTACCCCTGGAATCTAGGTCCTCACTTACTTTGTCCGGAACCCGTGTTCTACAACTACTCGTCTACTGGGCCCAAACGGCGCGACGGTACAAGAGCCGCGGCGACAGTCATAACGAGCAAGCTCGACGGTTCGCTCAGGTCATGTACCGGGCGTTCGAAGCCCTCGATCAAGAAGCCCGCAGAGCAACGAGCGTTCTCGCACGCGCTGGGATCACGGAGGACCAGAGAGAGGACGTTTTCTCCACCGTGGCGCTCACAGTCGTCGCCACCTGCATCGTGGCGCAGTCGCTCTGGCGTAGTCTCCCTGAAATGGCCCTAATCGACGACTTTCTGTGGGGGAAGACCTACCGGCCGGTCGGAGAGGTAGTCTATCAATGGTGTACGCGCAAGATGCGAAGCGAAGGCTGGTGTCCGTCAGTGCTTCACGTCGCGGTCGGCTCGATGGCCTTCGTCATGAGGGTCGCACCTATCCTGGTCCAGCTCCCGCCATTCATCAGGACCGCACGAAACGAGCATGCGCGTTGCGGAACCGACGGTTGCAGGCTCGACACCTTCACGGCTTCCAAGTACGTTCCACGTCACACGCAATCCAGATGCAAGTGCGACTACATAAAGCCTCCTCCCGGCGCCGTCCAGCAACTCCTTTCCCAGGGTCTCATTCCCGTCGTCTGCTTCGATGGCCGTACACTCCGCGTCGTACCAGCTCGCCAGACTCCTTACGTCGCGATCTCGCATGTGTGGCTGGAGGGAATGGGGAGCACGACTGAGGATGGCCTCCCGAGCTGCGTCATCAAGCGCATTGCAGGCCTTACGGCGCGCATCCTTCCGAAGCACGGTGGGGCATTCTGGATGGACTCGCTCTGTGTACCGCAGGAAGGAAGCCTTCGGAAGCGCGCGATCAAACTCATGTCGGACACGTACCGCGGCGCGGCTAAGGTGCTGGTCATCGACGACTGCATCCGCGCTGAGTGCTCCGTACGCAAAGACGCCGAGGACAACCTGATGTATATCGCTGCGTCTGGCTGGATGCGGCGTGTTTGGACACTCCAGGAGGGCTTACTCGCACGCGAGCTCTATTTCGAGTTCGCGGAGGGGCCGGTGGACTTCGAGGCGAATCTCAGAAACGGACGCGCCAGTGACCAATCACAGCTGAACCTTCCCATCTCTGTGGTTCCCGTGTTCGCCATCCGAGAGGACCCCGGCGCGTCTAGCTATGCCCCGCCGCTCTGGAAGGTGGTCTCGCTACTGAACGGACGCAGTACAAGCAAAGCAGAAGACGAGCTCATCGCCATTTCGAGTCTTCTGCCACCACAGATCAACACGGACCAGCTTCTCGCCGAGCCTGTAGGACCGGATGTCGTCGAAAGGCGCTATGCGAGTGTTCCTTCGCCAGCTGAGAGATATCCCTCGGAACGTCCCGCTCGGCACATCTCCACGGTTGAACCTGAGCGGCTTCAGCTGGGCGCCGCGCATGCTTACGAAGGAGTCCATGAGGGACTGGTACGATGGCGAGTACGGGAAGGGTGCATGCACAGAGGACGGTCTGGTCGCCGAATACTTCGTAGCCTCTCTCAAGAAGAGCGTCAAGATACAGAAGCTAGCCTCGTCGGCTCCCACGCAATGGGGCGTAGACACGCTGCTCTACCACAAGCCCTCGAAGACTGCGTATCAGCTCAACGGCCTCGCAGACCCTCGTTCTCCCACGATCGACGTGCTGCTGTTCTTGACTGGCGACCTGCAGGCAGTCTATACGGGAACACGCTCTGGACGATGCATCGCGGCATCAGTCGTATCGGGGGGTTCAAAGGCATCTGGCTCGCGACACTCTCCAATCCGCCTCCGGTACATCACGTCGTGCACGCACACACGCCAACATGCTGTCATCGAGGAGCGCGTGCGGGAGGGCGACATGCCGTCTGTGTCTTTGGGTGAGCTTGGCAAGATGTGGGTGAAATTGACTTAGCGCGAGTAGTAGCGTTCCCGCCTGTACGACGTGGTTGTATCATAGTGAAGTGCTCAACAAGTGCTAAGTGCTCAACGCAGAGCTTCAAGCCGGCTTGAGAACTAGATAGCCCCAGGTGATAGCGCCAGAGGTTCAGGCCTAGACGAACATACGTATGTAGGGTTCAGTCCGGGTCGTCCTTCAATTCAGTTCAGATCTGATACTCGTAGTCAATCCACTTCGGATGCTCCAAGAAGACCTTCTCGAGAATGAAGTTCTTCGCCTCCTCCGTTGTCAAGATATGCTCGAGGGGAATGCGAGCGGACACGTTCCCGCCAGGGCCTAGAGGTAACATAGATCTTAGCTGCGACAAACACGAGGACCGTCGTCGAGACATACCGTGTGAGTGGTACTCGGCGTAGAACGTTGTATTCATGATTACCGGCCTGTTGAACCGATGAGGTGACCTGCTTAAGACTACAGGCTACAACGCACCTCGCGCTATCGAAGGGCTTCCATCCTGCGGGGTTGATGCTATCGTCCATGTACGTATTGAGATATACTGTGGTTGCGAGGTCGTTCCATGGCCGCCCAAGGAAGCATTGACCCGCAGTGACAGTAGTCGCGTTCGCATCTGGAGACTGCCAACCATATCAGCATCTTACCGTGTTCCCTCAAATCATGACGTAGACATACTCGTATGATCCTGGTGTTTGAGATGTACGCGCCATAACGATTCCCAGGAGCATCTGTCAGGTTCGTGCCTTTCCAGGCAGCGATGCCACCGCCGCATGCGCGATTTGCGAGCGTCACTCTCTCGAACCATCTATAGGGCTGGTTATTGGCTGAACCCCATGTTCATGGAACGCTTGAGTATAGCTCACGCTGTGCCAAAACCAAACAGATCTTGCGGAAGGTCAGTATGGCAGTCTAAACAAGAATGTAGGCAATTTAGCTCACAATCGGTCTGTCCATAAATAATGCTATCGACGACGTAGGTGCTCGCATTGCGACCGGTATACCAGGTGTCCTGATAGCTAGCGAAAGCGCAACCGTAGAATGACGCATTTGCGTACGAGATGTCCGTCACAAGCGCCTGAGAGATCGAGAAGTTCGCCTGTACCATGCAATGCCTTTGATCAGCTAAGAAGTGCAAGTCAAAGTAACAAACGCACCGCTCGATTTTCGAAGTCGATGTTGTAAGCCTTGAAATCGACATTCCCGAAGAGTGGTTGAAGGGGGGCGCCAGTTGGCCCCGCGCCGATCAGCGAGGCGTTGAAAGAGGGCGCAACGAGGAGCACTGCAGATTGCGCGTCGTCCATACCCGTCTGCACAAACTCGTTGTTCCATATGTGAACCAAGTTGCGAGTGGACGCGTTCCCGGCAGGATCAAACGCGGTGCGGGGATCCAGCTGGCCCTGCAATCAGTAGTATGCTTAGCGATCCTGCAGATGACGAGAATCAGAGAAATACCGACTAGCAAGGTTATGGGATCCTTCCGTGTAACGTTGACAGTCTCGTGGTAGTCTCCAGCCCCTACAAGAATGGTTGCTGCACCCTTCTTGGGACTACAAAGTTGGGTTGAGTGTGGCCTCGGAACCAGTTGAGTGAGGAGAGCTTACAGAGAGAGCACCGCCTGCTGCACGCTACTGAAATGAGCTTTGGGATCATTTTGAGACACGTAGATCGTTCCAGGAGCGCATCCCTCTAGGGGAGAATGTCCAGCAGGCTTCTGGAGCTGGCATGACAAGTGCACGGGAGAAAGTGCACCGGCGAGCGGCAGCGCAATCAGACTGAACAGCGAGAGTAGCCTGAGCATGTTGGACCTGCTGGAGACGTGGCGCACCATCAGGAACTTCTCCTGTTGAATGGTTGACGGAGCTGCATCGTATATACAGTACGGGCGAGAGGTTGTATGCCGCGGCGGCCCGCGAAAGGGCGTCATAAGACCTCAGCGGCGCCCTCCGCACATTGCGCGAAGGCGACGGGTATGACCACAACACGGAGCCGCGTCCCCGTGCCAGGTTCATGGGCCTGAGGAACAAATGACGATTCGAATATGGCGACCACATGTATCTGGCCGGGATTGTCTGGCTGAGTAGGCGGTGCGGCTCCAGTGTTCTCCTGCCATTCGCTCGAGTCAACACGTGGAACCAAACATGCTGCCACGACCTACCATTATCAGTCCTGCAAGAACAGGAGCGCACGAACCCGCAGATTCACTGGCAGCTGTTGTGGGAGTGGGTGACTGTGTCGCCTTCCCATCTCAAGTTCATGTGCGTAGTACACTACTTAAGTGACTATCCGGCTTCAATTACCCTCCTCATATAGTTACGTAATTGACCCATCTCGGAAACCGACGGCGCCTGCACACACATGGAGTTAAGAAGTTCCTCACAGTACACTCGGACAACTCAGATCCAGCTTAGCTCAGATGCCCTGCCCTTACTCAGCTGAGGTTCTAGTCAAGTTACGGCAAGGCCGCTACGAGTGACATGGGTATTAAAATAATTGCCGGTACGGCTTGGGCAATCTCGAATAACAATCGTTGACACTGTACATGTTATCATACTCAACTGTATGTGCATTGTTCACAGTTGGTATACCGCCAGAAGTCAGGACAAGAGAAGGCGTCGGCGAAGTGGTGGTGAGCATCGTCCACCTCGGTACCTGAGCTGTCTGAAGCGGAGCCTCGATGCGCACTCAATCTGATTACTCAACATAGCTTAGCTGCAGTACCCTCGAGCGAGCACCCCTGTGGTCGGTCGTCGCACGGGCACTTCGACTAGTCTATGCGAGCACTGGCAGGGTCTCGAGCCCCCTGTGCCTGCACGGTCGTTGCTTGTGCACGAATACGTTCGCTGCGACGAAGGACAGTACGGGGCGAGGTACTGGCGTGTACAATCTGCGAATTCCGTGGGTACTGCGTGCCGGAATCAACCCGACGGCAGGCTGCCTTCGTTGCTCGGTCCTCGTCTAGGTCGAGCTCGTCAGTTTGACGCTTGGTAGTTATTGCATTGTTTGTAGGTGAGGGAGATGACACGAGGGAGCAGGAATCGTCGCTTTCATCCTCAAGTGGCTTGTGGACTTGGCGGTTGCCGCGCTCCAGGTCGTGCGTTTCCAAGAACTTCGTCCAATACGCATCCAGGTTCTCAAGCGTCCAGAGGTTCTCCTCTCGCTTGGGGCGGTCTATAGGCTGACAATGAAGATCCATGACTGCCTGGAGCCATTCGTCAAAGGCGGTATCTTGAAAATGAACGTTCTTTGTGAAGAGCCGGTCATGGGCATTGGCAAATTTTCCTGACCCTCCATGCAAGACGCCGCCGGGATAACGCATGTAGCTGTCGAAGAATCCCTCGGTGAAGGAAGTGAGGTCCCAGGGGGAAAGGTCGTGGGGTAAGTAATAGAGTGCGCAATGGAAGACGACGTATAGGAGTGCTTCCATATCATCCGCGAAGGTGTGCTTCCCATTCGCTTGATCGCTATCGAGCATTCGAATGGACATGAATTTGAATGTCCCCTGCTGAGGCGTTAGAATCGAGTCCTATATAGACCACAAGGCGAAGCATAAAGGATCCCGACGTACCACGCGTCCACAATGAAGGGATTCGCCTGAATCGTCTATGCGGTCAGAGACCTCCCAATCAATCAGATAGCCCTTGCGAACGGCTCGATCGGGCTCCTTGACCAGTATGATGTTGCCCACACTGAGATCTCTGTGGATGCGAGAGTCCTTCTCCAGTGCGTCCCTCATCGCTTGAACATCGCATTCGTCAGCTATCAATGTGCTATCAATGCGCTTCGACGTACCCGTGAGCGCATCATGGGTCGCATACAACAGCTCCTCTGTCCCTTGCAGGCTCTCCAGACTGTAGCCCACAGTGGAGGTGACGAAGCGGTAATGCCACAACTCATTGATGCGAACGCGTTGGCCGCCAACTTGGCATACCCAGGGATCACCCAGGTATGCCTCTGTAAGTGAGCTCTGGAATACGGGATCTGCAGATTGAGATGAGGCTTTGCCGTTAATCAGGCGAGCACGAACACGTACCAGACGCACGCTCCCTGGCCGAAGGGACGACAGGGACATCTCCATGGACGACGAGCAAAGGTACATTGCGCACCCCGAGCTCGTTCAGTCCGCGCAAGATATCCCCTTCAATTTGTTCTACACAGTAGAAGCGCCAGCAGTCCTTCAGGAAGACGACCCGCCCCGTCTCGGCGTCCACGGCCCAGAATCCTCGAGTGCCATGCCCTATTAGAGTAAGCGGAGACACAATGGGCCTGGACACAATGAAGCGATGTTCCCTCTCCGCGGAAGTGAGTGGTCGTCGGGGTGTGACAGGAATGACCGCGACGTGACCACACGAGTAATGAGCAGAGACAGCTTTCTCGAGCTCGTCCCCTCCAATCTCCAGCTGGAGCCGAACTTCATCTCTGATCGCGTCACGGAACATTGCCTCCTCGTGAGGCGAGGCCAACCAAACCGTGGTATCGAGACCACGCTTGGCATCGGAGAGCTGAGAGAACCGCCAAAGAAAGTCGGTCAGTAGGTGGGGCTGTCGGCGGATATCGAAGGCCTCGGAGACTAGGCAACCAGCACGATCCCAGCGGAAAAACCTGGCTTTGGATCCATGCATGGATATGCTGAAGAGAAAAAGTCGATGCTGCCGAGCAAATATCTCTGTAGCATATGCGACGTGAAGCCCATAGCTTCGCTCAGCCTCTTCGAAGATATCTTCATCATCGAATTCCCGTAGGAATTCGTGTGCTGTAACTCCGTCAGGAGCTTCGGGAGCGTTCTCAGTGGCGTCGGGAGGGTTCTCGATGGCCTCAGGAGCATCATGAGTAACTTGCGGTACATCATCGGCAGCCTCCAAAGCATCCTCAGTAGCTTTGGAGGCGTGCTCAGTAGCTGCGGCAGGCGGGTCGACGAAGAAATCTGTGGCGGGGTCAGACGCCACCTGGATGAAAAGCTCTGCATACGCAAATTCCAAACGGGATCGCGAACTTGCGTCCCGAACAATCCTTGCGTTGTCCGGAGTGAAGCAGCATATGTGCGGCTTGGCGTATCCCGGGTGTGTGGGCTTCCTGCTGCGTTCATAGGTATCGACGAACTCGAAGCCCGGGCATCGAGATTTCGTCTTCGTTCTCTTATTCAGAGCGTGCAACTGCAATATATGTCAGTATGATATGACACACAATCAAAATGGTGGCGGAGAGCTTACGAGTGGTACATAGATTCGTGCAGGAGAATCGGCGCGCTGTGGTACGCCACTGAACGCTGACCTAGACGAAAGCCGACCGCGAATATCAGTGGACGAAGACAAGGGCAAAAGCTCTTCGAGGAACATGTCGACTGGCACCGGCCCAAGTGTACACTTCTTGAGGTCCGCAGTATGCTGCCCAAGGCGCGCCTCAGCGAACGCAGGACGAAGCCCGTGAGTGCGAGAAAGCTCTGCGTCGAGAGCCATGGGGACGTTGTAGACACCCAACGCTGCAGACATAGTAGCCAAGAGCTTCACGTGTATATACTTGCTGCTAAGTGGTGGTCTTGGTTGGGGAGGAAGATACAAGCAGCGCATTGGTGGCGGGGTGGCGTATTGTTAACTGCGCTATGTACTCTGGTATTACAGCCTGGTCCCACGCAACACGTGATCGCTGCAACAAGGGCAAGATTGCGACCGCAATTGAGTGGGACCCTGCGTTCACCCTTTCAGCAGTACTAGTACTTTGGACTTGGAAGTGATTGTGCCCTTGTACCGGTGGTGGTGGTGGTGGTGGTGGAAGAGTGCGTTGAGCAAGCCGCATGGTTGAGGGAAGCGCCCAGTTTGCGTCCCAAGTTTCAACCTGCGTATGTACGCGTCGAATGCCTTGACTTCCGACGGTCAGTGGGCCTTAACTCTTCATATTCACTGAGCACATGGGTGCCTACGTAGCGGTTGATATGCTTCACGTCTGTCGAGGTGCTTTGTCAAGGTCAACTCTGCGTCCTGCACTGTGATCAAGAGCTCGAAAGAGTGTGCATGCAGTAGCTGGCGGAACTATATGTAGCTACTCCGAGTACGGTTCGTCTCGACGCCGGAGTATGTGCAGTGTGCACTGCTCGTACAGAGCACAAGACGCACGAGGTCCTTCCACGCCAATGCCCTTCTTCCCTGTACGACTCAGCTGTCCCACCAGGTTGCACCCTGAGTCTGTGGAACGAGTCATCAACAAAACTCACAAACATACGTCGGGATGGGCTTCCAGACGATCTGAGTGATAGGTTCGTTCTTCGGCATGAGTTGCAGGTGGTTGGTCCATTCCGTGAAAGAGAACATCCCAGCGGCGAGTCGGTTCGTTTCAGACAGCTAGATGCTTACAGACTGTGGTCGATCTTCTAGATATCCTGTCCACCCTCCTCTGTGAGACATTCCAGTATACATCCCACAGCGTACCACATCATCAAGCACTCACCTCCCTAGCTCGCTCATGTCCTCATCAGAATGATCACGAAGATCGTAATGACCATGGCGAGCACCGCAAATGACAGCATCGAAACGCTCACGCGAGCCACTGGATATACCCCCCGGACGAGCGAACCCTGGACCAGGAAATATCTGGCAACGCCGACCCAGAGCGTATATAGTCCGATGGCAATCATTGTCGCGCCCAGCGGGCGAGCGAAATGCTCCAGGTCTCTTCGATCTGCCGTGACAGCAGACAAGGAGAACAGCTGCACAAGTCCTGGACGAAGGTGCGTGAACTGGTCATGCATCTGCTGAGCACTTGACATATTCATGTCACGCACCTACTCCCGCAGAGGACAGCGTTAGGCTGGTCCGAACGTACGCCAGGAATGTCCTCTCCGAGGCCAAGTGGTCCCTTGCGACACTTCCCGAGTTCTCCAGCATGAGCAGCAGTTTCCATTCTCTCAGGACTGTCCTCCACCGCGCTTCTTGCCTCGAAATCTCCTTCCTGGACGTCTGGTCATCGCTGTCATTCGTGAACACGGGCGTGAATGGCTCCCCGGCGAGATACGCAGGTCGCGCTGGATCCCCTTCACAATGATCCCTCGGGGGGCCGGTCTTGAAAAGGATCTACCGATGCGTCGCGCGAGTGTGTGCCAAGCCGGGAAGGCTGGTGGTGAGGGGAGAGTATCTGGAGTCGCTGTCGCAGGGGCCTTCGTGAGGACGGTTGGCTTGAGGAGGCTCATGATACTGAGGGGAAGAGGAAGCTATCGAGCGAGCGTCGAGCTCGCATTATTTGGCCATGTCTAAAAGCTCAAGGTCCAAGATGTGGCTGTCTGGAAGGGTCCGTATGTCGCTTGACCCACCGCATATTCGCAAAATGATGCACGCCTCAGGAACTCCGAATCACGCAATTGGGATCCTCTTCCGCGTCATGCCTTGCCAAGGGTGCAGTGAAGAACTACATCGATGCTTGTTGATGTGTTAGCGGTGTCGCGTATGGTCGGCAGCGCGCCCTGTAGAACGAGCACAACAACAGTACTCACACTGCAGGCCGGGTCCATTGGACACGAATACAATCGAGTGAGCGAACCCAGTTGCAGTAAGTGGTGTGCACCATCGCGGGGGAGCGCGTTCTATACGGCATACACGGTTGCCCTCCATGTAAACAGTCTCTATCGCCTCACTTAGTACAATCTCAAATATGATTCCACGCTGCCAACGCTTGCAAGTCAGAGCTGTCCCGCCCATCATGCCAGTCAAAGTCGGTTCTAGGAGTGGATCATCGAGCTCGAACAATAATTGTGAAAGCGCTCAAGCGCTCGGCCAACTCGATCACGTGTGTATACGCGCTGTGGCGCGAAGCGCGCAGTTCAAAACCGAACCTCGTGCAGACCGCGTTCTTGCTCTCCGACGTCGATCTCCTCGCTGTCCCCGATACCCCCGCCACTGCTCACATCGACTTCGAGCCCACTTGCGACACCTACGATGGCGTCTGTAGGACAGATCACCCGCCAAATCTCTGCGCTCGAGATATCCTCCAAAGCGAACACAACCCGCCCAGCCACGGCCGCCACGACCTCGCAGCATCAGAAGAAGCCTAGCCAGACGAACGTCTCCAAACTCCTCTCCAAATACGCCGCGCCAAACCCCTTCCCCTCATCTACCAGCCTGCAGAAGGCTGCATCGACGCAATCACTGGCAAAGTCTGCCGAAGCGTCAAGACCGCCATCGCCCACGAGGCAGCCTACACAATCCAAACAACCCGCATTCGACATCGGACGCTATGATGGAGGCTTTGAGATTGAGAACGAGACACGAGGAGAGAAAGTGACGGGCCAGGCAGCAGAAGACCTCGCACTAGATTCGAGTGTCGCAGTGTAAGTCACTCACAATTCCGTATGGAGAGGGCTATTGGCTGACATCCTTCGTATCAGACACCGACCCACACGCGAATGGCACCTCACAGACTTCGACATTGGTCGACCACTCGGCAAGGGCAAATTCGGACGAGTATACATGGTCCGCACTAAGTGCGAGCCCCACTACATCCTCGCCCTGAAGTGTCTCTACAAGTCGGAGATCGTGCAGTCCCGCGTCGAGAAGCAGATCCGGCGCGAGATCGAAATCCAGCAGAACCTGCGACACCCCCACGTCCTGCGACTCTACGGCTACTTCCACGACGAGAAGCGGATATTCCTCATGCTCGAGTTCGCCGGCAAGGGCGAGTTGTACAAGCAACTCACCAAGTACGGCTGCTTCACGGAGAAGCGCAGCTCGCGCTACATTGACCAGATGGCCGACGCGCTCATGTACCTACATTCGAAGCACGTCATTCACCGCGACATCAAGCCCGAGAACCTGCTCTTGGGCATCAATGGCGAGCTTAAGATCGGTGACTTCGGCTGGAGCGTACATGCCCCGGGCAACCGCCGGAAAACTCTCTGTGGAACCCTGGATTACCTCCCACCCGAGATGGTCGAAGGGCGTGAGCACTCGGAGAAGGTCGACTACTGGGCCTTGGGTGTGCTCACCTACGAATTCATCTGTGGTGCACCGCCATTCGAAGACCTCAGTGGATACAACGGTAAGCTACTCTAGAGTACGTGGATGGGACAAACGCTGACTTCCTCTCAGCCACCTACAAGCGTATCGCGCGCGTTGACCTGAAGATTCCTTCGAAAGTCTCCCCGGAGGCCCGTGATCTCATCACGAAGGTGGGTATCAATGAGTGTTGCACGAGCATGGGTACTGACGCGCTCTCAGCTCCTTCAATACGATCCTGAGAGGCGGCTACCACTCAGCGAGGTCCGGAAGCATCCTTGGATTGTCAAGTACCGGTCCAAGGGCCATTCCAATGCAGGTGCTGCATAGCCCTCCTCGTTGCTCGTTCTTTGCGTCTCTATCCATGCTGTCTGTCTTTGCCATGGACTATGCATGCATCATCATGAGCCACTGCACCGCTCATGCCTGTTATCTACCCATGTACTTAGCCGCATCAGTCGTTATGCACATCGCGACACCTTTGCTCCAAACGAACCCCATGCATCCACGACAGCCATCCGCTTTCGTTCGTGCGACGCATTGTGAATGGAAAATAAGCCAGCTCTGGTTTAGACAAAACAACAGTGAAGATACTTTTGGTCTACCCTCCCGTTGTCGGGATCTACGAGCTGGCTAGCATTACGACGATATGTAACTACAGAACAGCGTCCGATCCGAGAGTGCACCCCCACGCCGCGCTTAGTAGAGCAGCGACGACATGTCTGCGCGGATACGGTTGTAGTCGAGGAGACCGTCGAGAGGACCGACAGGCGGCGAAATCGCGATCTAGGAAAGGAGAGCGTCGGGTCAGAAAGAGCCGTGCATACTGCGGAACAACGCCAACTTACATCCTTGTCCCAGAGGTACTTCTGCGCTACCCGCTTGATGTCGTCCGACGGTGACGTTGTCGACGGCAAACTCGATCTGCTTAGGGCGTCATGCGACGTCCGCTCGTCACGAGTTGCCGGCCAATGTCCTCGGCGATGGCGGTGGTGCCGTCGAGGCTGAGGAGCAAGCTCGCCTTGAGCTGGCTCTTGGCGCGCTCGACCTCGACCTCAGTGGGCGCGATGGACATGCGCGTCCACTCCTTGAGCGTGAAGTGCGTCATGTCGTCCATGTTCATCAGGTTCTCCGTCACGAGGTAGATGCCCCAGAGACCGGTGTCCGAGTAGCTCGTCGAGAACGACATGTAGCTGTTCGCGAGCTGGTTGGAGGAGATGATGTGCGAGAGGCGGGACGACATGAGGCCCTGCGCGCCGAGCGAGCGGTCCCAGTTGCCGAAGATGCTCTGCATGACGAGCATCGGGAAGTAGTCGGGCGAGCTCCAGCCGACACCCTCGACAGGCGATCGCGACGTGCGCGGTCGGGAGGGTGTCGTCACGGATGCGGACCTCAGAGCCGACGAAGCGGGTCTTCGGGTGGGATTGGCGGCCGAGGGGGATGGGGTTGGAGGAGGTGGGGAAGGAGGCAAAGTGCTTCTCGGCGGCCTTGACGAGCTGCTCGTGCTCGACACCACCGGCACCGACTAGGACCATGCGGTCAGCGGTGTAGTTGGTCTTGATGTACGAAACGAGGTCGTCCCGCTTGATGGAGAGGATGTTGGCCTTGGGGCCGAGGATGGTGCGACCAAGGGGCTGGCCTGTGGAAGGTCAATCACAAGCAAGGGGGTACCATGTGCGACGTCACGCACCCTGGAAAGCGACAGCATGCAGGTGGTCGAAAACGACCTCCTCCATCTGCTTGTCAACCTCCTGCTGCTCACGGAGGATCACATCACGCTCGCGCTCAATCGCCGCGGGGTCGAGCGTCGAGTTCTGGAGAATGTCGCTGATGATGTCAACGCTCGTGCCGACGTCCTTGGAGAAGCACTTGGCGTAGTACACCGTCTGCTTCGCGCGAGGTGTACGCGTTCAGGTGCGCACCGAGGCTCTCGACAGACAGCTCGAGCTGGTGCTGGGTGCGACGCTTGGTGCCCTTGAAGGCCATGTGTTCGAGGAAGTGCGCTGTGCCGTTCGTCGCATCCGTCTCCGCCCTCGACCCCGCGTCAATCCACACACCCACCGTCGCCGTCTGCGCGTGAGGATGGGTCTCCGTCGCTACCGTCAGGCCATTGGGGAGAGTGGTCGTCTGCAGACCGAGCTGGTTGTGGGCTGCAGTCGCGAACGACCGCAATGGGCGGCGCTGTGGGGTGCTCCGTCAGCAAACCTGTTCTGCAGGCTCTTGTGCGCATAGGACAGAACGTACAGGGTAGCGCGCTGCGCTCCGAAGAGCACGCCCAAGCGAGGCCGAGAGTGTGCTTGTCACCATCGAGGTCGTCGAGAATGAAGTATTCGTCGTCGTCGGAAACGTTGTCCGGGCAAATACGGCGTAATGGCGGTGTTCGAACCTGTTGACGCTCCGACGAGGTTTGTGGCCGGGGCTCCGGCGTCTCAGCTGTCGGCGCTTCAAATGTTGCGTAATCACCCGAGGACGGTTGGCTAGTTGCCCACGCGGGATCTAGAATCCGTTCCGCCTGTACTGAACGCCCATGGGCCTGCAGTTGGTGTTCATTCAGGCTCTTCGACTTTCAGAAAACCTGGAGATATGATCCAGTTGAATAGCCGCAGCGGCGCAAAGACCTATTCATGCCGACCATGCAGGCAGACCACATGCAGAGTCATTCTGAATTAGACTCAGACTACCGGTCCGCCCGTGCCCAAGACCCGGCTGCTAGCTCGTGCAAGTATGACGCTAGCATGCCAGTATATATATGCGCTTTCAGGCCATAGCCAGGTTCTCGATACGCCTTGACCATGTCCGCTGCTCGTGCTCCTGCGGAAGCGTTGTGGCGCTCACTGCGCCTTCCTGCGGAAGCTCTCACTCGACTGCACCTCACAGAACGTCCTGATCCTGCGGTCAATTCTTCTTTCAAGCTCGGAACAGCCGCGCAGGTGGGCTCTCAAGCAACATGTGGATTAGCTGGAATAGCCAACCATACTGCAGACTGCCATAGGGCTGTCTGGACTCGCTGCAGCCGAGTTCCTCAGGTTGAGGACCGGTATCGAGCAGGATGTCAGTGTGAACGCTCGACATGCCGTGCTCGAATGCAGTCAGTGCCAGAGGTTGCCTGAGATGTATGCCCCACTCACGGCCCTCGTTCAGAGAGCGAAGCCTACTACTCCGTAGAAGGGAGAATGAGGAGAAGTTCGCGCTATTCGACGCGCTCGCAGGCGTGTACAGAACCGAAGACAATAGTTACGTCCGGATTCACACCAATTTCCCTCAGTAAGCCATTTGCCCACTCGTATCATGTATACTGCTTACAGTGCATTGTAGCCACAAGCAGGCTATCCTAGACATTCTGGGCTGCGAGCCGACCAGAGAGTCGATCGCCGACGCTAATGCTTCAGTGGAATGCAGTAGAGTTCGAGACCGAGGCAGCGAACAGGAAGGCAGTAGCCACTGCTTTGCGCTCATTCTTGGAGTGGGACACGCACCCACAGGGCTTAGCCTTGGCGAACACGCCTCCGGTGATGCTGCTGAAAGTCGCGGACGCACCGAAGAGAGACGTTACCGGAAATCCAGTTCGCCCTTTGGACGGGATTCGAGTACTTGACCTGACACGGGTGTTGGCAGGGCCCGTTTGTGGCAGGACGCTCGCTGGTGTGTGTCACCCGTTCGGTTTATTGCGAAGTGCATTGATCAGAACTATGCATCAGCTCATGGTGCGGATGTACTATGGGTCACGTCGCCCCAATTGCCATCCCTCCCGAACCTGGATGTCGACACGTCTCGTGGGAAGCGCACCACACAATTGGACCTGAATGACTCAGCCGACCGCGACACCTTCGCTTCCCTCACCGAGAATGCCGATGTGTTCCTCCAGGCATACCGTCCAGGAAGCCTCGCCGGGAAGGGATTTGGGGTAGAGGATGTGGTCAAGATGCGCCCTGGCATAGTGTATGCAAGCTTGTGTGCATATGGTTGGGATGGCCCCTGGAAGTCCCGCCGAGGGGTGCGTCTTTATGCCATTATGACGCGTTGGTGCTGAGTCCGATGCCCGGTGACAGTTCGATTCTTTGGTCCAGACTGCAACAGGATTCAACGTAGCTGAAGCAGAAGCGTACGCAGCGTACACCGGTGACAACGCCGCACCACGCCCACTACCTCCCAAACCGTTCCCTCTGCAGGCCCTGGATCATGTCGCAGGATACATGCTGGCATTCGGCATACAGGCTGCGTCATAGAACAATCACCGTGAGCATCGTACACCTTTCCTGGCCCCTCCTGTCTCATTGTGTATTGCGACTTACCGCTGGGCAGGAGGGAGGATCGTGGGAAGTACGGGTGTCCCTCGCTGCTGTGGGCCAATGGATTAGATCTCTAGGCCAGTTAGACTCTGTGGCGGCATTTCGGGATGGCCGGCCACTTCCACCGCGTTCAATGCAAGACTCGGAAGTGTCCCGCTTCGCGGTCAAGGTTAAACAAGCAAAGGGCGACAGAGAGCTTTCTTCAGCGCAGAAGACGATGACGGCGTTAAGCCATGCGGCCAAGCTATCTATAACTCCGGTGAGGGAGGGCGAGGCCCCGATGCGTTTGAATGCCCACGCAGCTGAGTGGCTCCCAAGAGTGTGTTGAGGGGATTGAGTTGTGTAGCGACGAATGTATATTATTGTGGATGTTTAGAGCTTGGCAGCATGCATCCCTCCTTCCAAGCTAGCCACCTCAATGCAAAGCCGTCGAGAGCACAGTACCAATACGGTGCCAAGCTGCCACCCCGCCTGGATCCCATGGTCACGGGAACGCAATCGTACGACTGCACCTTCCTGACTCGGCTGCACACCCCATTCCGGCAAAGGCCGAGCGACCGGATCCCGTTTCCCCGCACTCAACGCCGAGCGCACCTGTGATTCAGTCCGCTCTCCTCCTCCCATCTCGCTCTCGACGCCAGCATGAGACCATCGGCAGTGCGCTTGCTCAACATCCTTGTTCCCGTCAAGCGGTGGGTGCAAGCTTCAGAAAGAAGCAGCGCGCAGTAAGCCCTGACGCGACGTCATATGTAGGACAGTCGACTATGCGGTCAAGATCCGGGTGAACCCCGACCAGAAGGGCGTCGACCTCAACGTGAAGCATTCGATGGTGCGTAAAGACGCTTCGACCTTGTCACTGTGTACTGACGACTCGCAGAACCCGTTCGATGAGATTGGTGCGTGATGGCCTGGGTATCGCGCCAGTAGGCACGTACTGACTCGAGCGCGAACCTGCAGCGGTCGAGGAGGCAGTCCGATTACGCGAAAAGCTCAAGGACGAAGTCAAGTCTATCAAGGTCGTCACCATCGGTCCTCCCAAAGCAGCTGAGACGCTGCGCACCGCGCTCGCCATAGGCGCGGACTCTGGCATCCACATCGAAATCCCGGAGTCGGCTCCAGCACCGGAGCCGCTCGGGGTCGCGAAGGCGCTCCGTGCTATCATCGAACGCGAGAAGGATGGCGTAGACTTGGTCATCATGGGCAAGCAGGCTATTGATGACGATGCAGGCCAGACGGGGCAGATGCTCGCGGGGCTCATGGATTGGGCCCAGGCGACGTTCGCGAGCAAGCTCGTGGTAGACCCTAAGAGCAAGGAGGCTGAGGTCACCAGGGAAGTCGATGGCGGCCTTCAGGAGTTGAAGTGCCGCCTACCTTTGGTTGTCACCACGGACCTACGGTATGCCTTTCGATCAGTGTTCAACCATCCACCCGACTGACAAAGTACCTCTTTCAGGCTGAACGGTATGTCTGGCGAGGCATGTATTGATATTCTCAATGCTGACAGTTTTTAGAACCCCGTTATGCTTCGCTTCCCAATATCATGAAGGCGAAGAAGAAGCCGATCCAGAAAATCACGCCTGCGGACTTGGGAGTGGATCTCAAGCCCATCTTGGAGACCATCAAGGTCACAGAGCCTCCGAAGCGCGTCGGTGGCGGCAAGGTCAGTTGCATGACTTGCATCAGCAACACACTGTTCCGCACATTCCTCTTTAACTCACAGTATATACAGGTGGAGAACGTAGACCAGCTCATTGCGAAGCTAAAGGAGGCAGGAATCACCCCCGTCAAGTCATAACTATCTTACACTACAGATGTAACTCAGGTCCGTGCAAATTGAGACGTCTCCGTAGACCTTCGACGTCGTGGTCAGTCTCAGCAATTCAATCATAATCTTTGGGAGGTGTGGAACCCCGATGCCACTTCGCGCAGTGCCATCGTTTTTGTTGTCAACATCCTTCCCCACAGTACCTGACACACTATGCAGAGCAATTCTTACCGTGAGCGCAGCAAACCTCCCGTTTGGAGCTGTCACATATGGCCATCGAGCCGGCTGGGACAGTCGGGCATCGAGACAACTTGTTCACGAATGTTGCCGACTATGGAACTGGGGCAGAACAGGTTGGCACTCTCTGTCCTGATGCATTATGACAGAGAACCCCAGCATGCAAAGGAGCCTCGAGAAATCGCCAACCGTTGGATGCTGCCAGCGTGAGTTAGTCAGGTAGCGTGCAGCATATGTATGATCTGGAGGGCTGCTCAGAGACTCTCACCACGATGTCCACATTGCGCTCACACCGTTGTGAAGCTTGGCGGCATCCAAGAGAATGCATGGCGCGAACGATCTGGTCAGCCTATGGAAAGACTCCGTGCAGGTGGCATATAGTAGCAAGCTTAAGAGCATGTAGTGCGAGATAAGGACGTCGTTATGCCGTCTGATTACTCGGCCCATAGAGCTGGGAAAGCGCTCCTTCAAGAAGGGTTGATGTCAATCAGTACGGGCGCTATTGGGGGCTTTAAGCCCAGTGTTTACTTGAACTAAGCCCATTGCGAGCCCTCCCGCTCTCTCCGCGCCCTCGACGCCTTCTCCGACGACGACGACCATCGACGACCTGCTGCTCTTCGTTTCTCTCCTTACTTCTTCCTTCTTGAAGGCAGTCCTCACGCTGTTTGGCTTTCTCGTTTCTTCTGTTCAACGTGGCCCATGGCCTTGACCGCAACCGCTCAATCAGCCTTGCCTCGAGAACCAGCTTGGGACGAGGTCATTGTGCCTGCCCTGCGCAAAAGTAATACATTCTTACGCGACTGAGACACGTACAGTGCCTGACTGCATACCCAGGGCTCAAGGACGAGAGTAACACTCTTGCCAAACGCATCTCCGCAGCTTCCATCACGTCGAGCGAAGACCAGCCAGGCCAATACTACGTTGCGAGCCCAGTTCCTTCAAGTTCCCAATCCCGACCCAGCGCCATTCCTCGACCCAGCTTACAGCAGTCCAGGACTGCCGACTCCCCGTCCTTGGGCCATGCTGGTCACCATCCACCTGGTTTCCAGCGCGCCCGCGCACTTTCACAGCCATACTCTTTCGACCCCGCTAATCCCGCCGACTCGCCTCCTTCTGACTATTCACGATCGATCTCTCCCGCTAACGCGCCGAAGGGCACCCGGATTCCAGTCTCGCGTCGGAGAACAGGCAGCACCTCCAGCCAGGCCCATTCGACGTACAGCGGCACCACTGGCCGCGCAAACGGCAGGCTGAACGGGGAGGCGTTCGAGGGTCCGCCTTTGTCGCCTGTGGAGGAGAAGATGCAGTCTCATACATCCCGATCGACGGTGCGCGTGCCCCGGCACAAGGTGTCCGACATATTCAACGAGCAGGCGCCCTTCCCTTCCACCTCCCTCTCCTCCTCCCAGAGCAACTTCGACTTTGGCCGCCAGACGCCAGACCGCATGTCCACCGATTCCGAAGAGCACCCCTTCGAGCACTGGTACCGCGGCGATGTCGCGCGGAACGGAGGCGTGGGCGAGCTGCGTGTGGCGAGGCGCCAGGAGATGCTCGATATAGCGAACTACGGCCACACGCTGCGAAAGGCATCCGGCAAGCACACACCCGGAGCTACGTCGACGCGTTCTCGGTCAAGCTCGCGCGGGAGGGAGATTGTGCAAGGTCGACTCCACTCGAGGCCGCGTGCAGACAGTGTTGGAGCCCGGGAGAGTTTGTATATTGATCAGGAGGACGCAGTAGTCGGGGCAGGTATGGTACTGGATGAGCGTCCGCTAACTGACCTGGAGGACGAGGGATACGGTGACCAGGAGGAAGAGGAAGGGTATTATACGAATCCCATTCAACCCCATCCTAACGGATCAATCTCTTCGCCATCGCTGGACCGTAGCGATACTCCCAACAGTCGTCATACGCAAAATACCCTGCGCAGTCGAATACCCCAGCCTTCATCACGTCCTTCTGCGTCGCCAAGAGCTGTCACTCCCACGTCTAGCAAGCCGACTCGCAATGCGTCGGAACCTGGGACATCAAGCCCTTCGTCTCCGACAGCCTCCCCAACGGCTTCTCCGAAGATGTCTCGATCTACCTCTCAGCAGAAGACGCAATCCCCGGCGTCGACCAATACTCAGGCTCAGCAGACACCGACTGCTAAACGGAGAGCGAAAAGCCCAGCTGCCACGTCTTCGGCATCTGCTGCAAAGAAGGCGAAAGGGAAGTCCCCTCCTTCCTCAATGCCCAAGCGTCCGACGAACAAGGAGGAGAATCGTCGCTCCATCGGACAGTATCCCTTGCCGCCGGAAGGTGATGAGGATGCCATTCCGACGTGGACACAACCGGTGCCCGCGAACGGAAATTGGGACGATGTGAGTTGGTTTTCCTTGTCGTTCACCGTGTTATGTCTCATCACGCGTGCAGGTCGTAATTCCCGTGGTTGCGCGGAAGAAAGGTCTTGACGGCCAGTACCAGACGGCCGACGGTAGCCCGAAGCCGAAAGAGCCTGAACCTGTCGTCTACGAACCGGTTAGCATCAGCCTTGTCAGCATTCTGCATACGTTATTGACTGAGCTTCATCGAAGGCGCCTGGGACCTTCGGATATGACCCGACCAAGGCTCGCAAACGAAGGAGCGCCAACCCGGAACAGATACCAATGGACGAGTTTGGACAGAGACCAAAGCCCTCAGCCGCAATCTCCTGCACCCAACGATCAGCTTGTGGCATCACAGACATCGTCTCCGGCTCCTCATACTCCCGTACCTTTCGACCGCTCGAATCGCGCCCCGTCACCACCCCCATTCGCGCATTATGCGCAGACCGACAGCGGACAGCCATCCGGCCCCCAGACCATGCAGCCCGTGGCAACGCTACAACCGTCCGGCAGGGAGCAGCAGATGGTCGTCGAAGACGATACGAGCGGGGGCTGCTGCAAGTGCGTCATCATGTGAGATCTCGGCACGGCGCACTTGCGTGCCTCCCATCACTGGCGATATGCCGCCTTCACACCGCTCTCCTCGCTTTGCACCTTGTTATTGCAACCATATTGCATCCTCATTCACCGTGTACATGCTTCTCGCTGTTGTCCGCACTTGTCATCACTAGTACGTACGCTTCGCCCATCGGCGCCCTTCGCGCCTGCCCCATCCCTCCCTCTTCCTGCGCCTTGTGCTTCCCGCCGCATGCCACGTAGGTGGCAGTTGGTTGGCAGCACACTGGTCCATGAAATCCCTTCCCTTCCCTTCCCTTCCCTCTTCAACCAACCGCTATAATCAATATGTACGACTGCATTGCCGCAACCTTCCCACTTCACTTATTGCCCCCCGGTTCACCCCGTTTCACTCAGGTCACTGTCTGCGTCATATTGTCCGGAAACCTGGAACTCATCGCTCGTTTACCATACCCCCTCACGTATCCTAAGCAGATTACCCTTAGTCCCGTCGCATTGCCCTCGTTCTGCGTTTCCTCGTTCCACGCACCCTCTCCCTTCAGGTACGATACGACGGCTTGGCACGTTGTGTACTTATGAGCGCGAACACTTGGACTCGCATGTTCTCTGAATCGCTGACCACAAACACGCTAAGCCAACGAGGCTGCAAAATAGTGCATTAACGCGTATTCAAACGTTAGGAAATCCAGTAGCAGCACTGAGGTGCTTCTACGGAACGGCATGAGCACGGCAGTCACGAACGCGGGGGCAAAGCTCTCACGAGACCGTGATATCAACATCTGGTGGTGCAGTAACACCCACTTCTCACCCAAGCCTATCAACAACCATGAAGAGGGCGTTATTCATCTCGGCTTGGCTGCTGACGTCTGTGTTTTCCAGCACAGCAGAGCAAGGACGGCCATTCGAGCTCGTCGTGATTCGGGACCCGGATTCTCTGCAGTGCAAACATGTCGCGCTGCAGCAGATACCGCGGTTCCGAGGCTTGCCGGACGAGGGCTACTTCAAGACCAAACCCCTCGATACTGGAGAAGAGCGCGTCCAATACGTGACGCGTGATAGGGACCTTAGCGTGGGCTCGCGCAGAGAGTCTTTGCGGACCAAAGGAAGAATGGGACTTCCAAGTCCTTGTGCAGGATGAACTTGCAATCGAAGCACGTTCAGGACAACAGCTGAACCAAGTCGTCTTTGGAACGACGACTCTTTCCGCCCATGATTCCGCCGCTCCGAGTCATGTGGATATCCCGCCGCTCGAAATTGAGCCGCTTATCACGTCCGGGGACTCCAGCAACCGGGTCGACCTCGTCTTCTTCGCGGATGGCTGTAAGTCCATAGGACTCGCCCACTCTACCTGATCTCGAGGTAACAACTCTGAACCTGCTCTGACTTGTAGACACTCGCGATGAGAAGGGCAAGTTCATCGAGGATGCGCTGCGCCTCGCTGAGGACATCTCGGGCAACCAGACGTTCTATACCGTCAAGCCGCTATTGAACTTCTGGGCCGCATTCACACCCAGCGAAGAGAGCGGGATCGGGAGCGGAGGTAAACCCAAGAAGTGAGCGGTTATGTACCGATGCTGTCGTACCCAAGGTCTCTGACCTTACATTGGTTGTTTGCCAGGACGCCCTTTGGACTCTATCGAGATGGCACCGAGCTTCGTGCCGTGTACTACAGCAAGCCTGAAGTAGCCAGGGCTGCTTGCTTCTCTCTGGGCGATCAGTGCGATTATCCGATCCTCATGGGTAGGTTTGTTCACTTGTTGGGGCCATGGAGCACTACTGACAATCGTACCCAGGAAACGACCCCCTCTATGGAGGTGAGTGAGAAGGTGATCTGTGCAGCCAACTCTCAATGACGAATTCCGCGCGTTACAAGGCCTAGGTGGCGAATTCACGTAGGGCAAGTTTCCTCAATCATATCAGCTATCAGCCTAACCCGCATCCACGCAGGGTGATCACTCCTTCGCTGGCTAACGGGGCCTTGGTCCTGAGGTAGGTCCTCTGCAATGACCCACGCCTATCCATGTGCTTCACTTGCGCGATCTGACAGGCACGAGCTCGGACACTCCGTCATTGAAGTCGGCGAAGAAGTACGACGGCGGCTTCGCCTACTTCGGCGTGAACGCCGCGCGTACAACACGACCCTCCACTGACATACCCTGGGCGCACTGGCTCACAAACGCCTCGTCCCACTCGCATGCAGAGGATGACGACGACATGTCGGCACGCCCAGCGCGCGTCGAGCGTTCCGTGATGCCGAATGCAGGCGTACCCATGGACGCTGCTTAACACGTCTGCGCCCTGGTTCACGACGTTCAACTCGTCCGGCACGTACGCATGGCACCTCGTGCGCTTCTCGTTGTCGGGCTTGCCGGAGAAGGACGACCTGCGTGTCGAGCTCGACGGCAAGGACCTGGGCTGGGCGCCGCGCAAGGACATCGGCGTCGACCGGTGGCACTATGACATCAAGCTCAATAGGACGCTCGAAGACGGTGAGCACGAGGTGCGGTTCGTGCTGAAGAACAAGACAAGGGAAGGAGAGGCGCAATTGTGCAGCGTCGAGGTGCTTGAGTTCGGTGACGAGTCTGAGTGGGTGCACCTGGCTTGATTCGATTCTGTCATCAGAGACGAGACTCATACTCATCACAGATTCGTCTCGACGCCGGGACACTATAGTCTCTACCCAACGTATGTGCCAAGCCCTCCGAGGCGATCATCCGCTAAGATCGATCTCTAGGTTCTCGGACAAGAACGAGACCTCATATCGCCCAACCAACGAGGACTGCCTCATGCGCATCGTCACGACGCCCAACTTCTGCAAAGCGTGCACCGAAGGGCTGTGGTACGCCCTCTTGCGGCGCGTAGACCTCATCGAGGACCTCCAGCCGGGCTGCGAGCAAGACTGACTCCGGCGACTGGTTGCGGACCCTCGAGCTCAGCGTCGTCCCGCTCGCGCACCTCCGGGACAGCCCGGTGGACGTCGAGGAGAGCTACACTATCACATGGATGAAGAACGGTCAGGTCGTGAGGGACTTTACGAACAAGACGAAACTAGTAGATGAAGGGCGATGCAGTCGGAAGTTACGTGGCTCATGTGCAGTATGCGACGCAAGAGGTCCGGGTGGACAAGGAGAGCTTGCTAGACTTCCACCGTTGCGTCGTTCGTGTCTACGACATGCGGAGCATAACTTACCGGTCGATGTCACCACATCCGATTGTGAAGGAGATACCATGTCAATTAGTCGAGTGTATTAGTACATCTAAGCTGCCGATGCGTCCTGTAAGCAGTTCAGCTTACATACACAACAAGCAGGTTGAGAAGAACCACTCACCCTATGACCTCGCGAAGGGGATCTGGAAACCCGACAGCAACGCTCGCGCGCGATTTTGTGCTCCAACGCCCTTCGCATTCGTCATGAAGTGGATGTGCATACCAAACGTCTGAGGGTACGCGTCCATGTTCACTTCGATCTGGGGGAACAGGCCGAGGGCTGTGGGAGGGAGACCGAACGAGACGACACCAGATGCGGCGCTCATCTTGTCCAGGCGCGAAGAGGGACCCTCCATGAGGACGCCTTGGAAGTCGCGCAGACGGGGCAGGACGAACTCGACGAGCACGCTGAGGAAGTCGTACATTTGCGGACCCTTGAGGTCGACCTTGACACCAACGGGAATGCCGGGGCGCACCCATCCCTGAATGTTCTTCCGACCCCTCACTAGCTCAACACCCTCCGCCGTGTGCTGCCCGCCCGCCTTCTCGTTTGCGCCCGAGATCGCACGGAGCGCCATGATCGGCCCGAGCAGGTTGACAGCGGCTGCTCGTAGCGTTCTTCAGCATGGTATGAATCTGGATGCGTTCGAGCTGCACGATGTTGTCTGGCGCAGACGGAGGAGGGGGTTGCTTTGACCAACGGTTACCGCCCAAAGGAGGGTTGTACCTGTGCTTGGTGTACGGGTCGTTGGGGTCGTACGAGAGGCGAGGAGGCCGGGGTGGCTTGCGCGGGGTGGGCTCGTGCACGTAGGTCATATACATAAGGTCGTCCTGCAGCGTGGTGTGGTAGTGGTCGGCAAGACGCGACCTGTGTGTGTCGCGGACGATGACATTGACATGGGGGATGGGGACGCCCTTCTCGTCGCGCTTCAGCGGCTTGGCCGTCGGTGCTGGCTTCGTCCGGCGAACGCTGCGACCTGCCGTCGACACCAAGCGCGGTGAGCGCACCGCTGCTTGAGCACTCATCTACTTCAGTTCTTTAGTTTTCGATGATTCAAAGGACCACAGCAACAATCCAACGCTCAAAAACATACGTACCTCGTAGTCGGAGGTGGCAGGGACGGTACAAGAAATACTTAGACGCCCACAGCGCGAGCAACATGTTCGGGGTCTTCACCGCTTCTGCACGGCGGACCTCTGGCACCCCTCTACTGAACGCCAGCCGCAGCCTTCGAGCTCCGACTCCCGTTTCTCCCGCCAAGTGCATCTCAATGCACGAAACCCTCAGTGCAAAGCTTCCCCAAGACATGAAACTTTGTTTTTCAAGTTATATTTGTACTCACCAGTGTTCAAACCAGATGTTTCACGAGCAAGAGCGTATCCGGATGCCAAAACCATATGGGATACTACAATTTCATTTTCACCAATCCCCAGCGACAAGCTGTGTCATCATTCTCGAGGAGGGATCTTTCCAGGAAGGAACGCATCGCCATCCTTGTTCTCCTCGTACCACTCCCGATCGTGCGCCAGCAACACATGCACTTTGGGCACATCCAACAGTGACCCAATCCTCCGGATGGTCTCGACGGCATCTTCCTTGTGAGCATGCACGCACAGCGTATGCCCGTCCGGACGCTGGATCACCGCTATCCCCCTTTCCCCTGTCAACATCCGCCTGTCATGGGCCGAATCGCCCGCGAGGTAGATCCAGGAACCGGTAGCAGACGTCCGCGCGAGCACGTTGAGGTGACCTGCGAGGTGCCCCACGGCATCGATGAGGTACAGGCTGCCGTCGCCGAAGTAGTCGTGGGCGCGCGGGAACGGTCCGATGGCACTGTCGAATGCGGATGCGGGCAGGAAGCGGGCGCAGTCCAGGGGGATCGACGACTGCAGGATGTCGGACTTTGGGTTCTTGGGGTACCCGTCCTCCAGTATTGCCCGGCTGCCTTCGCCGACTACGAAAGTCGCATTGGAAAAGGACGCAGCGTCGCCGATGCTGTGCGAGGACATTCTGTCAGCCAGGACTCCAGACGGCTGCACACTGCACCAAGCACTCACTGGTCCCAATGCAGGTGGCTGAGAACGACGGTCTTCACATCCTCCGGCTCGATCCCGCCCTTCCGCAGGGACTCCTCCACGCTCTGCGGCACGGTGTACGGCATGTACTTCTCCACCACGCCCTGCACAATCGGCGGGAACGTCGACGCATCGCGCCGCAGACCGAGGTCGAACACGAGGTGCTCGCCCGAGGGCACATGCCGCAGCGAAAACGCGAGGGAGGGCGCGACGACGACTTCGTCAGGGGCGGCGCCCGTCATGAATAACTGCAAGGGGAGGTGCATGATACCCGCCTCGAGGGCGGAGACCTCGATGTACGCCTGATCGGCCTTTGGTGCTGGCAGAGGTTGTGGGGAGCTTGAGGCCATGACTGATACCCACCGAGTGCGCAAACAGGGGCTTTGTGACTGCTTCACGCCATGGCTGTCGCGTTATATACCTGTCTCACACCATGCACGCCTAAAAGGACCGCCGCCGCCGGCCGCGTTCGTTCTTGGGCGCAACACTGCCATGACAGATCCGATGGTAGTCCATGCGAACACATGACGGATATTACGCAGACTTGCGCATGGACCCACAGAAGAACATCGTCAGATCAAGAGGCACAACGATGCGATCCTGCGATTACTCACCTTCAGTGTGATATCGCACACTAGGTGCCGCAAGGATTTGCAATGGAGGATCAACACGGCGTGTATTTCAACGATGCGAGCCTTATGCTCGGAACATTGATAGCCTTCCAAACGTACAGGTAATACATGCGAGTCGTAGGATACGTGAGTAGGGGAGAGCATAACGGTAGAAGGAGTGTTGGCAAGGTCGCGCGGAGGAAATCTAGACATGAGATGCAACAGGAGCAACAAAGTAAAGAAGCTGACGCTTCGAGCGAGATCTTGCAGGAGGAAAGAGGGTCAAGCGATTTACGGTCGTGAAGCGAAGACGAAGAGCGGAGGAAAAACAAACCATCAGCATGTACATATATCCAATGTATCGTCGAGAGAGGTCGTTCAAGCGGCGTTTACAAGCACCACGGACTCCCGCACTTCGCCCGCCCGCCGCTCGACCTCGTGGAACCAGTCGAGCGCCTTCTTCGCTCGCCTCTCCATCTCCTCCGCCCCATGCACCTCCCGCCCACGCTCGTCCATCGCCGCCCGGAAGCGTTCCTTGAGGTCCCAAGAAGCCAGCCGAAGCACCTTGCGCGTCTCGCGGCTGACACGAGCCGCGTGCGCGCCGACGAACGACGCGTCCTCGCCGTGCTCCTCGCCCTCCTTGACCAAGGATGCCTTGATCCGACGGCCGACTGTGCGCGGGACGGTACTCGGCAGCTCAATAATGAAGTACGCCGCAAGACCGATGGTGACGGCGCCGATTACTGGCGCCGCCCACCTACGCGCAGTTTCGTTCTCGAGCAGATCCCAGATACGCACGACGCCCTCAAACAGACCACGGGCGCCGAGCGTCTTGCCACCGACCATCGTAAGCGCTCCGAGCCCGACGGAAGCGTACCCCAGCGTGCTGACGGCCATGTCGTCATGCTCCTCGCTCTTGCCTTCGCCGAAGTGCACCCAGAATTGGTGGTGAACATCGAAGAGATCGAAGAAGGTGGTCTCGAGCATATCGGGGCGCTGCGCAAGACCAATGCCAAGGCCGTACATGCCACCAGCGACGACGGTACCAGAAGTCCTGCGGGACTTGCGGTTGCCCTTCTTGTCTGCACGAGCGGAGAACATGGCCTCGGGCATGAATACGCGGCGAGAGCGCTCGACGCCCTCCGGGAGGTGCTCGTCACCGAGTTGCGAAATCTTGTTGACAGCCTCGGTAGTGACTACGCGCGCTTCGTCTTCCGCAAGCTTGACGGCCGCATCCAGACTAGAGAGGAGAGCACGGCGAACTTCGCGCACGTAATCCCAGATGCCGAGGAGTCCGGGGTAGGAAGGAAGGGTGATTGTCGGCAGGTCGACGCCGAGCTTGCCTTGGCCGACGCGCTCGACAGCGTCAGAGAGCAGCTCCTTGGTCCGCATGCGAGTTCGAGAGGCGCCGTGCTCCTCCACCGATTCAAGGCTCTCCTCCAATGTCTCCCGACCGTTCTTCATCTTCTCGAGCACAGGGCGCACCCGCTGAAGATCCCTCTGCGCGCGGTCAAACTCGGTCTGAGCGACGATGGCATTGGCGCCAACGAGGAGATCAACGTCAGAAAGCAGCTTGGTGAGGTAAGTGGACGCCGGCGCCAGCTTGGACTTCGACCGCTTGACGAGCACGAAGGAGCGTAGCGCAGACTCAAGGTTACTGAAGGAAGGTGTGTTCTCGTGCAGTGCCTGCTGGGAGTCGACGAAGTGGACCAGATCCTCCGCGTCTTCGTACGTCCGTGGACTGAGCTGTTTGATTTGCTCGAGCACGAGACGCCTGCACTTGGCCTTGTCGCGGATCTGCTCGTACTTGTTAACGACGATGAAGAGATACGCCTTCTCGTGGCTCGCGTTCATCAAGAACTCTTTTGCAGACAGGGTGAAGTGGTTTTCCGCGGATACGACGAAAACCACGACGTCGATCTCTTCCTGCCTGGCAAAAACGCGAGTGGTGTGGGTGTTGTCGCGATTGAGGCCGGGAGCATCGATGAGAGATATATCGACAATCCCGTTGCTAAGCAGCGACGCTTGGGGATCACGAGGATCTCTGAGGTACACCTTGAGCACCTGCGAGTCGTTCTCGTTCTCCGATACGATCGAGTCGAGATCGGCCAGGCTGGCCCGGGTAAAAGTGCTCTCGTCGGTAACCGAGTAGGGAACGCCTTCTTTCAGAATGTGGAGCTCCTCCTTCCCGTCGTTCTCTGTGGCGTCGTGGACCTCACAGAAGGCAGTCGTGCAAGGTTGCTGGTCCACGGGCATGATCTCACGGCCAAGGAGAGCGTTCACAAACGTGGACTTGCCAGCGTTGAGATCGCCAGTGACAAGCACCTTCGACGACTTGTCCTCAATGCGAGAACGGAGCTTGTCCAAGTGGTTGACGGCGTTCAGGATGCGGTCATCCAGCAGGTTAGCAATGGAAGACTTTTCGAGTTGCGCAACGAGAGCAGCGGGGGATGCAGAGGAGCCGTGCGGTCCGAGCTTGAGGTCCAAACGGAAAACGTGGAAGTCGGACGCCTCCTCAGGAGAGATCAAGCGATCGCCCTTCCTCTTCGTGTGATGGTGTCTCTGGTTCCTCCTTATCTGGATGGTGGCGAGGGTCACAGATCGGGTGAGGCCAGCCTTCGCAGGACTGACGATGACCTCCGCTTCAAACGTCGGGTCGTCGGGGAAGGAGAGGGAGCGGCGCATGCTCTTGCGGCGAGAGGAGCCTGCAGGTTCCGATGCAGCGGGCTGCGAGCGAAGCTGAGGGTAACGGACTACCCAAGCATCCTTGTTGAACATGCGCAGGTCACCGAGAATAGACTTTGTAGAGTCCAGTGCTTGCAAAAGTCTACGAGTGTGTTAGGACATGGATCCAGTGGTTGTACGTGCCGATCACAATCGCTTTACAGAGCTTCCCACAATTCAACATCATAGCCGGTGACACGCGTTGAAGCAGAGACATCGGCCATGGTGTTCAACAAAGCAATGCACATAGCTGGTGCAGTGCGAGCCCTGTTATGCGACTAGTTCTGGAGAATGCTCACCTGTTCTTATGCTCGACATATGCCTCCTGAACTCCTTCGTTCAGGTGTTGTTTGGGTGAGCTCTCCACAGTGGGCTGCGGCGACCCTACGCGAGCCGCGTTAGGGAAGTACGACAGAGCCATTTTGTTTCACAGAAACCGCGCTCGTAGTCGCTGCAGCAGCAGTTCAGCAAGCAGTAGCAGTCGTCGTGGTCGTCGGTAGTGAAGATGGTGCCGAGCGTTCTCGACGCCGGCCTCGTGAGCAGGTTGTCATGATAATTCAGCATTCTCACGCCGCTATGGGTCGGAGAGTCAACTTCTGAACTCGGCTGGCCGTGCCGTGCCCCTTGTGAAGTATCATAACGAGCTCCGACACAAAACTACTCATCTCCGACCCCCGAAATTCCCCGATCACGGCACTGGACTTATGATTCTACCCCGCTCTCGAACCACTCCAGTCTCTTGCCGTCTATTGCACATGTCCTGTTTGTCAACACGATGATTCCCAGCACCGAATCAGCCACTGCACCATTCAAACTATGCAGAATGCAGCGCTTGAGAGGCAGTAAGTGGTTCTACTCCGTTTGCCGCAGAAGACGGTAAGTGGCTATCTATGTCGTCTCGTCGATGGGCTGAAACGGCTTGAAATTGCGGTGTGCAGCACTGTACACAATCCTAACGGGCAGCCCTGCCAGAGTCTATTGCAGCGTTGTCATGGGTTTTGCTTCCGCCTCACTCACATTGTGACCGCTGGTATCTGTGCAGCTGTCGACGATGATCCTTACGACGACGGCGAATCGACGACACAGTCAAAGTGGTCCTCGCGAAGTCCAAATATGTCCATCTTTTAATTCACTCTCACTTACACGCCGTTGAAGCGAACGCTTGCTTCATGAAAGCCTCGCGTGGGTAACATTCGGCATGCTGAACGCTGAACGCTTCAACTTCTAGGTCACGCAACGACCGATATGTCCCTCTACCTACGTGCTTCCCCGTCCATCGGTAGTGTCCATCAGGTCCTGCCAATCGGCTGGGTGGACGAAGAGAACGATCCTCTTCTGTTCCGCCACGCTTCGGCGGGCTCAATACGTCGGTGGTGCCTTTCCTTGTCAGGGCGCCGGGTCGGCTTCATCTCGAATCAGGGACAATCATGTACGTTCCGGGCATCTCTAAGAGAGATGAGGGACAGAGCACAAGTTGCGAAGCGTGATGCGTGTGTACTACGTTATCCATATTTGGGGAGAACGAGACAGCTGTCAAGGACGTGCGCGTTTGGACAAGCAAATACTTCTGCTTTTACAGAAACCACACACATAGCTCGCCCGCCGTCTGTTGATCCTGTAGTCTGTACAGATGGCTGCGTACGGAGCCTAGAGCGTCTCAATGCTCGTCATACCCATGTATATCTCGGCATTGCTGCATGGCCCGCTCCACAGCGGTGGTTTCGGCGTACGATGGGATCATAGCTGACAACTATTCCGAGCACTCCGAGTCGCCGACAGATCAAAGGCGTGCCTCGACCGCCCACACGGCTTCCTGCCCTCTCTTCCTCCCCCTTTGCCCCCGCCCGCCTCGTCCCCGCAGGTATAGGTACCTATCAGTTCATTCATTCAATGACGGCGATTGAGATACTGACAGCCATGATACGTTGTGCTCGGCAGTTCACCCGTTCAGGTCCCGGCGCGCTCTGTGGTAGTTGCAGATTCTGTGCCAGTGCTCGCGCGTGCGCGCGCGTCTCCGTGCCTGCATCCTAAGATTCCTGCTGCCTCGCAGACCGGCGGAATCACCGCAAGGGCCGTCTTATAACAGCCAATAGAGCTGGCTGGCGCGCACGTCGGACTGTCCTCACTCTCCCCCGCATTGTGCCAGTATGTTCTCCCCTGCCTGGGCTGCGTTTGCGTCATTGCTCCTGCCCGCGGCAGTCCTCGCCCAGTACAACCTCGTGAAAGAGTATGCGGGCCAGTCATTCTTCGATGACTGGACCTTCTACAACCATTGTAAGTCCACCTCTGCACCGAACGCGCTCTTATAGGATACTGATTGTTCGCTTCAGTCGATAACCTCACAAATGGCAATGTCAAGTACGATCTCAGCTCTCTCTTGTGAAGGGTGAGATCTCACAAGCGCTGACGTACTGTGCAGTTTCCTTGGGGCCACCGATGCCTTTGACGATAAACTGGCTTTCATCAACGAGGCGGGGAATGCCATAATGAAAGTAGACAACTCCTCGACGTTGAAGTTCAACCAAAATCGGAACTCCATCCGGATATCCACCAAGGACCAGTTCACCGTTGGTTCAGTGTGGATAGCAGACATCCGACACGTTCCGTACGGTGTACGTGTTCATATGTATCCTTGGTGTAATGTTGTTGAGACGTCATCTTGACAGTGTTCCGTGTGGGGTGCCTTCTGGTCTTCAGCGCCAACATGGCCACTTGGAGGAGAGGCAAGTTCAATACCTCGCACTACGCCCGACATTCTCATGTTGACACTACCCTGCACCAGATTGACACCTTCGAGGCCGTGAATCAGGACTACTACAGCCACATGGGCCTGCACACCAACCCCGTGCGTCATCCACCCCATTTCGTCCCGCTACGTCCGGACACGAGCCGTACTGACATACCCGGTTCCGCTCACACAGGGCTGCACGCACTCGAGCGACGCCGTGCAATCGAGCAAACTCATCAACTCCACGGACTGTTCGGTTCAGGCGAACGGCAACCAGGGGTGCATCGTCTCGAATCCTACACCTTCGTCGTACGGCGCAGGTGTGTGTCACAATCTCCGTTGTTCCGAGGCGTGCGCGCTGCCAAGATCTCCGCTAATCCTCTTGGATCTTAGATTTCGCTCTCACCGGCGGCGGCGTGTACGTTACCGAGTTCGCGATTGACGGCATCTCGTGAGTCCATTGTGCGCTGCACTCGGTGTACGGAAGCACGTCCTAATGTCCGTTTCTCGGTATCAGCATTTGGTATTTCAACGTACGTGGCGTTGTGTTGGACGTAAGTGAATACCGGAACTGAGATCGACTGTTACCTCCTCCAGCGCAGTTCCATCCCTAGTGTCCTTCAAGGGAACGTCAGCAGTATCAACACGCAGCAGCTCGGCATTCCCGTCGCCAATTGGCCAGCGGATGACTGCGCGATAAACCAGTTCTTCCAGCCACAAGAGCTCGTCTTCGACATTACGCTATGCGGAGGTGCGTGAACCCTCCGACGGACGCGGTGCCGTAGCACTGACATCATCCCTCTTCTCTTCGCTGCTCAGACTACGCGGGAGCCTCGAGCGTGTTCTTCGAGACGTGCACTGGCGTCTGCTACGACGACTGGGTCCTCGGAGATCCGTCGCACTACGATACGGCTTACTTTGAAGTGTCGTATGTGAGAGTGTACGGGCAGCCCGGCGAGCTTACCGTGCTCCAAGGCTCCAGTGGACGTCGCTCCGCGGAGGTGCAGACGGTGGCTGCGCTCTTCCTTTTCGCTCTGGGTAGCCTATATGCCTTTGCGCAATTCCTGTGAGCAACTCCTGACCCATGCACGCGGTACGCTACGCTTCTCGTCTTTCCTACTACCTTCCTCCGTTGCTTATTGCGGATTAGCTTTTGTTGTATAACTACGGATGTTGCTACTACTAGCCAAGCGCGCTGGATGTATACCACTAGACTCCGCGGACAGTACTACAGTTCTAGCTGTGAACATTCACACCGTTGACGTCCGACAGCTTCCTCGTTCGTATGTTGGCTGCTGTCTGTGGCGTAGATAAGTGCAGATTGCCATCAAGTGTCCGCTGCCACCGTTCGCAATGGGGCCAATCCGGATGCTGGTGCTAGCGCCATCGGCCTCGGAAGATCTGCTCGGCCGCAAGTAGCCTCTTTGACGCGCGCTGCGTACGGTGACATCAAGCCTTCGCACCTTCGTTCAACCCGTCCGTTAAGCTGAGCGCGCTCTCGACAGAGTCATTCCGGTGCGGTCTGTGCAGTGTGGACGGATAATTGCAGGGTTGGCGGCGCTCAGGTTACGCTGCCAGCCGGTGGTCAATGTTGCAAACGCCCCAGGTTCCGCCTCCTCCGCTCTTCCTCGGCTGACATCAATCAATAATCAGCGGGTCTCCCTAGCGTCGGAGAGCCTCCGTCTGCAGCGTGGCGACCCGATCACGTACTCTGTTCGTCTTTACCCGCCCGCGCGCCCGCAATGAGGGCCTCAAGTGTGTCAGCTCGCATCCCAACGCGGCTAGCAGATTTGAATGTTGCCGTAACGGAGCAGACCGCCTTCCTACTTAGACAGGGGTCCTGCTCGTGTTCGGACCCAGCCAGTTTTCCTTGCACCGTTCGTGCCAGTGCCACCCCCTCTTTCCTCCTTCTACGCAGAAGAACCGGTACCGTACTACGCGCACTACGCGTCCTCCAGTGCTATGCCGACCGCGGCGTGCGATACACCCCAGGGTATCCTCAACACCTCGGCGCTGTTCAGCGTCGAGGGCATGGTCGCCGTCGTGACGGGCGGCGGAACAGGTGAGCTCGGACGTCCATTTGTAGGCTGAAGCGTGCTGGCCCAGTCAGCCCAGCCTCGTCCTGCTTTTTTCGCTGTCGAACCCGCGCCGCTGATCACCTTGCGTTTCATTGCACAGGCATCGGTCTGATGATTGCGAAGACCTTGGAACATAACGGTGCGGTCGTATACATCGTCTCACGGCGACTCGAGGTGCTCGAAGCCGCCGCGCGGGAGCATAACGTGCGTAGATGATGATCCTCGCGCAGAACCCGCCCTCCGCGCCTCTTCTGCATGCGATCAGCACCGAGCTGACGCGCCCACATTCATGCCCCACAGCGACACGGGAATCTCGTTCCCCTGCAGGGCGACGTCACGTCCCGCGAATCGATGCAGGCCGTCGCAGACACGATCCGCCAGAAGCACGGATTCGTGAATCTGCTCGTGAACAATGCCGGCATGGCGAAGAACTTCCTGCCCAAGCTTCCCGGGCCCGGGCAAGCTGACATGAAGAAGTACCAGGAGCTGCTTTGGAACGCCGGTCCGCCCAACGAGTTCTCGGACGCGTTTGACGTTAACGTCACCGCTGCCTGGTACTGCGCCGTCGCCTTCCTCGACCTCCTCGACGCGGCGAACAAGCGGGGCAACATGCCAGGCGTCACGAGCCAGATCATCACCGTCAGCAGCGGAGGAGGCTTTAGAAAGGACGACAAGGTGTTCAGCGTGCCGTACACCCTCAGCAAAGCGGCCGCGACGCACCTGGGCAAGATGCTCGCGCACTTCCTCAAGGACTGGAATATCCGCAGTAACGTCGTCGCGCCCGGCATATTCCCATCTGGTGCGTTTGGCTGCTTCCGTCCCGATTAGGCAGCGATACTCACCAGCAAGGGTAGAAATGACAGAGGGGTTGATCAACGACCAGTATGTCGCGGCGGGCGTGCCACTCGGCCGGGCGGGCGACATCAACGACATTGGAGGTCTGATCGTCTTTCTATGCAGCCGTGTATGTCCTTTCTACCATTCGTTCCAAACTACTTTCTAACACATATGGCAGGCGGGTGCGTATATGAATGGCACGGTCCAGCTGATAGATGGAGGTCGTCTTCTGCTTTATCCGTCAACATACTAGGACTGCGCTTTCTCACTTGACCTTCGCATGCTATCACTGGATACGACATATCGTAATATAGACCACAAGCAAATTGTAGTACAGCACATGATCCTCCCTGCGTTGCGTACCCATCTCCGTTATTGTATCTATTGTACATCTTCATATTCGCGCATCTATCGAAAGAGCCAATCCCATGTACTCAGTGCTCCGACTTCGAGTGCGCATAGGTCGCTTCGAGTCGTGATTTGACATACTCGCCGGCGGTCACAACCTCATACTTTGGCGGACAGTCTTCAGAGACGCAGCTCGGAAGGGCCTCATCGTCCATATGAGTTTGCCTCTCATTAACGTCGTCATGACCAAGTCGGATTGCTTACCTCGAGCTTCACGTCATAGTCACTGCCAAAGAATAATGGCATTGAATACCGTTCGACGCCCGAGCGGTTCACTGCCCGGTGTACGGTGGACTTGAAGACATCGTCTGAATGTGCAACATGACATGGATATGTATTCGGAACGAGTTAAGCGAATTCAGGGGCCACTCACTTGTCCACCGGGCAAATTGGTCTCCGAGGCTGCGGGAGATATTCAGGGAAAGTCACTTCAGATGCAGTAGCGTCCTGATCCTCACTTTACCACCAGTGTACCAGGGATAGGCACGGCATCGATCCACTTCCCGTCATTGTTCAAGACCTGCAAGGCAGGCACGTCATCTTGCCAAAGGATTGTGAAGCACTACTTCGCAGTCAGCGCCGAGCTGTGTTTTGCCATCCAAGCCATGAAAGACGACGTACCTCGTAGCTAGGTTAATGATTCAGAGGACATCAGGTTCAGAGACACTTGTGTCACTACTTACTCGGTATGCGCGCCGATCCCCTCGACGCGGTCATCCACCTCTCCTGTCTGAGGTGGATAATATAACAAGCGCATGATCGCCGCGGGCTTCGTCGTCTGCGCGAGCAGTAGCGTAGGTCAGAACAACGGAGCCGCGTCACCTCCGCCAGACACATCACCTTGTCGTCAAAGAAATGCTCGGGCAGATCTAAGGCGAGAGCGAACAGTGGGAACAGTGACTTGCCCAGCTTCACTGCAGCATGGCTGGACCACTGTCAGTGAAGTTCTAGTATGGTCTGCGCCCGGGCACGCACTAATACGCGAGGACGGCCTCCCTGAATCCGGGCAAGTCGTCTGGCCAGACGTTCTCTCCGGTCATCGCGCCGTCATCGAGACGAGTCTCGCCCGAGAAGTCTTCCCATCCGATGTCGAAGCCCTCGTGTAAGTCACCTCTGTTCTTCGGGTTCGTGTTCTCGCCGAGGAGCGCGGTGTAGCCCTTGAAGTTCGCGCTCTTGTGAATGTCGAGTGCGTCTTTGGCGGACTGCGGGAGTGCGAAGAACCGCTTCGCGGCGGCTACCGCGTTGGAAATTACCTCCTGTGGAATGCCATGGTTCTTCACTTGGAGTCGGCGAGTGTGTTATGAGTCCCATAGTGTGCGAGGGTGCGATATGGGATGGCGGAGTACCCACCATAAAAGAATCCTACGTTGATGCAGGCATCACGAATCTCATCCGCAAGCTTCCTTCTTGCCGTACTGCCAGCATGCGCTCCTTCTAGGTTTCTGGAATAGCATACGGACCAGTCAGCATACCAACAATTACAGAGGGTCCCTCGTAGATGGGCACAAGCGCCATGAGATTGGCAATACTACATAATGGGTATCTCCTCGAATGTACTTTCGGTGCGAGTCGACGCAGACAAGAGTGGTGGCTGCGGATACGAGGACATCTGAGATACTACAGATCGAATATGTGAGGCGAAGTCGATTCACTTTGACTTGCCGCAGAGCAAGCGTTGTGAGCGTCGGTCATCAAGAATATCACGATGATTAGCGTTACATACAGTAACGGCCCTTTCTGCACCGTCACCGGCCCCAGCGGTGGCTGTGGCACGCTGCTCCAGCCTCGGCGACGGTGGCAGCACTGGCAGCACGCAACCATCTCTACTCACTGTGTCTGACTCTCAGTCAGTATCTTCAATAGAAGCAATGCAGTTGGTATACTACGTGGTTGCAGAATCGGTGACGATTAAGATTCAATACAGTAGCTGAGCACACCGGTTCGTTTACTACTTCTTTCCCTGGATATGACTATCGGGTAATGACTTCTGCAACACCACCAGGTCCCATGTGATGTGTAGGATTCAACCTCGCATTGGTTAGTGTCGCTCAGAAGCATCCACTTACACGCCCAAAAACGTTCATAGAAGTAACCCCAGCGGAGACCATTGTATGTGCTACCTGCCGGAGACTCCTCGCGCCCGGGTTCTGCTCACGCTGTCAACCATAGTTGCGGACGAACCCGCATATGCTCTAGCGGCTGCATATTGTGCATTGGTCGCGTGCTGTCATTGAGGCTGTCAATGCCTGGCGCCGGAGCTCTGCACATCCGGATGGCTTACATTTGCAGTATTTATACCGAGTGGAGTTCCCGAGCACTCGAGCCTAGCTTGGACGGCTCTCCTCAACAGACCGCAGCGTAGGCGTGCAGGTTCTATTCTCCTTGTCCCTCGATGGCTGCCTCCAACTCGACCTCCGGGCCAGGTAAGTGTCAACCACGCTGGCTTGTAATTCCCCAAGGCTTATGAGGACGCCTATTTGGCAGGTACAGGGCCGACTGTATCCAGCCTCGACATTGCTGAAAACATCACCAACTTGCGTTGGGTCGAGAATGATTTCATATTCTTCGTCGATATACCCTGTACAATCTTCAACGAGCACCAGCTTATGCTTCCCTCAAGAGCCTTCCCGTCTACGACCATAGCTCATCCTCATGCTGCGGTCTCCTTACATGCTCTGACAACCGCGGTGCTGGAGGATCTGATGGACGCCACGATCTCTGATCAGGTCCTCCTCTGTAAGTCTCAGAGTACTGCCGCCACCCAGGCTATCTCTGGTGATTCCCTCTCGAGGCTCATCGTCCCTTGGGCGCGGAAGATGTATGCGTCCCGTAACGACGATCATGAGGCATTCGCTCGCGCGGGGAAGCGCGTTACGGAGACTCTGATTACAGCAATAGCCGCCGTGGAGGAAGGCATCTTCCGCAAGATCCACTCCTTCATGGACCACCATGCGCCAGAGCTCGAGGCCCTCTACGCCCTAGTCAACTTCCTCTCCTCTCTCGGTCGATGCGCGCGCGCAGTCTGGGTAGATGACAGCGCGCGGGCCAAGCTAGAGGGCGATACGCTGATGTACCGACGCTCCTTCGACATCTTCCAGCAAAAGCTGCTCGAGCTCTGGGGCGCGCACTTCTTGCTTGCCGGCCATCTCGGCGGCGGGCTCCCATTCCTTTCCTACGTCCTCAGCTGCGAGCCCCCGAGGAAGATGGTCCCGAAGGTCGATACCAAGAAATACGAGACGCGACACACCACCGCTGACTGCACCTGCGAGTTCGTGCGGCCTCCCGCCACAGACGTATACGATCTCCTCAGGAAAGGCCAACTCCCCGTCGTCTCCTTCGACGGCTCCAAACTGTCCGTATGCGGCGCGACGCCGTATTCGTACGTCTCCATCTCTCATGTTTGGGCGGACGGTGTGGGAAGCAACACCGAGAAAGGCCTCCCGCTCTGCCAGGTCCGGCGCATCTCCGAGCACGCGCACGCCCTGAACCCAGGCGGCTGGTTCTGGATGGACTCCCTCTGCATCCCGTCCGACGAGAAGATGCGCACGGCGGCCGTCCGCCTCATGGGCAAGACCTACCGCGAGGCCGGGCAGGTCGTCGTGTTCGACAGCGACGTGCGCACGTTCTGCGCGCGCGCGTCCCCGGTCGAGGACCACATCCTCCGCATCGCGACCTCGGGCTGGATGCGCCGCGTGTGGACGCTGCAGGAGGGCATGTTCGCGCGCGAGCTCTGGTTCGAGCACGCGGACGGCCTCGTCGACTGCACGGCGTTCAACGGGCCCGCGTACGACGTCGCGCTGCACTCGATCCCGCTCCTCGCGCACCGGACGCGGGACGACGGCGCGCGGCGGTTCGAGCGCGTCACGTCCACGGTCGCGACGTGCTCGCTGAACGACGTGGTGGGGCTCATACGCTACCGCGCGATCAGCAGACCCGAAGACGAGCCCGTCGCGATCTCGGACATGCTCGGCGTCCCCTCTGCCGCGCTCGTCGACTTCCCGACGAGAGACGAGCGGATGAGGGCGCTCTTGTTGCACCTCAGGACCTTCCATCGCACGACGGTCCTGAACGGCTGGTGGTGCGAGAGGCTCGCGCTGGAGAACTTCAGGTGGGCGCCGGCGACCCTCACACAGGTGCTATGGCCCGACGACCCGAAGGACACTCGCCTGGTGACATGTACTCCGGAAGGCGCGTTTGCCGAGTTCTCCATCGTCCGCTTCCCGCCCGTCGAATTGGGCATCAACTACGGAGTCGTCGTGTTCATCATCGATGACGATGACACTGAAGACGAAGACGCGCTGAAGACGAAGCTCAAGACAGTCAAACCCGAGTCGTGCCGCATCTTCCACCTCACTTTGTCGCCTTACCTCTTCCGGCAGCCCAATGCCGAGACCCAGAGGCTCGTCATCAACGCCGTCCTCCTTGGACGCAGCCTCGACACGCACAAGCTGGACGGTGGGGGCGTCGCCGCAGTCTTCGCCGACGTTGCCGAGGGAAACAAAACGTCGGAAAGTCCGCTGCACTGCCAGTTCGTGACGATCGGCAGCGCAACAGACGGACTGCCGGACATTGCGGAGTCCCAGCATAGTAGAACTTACTGGGCTCATGTTGCGGGGCGCGAGATTGTCTACGGCAAAGTCAGAGTCACTTAGTGGCCGGGCTCCCAGAACACGAACATTTGTCCGAAATCAAGGGCTCGAATACTCTTTGCAAACAATTGTGTAGTGGGTGGCACCCGAAGCCTGTTGTCATGGTCAGGACATAAATAGAGGATGTGGGAGCCTATTTACACGTCAGATTACAGCTAGCTAGGCATACACACGCGATCCAGAACAAACACATCACGTTCACTCTCGGGCCAATATTGCGGGGGATACGTCAACACTTGCGATTCAAGAGTGATAGGTAAAAGAAGAGCGGGGCGCACGCGGCCGGGCGGGATGGTATCGAGGAAGGGTGGAATGGGACGGTGGGGGAGACGCGCCGCGGCGGAGGATACTAGCCAAATAATAAGTGGAAACTGAAGTCGAGAAGAGTAACGCTTTGTTGGCCCCTGGGGCCGAGTGTCCGTGTATGCATCCGCGCCGTCCCACGTCTAAGGTCCGGTTTGTCGGGAGCAGCATGGACGTTTAAGACGAGGGCGCGGGGGTAGACGAGCCCGACGGAGAGTCGATGCCCATCTTCTTGCGCACGACCTCGAACGTCTTGAGCATCTTCCTGCGGGCGCCCAGAGCAGCGACGCCCTTCGCCTCGAGCGCGGCCTCGTCCATGACGACCATGTCGCGCCAGTTCATGCCCTCAAAGTTCGGCGTGTACTTGTGCAGGCGCAGGCTCCGCAGCCACCCGGGCACGTCCTCGAGCAGCTTCGGGTCGACGTCCTCATCGTCCTTCTTCTCCCGCTGCCCCGGCGACTTCGAGCTCCCGCTCCTGTTGCCCATCCCGCTCCGGGGGCCGCGCATGTTGCCTTGGTTGCCAAGACCCATGCCGGCGAACGCGCCCAGGCCCGGCTGGCCAAGCTGACCGAGCTGACCTGCGGCGGCCATCTGCATAGCAAGCATTTGCTCGGGGGTGAGGCCCATGGCGGCGAGGTTCGATACGTTGAACATGCTGTTGAAAGGGCTGACTGGCGCCATGCCTGCAGCGGCGAGGGCAGCCATGTTGAACCCTCCGGTAGCGGGAAGGCCAGCGAGCGCCGGGTTGGCCATGCCCATGTTGAAGCCGCCCATCCCGAGGCCGTTCATGCTGCCGTCATCGCTGAACCGGCCAGACGTGTTCGAAAGAGCAGGGCTGCGCGCGCCGCCCCACCCGGCCTGTCCCCCAAACGCGTTGAGGTTGCCAGCCCCGCTGGTGTTGCGCATTCCGCCAGAGACATTGCGCTGGTTTCCGTTGTTGTGGCCCTGGTTGCCGTCGTCGTTGTCGTTGTTCTGGTTCCCCTTCGAGGGGCGGTTCATGCGCTTCGGCGGGTCCGAGATGAGGGGCACGGAGGCACCGCCGGAAGCATTCCAGTCGTTAAGCTTCTGCGCAGCCGCATCCAAGCTCTGGTTCGGGTTGCGAGTGTCCTTGAAGATCGGGATCAGAGGAGTGTTAACCATGCTCGCCCAGCTGCCACCAGGCATGGGGGAGAGCTGATCGCCCTCATCGCCACGGGGCGACTTGAGAGCGTTGGCAAGACCAGAGAAGTCGGTGCTCTTGGGACGCGAAGTACCGTTCGCAGAGGGAATGGTAATCTCCTGCGCCGGCGAGGAAGAGCGCTCGTCAACCTGACCCAGCTGGCTAGAGCCCGAACCCCACGTGTTCCGGTCGCCGATGGTGGACGAAAGGGCTGGAGCAGAAATGCGATGAGCAGCATTCTTCGCATTCAACTTGGCGCGCTGCTGCGCAAGGGTGCTCGCGGGGTCGTTTCCGGAGTTGTTGCTGAGATTGTTCGCAGAGTCGGGAGAAAGGAACGACGACCCGGAGAAGTTACGGGTGGTGGGGAGAACCAGGGAGATTGGACTTGAAGCCCGGGGACTTCAGGTTCATTTGAGCCAGCTTGGCCTCCATCTGACTTTGCATGGAACCTGTAACAGACGCGATCAATACTAGCGGTTGACTGCTAACGCCATTGGTGCCTACCTCCAACAGCAGGGGAAAGCAGAGCAGTCATAGGGTCGGACCGAGCCATCTGCTGGAGGACGGTGATGAAGAAACGAATTTGGAACCTGCGTAGAATGTTGCAAAAGGACTGTAAAGAGCGGCTGTGCGCTCGGCTTCGGAGAGAACCTTGAACCCTGCATATTATTGTCAGCAGATAGATCAACGAGTTGCTTGCTTCGCCAGAGAGTGCTGAGGCAAGCGCCCGAATCCCAAGGACAGCCATAGGGCGCGCAAGTCCTAATCAGCGTGTCGCCGCCAGCAGCAGGAGGCGCAATGCGATCGCAGCTCTCTGATGAAAGACCGCAGGCCGACAGGGAGACCGCCAGACTGCTTGACATCTTACTAAAGACTATACTCACATTGCTCGATGGCACTGAGTTCCTCCTTGAAATTGACGTCCAGAGAGGCAGCAGCCATTTCTTCCTACACAAGGTGTGAGAAACGCACGAAGATGTGCCCTATTATCACGGCCGACTTACCAGCGTCGCCTCATAATTCTGAAAAGTCTCGAACCATTGGTCGATAGCCTCGGCTGTGGGCAATATGAGCCTCTGAACATGCATGCAAGCTTGGTGAGAAGGAGACCGACCTTCCGGGGTTTGGAACATGCCGGCGCTGCCCAAGAGCTCGCTGGTGGGCCTTGCGCTGTTGTTGTTCGCGCCCGGACGTGGGGAGGCCGGAGGAAGCCCGCCCTGGGAACCAACTGGGCGAGCGGAGGGGCCCATGGAGGCACGGAAGTTGGGGGACCTGCCGCCGGCATTGCCACCAGGCGCGGGGGAAACGCTAGGGCTGGGAGGTGCAAGACTAGACATGTTTAGAGAAAAAGCTAAGGACTGCAAGTCGACGTCGAGTCGGGGGGATGGCTAGAATCAAGCGACACGGTTCGAGGGGCGTGCAACGATGTCTAGACAAGACCAGCGGAACCTGCCGGTCTAGGAAATGACAAAGTCTGGTAGAAGACTGCTCGCGACGGCGAAGGACGGCGACGGACGACGACGACGAAAGGGTCGAGGAGAACGGCGAGGACGATGAGGACGATGAGAGAAAACAACGGCGGCGAGGGCAAAGGCGACCTTAGTACGCTGGCACCACAAACACGCGCAAACATTCTCCCAGTCCATCACACATCTGTTTCCTTGCACCGCCCGCTTTCAGCTCCATCTTGTTCTCGTCCTACTGTACAGTAGCCCTCACACCAGTATCTGGTTTGATAGACACCGCATCGCCAACGCTTCTGTCGCAGCATGCCCATGCTCATCAATGTGGACTGCTCAGCGTCCCGGCCCCGGGCACCCCGCGTTCCTACTTCATTGGACACGACGTATGATCATCCACAAACTTGCCAATATAGGAGACAGCTTCAGCCTGTATCGTCCTGCATCTGCCTCGTTTTGATCGTCACGATGCGGTTGCAGTGAGGCGTAAACGTCCCGCACAACCTTCCCTGGACTACTGCGTCCACTCAATTCGACCTGTAAAGCGGAGAGTCCGAGACGGTCACAGCCTGAAGTCACAAGCCGAAGACATCGAGTACAAGTCCGAATCGTCATCAGCCCGTTTCCAGTACTGCCCGATTGACCATACGGTGTACCAATGTGTCAATCGCTGCATGCACGGATCTCGCTATGCGATGTCTTTTCGCAACCAGCATTGATTTTGACCGAAACATCGACACCGATGCTCGGGGGTAGCCTCAGCCGTCATGCACATGGTCTAGGCATCCCTACTCTCTGCATGGGCCTCCGCAGTCATCTACGTCGTACGACCTTTGAAGGGTGTACTGTGGCTGTCGTCCGGTATCCAAAGCCCGCCCATGCGGTTATGGGTCGGGTTTCTAGCTTTCGGAATTGCTCGTCTGTTTGTGCAGTGGATCTGGTGTAGTCTCAAGCTCCAAGTACATTGATGGGCATATTCTGTAAAAGTGTAAACTACTTGAACTCAGGGGAAGGCATGCCATCGCCTGACTGCCCGGGACAGGCTCCTGGTTGATGGAGTCGAATTGATAGTGTATGACAATGAAGTATGCGTAGAGCTGTTGGCTGTATTGAAGTACTTGGTGCCTCAAAGCTCTTGCAAATTGACCAGCGGAAGGATCAACAATCCCAAAGCGATGCAATTGCGACAACGAAGCATACTCCTTGACCCCAAGGCTAGCACGTACAACAAGATCTACCCAAGAACGACACGAGCGATCAAAGCTTTTTCTTGCCCACGACCGCATCCTTCGCGCTCTTCGCGGCAGGCTTGGCCGAGACCACCTTCTCCTTCTTCTTCTCAACGCCCGCGACGCTCTTCTTCTGCTTCAACTCCTCCGCGCTCAACGAAGGCGCGGGAGTGCCAGCCGCAGCAGCAGCAGCAGCAGCCTTGATCTGCTTGCGCTTCAGCTTCTTCGCAGGCGTCTCCTCACCACTGGCAGCAGCAGGGGTCGAGGCGGGCGCCTCAGCCTCCTTTGCAGGAGTCGCCGAGGGCGTCTCTGCGTTCGCGCCCTCCTTCTGCTTGCGCTTGCGAGGCTTCTTCCCACTCGGGGTATCAGCATCGCCCGCAGGAGTCTCCGCATCCGCCTTCTTGGCCGAGACGGGCGTCGCGGGTTCAGGCTGCACCGCAAGCTTGGAGATGGCGCTCGTCACCGGGGTCTCCGCAACGGCATTCTGGGCACGCTTCTTCCGCTTCCCGCTCGCAGGCGTCTCGGCGACGAGTCCGTCGGCGGGGGTGTTGGGTGGGTTACGGGGGAGGGCCGCCTGTGCGGCGGGAGTAGCGGCAGGATCCTCGAAGAAGTCGACCGCGGATGCGCGGCGCTTGTTCTTGGGCACGGAGGGTGTAGCCGGGGCGGCAGATGCAGGAGCAGGAGCAGAAGCCTCGGTGGGCTTCGCGGGAGTCGGGGCGGGAGCGTCGGAGGATTCATGAGCGGCGGCGGCGGATCCACGCGCCTTCTTCCGCTTCTCCTTCTTTGCGGGCTGCGCGGCCTCAGCGGCGGGTGCAGTAGCCTCCGAGGGTTTTGCGGCGTCGGACGTGGTAGAGGCGGGTTCAGTGGGAGCGGCAGCAGCAGCAGGAGCATCCGCGCCTGCTTGCGACTTTCTGCGCTTGCGCTTTTTCTCCTTCTCCTCGGACGATGGGGCCACAACCGACGCCTTCTCGTCCTCCTTGGACTTCGTCTCGGGGGTCGGGGCTGCTGCCGCGCCCGCGTTCGACTTGCGTCGTTTCTTCGCAGGCTCAGCTGCAGGTGCGCTAGCCGGGGCAGCAGGGGTGGTCTCCGAAGCCTTGGCCTTGGCCTTCGCCGGAGCAGAGGACTCCGCCGCCGCTTTCGCCTTCTTCTTGGGCTGCTCCCGCTCGACCTCCGGCTCCTCGGCCGCACGCTTCTTGCCCTTGCTCTTAGCCCCAGCTGCGGACTTGTTCTCGCCCTCCGAAGCGCTAGCCTCCTCATCGCCCATCTCCGCGTCCTCGTCCTCGCTCGCTCCGGCGACGAGGCCTTCCCACCGCCCACCAGCCTCCGCGCTCAGGTCGCACTGCCAGATCGGAAGCGCAGCGGACGAGTTCGTCTTGATGAAGAAGCTCTGGATGTTGTCCCAGCCGCCCTTGATGTGCTTCACGACCTCGGGCAGCGCGGTCTGCAGGTTTTCGAGCACCTGCGAGGGCTTTTGCGAGACGCTGCCGATCTTGATGGACCTGTATGAGAGCCGTGAGGGAGCGCTGAGGAAAAGGCGGTGAGATGTACATACGTGCAGGTCCCCTGGTTTTGGTGGAAGTAGGTGGACGAGATGGCCCGCTCGAGCTCGCTCTTGAGGTCCTTGCGGGTCATGCAGACAGGGATAGGTTGCCTAAGACCGCTGTCAGACACCAAGTCGCTCCCCTCACGTGCGTAGACTTACTTCTTCGCTTCAAAGAACTTTTTCCCGAGCAAGCCAGGGAGGAGAGGGACAACACGCTCGTCCGCCAGGAACATCCCGTTCTCCTTCAACAGCATGCGCCGCGCCTCAAACGGCTTCCACTTTCCCTTCAAGTGCTTGATATCAACAACGCGAGAGATGAACTTGATGCCCTTCTCGGCAATGAGGTCCTTGTACTCCCTCTGGGGGTCCTTGACGATGAGGCAGACGGGAGAGGTACGGGGATCGACGATGGGGTATTTCACAGGTCTGGCGTGAAACTGTCAGCAAAAGCCCGAGGCGTGAGGCATAAAATACGCACATCCTTGCAGGCTTGATCTTCTTCTCTGGGTGCATGAGCTTCGTGTTCACGACCAGCCAGACATTTTGCTCCTTGCCCGCCAAAAGCTGGGTCTCGGCTTTTTTCTCCTCAAACTTTGCAGCGTGGCTGATGAGGGCGTCGACAGCGCGCTTGCACTGTTGCACAGATACGTGGTCGTCGATGAGCTGGCTACTTGACATGTCGAGGAGGAAAGCTAAGAGCGACGGCGTCGAGGCGGCACAAACACACCAGCAACAAGCGCCGGGCGGCTGAAGTCGAAATCCCAAATTTCTGGATAGGTCACGTGATGCAACAGTACCCGTTTCCGATATGTACGGAGCTCATTCAGGCCGGTACTGTATAGTGATCGCGGTTTTGTACGTGAGCCTTGTGGGAACATCACGAAGCAATCTATGGTTACAAAAGTTTTCGACGACTGTCCTTGTATATACAGAAGAGGATGTGGAGATGCATGTGAATGAGGGTTGGGATGATGAGCGTGCATACGAATATATGTACGAAGAAATGTCGGTAAGAAACGCGTCCAGCCGCGTATGTGCTATGTACGATGTCATGCCAGGCGTGAAAGACGTGAATGTGCGTGAACTAGATACAGCAAGAGACGATGCAGGATGCAGGATGCTAGTGGTACAGAAATGAGATGCATAGCGATGATCGAAAGCAGATACGATGATGATGGTGGCGGCGGCGACAAAGGACGTGTGTGGTGTGCGTGTCGCACTCAATGCCATACCCATGGATCGCGGTATTCTTTCTTGAAGACCTTGGTGACAAGGCCGCAGTTGTCGCACGCCCGCTTTACCGACTCGTACATTTCGCTCGGGTACGGCTGACCGTGCGTCTCTGGGTGGCGGTCGCCGGCATAACCCCGCCCTCGACCGTTCGTGTGATACCAGCGCGGCTCTATTTGGCAATACTTCTTGCCAAAATTCGAGTTTGGGCAGTAGCACGTCCCTGTGGGTCGACATCCCAGTCAGCGTCTGTCTCCGGATCCGCATGACATTTCCATATCTATGAGAGGGGCAGGGCGGCTGCCGTAATCCTCGAGGCCGGTGACGTCCACGAGAGCCAAGATCCGCAGCGGGATAGTGGCAGGAGAACGGGCCTGAACCGCGGGGGCACTAGGAGGCGTAGCGACGTACCTCTGGAGTAGTGCGACTCGCATGAGCCACATGCCTGGTAACCGCAGTCTTTGCAGAGAGCGAGCCGACGACCTTCGCCAACCTTTGCGTTGCATCCGGTGCATTGACCCAGAGGTGGTCGTTTGGGCGGGGTCAAGGCAATCCGAGTGTTCATCTCGTTCAGCTTCTGGTGGATCTTGCACGACTGCCGGTGCACGCGCCAGTCTGCACCTTGGCACCTTGGTCTATAGAGCATAGTTCTCAATTCTCAAGCATGTCAACGCCTGAAGAGTGACTCACGAGCAATAGCGGGTCGTGCGACAGGCCGAGCAGGTATAAGGGGCCTCCTTCATGCAGACCTCGCAGAAGGCGAAGCCGCAACGGTCCTCCTCGAGCGGATGGGGCGGATCTGGGATGAGCATGGCCGCAAGAGTTATGATGACCATCGCACCCGCCAATGTTGACATTGACAGCAATAACATGGTAGCGATGGGAGAGGACTGGAGGTGGTGGTTCAGAACAACGCCGAACGGCTCGTTGGCGCTCAGGAGCTGGAGTAGGACAGCACTGGCGCGTGTGTCACATTCGTGACGCTACGCGTATACACGCGTCGCGCAGCGGAGTCGCGTCGGCGGCAGCAGCGAAAGTTCCCTACGACTTCCAGTCGAATAGCTCGGATGCTTACCCCAAAACCAGTCTTACAGTTCCTTGATTTACGCCTGATCACAGCAAGCTCCGAAACCAGATCATACGGTGGAACACAAGTCGTTGTACAATGCAGAAAAAGCGGTATCACCTGCGTCACATATACTAGGCATTACTGCAGTATTCCTTCTTCGTTGCAGTATTCTTTCTTCAAGACCCGCGTCACTTCCCCACAGTTGTTGCAAGCCCTCGGTTCGGACTCGTAGAATTCGTCAGGGTATTCTTCCCAGGGTAGGATTCTGGATGGCGATCGCCTTCGTACGGCTTTCCATCCCCGTCCGTATGGTACCATCTGGGTCCCATGCCGCAGTACTTTCTCCCGAAGTTACTGTTTGCGCAGTAGCAAGTGCCTGCAATGTGTTCGCAAGGAGATACCTCTGAGATGGCCGATCGGTGCTCACCACTGCTCTGGTCGCAAGCGCACGACTCGCAGACAACATAGCCGCAGTCCGGACACTCATCATCGCAAGGATAGTCCCTGGAGAACTTGGTGTTGCAGCCCGTGCATCTTTTGCTGTTTGGGCGCGCGCGAGGAGCTGCCGCTTGCGCTTCCTCGAACTGGTTGATTATTTGCTGCATCTCGCAACCCTTTTTGTGGGTCTTCCAATCCGCCTTCTGGCAGGCTTGCCTACAGGATCAATGCCATCAGTGGGTGATGCCTGACGCGAGACGAGGAATCGATGCGTACGAGCAGTAGCGCGCGTACTTGCACTTGGAGCAAGCGAGGGTGGCGTCCTCGTAGCAGACTTGGCAAGGCATACCCATGTTGGACGCGAATGCTAGAGGCCAAGTGGTGGTGGGAGGAGGAAGAGGGAGGTTCAAGCCACCGACATGCTGTAAAACGGGTCTCAAATGTACGATGGGTATTTTCCCATGCTAGCGTTTGGTAGCAGCCGGACTGCTACATCTGTCCCGTGAGGTCTGCACTGCACCCTGAGCCTCACGGATATTGCGGCGCACATACAGCACAGGCGTCCCTCGAACCGTCGCGTGCACAATCAGCTACGGTGACTTGCAATTGTTATACGCTCAGAAGCTCGAGGATGATGGATGCAAGATCGCAGACTCAGTAGGCAGCTGAAGTATACGACTGAGACCCCAGGGACTTGGTATAGCTTTGTTACCATTGTAGCAACGGCCCTCTGCCACTGCGCGGTTACTGCTAAACTCCTCTACCTCCGACCATCTGCTCGCCGCTCAAACGACCGGCAGTCCATGTCTGTCGTCGTGTGCTGAGCGGTGCCGCTGTGCTGACTAGGTCTCCTGCACCTGTCTGAACACGTTCGATCACGCTCTTTCGACACCCATCACGTTCCCTAGCACGACTTTCGCCATGTCTTCAACACCATCTAGTTCAGGTTCCAACAAGCTGCTCAATGCCTATGTGCGTGCTCGAGAATTGCTGTATTAATACTGCGGGAGCTTAAACTGGTCTCGTAGCAACTGGGAGATTCGTTGGGCAAGGGAGCCTTCGGGCAGGTCTACCGTAAGTATAACCAACCATTGCTTTCCCATGCTCGACTGACGCGTTACAGGTGCCCTAAACTGGGCTACGGGAGAGACTGTAGCTATCAAGGAGATTCAGCTCAGCAATATCCCGAAGAGCGAGATTGGGCAGATCATGGTGCGTCGTGTATGCAAACGAAGGAAGAATGCCTGTCTGATTGCGCACCCTAGTCCGAAATCGATCTGCTCAAGAACCTGAATGTGAGTATCCCTAGCTATCCACTCTGTCCATGACGTCTATCAGGCTTGTAGCTACGTGCTGGAGTGCGAATTATCCTTGCAGAACGGCTGGGTTGTACCTTCGTATGCGACCAGCGGACGTTCCATAGGCATCACTCTCTCCAGCAGGTCTATGGGGCTCTCCTCTCTCCAACCATGCGAGGGTCTCGTGGTGTCACAAGATCGGGCTCGTCCGCACACATTATGTGACTACTGCGGGCGTTCGCATCGTCCTTCTCTCGCACCCAATTTGTTGCAACTTTGCGCGCACACCTCCGATCACCGTTGCTGAGCATAGATCCCTTCTTAGCACCCCAACATCGTGAAGTACAAGGGGTTTGAGAAGACACGGGAGTACTTGTACATAATTCTAGAGTATGTGGTCTCCATCTTGTGCAGTCGTCCGCATTACTCACAGTATCATTAGGTTCTGCGAGAATGGCTCGCTGCACAATATATGCAAGAAGTTTGGCAAGTTCCCGGAAACCTTGGTCGGTGTATACATCGCGCAGGTGTTGGAAGGGCTAGTCTACCTGCACGACCAGGGTGTCATCCATCGCGATATCAAGGGTGCGAACATATTGACGAACAAAGACGGTTGTGTCAAATTGGCCGATTTCGGTGTCGCCAGCAGCACCGCTGCAGGCGCCGTGCGTGACGATGCAGTTGTGGGAAGTCCATACTGGAGTGAGTTAGCCTCTCAAGCTATCATCAAATGCTGACTGAATCTGAACGTGCGTAGTGGCTCCCGAAGTCATTGAACAATCAGGCGCAACTACCGCCTCTGACATATGGTCAGTATTATCAGCGTTCAATCTTGACAACAGGCGTTCCAAACTTATGCCGCGTATTCAGGAGTGTCGGTTGTACAGTAATCGAGCTATTGGAGGGAAAGCCGCCATATCATTTCTTGGACCCAATGCCAGCGCTCTTCCGGATTGTGAACGACGACAGCCCGCCTATTCCAGACGGTGCCTCGCCAATTGTCAAGGACTTCCTGTACCACTGCTTCCAGAAGGACTGCAACCTGCGCATATCGGCGAAGAAGCTGTTGAGGCACCCGTGGATGGTTGCGGCGAGGAAGCAAATGGCGGGTCACCAGAGTTCCAGATTAGCTGACGGGGCGACGAATGGAGTGGAGAAGCGACCCACGAGCAATTACAACTATGACGAAGCCGTGCTGAAGGTGCAAGAGTGGAACGAAGCGCTCAAGTGTACGTGTCTATGGGCGCATATAGCCGGACAAGGGCTGATTCTGTGCTACGCCAGCTCCTTCACGGCCTTCAAAGCATCCCGAGCGCAACCGCAAGATTTCAGCGCCTGGTCGACCTCTATCTCCTTTACCCTCTCCGACGAACCTTATTGCCTCAGTTCAAGCTGCATCGTCGCTTGGAGTACAGCAGCCATCGATGCTACTCGCGTCGCGAAAGCCAGGGTCACTGCCGAACTCCAAGCCTCCAGTTGCGTCTGGCCCGCTCGGGCATATTCGCGAGACGCTTCCGATGCCATTTATTCCTCCAACAACCGGAGGAACAGACGGATAACTGGGACGATGACTTCGAGGAGGGAATCTCGCTGACTAAGTTACACGGTACGTTCACCCGCTACTATAGTATTCTATTCCTCACGTCCCTCGTGTCTAGCTTTGGAGAAGGCTCCTCCAGAGGAAGAGAAGGTTGAGGCGGATGATAATGCCCAAACCATTCGGCCAGGTCGCAGCCCTCAAGGTCTTGGCAAGACGGTTCCTCTCCCAGTCGCCAAGCCTCCGGAGCCCCAGATTGCTCCCTATCGTTGAGGACTACTCGGACCTTGCGTTCGACGAGGACGATGAGAAACTGGAAGAGAAAGTTGCGGATTTCAAAGTGAGGGTGATAGACTATGCTCACCATACACGCACTAATGACGGCTTGGCAGATGAAGAATTCCTTCCGACGAGGGCTCTTCCATCCCAATGACATCAAGACCGTCGGCCTCGGACCGCCTTCCCCCGGTCCTATGACTGCGCCACTTCCCGAGCTGACCCACAGACGGTCTCGCCCGTCACTAAGTCCGATTATGTCCCCAGGACAGGGTCCATCCAGCGGCCCATCTTCTGCTCGGGCACATTCGCGGTCGTCCTCCTTCGTTGGTTCGAACTCGGAGTCGTTCGGCAGGTCGCAGGCGCGGCGATTGCACAGCGACTTCGGGAAGTACGCAGAAGATGATGACGAGGACTACGAAGATGTGTTCGGGAAGACGAACGGTACCTCGGCGCAGCCAATGCAAACATTGCAGCTCAACACGAGGTTATCGAACAAGTCTTGGGTTGGTCCCCTTGCTGAACTGTGCTAGCATCGTATGCTGAAATACTGCGTAGCTGGGTGACGAGGATGACGATGAGGATCCTTTTGCTGAGGTATGTAACCCATGCTTACAGAGTGCTGCTGTCCACTGACATCGGCACACAGATCGACGAGGGCTACGCAGAGGAAGATTTGGAGGCCAATTTGCAACGTGACAAGTATGCGCGCCTATGCAACACGGTCACCCAGCTCATAGACGAGCTTACGCCGTCTGCACCGGACTTCCAGCTGCGAGATGCTTGTGATCAGCTCGTAAGCACTTTATGTTGGTTCGTCTCGGAACTGTCGGCTAGATCAAATTCCAGCTCAACATCATACATGATACACCGGAGATGCAGTCGCAGCTTGTCTCTGCTCACGGGATGCTGGCCATTCTGGAGGTGCTGGAATCGAGGACATCACGCGACGTTACCTTGAAGCTGCTGCAGATCATCAATGCTGTAAGTCGTGTAGAGACCAGGCTGATGTGCATGCTAATATCTCTTTTCTCCTCAGCTCGTTACTGCTGACATGGGATTCTTGGAGAGTTTCTGTCTCATTGGGTTAGTTTTAACCAATCACTGTGCCGAAGACGATGCTGACCTTCTAACAGTGGTATTCCAGTCGTCATGGGTATGCGGATCTTCGTTCCATCGACTATTCTGTCTGACATGTATGATCAGGGTTCACCTCGAAGAAGTATCCGTCCGAGTGTCGCTTCGAGGCCTCTCACTTCATCCGCCTGCTCTGTCATTCGTCCGTCTTGACACTGCAGATGTTCATCTCGTACGTCTATCTTCTTTTTTATTCTTCGCACATTCCTGACATGGCGAAACGCCCCAGTTGCCGAGGATTAAAGGTGCTTGTCGATCTCTTGGACGAGGACTACACCGAGCAATCCGAGCTCGTCGTGCACGCCCTCAACGGCATCTGCAGCGTGTTTGAGCTCCAGAGCCCAACGACCAAGAATGACTTTTGCCGCATGTTCATCCGCGAAGGCCTGCTCGATCCCTTGTCGTCTGCCTTGCTGAACGTCATGACCAGCCGCGGGGACGCCGCCGCTGACATGAAGCGGAAGATCATCCAGATCATTCTGGTCTTCTGCCAAGTGTCGCAATCGGACATCCATGTACGAAACGCTCTCGGTACTCGCAAAGTCGTTCGGCGTGAGTATCCGTACTATCTCTCTCCCTTGACGACATCTCACTGATATTATTCTTCAGGCCTGCTACGAGCGTGCGAGTTGCTCCAGCCCGAATACCTCGTACATATGCTCAAGGCCGTGAAGCATTTGTCCATGAACGCGAACTTGCTTGAGGTGCTGCAGAACGCCAACGCGATTGAGATTTTGGTCAAGATTCTCGATGAGCAGAGCTCTGGTCCCTATGGAACGGTACGTCCGTTTTCGCGCACCTCAATCCGTTCATCGATTCTGAAGTCGCCGCGCAGGAAATGTCGAACCATATCTTCCAGACGTGCTACAATCTGTGCCGTTTGAACAAGTCTAGGCAGGAGGAAGCTGCGCAAGCGGGCATCATTCCCAGCCTCAAGCGCGTCATCGAGTCAAGCTCGCCGCTCAAGCAGTTCGCCCTGCCCATCCTCTGCGATCTCGCGAGTGCCGGAAAGAGCTGCAGGATTCTGCTCTGGCAGCACGACGGTTTGTCGATGTACCTCCGCCTTTTGGAAGATCCGTACTTCCAAGTCAGCTCGCTTGAGGCTATCCTGTCTTGGTGCGTTCTCTGCTGTATTGTTGTGGCTGCGCAGCTGAATCCGTCTTCAGGCTACAAGACGAGACAGCGAGGATAGAAGACGAGCTGATTAAACCTGATTCCCTGGATGCTCTGCTTCGCTGCTTCGTGTCTGCCAAGGCGAACTCCTTTGAGAACCTCCTCGATCCGTTCTTGAAAATCTTCCGCATATCTACGAGCATCACGATTGGCATGGCCAAGTCGCAGTTCTTCAAGCGGCTCATCGACAAGCTCGGCTCGAGCAAGGCCGTCGTCCGGCTCAACCTCCTCCGTATCCTCCGGACCGTCTGCGACGTCCACCCTAACCGCGCGATGCTCGTCGAGAAGTACGGCATATACGACATCGTCGCGAAGCTCAGCAAGGAGGACGTCGCGGTCCTCGTCCGGGAGCTCGCGAGGGAGATCGTCCCCACTCTCGCTCCAGCCCTCAAGCCTTCTGCGCGCCTGGCGAAGGGCATCGAGACCCCCAAGTCTGCGAAGGCGATCGCGCCGAAACGTATGAGGCGCCATGCATCCGAATCATTGGCTGGCAATTCCCCGGTAGGCTTCGGGACTGGCACGAATGGAGTCCGCCCCACAACCCGCAATGCGACTGGCAATGGAAGACCCCGGCATCAACTGAGCGAGGTGCCCTGGCAGGGGTCGGAGCGGCGTTAGTCTTCATGCTGTTATGTAACTGTACTTCTTCTCTAGGTTTCTATGCCCTGGTCGCTCTTTCGTTTGTTTGCTTTCGAGGTCATCAGCGTTGACGTTAACATCATCATGCACTTTCCTTTGGTCTCTCATCGCATCCACCGTTCGTTGCATCTATCCACCACATACCGTGCATCATCCTCATACCTAGAGCTGGCTTAATACTTGTAGTTTTGTCGATCCGCAAAGTTATTTCCGCTACCTTGGGTAGTGAGTATTGCAGCAGTTTGAGTTGGCGAGTTCCCTTCCTAGAAGCGCACTCGATCCAACCTCGAATATCACTCAGTCGTAGCTATGTCCATATCCGTCGCTCCTGGTCGCAGACGTGCCAGCTACATGACGGCGTCGAGGGCAACACATGAATGTGGACGGCATTGGGCAAGCCACGATGGTTGAAACGGCTGGCGATCCGTCTACGGCTCTGTGGTGTCCGGAAACGGATGGACACTATCAGAGGTATTGCAGCAAACCTATATATGCTGTCTCGATATTACATTAGGATGATGACCCGGGCCCAATCAGCAGACATGCAATTACGAGACTACATGGACTATTACAGACACCACCGGTAAGACCTATAATCGGGCTCTACAGAACAGAATACTAGTATGAGATGTAAGAGGATACAACGTCCGAGTCAACTGAGCTAACAAGAGGGCATCCCTGAAGAGAGCTAACAGAGATAGTAGGTATGGCAATTATACAAGTGATGGAGTAGCAGTGACCAAGAGTGAATGGACCCTGTCCTCGATACGGCCCTATTACGACGTCGCGATAGATAGAGGAGGCGCAATCCGTGGTTGCAAGTGTGGGGAAGCCGCGCCGGAGTACTACAGCGGGGGTCTGCTGGAAGCGAGTAGGGTAGTCCACGGTCGTGTGGGTGGCATGGCAGGGCGCGGCGTCTGACGACGACGGAAGGAATGTTTGAAGCGGCGGATCGACCGCAGACGACTGTCATGTCTTCGCGCGAGAATGGATAGGGCACGGCGTTCAGAAGAACACCGGTGAGACAGAGCCCGCGCTCGAGCGGATGACGTTCTGCGAGGTCGATGAGGGCTTCGGCTTCGGCGCGTTCTGGGAGCACGCGAGGGGCGCGGATGCAGCGATGGTCGACATGGTGATGTGGAAGAATGAGAGGTTTGTCGAGTAGATTAGAGGAGAGAGGCCTCGAGATTAGATGGTGTGAGGTACGGTTCTATGGTAGAGGCAGAATCGAATGCGATTAGGTCGACTCGGCTCTAACGGTGAGGTACCCGGGGGTGGAGGCGGTCGCTCGAATGGGCGGGAGTGCTGTCGCGGTGGCAAGTTGTCAGGTCGTCGCGAAACATGGGCAGACTTTATACCCACCGGTGCCTTCGCAGCGCATTTCGCCGTGCGGCCGTCAAGCACAGGTATTCTGCGCGATCAACGTCAAGAGAAGCTCAGTTCAGGCGCGGAATGATGAAGCGAACCCCGCAGCGCGGCCAGCGCGGAACGTCCGAAGCCAGAGATGCCAGGAGAGCGTACGCAGCTTGGATTGAACGGGGCAGTGCCTGTGTCCGGTGCTTCCGACGGCGCAAACGCCGCGCAAGAAGCCCAGGGGCGAAACCCGAACGAGGATCATCAGCGCCAACCTGAAGGGAACCTCAGGAGAACTTGGCTGTGCGAGTGCACATGTTCCTGAAAGCGCACTTATCGGCGAGCCGTTCGATCAGCCGGGCCGCGGGACGCTGTGCAGCGCAGTGTATGACTTGGATGGCAGAGCGAGCTATGGACATACCTTGCGGCGGCCAAGGAGCTAGGCGAAATGTGCGTGAGCGTTTATAAATTATAAGAAGCTTTTGCCGATACGCCATATGCACAATTGGGTGTTAAGAGACAGCTTCTCTCCTCGGGACGCCCTGAACCAAGTCGCATCCGAGAACTTGGCTGAAGAGAATTTGGAGCATCTACATGTCAGTCATTACTGATATACTACAGAATTCGGACCAAGATATCTGAGCGGGGCTCGAGTGACATATTCATGCCATGGACGGCCTTGAAAGGTGTTATGCGGCAAGGCGGCCCCGAGTTCGCACTAGTACGCCAGATAGCGACGGCGTCCGTCGGAGACATTTGGCCACCACTCCAGTAAAGCGCTGGGAAGATTTTGAGAACCATTGTCCGCGGGATCACCTGTGTACGCGAAAGTCACGACATTCGTCAGCGCGTCAGCGACCAGTGGATCATTACACTTCACACTTTGATGAAACAGACACACTGCAAGAGTGACCATCTCGGGCACCAAGCATCGTTGAGCGAGTTCTCATGCCCAGCCTTCAGGGCGAGAGCGCAGATGTAAAGTGGCGTTCCTCGTCTCGAAGGATTTGACAATGTAGAAGACGGGCACCTGCAGCATCTTCTCACCGGAAATGGTTGATTCATCGCAGTCTTGGCCGCGCCTGCTTGCTGATGTGCGAATGTGATTTGTTAAGAAATCAAGCGCAGGCGGAGTGATCACCGCGTTTGACGTGAGGAACATCGACAAATGGGGTCTCAGGATGTGCGTGCACCAACTTGAAGGCTGCCAAACTTCGAAGCCCCGGGGTTGAGCATTTGCTCGTAGGCAGGCCTTGGCGAGCATGGCACCCTGGCATGCCAATGTCCTTGGGGCAGCTACTCAATGTGTGCCGCCGCGGCGCCCTTTGATGCATCATGCAGAAGCATGTCATGCATCAGTCCTATATCTTGATATTTCGCTGGTCTGAATCACAGCCTCAGGTACTGAATGCCAACAAAGAGAGGCTCTCGACCTGTAAGGCACTTCCCATGAATGTTCGGTTAGCACTCCTGATGGTTCTGACCATCGAAGGGGCCTCGGCACACATAGGGCATCGTTGAGATCCTAGGGACTGACCTTGCCAAGTGTCCGAAGCTCGAACGTTGAGCGCAAAGTCTACCTGAAGCTGCGGTCTCGCATTACCCCAAACTCCCGTAAGGCCAATTCTTGGCCGCTCCCAGAGCTCCAGGACGGTGTGGTAAGACCGTTGAGGACGGTTGGGCTGCAATGCATGGTGGTAAGTGGTAGAGCTGAACTTACCGAGTTGAACCAACCGAATAACACTTGGCGCTCGTCGGACTAGAGGTGTAAGTACAAGGATTATCAATCGTATGTCGTCATCACTCGCTTACCCTCACGAAAGCCCTTCCCAGATCCCGGGCCCCCGACCAAGGGCCGTCCCAGAATAACTCGAAATGTCCTCAGACAAGCTCAAGAGCCGTGTCCGGCTTGTCTACCTACCACCACCAACATAGCAAGCATGCGCGCAATCCTAGTGAAAGACGGCAAAGGCCCGGTAGACAATCTCTACCTCGGTGAGACTGCCAAGCCATCTCCCGGACCAGGCAAAGTCCTGGTAAAGGTAGGCGATTGTGGATCCGATGTGGCAGATATGTATGTCTGGCGGAAACTTACGCCAACTTAGGTCAAGGCATTCGGCCTGAATCGCATGGATATCCTCCAGCGCGAGGGGAAATACCCTCTGCCTCCAGGCGCGCCTGACGTTCTGGGCGTCGAGTTCTCCGGGCACGTCGTCGAGGTCGGAGACGGCGTGACGGAGTGGAAGGAAGGTGACGAAGTCCTCGGCCTCGCATCGGGAGTGAGTGCGAATCAGTTCTTTCTGTCAGAGCTGGTCTGACTCGCGTCCAATCCAGGGCGCATATGCGGAATATATTGTCGCGCCTCACAGGAACCTGATCAAGAAGCCTGCTCATCTTTCGTGGGTTGAAGCTGCCAGCATCCCGGAAGTCTTCTTGACAGGTAACTGCGACGTTTCCGTAGAGTGCCTCATGCTTTGGGAGGCTTCTGCCACTGTGCCCGCTGTGATCTGACCCATCATTGTTGGTGTGGACGTGATGGGCTGCCTGCTCGGAACTTGATTGATTCGGCCTTCTCCATTGAGCGATCGGTGGACTGACTTGGCGAATCTCGCAGCATTCCAAGCCTTGGTAGTCCTGGCTGAAGTCAAGAAAGGCGATAATGTACTCGTCCACGCGGGGGCTTCGGGTGTTGGTATAGCTGCAATCCAATTGGCTCGCCTGTATGGCGCGTAAGTATCGACCATACCCTCATGTCGGACCTGTCTCATTGCTTTGACTTCCAGTCATACCGTGACCGCCACTGCATCCACCAAGGACAAGCTCGATATGCTCTTGTCTCTCCCGAATGGCGCCACGCATGCTGTGAACTACAAGACTCAGGACTTTGCCGAAGAAGTCAAGAAGATCACTAACGGCAAGGGCGTCGACGTGATTATCGACTTTGTGGGCCAATCGCACTGGCAGAAGAACATCGACTCCTTGGCTTACGATGGACGCATGACGATATTGGCTGTCCTCAGCGGTGAGACAACGCTTTGGCAGCAATGCCAGTCGTCTGGATAATTTTCCTGACAGCATGCGTTAGGTGCTGAGGTTTCCAACTTCAACCTGCTGCCAATACTGTACAAGCGTCTGCGTATCCAAGGGTCCACTTTGCGCGCTCGTTCAGAAGACTATCAAGCTGAGCTCGTTGCGAGGTCGGTTTCTTCCGATCCGACCCAGGTCGGTGCTGACTGATCACTGCCCTCAGATTCAAGCGCGAAGCCTTCGAGCACATCACTGGCAGCTCTGGCAGCGGCCAGATCCGCACGTATATCCACAAGGTAGGTACGTTCCGAGGGCTCGCAGAATCGGCGTCTCATCTCCATTCGTCACGCTCAGGTCTATCCGTGGAACGAGATACAGGCTGCCCATCGCGAGATGGAAGCGAACAAGAACAGGTTAGTTTCCCGCATTTTGCGATATCATGCTCGCGAGGCTGAGCTATCTTCGAGCAGTGGGAAGATTATGGCCGAGATAGTGTAAAAGTCAGCCAACAGACGGTCCATACAGATGATTCATGCGTAAGAAGAACTGAAGCTGTCAATGTATCACCACTATGAGATCATACTCAATCTTCGGGAAGGCGTCAGTCGGAAGCAAACAGTGGCGAGTCATTTTCTGACATCCCTACTTACTTGATATGCTAGGAGCCGGTGCTTACATACTATCCAAACTCCTAGACAGTGCACAGAGTTCAGGGCGAAATTAGTCGATGGCAGTTGAACTTGCCACCATAAGCTGCGATGCTCTTGGAACTATCGAATTTAACAGACGTCGTAACTAACGAGTGATGTCACCCTACTGTTTAGCACGGTGACAGTCAATCTGTCAATTCGTAGCTTTGCTCCTGGCTGTACGGAGCCGTACAACAGACAGCGTTCGAAACTTCGCGGGAGAAGAACCACGGAATGGCGTTGCCCGGATATCCGTCTGGCCAGGCGATGCCTCCAACCACAGGCCTATATGCACCCCGACGCTCATCGGCGGTAACCTTCCGAGTCGTCTTGCGCACAACCACCATCACCTTCACACAAGAGCCTCCGGAGTATCCCTGTCGTTCTACGTGGACGCCCCCAAACCCACAGTGGCCTATTGCTGCCCTTCACAGAACGATCCGGCGGTGAAGTCGATATAGTCGCTCCGGCATACTCGGCTGCGGTGAAGGTTTACTGAGTGCGAACACGAGGCTGAGTCGGCCTCCTCATGTCAGTTAGCCTGCACAGTTCAAGGACCAATGTGAGTAACCAAGCATCCGACGTTATTGTTCTCCAAGAGCGCGGCCATTGGTAACTGTCGTCATTGGAGCTCTCACTGCAAGTTCCCCGGTGGCAGCAGCGGAGAAGAGCAAGCTCGATACAAGTTGACTATACGTCCAACACCCGTATCTGACCTATCCCGCGCCGGATATCCGAACCATACTTGCACGCACGCCGGAAGGACGGCCATTTCTCTCTGGGAACCACATAGCGCAATGCGCGTGTCCCACACATATCCAACTCGACCCGTGGCTATCACTTGCGCCTCGGTATGTGGGTATAACGGTCTACCACGACATACAGAAATCCTTGAAGTCAGGCCTCGCTACAGCGAGCGAGCGGCTTCCGCTGCGGCACGTATGCCTATCGCCGATTCGCCGCTAAATCGGTGTGGAAGAGCCCCGCTTGCAGGACGCTACACGCGAACAGGCACCGCAGGCGCCGCAGGAATCCGGGAAGCCCTTCGCAGGCGCGCGCTCTGAATGGGCTTCTGGGGAGCCTTATGCAGAGCTTCCTTTCTAGCCTCAGCCGCCGGTGAGCGGGGAATTACACGGGCCTCCTTGGTGGGCGCGAGAGGACAACGACCGGGCGGGCGAGAACCGGCCTGCCACTGGGCGCAGTCGATGCGCTTTCCTGAACGGGTGCGCTGCGTTCGTACGGGCTCGTGCGGATGCTTTCGCGGCGACTTGGCAGGGCTGTGGGCCGTCTCTCAGAAAGGTGACCTCAGATCCTCTTACTGGCCTCGTTATGGTCGCTGAATTGCTCTGTTGCAGACTGCGAATGGTTCTGTGAATGGACTGGGCTTTGTCCCATCCGGGCCGGCCTGCGCGTGATGAGTAGTCACTTCATTGTGGCAAGCATATCCGGAACCGAAGGTCTGTGCCCTGGGACCTTGTGCTGAATGCCATTGCTGTGTGCTCGCTTCAAGCTGCACGGTCTGCCGAGTACTTCACCGTCACGGTTTCTCAAGCAGCCTGCACTCTTCCAAGCGATTTGTCGGCATGCGGTCAGCCGGTTATTCACGACTGTCCGCGGCGGTGCGCGCAGTCGAGCCAGCGTATGTATAGCATTCAAGTCCTTATTCGACAGGTCCCCCCTGACCATGATACCGCAGGGGATTCTGCTAGGAACGTCAATGACCCAGCCCTATGTTTGCCAACCTGGTCCGGGATGTATATCCATTGCATTCTTCCCGATATGGGCATGCTGATCATCACCCCTCCAGCGTGAGACGCTCTGGGAGGACTCTGCATGAACTTTCGCCACTCAACCATTCACCCATGCGACTGCACTTCAGGCTGCGAGGAGCATCCACCAATCGAATGCTGAGATTAGACAGTACTATGGGCTGGCATCGGCGTCACCGACCTCGCTTGCGGTTCATCAGCTTATCGTGAACAGGTCCCATCCATGATCATGTCCTCGCTAGCTGGGCGGAATGATCACACGTCGAGCCCAATTATTGGCATCACTGTGCCTTCGGCGGCACTGCTCGCTTAGCTAGGGGCGTTTTCGCTTCTTTCATTTACTTGCGGCTGTCCGACAGAGTATCAGCGGTACGAATGCGTCCCTCCGAGTCCGAGTCGAAATCGGGTGAGAATTCCCCGGACTGTAGCCGCCCGTGGTCCGGGCAAGACAACGCCTGCTTCTTAGAGCTAGCAAGGTTCAGTGTCCCCGCGCTCTGGTGCTGACAGCTCCTGTCGACAGCGCCGCGTCATATAAAACGACGATGTCCTGACGATGGTCCTCAGCGAACTTCACTCAGCGGCCTACTGCGCCTTCGGACATCACCAGCGGACGAGACATCAGCACCCCACCTCCCACACATATATCCCTTCCCCGCGCACCATTCACATATAGTGTTAAACATCATGCAGTACACCTCTTCCTCGAGCGCTACCCCTACGACCCAGCTCGCGAACGGTCGGCCGACGTCCAATACGTCCTCGAACCCTCCTTCACGACCTACCACCTCCCAAGGCGTCATCCGTACCACCGCCGCGACATCCGCACCGGTCTTCTTCTGATCGTGGTCGGACGCACGCACCGTGCGCTGCATCGCGCGCGACGCGATGGCCATCCCCACATTACGCCGCAAGCCACCGGCCCATCACTCTCGCCCACCCACGCATCAGCATCTTCCACCGCACACGATGGCGAACGTACGGCTCCGAGCCCGCGAGCGACCTTCTACGCCCTGCACATTCCACACGCCCCTCTCCGCCGCGCGCCCGGCGAGAACCGCCATCTTCCATTTCATCGGGAGCTTACATGTTCGCCGGTGTCCGTCGTGAGCGTCCGATCGGATGCCAGGCGCCGGGCTTCAGCTTCCCGCCGCGCCGCCGGAGTCCAATTGCACGCCGCTGGCGCCTCCGCTGAATTCCGCGAAGTCGATGCGCATTGCGGGTGCTCCGACTCACGAGCTTCGCCACGGGTCTGGGCGGAGGGTGGGAGAGGATAGGCATGGGATATCACTCTTCGGAGGACCTGGCGCGAGGAGGCTGAGTGGGGAAACTTGCAAGCGCTAGACCGCCTTGTGTGTCCAAGCTCGAGCTCTCCAGGACTTGAGCTTGAGCTAGCGTACGACAGTACATAGTAGGATTGTTCGACACGGCCTATGTCATTAGAATCCATTGCGTCATAGGATGTGCATCTCTACCGGTCATCATTTGTCAGCCAGCTCGCGCACCGGAGTACTCTGCTTAGGACCGGAAACGGCAGCACTGTTGAGGGAACGAGTCTGGTATGCGAATGTGGCTTCCCACCACCCGTACATCATCCGCAATACACGGAGCGTTCATCGCGTAGGTTTCGTGGCAGCGTCATATGCGGTCATACGTGCTAGATGGCAGCGGCCGTACCGTCGGGGGTGATATGACGACCACTCTTTCCAGAGCTGACGACTCAGAGAGGCATCTAGCAGATGTACGTTCGTTCCTTGGATAGAGATGGCCAACGCTCATTTAGATGGGACACAGCTTCTGACCTCCCGCGCCCACACCGAAACCATCGGAAATTACCTGGGAGACCACAGTTCGCCGGGCCGTAGCGGATGTAGAGCCTGTACCTCCGCCATAGCCGGCGTGCCTCCTGCGAGCGAGGCACCAGGCTCGTAGATGCAGGTCAGCATGCTGATGCTCCCTGAGGCCTGTCCACGCACCTGGCGAAACGGGGGCATTAACTGCGACTTCGCGAAAGGTGCGCCGCGCGCCGTTACCAGAATACTGCGGGCCCACCGCCATGTCCGTATCATTGCTTGCGAAGAGGCTCATCCTTCCCTGGCTCACTGGTCTATCCCCGAGTGACCATCTTTCGAAGGTCCACTTAGACTCATCAAATTGGGGGAAGATTCGAGGGGAAGAACGCACGACGAGTCTATTTCCGTGACATCGTGCCCCCCGAGAACTGGCCAAGGAGTCCAGACTCACTTTGACGCTTTGCAGGCGCGATCAGAGGCTCGCCGGTACAGATGCTCGCACAACGTACCCAAGAAGGCTGGCGGAGGAGGGCGGAGAGGCGGTATGATCCGCGAGTACGTATGTGTTGGACACTGACAGCGAAGCATCTTGCATCTTTGCCACATGGGGCCACAATGTCCGCAGGTGAAGGCGGGCGAATGAATGAGGAGCATCAGCAACTACATGAGGATCTTGGAAGCACCCACTGTCACGGCGGGACGCGCAGGATGTGGGTGTCTTGTCTTCACAACCTAATCTATAGGATGAGACGCGCGCGTTATGACTCTAGGCTACGCAACGGCTACCGTGGTCAGGGCTCACGACAGGCCTGCGTCTGCTAGAACTTTCGTCATGGTCCCTGCGCATAGAAAGACGCGGTCAACAGACCTTACTGACTTTCAAGCTGATGGATATCCTAAATACGACCCGGAAAGAATGATGCATCGCTCATCGGGGCCACTTACGTGTGCCACTGATTCTTGAGAAAATGTCGTAAGCCTTCCGCTTTTGTGGAGCATTTGCTGGTTTTCCGAATATGCTAAGTATGAGTACCTGGAGGGTATTCGAGATCCTGCCATTCAGTTCCATGGCGGTTAGAGTCGTCCAGGCTAGCAAGCTGTCCAAATCCAAGTGTAGCCCTGAATGAGCGCTCGTGAGGTAGCCGAACCAAGTGCGGTGTCGAAAGGTGTCGAATCGAACCAACCAGTGTCCTTGGTTCGACAGGTACATCAGCCGCTCTCGTCGCGGCGAAGACTATTCTCAGTCTCTCACATCCATCCAGTATGTCGTAGGAGCGTAAACCACCCATCTCCGTATCCCACCAGTCCCTTCAACTTGGGATAAGTACGGCCTACTACGATCCACAATGTCGGAGCGCCGCCGGCGCTGTTCGTCAGATCTGACTCGATGGAAAACCGACAACACTGGGTACTCCAGACACAGCCTTTCATTTCGCTTGCTCACTGCTTCGGCCTCGAGGTAGGTCTTTCCGACTAGCCAAGTACACAGCAAATGCAGTTGAGACGAGTCACGACTCGGGTCCTGATGCGCTGTGTCCCAACATGTCGCAGACCCAAGGATCATCCGCGCTGGTGACTCACCGCAGCAGATACGCGCACACCTTCTATCATGACCATCTCCCGCATGCGATGCAGGGTACGTGTCTTCTCGTATGCGGCAGCGTCCTCGTCTTTTTGTCTTCGCGATGCGCTGAGACCCAATGAATTGTGCCGAGCAGCGGTTTCTACACTGATCGCGCCGTCACGGTGCTCTGTGCGCACTCGGCCTGCGCACGCTTTACGTGACCAGGTATGATGAAACATGGTGTCTCCATGTGCTGCGGTTCCCCTTCCATGACTTGTTTTGCAGAGCGTTGGTCGAACTGCCAGAATTGTCGCACCTGCGGGAGCGAACAGCATCCGCCGCATACCCCTTCACAGCATCCCGCGTCCGCGCACCCCCTGTCGTCTTGTCGACAAATCGCTGCTGTCCGGATTTTCAGGTACCGGAATTGGTGCAGAGGCCGTATGCGCGTAGCCCTAACTGAATCAAACCACGTCACTCAAACTCACACTCGCACGCCTGGCTTATGTCTGTGCTCTTGTCTGGTCCCCGGTCGCGTATAAAGGGATCTCGACCATTGCCAGTATGTCCTCAACAACCCCTCGCCTTCTGACACACTCGCCTCAGCGCCCTCGACATACTTCCCCTCACCGCCATTACTTGTGCATCTTCTCCGACTATCACCATGTACACCACGTCGACTTCTCCCGTGTCGTACTCCTCTGCGAACTCGACGTCGAAGCCTTCGGGCTCCTCGACGTCGCAGACCAACATCCGCACCGCGGCGTCAACTCATGGCGCAGTCTTCTTCTGAGCGATGCGCCGCGCTAGTCTTGGAGGTCGTCTTCGGTCCATCGCTCCTCTCTATGACCACGGCACGCTTACGCGGAGCCTAATTCAATACTCTAAATCCCACCGCGCTGCTAGCCGAGCATTCAGCAAACGCGCCGTTGCGAGGCACACCCATCTATGCCCGAAATAATGCAACCCCTCCCTCACTCTCCCTTCTTCATCCACCAACCACCATCACGGAGTTGACGTCCCACTTCCGGGACCGTCCGTCCGCGATCGAGCATCCGCGCCACCCCGAGCATGGAAAGCGTCGACCATTCCAATCTTCCTTGTTCCTCGATGCTGTGTTCCACGGTCGAGCACTTCCCCGGACCTAGCCCTGGCGCCCATATCGCGTCCATTCGTCCTTCGACGTGCAAATGACCGGCCGCAGCCTCTCGCCAGGTGCACCCGCGAGGGTGTGACCCTGCAGCACCGTTGTGACGGATACTCGCCGCGGTCATAGCCGGGTCATTTCGGCAAGATGGGATCGCGGGCGGGTGGGGAATGGACGTGAAGCTGGGATGCTACGTTGGTGGTTTGAACCCTCTTTCCACATGCCTTCTCCTTTCGGACGACCTCACAATCTAGGCGCATCTCTATCATCGCTCTTCTCACGTTGCAAGTCAACTTGGACGGACTCTCGATCGTACTGTATCACCTACCATACATCCCCTCTGTATTGCTTGCCAAACCCTCTGCACGCCATGGGTCCAGACTCAATAAAGTTCGTCTCTGCATGACATGGACGCGGCATGTGCATGCGTCACCCAGGCGTTCCTGAACAATCCGCAGCTGACGCCGGTCAGGATGGATGATCATTCGGGAGGCTTTGCAATTGGCTCGGACTCCGGGCGCTGTGTGTCCGCGTCGGGGCTCTGGACGGACGCGACAGATTGTGGCCATGTCGACTTCAGGCCCCACTATAACCACCGGCCAGGGTTATCCAATCTTCATGACAGGCATACGACAAACGTGAATACGGTGGTGATCGCAACGCAGAGCCGAACGCGATCGCTACGTGGGGATGAGTGAGAGTCCCAGGGTGACGCGACGGGCTCACATGGCGGCGTGGTCGGGATGGCGCGTTTCATGATTCGCGAGCGGCAGAGTCACTGCCAGTGGTAGATTAATACAAGTCGCATCGTACGAAACGATGTTCAGGTCACCGAAGTATCCTCAGCAATGGAGTGAGCTGGTCTCACGGAGATATCGTTCGACGCCGGCGGACGAGCTGGAGTACCTCGTCGATCCACTGAGAGACCCGCCAATGCTAGGGCTCCGACAATTACACCGAGATTTCATGGGAAACACTGTGCGACATTACAAAAAACCGGAACTCTAATTCATGAGTGCAGCTGTAGATAGGAGCAGAAGCAATGATTACTTCTGCCAGAGAAGCCACATCGAAGTCTCCGATGCCGTCAACCCGTGGAATTGACGTTGGAGCAAGAAAACCACCGCACTCACCTGGAGAGCTTGTCCCTCGTGGTCACGTCGACGACAACCAGATATCCAGTTTCTCGACCGATGGGCGTGCTGTAGCTAGCACGTATAGACTTGTAAAGCACGCGCGCAGCCCTAGCAAGCTTCTCGCTCTCCGGCGGCTTGATGGCCGTAGACCGGATGTCCGTAGCTGCAAAAAGGATCCGTCGTGAGCAGGAGACGAGACATCGTCTCTGCCCGAACCTTCTCCAATATCTGGGATGTTGTGACTGGAGAATCGTTCGCCGAGAACTGCAGTCCTACGTCTTGCAGGGGGGAGGAGGCCACTCGAGACAACACGTCCAGCACACAGTTGGTGGTCTCCTTGAGTTACACCACCAATATCAGAACGGTGAGGGAACGATAACGATCGAGGGCTTCATAGACTCGCGCATATTAGAGGGATCATTGACGAGTACGGACTATATTGTCAATACCTTCGTGAGCCACGTACGATCCGCCGTTACGATAGTAAGATAACTCGGGCATTAGCCAGAGCATCCGGATTGTATCTGGCAGCACACGGAGGAGAGGAGAATCGTTCCCGTAGAATTCGAGCTATGGAATAGTGAGGCCAAAATCCCTGGGGAATAATTGGAAGACAGGCGCTCACATTTAGGCTCTTCAATCTGGCACCAAGTGCTCGAGCGATCTTTCCTCGTTATCCTTGCTCTATGCGAGTCCTGTCAGCGCAAGGGATTGCAGAGGTGGTATGTGCTAGAGGATGTGGACAAGCTCTTGGACGGACATCGAAAAGAAGAACGACATCTCAAGATGTTTCAAGCAGACCACCGTGAAAGGGAATGCGAATATGTAGGACCAGCTGAGCTCTGCGGCACACCCAAGAGATTGAAGTGACAACGTGTGCAGGTCGGTAAAGCTGTGCGAGATCCCGTGGATGGCGATTGCCTCAGTCGTACCACCTGCGGCACTATTGTACATGCGAGGTCCTAAGGGCCTTCCGGATTGCCGTCCAAGTGATGACTCACTCGCAGGTCGAGTCGTCTGACGAGGTTGCCGAGGGCAGGAACTTTATCGATGGTTCTAATGAATCGACAGAGAGCCTTCGAGGGGTCCGTGAATGCTACTGCATGATAGAGATGATACCGGGCCCACCTCAGCCACGTAGATGAGGTAAGAGCGCAAGCACGGAGAGTGGCATGCTGGTCCTCTATGGCCCAATCAACAGATGGTCCAGCAGACGTCAATAGGTAGCCTAGGTACTTGCATGAGTGGACGCCCGCGTTGGAACTTGAACTGCAATTGAGCCAACACCAACTCGACGTACACTTATACTACTGGGCTCTTTGTGAGCAATTCAGTAAAGAGACATTGTGCATACTCACTTGAGAGCAAAGGCCTTTGCCTACCGGTTGACATATCAGCCGGACGAATTGCGCGCAGACGAACAAAGTCGCTGGGTTACAACAGCGATACTCGCCCTCATAGCGCTCAAGCATAATCCGATGTCTGCTTTGAGTAAGATGTTTTCTCACATATGTACAGCATGGTGCAAGGTGGTCCACAACCGTGAGCGCTGTGGTAGCCCCTAGAGACGACAGAAGTGCTGGGTTCTCACCGAATCGGGGAGATTTCATCAACAGGGAAATGGCAGATAACACACAGTCGCAGTGGATACTATGATGCCGCTTCGCGCCAGAGCTGTGTCATGCGTTATGCGTCAGAAACATTCTAAGTGCAAAGGGTGGAAGGATCACTGACAGCGTACAGTGACTTTCACTTCAAGTACATACCGGGATCGATCAGTGACATCTGGACCAAGACGGAACGCGGAAGTGATACAATCCTGTATATACCGGCATCGAGCATCCACGTCTTGGTCTGACATTGAGTCCACAGAGATGCGAACCCTCGTCAGGTTGACGAATGGCTCTCGCTCGAGGATCTTGCGCAGCCTGGGTGCTTGCGTTCGAAGGCGACCCTCCTCGACCGGATTGAGACCGCCCCAATACGTCAAGCACAATGTCTCGAGTTTGGTGCATCGAGCGAAAGATAGTGCTTCCATGAACCACTGCGTATCGTCCTGCAATTGCGTTCGAAGCGTCAACGAACGAAGATCAAGAAACCGAGCCAACCCTATCAGACTCGTTGAGCAGGGTCACGACGTTCGAGTTATGTGAACGGGAGCTTACCTTCGTAAGATTCTGGAGGATCATCGTCCTCGCGCATTGAATCGCGTGGACCAATCGTGAGTGTTTCGATGGTCGCGGGCATAACGTGAAGGAGAGGGTCATCAAAGACGTTTTCGGCAAGCTGCAAGGTATGTTTAACAGATGTTGGCGTGGAAGGTGAAATTTTCCTACCTCCAATCGGCGCAAATTTTGATAGAAAGACGGGAGGACCCTACTGGTATCATGTAGATTGAAGGGGTTTATCCAATAGATGACTCCTAGTACGAGCACCTCGAGATCGGCGAAGTGTGCCAGGAAGTGTACTAAGTCGCGTAGATCGTCGAAAAAGCAGCCAGCTATACTCAACGTCTTCAACCTGGCGTACATGGAGATTGAGAATGAGGGAATCGATTGCTTGAGCATGGGTGGCAGCAAGACTTGGTCATACTCGAGGTCCAAAGATCGCAAGCTTGAGAGATTGCGGAAGACATCTTCCGGAAACAGCGTTGGAGTGCCTGCTTCACTGGTGGTCCACAGAGCATTCTCTTCCCACAAGTAGACATAGATCTCCTTCACTAAGGCACCCAGCGCAGATGATTGAACGATCGTCCGGAAGAAGAGCTGGCGTCTCTCCTCTGAGGGCTCATCAAGGCGCACCGTCTTATATATATGGTAGCGAGACCTATGCAGCCACGCAGAACAAGTAAATGCACACGCCCGTAGAGTGACTAGCGTGCAGCGCCCGTCAAGGTCGGCGCAGGCATCGATGATTTCAAGGCAGACGTCGAGAGGTAAAGCTGGTTTCGGCATGAGCGTTTCCCGTCAGCACAGGAGATTGTCAAGAGGTGAGGCGTCCAGGAATAATCAAGATGTTTGCGCGTGTTCTTGAAGCGATGATCAGGTAGCGATATGAGAAGTCTGATCGCGCCTGCCACAGTACCAGTGGCGACCTCGTCGACCCCGATGGGCAAAGGTGAGAAGGGTTGTTTGTATCTGTTAGGATCAAAGGCTATTGACCTCCCGATGGCATCTTCGGCGCCGACGGAACGGCGAGCCGCCACTTGCACCGCTGCTCGTGGCATCGACTTAAGCTTGCCATAGCTCCGTCGACAAAGCCCCAGCATCTGGTCCCCAATGCAGATCGTGTCAAATCCTGCAGGCTTGCTCAGGAGTGGACATGCGTCTCATTGCAGGAGATGTCTGATCGCGCTGCCTTCCGGACAGGTTGAGGTCGACCCGTCTAGGTAACTTTGCCGCAGACATGATGAGACCGAGTCATGACGATGTTATTTCATAGGATAGCCGTCATTTTCTATTGTCTAGGCACTCTCGATATCCTAAATCAACTCTCTACTCAGTCGTCAGAAGAGGAACGCGAGGACTGGAGGCAATGGCTATGGGAACAGCAAATATGTCAGTCAATCGGTGCGGTTCCTCGACTTTACGGGACTCCCTCTGATTCTACATCAGCTGGAAAATATGGAAGTGGGTTTCGACCGAGTCCATATATGACCCCCGAAGACTTCTCGGTCAGTGCAAATGCGTCTATTGTGCCAAGCTCTCCCCACGGATACCAACTATCTTGCAGGGCACTCCGAGCTCGGACTATGATAACCCTCATCTGGTCATGACATATACCGCCTTACTGTCGCTAGCCATCTTGCGAGATGACTTCTCGAAGTTGGATCGTAAGGGCATCTTGCGCTTCCTTGGGGCTTGTCAGCAACAGGACGGGAGGTACGCGCATTTCGTGAACATGGCGCCCGTGATGTCAACTGAGCATCGCCAGCTTTTCTGCACTGCCTGATGGGGGAGAGTCTGATCTGAGAATGCTATACTGCGCCTTCACAATCAGTAGCTTTCTAAATGATTGGTCTGGGATCGACGTTGACCGAGCAATCGACTACGTCCGACGATGCTACGTAAGGCGAGTCTACTCACCTGACTCGAATGTCAATCTAACAACAGTTGACCTCTAGAGTTACGAGGGTGGGTTTGGCCAGACTCCGAACGGAGAGGCGTTAGGTCCGTGCTTGCGCTGCTCATAATCCCCTCATTATCTCAATTCTCCACGATAGGCGGGACGACATACTGCGCTTTGGCTGCACTTCACCTCGTTCCCGATACCGAGAAGTACTCCAGTCAAGAACGACTGACCCCACAAGAACGTGCGCGCACGGTCCGATGGTTGTTGCAGAACCAAACCTCTTCGGGCGGCTTCTGCGGTCGGACCAACAAGCTCGCTGATGCATGTTATTGTTTCTGGTGCGGTGCAGCACTCAGCGTACGTCCATGTTCCCAGATCTCTGCCTCCTTGGCTTGATCTTGCTTTATAGATGCTGGGAGCGGGCGATCTCGTCGATGAAAGCGCTCTGAGCGATTTCCTGACCCGTTGTCAATTCAAGTTCGGTGGGATCGCCAAGGCCCCAGGGGAACGGCCAGGTGCGTGCTGCACCCACCTTCGCTATAGTTCTTGGCCTGTAGCTCACGCTTGTGCTGCCGTAGATCCCTATCACACCTACCTGTCGCTCGCCGTTCTCTCCATATTACCTGCCGATCATGCTGGAGATGAGTCTTGGAATCTGCCATGTCTCGACGCGCTGTGGAACGCGACGGAGGATACTGCAGCTTGGGCGCGACAGCATATTCCTGCCAAATAAGCGTCCGCTAACTGAGATCACGTACGTTGTCTCGGAAGGGGTCAGTGCGCATTTTTCTCGATTTGCTATGCATTGATTGAACGGCGTGGATACACAGGAGATGTGAGAATCGACAGTCTAAGAAATGTACAAGATGAGCGAGCGTTGTGAGTGTGGGCACTATACAAGCAGGGCGGACGAGGAGGATAGTAATGTGGTAAGCAAAGGAGTGTGACAGGTGTTCTGGAGGACCGCGCAGAAATGCTATGCGATGTAGGATTTATTATCGGCGATGCCCCGGCTGAATCCCATTGGTGTATACTCCCCCAGGTGTGAAGATTCGGGCAGGTGCCTGTAAAGCGTTGGAGTGTGTGTTAGAGGAAGGAGGTCGGCTGGACACGTGGGGCCGAGGAGTCATATCATTGTCCATCTCGTCGTCTGAGGAGAAAGGCCACATTATGCACTCCTTCGGTTGCCGTCGCACTTTCTTCGGATCGGACCGGCCCCAACGATCAGCGACGGCGAAGATGTCCTGAGATAACGACGATTAGACGAGAGACATCTGTAGTGTCAAGGAGAGCACGTACGTCGATCTGCACCTTCACTGTCGCATAGTCGAAAGCCTCACCCAGCGCGCTGCGGCCAGGAACGATGCGAGCCACATTCCTCTTGATGCATTCGAGCGCCTCATTCATAGCAGCGGGATCTGCCTCTTGCAAGCGATAGTCGAGACGACAGAGGAGCACGCGCGCCGCGCGGAGCTGTTCGATGACACCCATGTCGCTCACCAGGAGACGAAGGCATTGATAGACAAAGCCGGGGTCCACGAGTTTGCACGACAACAGTTCTCCTACGAAGGAGACGATCACGAGGGCGTGAGCAAGGTATGTTCCAGGCCATTTGTTGGGCACTGTGAGGAACGACGACGGCGAGCCCTGCAGCAATCATTAGGTTAGCAACTGGCGCGTACTACATGCGTTCTTGACATACCATTTGCCAAATCGCCTCAAACTCGGTCCAAGCGCATCGCATGAGTTGGACCCGGAACGCAGTCGTGCAGATACCTCCTCCGAACATGCGAAAGGCATCATGGATCGCCTTCGCGAAGACCGCGACCGACAATAGGCTGTCACCGTCGTTCTCCAGCGCGCGCTCGACGAATTTGGACGCAAGCTCCTGGATTGCCACCGCGTCCCATCGAGACATGCGCACAATAGCCCTGGCGCACTCTTTCCTGACGTTAGGATCTGTGGCACTAGTACCGGAGCGGAACTTCGACATCCAAGGATGCGTCATGCGGAGCACCTCCGTGCCCACCTGAGGCGCACCTGTCGCGTGGGCATTGGTCATGTCGTGTTCGCGCCCAACCAGTGGGACGAACTCTCCAGCGTGTGGATTGAGCGAAGGAGCCCGAGGTGTCTTGGCCCAAGCGGCGGCACCGGCGTACTTGTCGTGCGCCTCTTGGGCGCGATGCTGAGTGACCCATGCGCTGAAGCTGGGCGCCTCCCAAGAAGTGGTATCGGCGGCGGCGATGTCGCGCTGCGAAAGGCCAAGGGTCCGCACGAGGTTCTCCTCATCGTAACGGACGGCATTTCTGTCCGATGTGCTCTCGTAGGTCGTCTCGCTGAAGCCGGGTGTGGAGATGGGTGAAGGACGCCACGGCGTCTGAGAGCGCGATGAGCTAGCCTGAGACTGAGGATGTATCTTCAAGCCCGGAGGGTAGCGAGTGGGATATTGCGGCGTAGGGGTTGCATAGATCGGATTCATTTTGGACTTGCTTTAAGGCTGTCAGACGGTTTGTGTTCTTCAGTGAAGGGGTTGCAGGAAAAGCAGGGCTGGGAGTGGATGTGATGACGAGGTGAGAGACGCTGTCGACACTCAGGCATCTCTTTATATGACCTTGGCGACGTCCAAGCGTAGTACCCGCTTCTCTCCCATGCGGCTTCACGGAGGCTAAGCTTGACATTGCGAGGGGCACGCTTTGACCGACGCGGGGCTCGAGAATGGGACAAAAGAATGGGCGTCTAAAAGAACAAGAGAAGAGGTTGTAACCACTCAGCGTCGCTGCGCTTAGCCTATTGACTTTGCGTAGGAAAGCGCTCTGAAAATAGCTCGCATTGTAGTGGGTACTATGGAGGTGGACTCGAATTGTTGATGCTGGACGTTCCCAGAGGATGTGGTGACGGTCGCAAATTAAACGGGGCAGTCCCGTGTGCCTTTCGGCACCAGGTACCACGGTTATACGGTCTCTCGTGGCACACAATAGCTATGCCATAGAACGTACATGTTCATTACTCCACAATACGACCGCTAGGATCAGTGGTTGAACGTAGCAGGCTCCGAGTTGATGAAGGCGATCTGCTGGGCACGATATGTATCCGGGATGACGGTTGTATTGCTTCCTTGAAGTTGCATGACCACCTAGCGATACTCGTTAGTGGAGCTCGGCCTGCTGTCATCAGGCATACTGACCTGATTCAATGGCATGTATTGAGTCCAGGTGGGCCCTGCGTGTCGCGATACCGTGAGATAGTACTACAGTGGGAGGAGTCGGACTCGCAGGATACGCACGGGAGTTGCCTTTGCCATCGTTCGGATTCAGGGACGTTGCGAAGGAGATCCAATAGTCCTTCATAACCGCACTAAGCGTGCGAGCCGGCTCACTGCCGGGTTGACCAAAGACATAGCCAAGCTCGCTTCCATGAGCCACTTGCGTGGTGACGCCATCAACACCTAAGTGCTTATGCCATGAGGCAGTGGAACTCACCTCCTTGAGCGGGGTTGCTAGCAGCCTGGGGATCCGCGAAGAGGTACGCATATACCGGAACGCCTTGTCCGCTGGCCGCTTGGTCCCATGCACGGCGCACAGAGTGAAACCAGATATCTCCAGCGATCGCAGCGGCTCGCTTGTACTCGCTGCCCAATCCGAATGTGTTACTCCCGGTACCGTAGGGGGAGCCTTGCGATGGATCGTCTGGATAAAGCTCCAACAGGCCATTTGCTGCCGACTGCACAGCAGAAGGGGTAGTACCAGTCTCGGCAGGGTCAATGAAGTTGACGAGGAATTGCGTGAGCTGATCGGCTGAGGACAGGCTGGTCGAGACGAATTGAGTTCCTACGGACGTCATGAGCGTCACCCACCAGAAGTTTATCAGCGAACATACCTTCGTCCAAGTTGCTTCCAGATATGAAAGGAAGCCGGGAGAACTTGCCCGCTGCGAGCAGTTTCGAGGGTAGATCAGGGATGACCCCGCCTTCACCGTCAATTACAGGAGCCCAAGGAAACTGTTCGCCGGCTTGGCCGGACGCCGCACCCTGGGCATTGAGAAGTGTGGAGACACTAGCTTCTCGCAAGCAATCGAAGGTATCATTCGAACTGACACCGGAACACTCGGGAACAGCAGCGACGAAGTTCTGCCAGTCGCGATCTCGACGCGACCCGGGGAACATAGGTAGTGTGCTTTGCGCGCCGGATTCGAAAATCTGAAGAAACCGTGAATATTGACAGGAGAACAAAGAGATCTCGTATGCTACTACGCACCGCTGCACGGGCGAGGCTCTCCAAGTTTGAATTAAGGAATAGATTGGCTAGGGCCACAGAGCCAGCACTCTGTCCGAATAACGTAACCTTGAAAGCTTTCAGAGTGGCATTCAACGTGTACGATCAGGTGGAACGTATACCTGGGAAGGGTCTCCCCCAAATGCAGCGATATTTTGCTGTACCCATTCAAGCGCGGTAAGCATATCCTTCAATCCCAGGTTAAGAGCCCCACGCGATGTTGCTTCAAGACCTTGTGGAAAACCGAGCGCGCCAAGACGATAGTTGAGGTTGACATAGATGATCGGCGTGTCCTACAAAATGCGTTGTCAGATGTTGGGCATGTCTCAAGCGATGTACTTACTCTGTTGATGCCGGCAATCGCAAAGCCTGTTCCATCGTACTGCGAGGCGTCCCCAGCTATGCAAGCGATGAGCTGAACACTAATATCCTGAGCATGGACAAAACCTCTGGCTGACCTTGAAACCCTCCGCCATAAATCCACACCATAACCGACAAACCTGCCCCCGAAGATGTACCAAAGGGACGTAATACGTTGATCGTCAAACAGTCCTCGTTGGGATCAGATTGCTGGGGCCAGGTCAGTTCCTGGACGGGTACAGGCTGCGTAGACCAGAACGTACTCCTCCTACGGGGCAGGAGACGCCATATTTGCTCGCGTCGAAGGTGGGAACACCGGGGTCCGTCTTCAAAACGGGCGGCGCGAATCGTAATTGGCCGATTGGGGGTTCCGCGTAAGGTATGCCTGTATCATCTATGTCAATGCTGACAATGATAACTATTCTTTGAAAGAACTCGCCGCCGAAGAACTCCGTTTGGCCAGTGTTCTGAGTGCCGGTGAGGATGCTGTTGCCAAGCTGCACCTGAGGAGCTCCTCTGCAGAAAGTTATAGTGAACGATGCTGCCGCTGCAATGAGTACCAGAAGCATCTCGCAGATCAGTGAGTGAAGAATGAACTTCGGACATCGTAACCGTAGCCAGGCATGTATTTTATGAGGAACAATGTCTCAGTCCTTGCTAACCGAAGGCGGGAGATTCATGGCTACCCGCTGTGCCTTATGGTGCGATTGGAACTCCCATCAGCTACTCACCCTGACGCACCTGGACGACTGTGAATCAGAACCGGTGCCATGTCACATTGGCAACCACTGGACATCGCAGCGAGATGGGTGGTCCGGTTCACCTAAGCGGGAAAGGCTGTATGTGAGCGAGCCCAGGACGTCATAGAGCGTAGGGTCGGTCTTGCAAGGTTCACACTTTTAGGACTGGCGGCTGAATCAATCACGACCGTCCGATGAATGCATGTCTCACTCACCTCAGGCTCGCAAACATCAAGGATCCTGACCAGACATAGGCAGTCACCAAGGCAATGACGGCAGGTCACGCCGGCCTTAAGGGTTGTACACTAATTTGTCACTGGCGCTTGAGTTCACTGACTCCGGACATCAAAGAACTGCGCCATAAACACTGTACTCACGCAGCGCTTGGCGAATGAGACATCCTCCAAGTGTGCGGACAATAGCCTCCGCAATGGAAGTAAATGACAGCCCTGGACACCACTGCCGCGAGGAGCAAAGTCGCGCATGGGTCTGTCAGAACCACTGCCAGATAGTCGAAGTTGGAACGCCAAAGAGCCCCGGGGACCAATATCGTTAGTCGACGTCGTCACGATGGTGTTGAACGAACGGACGATGGAATGTTCGCTAGCCCGTATTGTTGAAGAGGGGCTGATCGCAACTATTGCGTTCATCGCCGCCTCCCCGGGTCGCATGTGTCGACATGATATAATGCGTGGTGAAGATGTGGAGGCAGACAAGTCTAAGAGGCAAAGGCCGGATCAGCGCTCGAGCACTAGCGAGCTTACAGCATCATCCAAAAATGGCAGGCGACTAAGTTGAGTCAAAAGCGCAAAAGCGAAGCGCGCGCTCCGAACTGTTCGTTTGTTTTTCACGACGACGATAGGCTCGCGCTGCTGAGACAGGGCAACCAAACGACATGGTAATCCACCAACGTGAGCAAGCTGACGTACAGGATGAGTTCGAGTTGCCTTCCTTGAATGTCGGTGACTCGAGCAGAGGCACACCGGCAACCCTGTCCGCCCAATCATCAAGGGCGCCTCTTCATGCACACGATCCGCGAGAGGGTGCCGCTATCCAGGAGCTCCCGCCTGTAGATCGCGGGGTGAAAGCATGGACATTCTGTTTCTCTGCATTTGTGTTAGAAATGATGGTGTGGGGTTTCGGCTTTAGGTTTGTGCAGATCTCTGGCTCGACTCTCTGCAGTCGTCAACTCTGATCTGACCAATTCACCTGGCAGTTACGGTATTTTCCAAGGCAAGCGTCGTTACCGGACCTAGACTCGATTCACAACTGATATCAGTGCAAGTTAGACTACTATACGTCACATCCTCCTTTCGACAAGGCATCCGGGGTGGCTATTTCCGCCGTTGGCACCGTATCTCTTGCGATCCAATACGGAGAGGTACGCTAACTCACTGATCACCACCTTACACCTCGAGCTGATTTCGAATTGCGTATCAGGTCATTTTTCTCTCATTTGTATTTGGCCGCTATCCGGATTTCCTGCGGATAGGAATGTGGGCAGGATTGACGCTGTACTTCGTGGCGTTATTTTGCTCCAGTTTTGCTACAGAGGTCAGCACACATTCATACCGATCATCTGACCCGTATTCTCTGAACTTGTCTATGTCTAGGTGTGGCAGCTGATACTCCTCCAAGGGGTCGGCGTTGGAGTCGGCGGCGGTTTGCTCTACATGCCTGTGATCAAGCTTCTCCCGGAATGGTTTTCGGAACGACGTGGACTTGCGGGAGGCATCATCTTCGCGGGTACCGGTGTAGGAGGTTTGTTGCAATCATCGCATAAGGCGTATGGAACCTGACGGAATTTGGCATACCCAGGTTTTGCCTTCCCATTCATCCTCAATGCTCTGTTGGACAAGGTCGGCCTACGTTGGACGCTGCGAGTTTGGGCGATCGGCACGTCCTTGTGCTCCGGTATCGCATTATTGGGCATGCGTAGCCGTTTCCCGATTCCGAAGTACGCTGCGAATCAGAGACGGCCCCGATTCATTCCTCCTCACGTCGGCTTCGTTACCAGTCCACTGTTCTGGACTTTTGTGAGTCATTCGACGCTTCTGCTAGGCCAGCAGCTGACCACTCCATGCATCAGGCAGTCACGAATCTCCTGCAAGGTCTATCTTACTTCCCGGTCTCGCTCTACATTGCTACATTCACCAGGAGCATTGCGAGTCAGCTCACGGCCACTGTTGTCTTGGCGCTGTTCAATTCCTCAGCCGTCGTCGGACAGATCATCCTAGGCCATCTCAGCGACAGATTCCCGTATCCCGTCATCATGGTCTGCAGCGCCCTGGGGAGCGCTCTTGCTGCATTCTTCCTCTGGGGATTCGCCAATGCTGCGATCTTCCTCTACTTCTTCGCTGTCATCTTTGGTGGTCTGGTGAGTATCTTCATATCAATCACTGGATTCTACTAACCTCCCTGGCTTCCAGAGCGGCGGTTTCTCTTCGACTTGGCCCCATGCCTCTGTTGAATCTGCAGGAAGCCAGCCGGAGTACGCTGGCATGGCATTTGCGGGCACCGCATTCTTCAAAGGCATCTCGGCAGTCATCGGCCCTATTATCTCTGGACTGCTCCTTGAAGCCGGGAAGGGATCGTCCATGAGCGCGGGTTTTGGCCGGTTCGGTTATGGAGCCGTTGAGATCTTCGTGGGGTCTTGCGCCGTGGCAACAGGCGTAGGAAGCATCTTGGTAGCGCTCGCAAGACAACGAGTATTGTCGTGATTCATTACCCAAACTCATGACGTGTTGGTATGATGTATCAGTAGAATATGTCTCAATGTCGCATCTTCGCATCATTGATCAATATGTAACATCCATGTTTCAAGATTTTCGTGAGCACTAAGGCTAGTACTCCGGAGTATGTAGGAAAACAGATGCGACTTCCAGCCTGTTGGCAGCTTGTTGGCATACGCCGAGTCGTATAGTAACAGAATGTCGTGGTGCCTCAGAGCAAGAAGACGTTCAAGAGATGCTTCTGAGATGCAGCAACAAGCACACAGGGCACATGACTCCATCGTGGCAGAATCACGAGAAGCATCGAGAATTCGCAACGACAGACAGACTGTGACAGTTGTCCCCAAACCCTCACTACACTCTTAGTGATATAAGCTCGTAAGTCTAGCTCTTATCCCTTGGAGACTCTTCTATGAGGCTGCTCAATCTATGCGTACGGTAACATCATGGAATGTATCCTGATATCATTCTGTAGCGGCGGTTCACAGGCTGCTTAATCTAGGAACAAAAGTCTACATCGCAAATCCTGAACGACGTTGGTGCCAAGACCTCAGGTCGACTCCTGCGCGGGCGTGCGCGGTTTATTTGAATGGAATCGGTTCGTCTTTTGTCACACGCAGACGTCCTATGCGATATAGCCGAATGGACAGACCGACTTCCTGGATCCCAAGATGAGCGCCGCAAGACTCTTGCACGATTAGCCCGAGTCTGTCAAGCGTTCCATGAGCCAGCGATTCGTGTCCTTTGGAGAGAGCTGGACACCATCTTTCACTTGTTCCTGGTCCTGCCTTCTTTCGTCTTGAGTCGACAAAATGCCGAGCCATCCCCCCACAGCACCCACCAGAAGCCGTACGACGAGTACGTGAGTATTCTTCCGATGCATTCTCTGTCCGAGTCTTCTCATGTACTCATCATTAGATAGTTCCTCCCTGCCGACATACCCTCTCATGAGTGGAACAGGTTACGGAAATACGCCGTGTACGTGAAGAGTGTCACGTTCTTCAACCGTATATACCCCGGCCCATCACGGATCGCCACTCGATGGGGGCGGATGGAGTTGTCTCGCGATAGCTGGTCTTCCATCAAACAGCTGTTTTCCGACAACCCCGTGTTCCCGAACTTGCAGCACCTCCGCTGGCAATTCGTCGAGGTCGACTTTGAGGTCAACGCATTCGCACACTTCCTCCCGTCGTCGCTACGCACTTTGGCAATAAATTGTCAAACCTCCTCTCACTTCCCTGAGACCCACTGGCCGCAGTCCCTGGAATTGTGGTCAGATAGATTGCCCATGATCATGGAGGAAATCTCGACGCGGGCACCTGAGCTGGTAAAGCTCAGCCTATCTTACGGTGGTTCGCTCACTGCTGCTCATTTTCTGACACCACTTTCGCTCACACACCCTGCATCACTCCGTGATCTCGCAATCGAGGGCCTATACGACAGTCCGCTCCAAGTGTCTGACATCGTTCTACTCTCACGATTACCTCTCGAGTCTCTTACATTGGATGGCAGACACCGTATCGAGCGCCGGGGGATATCCAATCTGAACCCATCCGAACCTGTGTGTGCTCAAAGTGTCGCTTTCTCTGGATTGCGTAACCTGCGCTTCTCACGCCACTATGATGCACTCAGCTCTTTGTCACTATGCTTAAACTCGGCGACTGTCGAGTCCTTGCACATCGACGAGTACGGCTTCATCACTGCTCCATCCTTGCGCCAAGACTGTGCCGCGTGGAAACGAGCTTTCCCTTCATTGACTGACTTCGCCTGCACATTCATGCCTTGGAGCAGAACGCGTGTAGATGGGCTTCCCTTGACCGACGGTTCCGAGTCGATATCGGCCATATACACGCCTCTCCTGGAATTGAGAAACATGCGTCGGGCCTCCTTTCGCATTGCCAACGTACCGGTCATAGTCAACGATAACGACTTAGTCGCCTTCTCCGAGTCCTGGCCTCTGCTGGAGGTCCTCTCGATCACGACCCACCCGTACGTGGGTGATAGCCCTGGCTTCACCGTGGGTCTTTCCGGCCTGTTGTCCCTCGCAAGGAACTGTCCTCGACTTGCCTTCCTTGACCTCACATCCCTCGTCATCGACCCCGTGGTTCTGTCGTCATCCATGGATCGCACGCCGAAGCAGTTCGCAATGCAGACACTCCAAGTACGCCACGATTTAGAACCTGCAGTGCGTCGCCTTCTTGCCGACGTCGTATTCCCCAACCTGTCCTACGAGCCGTGAAACAGGGTGTTTACTTGTCAGTGCGTTAACTAGGTCGTCATTGATGTTGCGTCGATTCGGATTTTTAGTATAATCAGTTTTCGCAGGAACATCTTCAGAGGTGCACATGTGCATATCCATCACTGACATGTCATTGCTACAAAAGTTTCACAGGAGTTTCTACAAGTTCTCCTAAACACGTCATTTCTAAGTTGTTTCCTATACCATGTATCTCCTCCCATTGAATCAGTTTGCAATAGGCTACATACGTGTAGCATCGCACCTCATCATCTGATGCACCGTTCTTTACCCCGATAGCATGCTCCTTTGTGTAGTGTGTGACCGCAACACACTCCACTTCGACCCTCGCACCAGCTATACCCGGCTCCGACGCTATTGGCCTTGGAAAGTCCTGGTCCGAGAAGAGCAGGGCATCGACTGAGACGCTGAGCGGGGTTTGTAGGCGGGCGAACAAAAGATGGCTGGTATTCGAAGGAACATGATGCAGGGGGACTGCCATCCGCCAACCCCAACGCGCTAACTCGCCCGTCGTCGGACACGGATATGCCACGGTTGGCGTTCCCCCCAGGATCGCGACCGAGTATGTTGCGAGTAAGCCATCCTCAGTACAGACTGCTGTGCCATACAATGAGGTGTCCCATTGGGCAGGCACCCTATCGGTGAGCGTTCGAGGTGCCCAGGTGAAGCCCGGTAGACTTAATCGAGGAGTGTGCGCAAAAGGAAGACCTCGTGAGACGTGACCTAGCTGGACAAGGCAGCTCTTCATCCGCTGTTCAGCCAGATGGCCTCGGCTTTCCGTATGTGGTACTACTAATAGTCGGTGGAGGCTTACTGATGGAGGGAGCAAGCTGGCGATCGCGATGAGCTCATCCTCAGGCTTCGAAGTCGTCCGTCCATCCAACAACCTCGCCACGCCTGACAGGCTCTCGCCAGTCGGCGGTGGGAGGTCTCCGACGCGAGGGCCAAAGTTGCGCTTGTTGATCCGGTAGGCGAGGATGGGAACGAGCGCGTTGATCGCGATGCTCATCCACCCGCTTTTGTCCGCCGACGCCAAGCAGTCTGAGTCCGGTCGTACCCTGTCCTCGAAGTTCACCGGTCCTTCCTTGAACTCAAAGTAGAGTCGATTGGCAAGAAGTCCCTCCTGGACCGTCCAAACCCTTCGCAACCACGCAGATGAGCCGATCCACAGGATGTTCTCTTCAAAAGAGTTGGCCTGCGAGCACTGGGTCCGGATGCAGCCGTCGATAACGAGAACCGCGGCCGCGTTGCGATATGTGTCTCCCATGAGACTGATGGCTTGTTTCCGCAACGTCACTTCCCGTGGAACACAAAGCGAATCCAGCCACAACGCTCCACAGCCGCCTGGAACGGTTTTCCGAGCAAGTATAGTGATCCGTTCGACGACGCATCGAGGTAGGCCTTCTTCAGTCGTGCTGCCCATACCCTCGGCCCAAACGTGTGAGATCGCGACGTAACGCGCGCTATCTGCGGGTTTGACTCGCAGAACTGTACCGTCGTAAATGACGACGGGGACATTCCCAGCCGAGAGCAGTTGCCTCACTTCCTCTATTCCGGGAGTTACTCGTTCGCACTGGCATGAGCTATGAGTATGACGCAGGTTTGTAGTCCGAGTCCGTAAAGGTCAATAGGTCGCAGGCGTCATCCGTACACCACTGATGCTCGCCCGGGGCGGTCGCGATATAAGGCGAGCAATGAACAAGGATTGAGCCAGCGTACTGGAAAAGGGCGCGGTTCCAAGATACCTCGAACGCGCTGGCGAGTTGAGCGATGACATAGGGACACCAACCGGTGCTACGCAAGTTGCGTTGGAGGGTGCTGGACACGAATGAAGCGGGCGACGGGCTGGGCCACTTCACATGCAGGATCTTATTCAGCTGATCGAGTTCCGCGTTCTCCGGCCATAGAGTTGCGGCGATAGTGGAGAGCGGAAAGAAGATCACGATGAGCAAGGCGGAGCAGATTGAATCACGTTCGATTGAGCTAAACCCGGCGTGTACCAGCGTGCTGCTGTATAGCGTGTGTTCGCAAGAAACGGCGTTGAGAGCTCTCCGCAAGAGCCGCGCGATTCTTCGTCCATGCTCGGCAGGCGGTCCCTGGCTTCCTGGAAGACCCACTGACTCCTTGAAGTAGTAGGCAAAGAAACGCGAGATGTGTTCGCCAGACAAGACCTTGGTAGAGCCCTCGCCTTCCGTTCTTGACGTCAGGAAGAGACACTCGGGTATGCGTATGAGAGTGGCAGCTTCCAGTAGCCCAAAAGTCAATGCGCTCAGCCATAAAGCAGCATCATCGCGGAGGCTGTAAATGACCCCACTGGCACAGCGTGCAGTAGTATAACCACCAAGAGTCGGACTGGAGGGATAGCCATCATGAGTCGCCCCGAGCCAAGGGACGTCTAGAGCAGTGCGCCACATCGACGTTTCCAAAACGCGCACGCATGGGCTATCCGGATCAGGGAGTGGTTCAGCGAGGTCCCCGAATTCATGCACTATGAAACGTGTATACATATATATATTACTGTCAGCAAGATAACACTCAGTAGGGATAGTGCTTACTATTTGAATCCGTCAATGCAGCCTCTGCGATCTCCTGCTTCGAATCGTCCGACCACGGCATCAGCGACTGCCTTCCTGGGTGATGCCTCCGCCAGTTCTCGCGACATAAGCACGCCTTGACATAGTCTAGGTAAAGGCCCAGATAGGGATCCAGCCTTTCTGTCTCCCGAGGGGATGCAATCATCGCGCAGGCAACGTGACATCGGACTACGTGTCGTTCCTTCCACTCCCAGTCGAAAAGAGTCCCAGAGAAGATGAAGGCGGGTACAGGAAGCGCCATGGATGTGCGGTTGATGCCAAGACCATCATGCACGGACTCATCCAGGAGACCGACCAGGAAGTTCACCAGGGTGCTGAAGGAAGCGGAAGAGGTGCCCAGGAGGCGGCAGCATAGCGCGTTTACGGCCGCGCAGTTCCATGTTCCTTTGGGGTACTCGGCGCGCAGGTCTCGGAGGGAGTCCTGGTATAAGCGATAGAGGGTGTCGGATGTGTTTGTGAATGCATCGACGACTGCCATGTTCATCCATGAGGAGGTCATGTCTTCGGGACGTATTCCGAGGGCGTCGAAGACTGGTGCCCAAGATAGATGTACACGCTGCTCTGTGTTCTCGTCTGGACGAGCAATCGCAGTCACAGTAGAGGATGACCTATAATATAGAATCAAATGGCTGAACCACTGCAGACAGCAATTCGTCTCACCTTGGGCTGGGCTGTGCAGTACTAGTGACCGCAGGATTTAGATCGCTACAAAGTACACGCTGCAACAGGAACCACCTAGTCAGCTATGTTCAGAACGCCCGAATTTTGATACGCACCATGACGGCGCAGCGATGCTGTGTACAGTTATTGCGAGCTGAGAGTTGAAGCGTAGGATTGAAAGGGAATAAGACAGGAAGAAAGGAGATGAGCTAGAGGAATGCGGTCCTCGCTCCGAGAACAGTGGGGACATGAATCGCCTCCGAGTACACCGACTGGGCAGGTTTTGGCATCAGTTTTTGCGCAGCATGAGAGATGACGCGTACACGAACGCTCGAAATGGTGCGAGCTAAGAGATCTATTCGATACCGTCTGCGCCTGATAATGCGACATCAGCGATCCACAAGCAAGAGGAATCGATAATGCGTGCGCTTGCTTGCGATGCTCACCTTGCCAAGCCTACGGTCAGACCGTTCGCTTGTGAGGCTTGTGAGATATTGATTCTTTACAACGACATGGGATTCATGCAGAGGCAATGGTAGTACAATTCTTCTACGAGCGCGTTAGGTACATCTATCTTCTTACATAGCGATCGACACCGGAACGCCGCCGGCGGGGGCGCTCCACATTAAACTAGGCTTTACTGCGGTTCGGGACGTGATCCTGTATACAGATATTCAAAAAGACGATGTACCACTCAAGATCACCTGGACGTCCGTTATAGCTTTTATGCATCCTTCCCGTTTATCACATCACCGATCGAGGGAACAGCGCGCGCGCCACCTACGCGGCCAGGTCGCGCGCGAAGTGGAAGAAGTCTACGGACGACGCGTTGACGCCGTACTTGTAGATCTGTACAGGCAGTATGGTCAGCAGCCGGCCCTCTACGCATCATAATCGAAGGCGGTCGACTTACGAAATGCGACGCGACCCAGCTGGAGAACAACGCGCGCTGGTAGGTGACGGGCAGACGCTCGAGGAGCGTGTCAAGCCCGACCTGGTCGACAAGCGTCTTGGGAATGGCACGGCGCATGACGCCGCGCTTGCTCGGCTCGTCGTCGAAGAGGTCCGAGTTCTCGAGCTCCTCCTGCAGGTCGTTGAGCTTGCTCGAGAGCTCGTCCGAGATGATCGTGCGCGGCTTCGCTCCCTGCAGACGCGCGTGCTCGCGCCAGATGCACGAGAACTCGGCCGCTGCGTTCTCGGTGATCTTCTGCTGGATGTCGCGCACGTAGTTCTGGTAGAAATCGGATGGCTTCCCGTCCTTGAAGATCATGAGGTCGACGTATTCTTCCGACGAGAGGCCGAGGCCGGCGAGCACCTCGAGCGACGAGCTCGTGACGCCGCCCTTGTTCGCACTGGAGTCCTTGAAGAGAACGACTTTGCGCTTCTCAAGGAAGAGACGGGCCTGCTGGGTAAGGAACAGGTTGGCACCCTCCACGATGTACTTGAAGTGCGGTTTGCCATCCGCATCGACCAGCGCTGCGACATTCGAGATATTGACCGCCTCGGGCCTGTGGAACGAAGGGGTCGGTCGTCAAAGTGGCGCATATCAATTCGACAACGCGTACCTTCCACCGCAAGGAACAAAGAGATCAGCCTTGAACCTGAGGTGAGCGCCATTCCTGAAGTCTGTGCCATCGAGGACGACCTCTCCCGCTATAACATTCCCATCAGCGTCTAGGTGATAACTAGCTGTGCAGGACTTCACTCACAAGGCAGCTTGACGTCCTGGTCCTCGACCTTCACGAGATAACCGTCCTTGCTGAGCTTCGAGGTGTCGAAGAAGGCGACGGGCTTCCGCAGCTTCGCAAGGCGTACAAGTTCTTCGCGGTTGAGGCCAGCAGGATCGTGCAGGACACCGCTACCGTCGATGATTGCGACAGTCTTGTCGGAGCTCAGAAGGATCTCGTCTGTGGATACATGGTTAGACTGCAATTCATCACTCTCGAGTGGACATTCAACGTACTCGATCCAAGGTCACCGTCTACAAGAAGCAAATGTATCAGTACCATGACAAACTACAGCACTAGGACCATGTCACTTACCAGGACCACCCGTCTGCACCTTCGTGATGTCCTTCTCGCGCAGACCAAGCTGCTTGTAGATACCCAGGACATACTGGCGCACGGAAAGCGACGTCATGCCATATACATCGTGAGGGACACCACCGAGAGTCTCTGCGCTCTTGCCGGTGGTGAAGGACTTCCACCATGCGTCGGCACCGCGGGCGCGAGCGTGCACTGGCGATCTATGAGACCAAGCTCGTTGATGAGATCATTTTGCACTTACATGCTGCCCAATCCATGAGGTCCGCCGTGCCCTCTATTGGTGAGTTAGTACCAGCACTGGAAACGGAGTCCGCAAAGAGAACCCACCATCAGGGCCAAAGAACAGCAATTCGGGCTTGCCGTACAGATCGACGAGACGCTCCTTGATGCCGGGAGTCTGACCCGGGATGAGCAAGTCGATGATGGCCTGTCTCAGGTAGTCAGCTTCAAGTCAGAGTCAAGAACGGACGGCACTACATACATCGACATACTTCTCAAAGCACAGCTTCGGGTTCGCGCCCAGACTGCACTCATTCGTCAGTATAAATCACGCAAGTCATAGGGAAGAGGCCCGTACGATGGGAGAATGGTGCCCTTCGCGCCACCCTCCGGGATATCCTTGTTCTTCAAGGACTGCGTGGAAGCGAGGCCGTAGTTCTCGTCAAACCTGTACAGAGATGAGCGGGCAAATTGTACTATCAGCAGGCATAACTCACAGCATACGCTGGTTAATCGAGTAGTTCCTGCAAGCATGGTATGTTCAGCAAACATGGATTTGAATTGTGAAGACCTGGTGACGCACTCCCGGTTCCTCGACATGACGATACGGATGCCGCCTCGCGCGACGTCCTTGAAGCGGATGTGGAAGCCGCGGAACTCGCCACCTGCATCCATGAGTCAACATCCAACAGATGCCAGCGGAAGCAAGCAGATCGTTCACTGACCAATGACGAAGAACATGCCGAACGGCTTCTTGGGGTACTCGACTTCGGGAAGGAAGTCGGGCGCGAGACGGAACGAGAGAGCGACCTTGGTGGGCTGGTAGAAGTTCGTCTTCAAGACGTGCCTATTCGCAACGCGATATTCGTCAGGTGCACGGCTTGATTATAATCAGGCAGCGGACGTACTTGTTGAAGATGAGGAAGCTCTCGAGGACCTGGAGCTCGTGCTTGTTGGGCACTGTCCTCCGGATCTTGTCGTAGAGCTCCGCATCGGTGAGCGGCATCTGCGTACGGAGACGCTGATACGAGAGCGTCGGCCTGCGGCATCACGCTGTGAGTAGAAGCTGGAGAATATTTCTTCTTCAACGTACATGAGCTGAGCAGCCTCGTCCGTTTCGGGATAATGCGTCATCGCGAAGTTGACATAGAGCAAGTTGATCTGCGACCGCCGTGTTAGCACGCCTGCAATGCATTGCAAGCAAGGGGCAGAAGTACTGACCAGATCGGCATGCGCGTGTATAACCTGCGCGATACTCTCCCGAGTGAACGTCTCCTCCCTGAAGCGGCGCTTGATGTCGTTAAGCACGCTCGCGTGCGTCGGGTTCGACTCGTCGAGGGTGTTCTTGAGCGCCAAGTAGGCCTGGCCCAACCTGTTACAGAAGTGCTGCGCGAAGACCCATCCGCAGTCTGGCAGTTCCGTTAGCCGAGATGAATCGCAGACGGGATAATGCAGTGACGGCGATACGAACAGGCATAGGTGGCTTCCTGCACGGCATGGTCGCCGCTGGGGCCAGCGCCGGCGTAGAAGAAGGGGTTATCGGGCAAGCAGTAGAGCAAAGATGCCTCTTTCATAACTTGGAAGATGGAGTGCTCGATCGGCGGTGCGTTGGCATTGGGAAGGGGGTTGAGGTACAACGAAATGATAGTGATGCCGTTCGAGAATTGCTCTGACATACCCACAGTCAGCCTGTCTGCACCATATCACTTAATCAAAAGATAGCACCCACCTACATACTTCCGCGCCGAGTAGAGCGCGTAGAAGTGGTACAAGTTCGAGAGGGCGCTGAAGAACTTCTTCGTGCCGCCCATCTTGTAGCCGATGACCAGGCGACGTTCGCGGGAGCCTTCTACCTCGAAGACTTCGATGACGGGTCCGAAGCGCTGCTCGACGTTCCACATCACGCGTTGGTAGATCTCCAGCGTGTTCTCGCTCGCCTTCTCGAGGAAGATTGGGTCAGAGACCGTGCGGATGTCAGTTTTCCTGAATAATGTGCGCGGTCAATTCCATTCCTGCAGCTTAGATAGTAAGAATACGCACCCATCGGTGCGAGTTGACTTCGGCGGGTTAGCAGGGAAATTGCACTTCGTGACGAAGTAGCACCGGAGCTGTTGAGAAGCAGTCGCAGAGATGCTTCCCTGAGACCGGTACGTCTCCAGACGGTACGCCTTCTGGGGCGTTGAATCATCCAAGAACATCTCATCGATCCTCGACTCGCACGTCGCGCCGGGGCCCTCTGTGGAGGTCTTGCCCGGGGAGCTTGTGTGAATGAAAGTCGCGCCATTTCCGGCTTCATCAATCTTCTCAAGGTCGATCACGAGCTTGGTCGGGTCGTGCTTAGTGTATGCCAGCACCTTCGCACCATAGAGCGCGATGATGTGATCCGAGATGACCTCGACCGATTCGGACTGGAAGTACGTGTCGTCGATACCAAGGTGGGTATAGAACCAGTTGACCTCGTTCGGGACAAGTTCGCGTGGGATGAAGCCCTGCAGGTCACGATAAGAACGTCAGCTCTCATTTCCACAATCCGGTGTAGCTCGGGAGAGAATGGATCGTCGTGCGCAGGCGCTCGGCGCGTCGGTGGGTTTCGCTATTGCAATCGCGTCAAGCGCAAGATGCACTGTATCTGCAGCCACTCTCATGCGCGAGATAAGGCCCATCGTGTTTGGGTCGCGCGCAGACAGCGCGAGTTGTGATGTCCGAATAGGCAGCGCAAGGACATTCTGTGGGTCCGGAACAAGGATTGAAAGGATCAACCCAGCCAGATAGCGGGTCCTCGATTCGCTCGGCTCGGAGTGTCTCCGTTGTGCTCGGAGTTACCCAACAGAATGGGTCGATGGGTAAAGCCAATTCGCGCGTGAGATAAGGCAAGATTGTCCGGGTTGGCGGAGGTACCCTTGCAGTCTGACGCGCATGGGAATACCGGAGATGCACTGGATAGATCTGAACCTCGTTCGCGACGAATCTGTGTGCATGACGCGCAGGTATGCAGAGCAAGGGCACCGCGTAGGCCGGGATCTCGTGTGGTACGCGTCCACAGTCCCAGCACGTTTGTTTCGCGCCATAGGGTTACGGGAGAAAGGTGTGGGATGCCCTCTGGACGTGTATCGGACGCATACACTGACCGCGATATGACATACGACGGTCGTGCAAGTGCCCAGGAATGCCCATATCCAGTAGAAGAGACGCGATCGACGCGCAAGACGATCCTGAAGAATGGATGCTCCAAGTACGAAACGATGCTCACCTTCGCAGCCACGGTAGCCTGGACCTTGGCACGCTGCTCCTCCTTGCCCTTGAAGACGGGGGTTGTGTAACCCGGAACGTTCTTCAGGCGTTGGATGATGTCTGCGTGCTGACCCGGCACATGGAGAAGCGAGTTCGGAGTGCCGGGGGTTGTGCTAGATGGGGTCGACATGGTGGTCGGGTTGGGGCTGGGTGCCGCGCTCGATGTAGGCTATGCGATGGCGAGGCAAGGGGAAATATGCGCGGGCAGTCGAGGAGGATGTGGGGGGGAAATGAGAGACGGAGAAGTAAATGGAACGGGGCAGCCATTATATATACGTCAATCCCCTCCAAGCTTAAACCTCCTGGGCCAGACATGACCATTAGGCGCCCATACATCCTCTAGCGGCGAGCGTCACTCATCGGACTCGGAACTAGCTTTCCCTCCTCTCCCATACTTACCCATCAAATAGCCCATCCGAGGCGCTGCTCGCCGCACAACACGGCGAGCTCTAAGCTGAGCAACCTGTACTCACTGCCCCGGCCGGCGTTGAGATGCCACAGCGCGCGGGTTGGGCGGTCCCGTGCCACGCAGGCATTTGTCGCACACCTCGGGTCTTGAGCCCGCTCACATCCATCCTTACATTCCTCCGCCATGGATTGGTTCTTGCAAGAATACCCATGACTTTTTGCGTTGGGGGTCGGAAGATCCGGCGTGTTCACGACTGCTGGGCACCTGCCCGTCACGCGTACCACTCCGTCAAGTGACCGCGCGCCAACCGTCGGACGGACCACAGACCCGTCGAGGGCGCGCCCGCCCCTGCCCTGTTTTGTTGCGACGCGACGCCCTAGGCCTCGCACAGCATTCTCACGAATCTCAGGCGGATGTGTCCGCCCGAACTGAGCAAGGTCACGATTGGCGGTCGCGCACCGTTCCGGACGCTCGGTACGCAGGTGGGTGCTATGCACGGGTGTCGGTCAAATATCGTGTGTTCAGCTCAAACACCCTCCCAACAGCCCGTCGGGTCAGCTGTGGCCTTCGCCAGTTGCCACATCCTTCGTCCTTTCATCGGTTATCGTTCCGAGCAACCGAGCGTACGTGAAGGGCTTCACGTTCGGTCAGCTGCCAGTTCCCCTGGGCTGGGCCGACGTTATGAACGTGTATAATGTTACGCGCACGTTGAGGAATTATGTGCAAGCGGGGGTACAAACAAGTCACGGCCTTTCGGCATTCAGAAGGTCAAGACAAGGTACGTGTGTGCAGTGCTATTGCTCGAGTGGCTGCCAAGATGGCGCAACCGCATCACTGTCCGTTTTGGCGTGTTTCCGCAGATATTCCTGAAAGTGAGCCACCGTAAGTCCTCGGGATCGACGAACATGCTAACTAGTAAGTAGTATCGCCCAGCAGAAGGGAGACATTCCCCAGAATACCTGCTCGGAATGTGACTGCGCCTTCGAATCGGTACCAATAAAGGTGCCGCTCGGCAGTATTGACGATCGGTACGTGCCCCGTTCGGTCGTGTCGCAACTTCAAACATACGCATGAGTATTCCGGGATGCCTTGCATAACTGAGGCGGCCCCATAGCTCAGGTCGTCTAGACTCTACAGGCGCAATCCCTCTGCACCACCGACAATCTGCAGAAGAGTGGACTGTGTTCGATGGACGCGTGAGTACTTTTCCTAGATCATCCGTGCGAGTTGGCCACGGGCATACCCTTGATAGAAACTCGATTCGCTGTGGTAAGTGATCCTAGCGTTTTGAATACGACCACTTATGCGCATTCTCGGATCCGCACGTCTTCAGCGATCTAACGATCGGGCCTCACCGCGCTTTCCTGGTCCTTAGAGGTTCTCTCTCCGGCGTTCCGCTGCTTCGACTTGGAAATGTGGCAGCACGCGGCGTTCATCGTGGATCCTGCTCAGACCGAAAGTGCACGGCTGCGCTCTTTGGCGGCGTCCGCACGCGTTCGTACACTCTTTCGCGATGTCGCCCTTCTTGTGCTATGGGAGACTCTGTGCGACCTCGCACCCCTCCTACGACTTATCTCGTGCACCATGGGAGGTATGGCAGCGGCGAACTCGCGAGCATATCATGTTCTAGTATGCACGCTCAGTTATTCCCGGATGCACCCCTCACGCCGCCCATTTTCTTAAGGCTTCATACCTCCTCCGTATAGCGCCAGCCACTGGTTGTCCAGACCTGGTATACGGAAAAGGCGCACAGACGTTGTCAGCTTTTGGAGGACCGCGCGTCGCGAACTATCGCCTGTTCCTGGCAATTGCTGTGCCAGGACTTGCGGTATTGATCACGGTGACTCTGGCTGGGTGGTCTGGACTGAACGCGATGTTTGCAGTACGGTTCTTCGGTACGTAACACATAACCGCATGAGCTCATTGTGTACAGCCAACACTGTCAAGATCGGAGACAGGCGAGGATCCTTCTTCAACCGACTCTGTTCTCTCATTGAGTTCCACCAGCGATCTTGAGAACTTTATGTTCTCAATTTCCTTCCCCTTGTGGACATGTGAACACTGCGGTCCCAACCGGAGAGTGCTTATCTGAATGCTCTACCGGCGCTCGGCAATGGACTCTTTGCCACTCTGTGCGACTTGACTGCAGGCGTACTGGTTCGACAGAAGCGGTGCACACTGCGTCAAGCGTCCGTGGTGCCTTAAGTAGTGAATATTCTGGCAGCCCTCGAAGTTCGGACGGCAACCACTGAACGACGATGCAACCCCATCCCGCCCTTTTCGTTCCAGATATCATTCACGATGTTTTCCGATACTTCGACCTGGACCACTGGAAACACGCGGCATTCGTGCGGGATCCTTCGGCTACGGAGAACACGAGGCTGAGATCGTTGGCGGCCTCCGCGCGGGTTTGTACAGTCTTCCGGGACGCTGCTCTTCCTGTGCTGTGGGGGAGTCTCGGCAATGCCGTGCCCCTGGTGCGGCTTCTTTCCGCGTGTATCAGAGAACCGCTGAAGAATGCGGCGAACGGCAAAGAGTATCCCGGGATCTATGTCTTCGTACGTTTGATCACTTGGTCTGCGAGTTTTTGGTCGCATACTGATTGATGTACAATGGTCTTCAGAGAATTGAGGCCGCCCGGGTACCGTCTCAGGAGATGGAACGGCTGAAGTACTATGGATCTCTTGTCCGCAAGCTGGACTTGAACGCCGTGGCTTCCCGATACTGTGAACGCGGGCCCAACGTTTACTCACATACTGTCGATCCTTCCTCATGGGCATATCTGCAAGCTCTACTCGACGGTGACGGCCCGGGTCTCCTCCTACCTAATCTGCGATACTGCGCTCTCGACTTTCGGCCATCTATCCGAACTGTCGCTCCTACGTCTTGGAGCTTCGCCTTCGCTTTCGACCATCAACCTCCACTACCCCAGTGTCCGCCGAGTCAGTCCAGAATGGCGCGAAGAATGGCAGTCCACCATCGAACAGCTACTCTCCGACGTCTTACCTCTCGCAACGCAGCTGGAGTCATTCAAGCTGACTTGTCGGGGATTGCAACTTTCGCCCCGGATGGCGGCGTCGATTGCTCGTGCGGGCCCCAGCTTGCGCTCTCTGGAACTCCTCTTCTTCTTTTCCTCGGATGTGCCAGTTGGAACAAATACACTGTGGACCGCGCTTCCCATTATCTCTCCTCTGGAGCAACTTCAGAGACTTGTTCTCTTCCATGATCTCTCGACCGAGTCGCCCGGCACACCTTCTGTCACTTCGTCGACCGGCTCGATCCTACCCCAGTTGCAAGAACTGGAAGTGTTCGGGGCGCAGAACGCACTGCACCTTCGTACCTCTCCTCCAGCTCGTACAATCCACCACGCTGCAGCGGTTCAACCTCAAAGGGCTCCAGTATCGCGACGTATCGACTCTGCGCGAGATTTGCGACACCATTGCCAAGTGCTTCCCTTCTCTGCCCTCCTTCTCTTGCCATATCTCAGGTCCCTCAGAGACAGGCACAGACCTCACAATGATAGCCACGTTGAGGAAGGCCATCGCTCCCTTGCTCGCTTCGATTCCATTGACCTCCTTGAAAATCGTGACCTCCAGGGTACCGTATCTTACTTTGACGGACGACGACCTGGCCGCCATATCAGCCTCCTGGCCGCGTCTTCGGATTCTGGCCTTGACAGGTTTTGATCCCGAGTTCACCTCCAAGAGCCCCGCGCGCATCACCGTCGCATCCTTGGTCAAACTCGCCACTGGATGTCCCGAGCTCCAGCGGCTCGAACTACCTTCGCTGGACGTACGAGCCTCCCACCTTGCCCCGGTCGAATCATATCCCTTGCTCGACCATCGACTCGAGTTCTTGAGTGCCTGGGAATACGTCCGTGACGAGCGAGAAACAGCCGCGCCCATTATCAACCGTCTCTTCCCCCATCTGAAGGTAAATCCGCTCCATTAGAGGCTGGATCTCAACTGCGAAGCTTGACGAGAGTCGGTCCTGGTACATTTCACGGAATACATCATAACACGCGTGCTCTCAGTCTTCGGGTGTGTGATGGCAGATGCCAGTGCATCGTTCTGCTGCGTTTTGATGATGTGATGGCTCAAAGTTGTAAAGGCCGCGCGCTTATGCAGTACGCATGACTTGACTTCAGGAGACAAGTTGTTGTCCTTGTTCCACAACCCTCATTCACCCATCTACGTGAATGTCGCGCACAAGTGAGGCACACACAAAAGCCCGTATACGCCCCGAAAGCTTCAAGTCGACAGCTGTTGGAAACGATGACTCAGTATCTCTCGAACCCTCCTCGACACACCAGCACTACTAGCAATGCTCAAGCGGAAGCTCCGGAAATCTATCCTGTTAGCTCACGAACTGCGAACCGGTCCATCCTGCAAGAAGACATACTTCATCTGATCTTTCAGTGCTTCACACTTGATCAATGGTATCCCTATTCGACTAGTACTTCATCTGGGGCTGTTCCTCTTCTCGACCCATCCTGTACAGAAAATGAGCGACTCCGCACTCTCGCTCGTTCCGCACGCGTATGTACCTCGTTCCGAACCGCCGCGCTTCCTGTTCTATGGGCAACCCTTTACGACTTCACTCCCCTTCTGAGGCTCATCTCTTCGTGTACCAAGAAGCGTGTGGGCCGCACACCTGGTTCTGATCGCGCTCGAGGCCCATTCATATTTGTGCGTGCTTCCTCGGCGCTGGCGAGTGCTGGCAGTCACGATCCTGTCTAACAACCATTCATTCCCAGAAGTTCAAGCTGGATGCTACCCCCATAGCATCTGACGAACTAAGACGGATTGCGTTCTACGGGTCGATGATCCGGACAGTGGCAAAACATGAAGGCGCTCACTATCAAAGCCGACCATACGCACTCTACATTCACCACATAGATCCGTCCTCCTGGGTTTGCTTGCACGCTATCCTTCATCATGGTTCCAAAGGACATCTTCTTCCCAATCTGCGCCAGCTAGTTGCAGCTGTCGTATCTCCGCGAGACCTTGATCTTGTTCCAGCAGTAGCCTCCCCATCGCTCTCAGACCTTGAACTAGTTCTTCTCGACGACTTCCCATCCAGACCGCGAGAAGGATGGCAATTACACCTGGAGGGCCGACTATCTGCAGTTCTCACACGGCTCCCGAACTTGACACGTTTTCGTCTTGATTTCATCGGGGTGCACCTGTCAGACAAGATCGCATCTTCGATCGCACAGGTTGTATCCTTACGAACCTTGGACATGCACATCTCCCTTCCTATCATCGGCCCTGCATACAAGTCGCAAGTGCTGTGGATGGCCATGCCTTCGCTCTCTCCTCTGAGACATCTGGAGAGGCTGCGTCTTCACTCCAGCGGCGAAGTGAGGGTCCCTCTGCCGTCATCTGCAGGAACTCCTGCCGCTCCGCTCTTCCCATCCCTCCGAGAAATCGAGATCTGTCCTCTTGACTTTGCACCTCGTTTCTACCGTTGGTGCGAGTTGCTTGCAGTCAAAGTCGGTCCACCGTCTCACTCTTGCATCTGTGCAGTACGGCCGGCGCGTCCAGCCTACGCGAAGTATGCAGAGTCATCGCACAGAGTTTCCCTTGCTTATCCTCATTCTCTTGCGTGTTCGTTCCGGACAGAGAAACCCACGCTCTCGAGAACGTCCAGATCGATCCTCTCAGGGACGTGATCGCGCCGCTATCCTCTCTATACGCGCTGCAGCATCTCAGCATTCATACCGCCGTGGTCCGTAGGCCCACCCCGCTCATCTCCCTCGCCGATGCCGATTTGGAGGCCATTTCCGACTTTTGGCCTGGCCTTTTACACTTGAGCCTGCGAGGTTTCGACGTCTTCCCGTCCTTAGGCCAGTCAAGAGACAATCTCCCTCATCTGTTCGGCATCTCCCTCCCCACGGTAGCCACTTTGTCGATACGGTGCTCCGACTTGAAGCATCTGGCGCTGCCTCTGCTCGACGTGAAGCCTCACCGCATTGGGTCCAAGGATACCTACCTTGACACGAACCATCACCTTCAATACTTCGATACGACAGACATATCCGACGGAGACTACATGACCGCGGCATGTATCCTGGACCGAATATTTCCCCACGTCGATGTCACGGCGCAGCTGGTGGTTCTCAGCCAGCGAGGGGCGACTATACGGCCGTTGGGCAAGAAATACCTTATGGCCTACGACGACTGGAGGGACTGCGCTCAATACCGGTTATATCTGGGGATTGCCGTTTGCCAAGATGGGAAGACGTCAGACCTGCACTCGAGACTATGTGAGGAGTACGGAATGGTTGATCCACTCTTGTGCGTAGGGACTCCCCCTCACGAGCAGGCGACCTGCTGCTGACCGTACCTATGCCCTAAGTACTACTCGGCCACCCGCCTGTAAACCCTGGAGTCAATCATACTGTTTTGTCTCAGTATGTATACTATGGGAGTAGAGTTCTGATTGCAAGGCATGGTCTAAGGACTTGTAGTGTGTTGTATTGTTCCAAGCTGTTCCACGTCGCGCGGCCATGTGCTTCCCACGGACCCATTTACACCGTCACGACTCCGAAGCGAGGCGCGATGATTTGCTCTCGGCGTGCTTGTCTGACCTCAAGTGACGGCCTGCACACACACTGGTACTAGTGAGGACCACAGATTATTTCTTTAGTCTCAATCGTATTCAAGTTCACCTAACGATGGCAGCTCAAACTCGTTCTAACTGCAGGCGGTGCACTGGCATCGGTTACTCAGCGACACCTTATAATTGACGGGCAGAGCTTTGTGTCAAGTCGCCAGGACTCGAACCACAACGGTCGCTTACGCGTAGTGATATGACATCCCATCGTGCCTTCTCGCATGTGGACATCTTGTGCGAAGTCTGCGAATGGGCAGACTGTATCTCTGGAACACGATATCAGACCCGACGGACCCTCGCCAGGTTGGCTCGGGTCTGCAAGGCCTTGCACGAGCCCGCTGTGCGTGTACTCTGGAGAAAACTGGACAGCATCTTCCACATATTCTTGGTGCTACCATCGTTTGTTATAAGGCGAGAGAACGCGGAGCTGTCTCCCCAGAGTACACACGAGGAGTCTTACAACGAATACGTACGAGGTTGCCTCTCACATGTTGGCCAAATTGTTCACTTGACTTTCTTGCAGCACCTCCCGGCCGATATACCCGCACACGAGTGGAGCCGATTGCGCAAGTACGCCGCATACGTTCGTGCCTGTCACCTTCGAATGGCGTATATACTGTCCCCTCACGCTCACATGGGGGCGGATGGAGATGTCGCGCCAGAGCTGGTCCTCTATCAAAAAGCTCTTTGGGGACGAGCCCATCTTCCCCAACTTGCAGCGCCTCGATTGGCAGATCGCCGAGGTGGACTTCGAGTTCGATTCACTCCCGCATTTCCTTATCCCCGACGCTCCGAACGCTGGTGATCAATTGTCAAGTCGCCTCTCGCATCCCCGTTATACAGGAATACAGAGATACCTGGTCCGCCCATCTGCGTCAGGCTGGTCAGCGACGTGTCGAGACGCAGCCCTCAACTAGCGGAGCTGACGCTCTATTATGGGGGCTCTCTTACCCCAGCTCAGTTCTTCAACCCGCTCGCCCTCACGCCGCCTCTATCTCTTCGCTCTCTCACAATCGTGGGCCCGACCGACAAGGCTGTTGACTTGTCCGACCTGCGAATCTTGGCTCAAATTCCACATCTGGAATCGTTGACATTTCGGAAGGACCTCGAATTCGACGATTCCCCAACCCCTGGACATCCGCGATGCGTGACATTCCCTCACCTACGCAGCCTCCGCTTCCTGGGCCGCTACGTCGGCAACCAATGCCAGGTACCACATGTTCGCAGTCGGCCAGCCTCCAATCCTTGCACATCAGCTCGTATTGCTTTATAGACGCCTCTTCCCTACAGCACGACTGCGTCAATTGGACGCGCTCCTTCCCCTCGCTGGCCCACTTCACCTGCTCATTCAAGCGCAAGGAACCGTCCTGATCCTGATGAGACGCTCTGGTACGTGCCGCACTCGATCCCCGCGCTCTTCGCGCCGATCCTCGCCCTGCGAAGCATCCGCGAGTTCTCCACTAATCTCGCCAACGTGTGCGCCCCTGTCGAGGACCGCGACCTCGCGGCCTTCGCAGAATCGTGGCCGTCGTTGGAAGTGTTGGCGCTCAAGACGTGGCCCTACCCGCACGGTGTGCCTGAATCCACGGTTGGGTTACAAGGCTTCCTGTCTCTCGCCAGGGGCTGCCCGCGCCTCTCTATGCTGAATCTCGACGCCGTCTGCATCGATACGGAGACGCTCTCGCAGGCGGCCCTGGTGTCGGTCCCTATGCAGTACACTTTGCGGACTCTGCGGGTCCGCGGGGTCCTCAGTCCTGAAGTGCGCATGTTGCTTGCCGAACATATGTTCCCCTCTCTGGCTTCGTAGCCGAATGTTGCAGTCTTTGGGCACGATAATGGTCGATCATGCATAGGAACCCTTGTCCCTAACTGTGCGCTTCGCTCCTAGTTGGATGCGCAAGCACGAGCTGCTGATCCTCTCCAACTACTCGTGTTCGACCGCCCAATGACCGAAGCTCATAGTAGACTATCTACGATTGTTGTGCACCATAGAATCGATGGTTCACTAGACAGCGCAATGCGGATGATATAAACGACAGCATCGAGCAGACGACATAGTATTACAATCTCCCTTTCCGTCCCCTAGTTCTACAATTGGCTGTTCGACTTCACATCCTAGTTCACCCCTTCTAGTCGGTCCACACGGAGCTGGAGTCCCTAGTCGAGCTGTGCGAGCCCGTCGCGGACGTACTCCTCGAAGATCGCCTTGTAGTCCTTGTGCCAGCGCGAGAGCGCGGGTCGGCCCTCGGCGATATCGCCTGCGGCCCACATGATGCGGAGCTGGTCGACCTCGCGGCGAGTCTCGTTGTCCGGGCATAGAATGTAAAACTGTCCTTGGCGGACCTTGTCGAGCTGCGTGCGCGCGGTGGTGGTCAGGCCAGACGGTGAGATATGCTAGGGTGTCCATACCATGTAGAGCACGGTTTCCTGGGCGGACCACGCGCCTGCGGGCTTCTCCTTGCCCGCGGCTGCGCCTGTCATACCAGTGTACGTCCAGCCGGGGCTACATCATGATTGATATTGATTGAGCTCTCGAAAGGCGGAGGGTCTCAGAGGGTCGACGACTTACATGAGCAAGTGTGCGGTTAGGTTCGCGGCGGGAGTTTCCCTGAGCTCGTGGGCCAGACTTTCCGTCAACGACTTCACGGCGGCCTTTGTAGCATTGTATGCGGGGTTTCCGCTACAGGGACGGATGATGAGCACGCGGGGCTGAATGCGGGTCAGATGGGGACGTACGGAGGGTTCGTGATGCCTTGCTTGGAGCCGGTGTTGATTATAACTGATGGGTTCTCCTGGTGTAGCATCAGAGGCACAAACGTGTGCTGCACATTCAACACGCTGCCACGCATCGACGCACGCGGATGATAAGCGACAATCTCGCTGATCTGAACGGACACAAGACGTACCCAAAGAGGTTGACGTCGAAGACCTTGCGCCAGTTGTCGAGGTTCTCCCAAGACGTGCCCCTGGGGGCGATCGCGGCGTTGTTCATGAGGACGCCGACCTGGATGGAAAGCACAGAAGAAGGATCGTGTGAGGTCATCACCGTTCAGCACCGAAGGAATCTCTCCCCGAGTCCCGCTGCGCCGCGGTCGACAAGAGACGGCCGGCGTGAGAGGGAGTGCGAGAAGCACGCAGGCTCACCTCGCCCCACGCCTCGTACACCTTATCGCGCAGGCGTTCGACCTGCTCGAGCTTGCTCACGTCCGTCGGGACGGTGAGCACGTTGGGCTCGCCGACGATCTTGGCGACCTCTGCGGCGGTTTCGCTGAGGCCCTGCTCATTGACGTCCGCGATGGCGATCTTGAGCCCGATCCTATGGATCGTGGTGGATGAGCTGAGAAGTTGAGCGGTTGAGGGAAGCAGCAGTGACTCACTTTGCGAGCTCAAGTGCGGCAGCACGGCCGATGCCACTGCCTGCACCGGTGATGACTGCGACGCGACCGGAGTGAATGACGGGGTGTACTTCGTCGTCCATGGGTGTCACTGGGTTCTCGCGTGCAAACGAAGCTCCTGGACGTAGAGGAGATGGTCGACGGCTGCCGTTGGCGGATGAGAGGCCGAGGGTCATGGCAGTATAAATACGATGAGACTGGTAGGAACTGAGAGAGGAAGAAGTCGGAAAGCGGTGGAAAGCAAACGTTCTTAAGTCGCGTCTGTAAGTGAATCTATATCGCCCGTCTCATACTACAACCTGCTAGCTATCTTATATACCGCACACCCGATATCCCCGTTTTATGACGTCGAGGGCGTCTTCCAACCCGCGCAGTGTTCAGGGTCCTCCTTCACCACTCTGAATCTGCCTCGGCATAAATACGTCTCTGAGTAGTGCATAATTTCACAGGTCTCTCCGAACAGCCGGAAGTTTATATTTGTTATTATTATCGGTATACCCATGGGACACTGCGCGAGTGAGTGAGCATGCGGTCGCATTCGCTTGCTGGTGGAACATACTGAGACCCCGGAGAGTGCGTTAAGCTTCGAGCGCCAACGTGGTCTGCATTTATGCTTCAGGTTCATTTCCGACCCTGCTGTCCTCAGTACTTACGCGGCGGTGCGAGCGGCTGCGAGAGGTGGTGATTGAAATGCACCTTGCAACCATGCACCCCGGGCTCAAGAACTTGCGTAAGGATGAATCTTGGTGCTTCTCTCGTTCCGCGGCCCAGGAGTCGTGGGATGTGCTGGCCTCCAGCGGCCGCAATCCCAGCCCATGTTCTCACCGCGGCCGGGTCGGCCTCATGCTGATTACCTTTGTCCCCTCGCATCCTCATGTGAGTGATGGAATAGCATGTAAGTCACGTACTGTCCATCTGACCGTGGCCGCCGAGGCTGATTATGTCGGCGAGTGGCCAGATGATCCAAAGCCGGGCTTGTCGCTTTGCAGTCTAGACCTCGTTGTACATCCGGCATCCTGGTCTTACGGTGGCGTCGGCTTACAGTACACCACCACCACGACCAGAACGCTAATCTACTCTGCAACCAGAACAATTTTGCCGATTGTGCGTGATGGCAGCCCTTGTAGGGCAGTACGGCATTGATGTGCCTCGCGCACCGCCGGCTCAAATGGCGACTGCGCTCGAGAGTAATACATTCCCTCCTTATCGAAGATATCGCCTGGGAACCGGTATACCATACTTCTATGCGATGGCCCGGGTTGCTCGAGATTAGTTGGCCCGCCTCGGATTATGGCTCGTTGACTTCATGCTTTGCACCATGCTGTCAACGACCAAAGAAAAGACTGCCATCGACGTCCTCCCTGTGGACTCTGCTGATGACCCCCTCACCAATACAGGATCTACAGCTATCATCAATCCACTTGTCAACCTAGCGAATGCGGACGATGTGCGCCTCGCAGAACTTGGCTACAAGGGAGAGTTTCGAAGAGAGTTCTCGGTACGAGGTCTACCGCTATTGGTCTACGAGGCAGGAACACTCATAAACTGCCGATTGCAGCTCTTCGAAACAGTAGCTTTCGCGTTCTCGATCATGTCCGTGATCGGGGGAGTGTCCTCTACGTTGTCTTTTGGTCTCGCTTCCGGTGCGTATTTGGGGAACTTCCACTGTCGGAAGAGTTATCAAGGATATGGAACGCAGGTGGCCATCTCGGTATGGTGTGGGGCTGGTTCATACCCTGCCTCTTTGTCATGTGCATTGCCGCGTCCATGGCGGAACTGGCCTCGTCGATGCCGTAAGTGCGACATGCTACATGGCAAACCGTTGGGCGTACCTTACCCGTACGTACATGCAGGACAAGCGCAGGATTGTACTATTTCTCAGCCAAGCTCGCGCCTAAGCGATACTCGGCACTCGCGAGCTGGATCACAGGATGGGCAAACATCACAGGCCAAGTCACCCTCGTGTGCTCTATTGACTACACCGTGTACGGCTTTCATTGGCACTGTAGTGCAAATGAGTACCAGTGTTGACTGCACGGCAAGAGCACAGATGATCACTACCGCGATCGCGGTTAGCACCGACAACACTGTCCTCCTCGGTGCAGGACCGACTTACGGGATTTTGCTAGCCATTCTACTCGTGCACGGGTTCATGGCCTCGGCTGCAACCAGGGTGCTTGCACCAATAAACCTATTCTACGGCTTCATCATCGGTAAACAAACCTCCGTTTATCTCGTTGCTGCTCATGAAGATCCCGTTTTCTCCACCAGCGGGCGCGACAGTGGCCGCAGTCATCGCTCTGCTGATCTGTTCCGGAGATAACAAGACGTCGACGAGGACTGCCTTTTTCTCCTACGAGAACAATACAGGATGGAGGAACGGTACGTACCACAATCCTGACAACATGCCAAACGGTACTCAGTAGACCTTGGCAGATGGCTGGGCGTTCCTCCTCTCCTTCGCTGCACCTATGTGGTCCTTGACCGGCTGTAGGCTTCCCTCTCACACACCCCGTCATGAACTCACATCCTTGACCATACCTAGACGACTCCGCAGCGCACATCTCCGAGGAAGTCGCAGGTGCCGCCCGCGCCGCGCCCATTGCGATCCTCGTATCCGTAGCTGCTGTAGGCGGCATGGGCTGGATCCTCCTCATCGCCGCCTCGTTCGCGACTGTGTCGGTGCCCAGACTCTTGGGCACGAACCTTGCGCTCCCGATGGGCCAGCTTCTGCTCGACGTTCTCGGAAAGCGCGGGATGCTTGCGATCTGGAGCTTCACTATCATCGCCCAGGCACGTTTCCAGCTCCTCTTCGTTGCATGCTGAGCGACGAACGTCGAGACCAGTTCCTCTGCGGAGCGGCACAGGCGGTAGACGCGTCTCGCGTTGTCTTCGCCTTCGCTCGCGACGGCGCGTTACCTGGATCGCGTTGGTGGAAGCGTCTGAACGCACGCACGCAGACACCCGTCAACGCCGTCTGGCTCGTCATCTCCCTCTCCGCCCTCTGCGGGCTGCTCGGCTTCTCCGCCACGGCCTTCTCGTCGCTCGCGGGGTGCGTGCCAGACTGATTGTGAGACAGCACAGCGGCTGATCGTGCCCGGCCACAGAGCGTCGGTCATAGGGCTGTACACGTCTTACGCGACACCGATATTTCTGCGGATCACTTCAGGGAGGCGGAAGCTCGTGCCCGGTCCGTTCAGTCTGGGAAAGTGGTATACGCCCATCGGCGCCGTCTCCGTGCTGTGGGTGGCGTTCGTGGTCCTCCTCCTCTCCTTTCCCCCGAGCCAAACGGCAGACGCGGTTCAGATGAGTGCGTCTCCCGTCTACGTGACTGCCGTATGCGCATGGTATGCGGCTGACGTTGGCACGGTCACAGACTACGCGTCAGTCATTGTCCTCGCCGTGTTCATCTTCGCAGGTTGTTCCTGGCTATTCTCTGCACGCAAATGGTTCGTTGGGCCGCTGCCCAATATAATTCGCGACGATGGAAGCTCGAAGGCTATGTTGTGAGATGGTGGACTTTACGTGTTGTTTGTCTTCATTTCGAATGGCGACGTCTACGCCTTATAACGGTCGACAGTACATGGTTCGTATTGAGGCATGCTAGGCTAGATTCAGCGTACAACACAGTAAATTGTAGTTAGTATCGAATACAAAGGCGTAGGCCTAGCACACAGTCCTATTTTGCCTGTCATCCCCCCGAGTCCCACACCGTTGGCCGACAACTGACCATAGCTGTCGCCCGTTTGTATCCGCGTGTCGAAATCCAAAGACTAGTAGAACGCTCGTTGAGTCCGCGCGTCCTGGCATATCGCGACGGCAGTCCAGAAGTTGAGTGCGTTAGCGACCACATCTCGATCCCACTGAGCATCGAACCGATTAGGGACCAACCGCCGGACCAGGTGTAGGAGAGGGCCGATCACGTCGATGTCAGGGAACAATCGGGCAACGACGCGTGCACACACATGGAGATCGTCGTGGCTCAAGAATTGCATGATCTTCAGGGTATGCAGGGCATGTTCAAGAACGGGACAGATTTGTAGCGTCAATGAGGAGGGTACCCAGTGCTGGAGGTCGATGTAGGGCAATCCAACGGTCTTTAAGTTTGGGCATCGACTGGCAAGATGTATCAAGGAGAAAGGTCCGACAGGATGGGCGAGATCTCGCAATGCAGCAAGATCAAAGCAGTCTAGGACCTCGAGCTGGGGCCAAGCGAGCGAGATGGCGTCCACATCGGGATCTCCGATGCTAGCATCCTTAATTAGACATCTGAGCCGAATACTGGTCAAGGATCCGAGAGCAGTCAAGGGTCCGAGGATCTGAGATAGAGGGTGTGTCCCGTCGTCAACCGGGTCCCCGCCCCAAGAGATGGCTGAAAACGAGCGCAGGGAGGGAAAGTAGCGGGCCCAGATCTCGCAGTTGTGGCGGAAGCATGCGGCCGTGGATGCGCACCGGCCGGTGCCTGCAACTTCTAAGGTATGAAGCACAGGCGATTGCAATAGCCTGTACAGATCATGGTGGAGGACTGTCGTGTCCAAATCCTGGACGACACGCAAAGGACAATAAGTGGTTGAACAGTGGGCCATTGAGGGTATGTTGTGCAAGAGATGATGTCTTGGGAAGTGGGGAGCCCTTGCCAAATCCAGGAGTTAGCGAAAGATCCTCGAGTGTCTCAAGAGACGCCAGGTTAATCAGCGCATCGAAGGTCTTGCAGACGTCCGAGTCTTTTGTGAAGGACAAGCTCAGACTTCGCAACGACTTCAAATGCGCCATCTGGGAGAAGACAGAAGGAGAAAGGTGGGGAGCATCTGATGCAATGAGGCTGAGGCACTCCAACGTCACGGCCACCGAGAGTAACCCAGTCAGGACCTCAGGAAGGCTGAGGGAACTTGTGCTCTGCGTCGGTCCACGTTCGCCGTTGCTGTTAACACTACCAGTGCTCGCAGTCGAAGACCTGAGGTCCAAAGCTGAGAGTGATGGGGCGACGGCGGACAGGAAGCTGCTCAGGCCTTCCATTGGCATGGGTAACCTGATGGTCAACTGCAAGTGTCTGAGATTCGGCAGAAGGCCTCCAGGTAGACTGTTGCGAGTATCACTTAGACGAGCCCAGGCGTCCGAAGATATCTCGTCAAATGGCTCCCAGCCGCTACGCGGACTAGGCGGGCTATAGACGTGCCGTATGAGGCGGCTGTAGTACTGCAGACGCTCGAGCTCATGGGGAACTAGCGACTCAGGACGAAGCGTCTACGATGACAGACTTGAACTCAGCCTCGAGGATCGTCGGATATGGTGTATGCAGAGACTTACATGTATTGTATGGCGTCGTCCGCCACGTGTGAAATTGTGAGGAATAGCATAAGAAGGAAACAGGCGTAGGAGGGGAACCAAGGTGGGAAGCTGCCTCCACAAGATTGGAAGCGCGGCCTTGAGAGAACGCCTTGGACACAAAGGCACATCGTGCCAGGGTCTGTCTGTGTTCTCTCGCAATTCTTGCAGCAACCCTGCGGTCCTCGAAACCACATAGCCTCTGAAGAGCCTCGTAACGCGCCCTTTGTGCTGTGTTACAGCCAATGCCCGGTGCGATATCGAAATTGAGGAATATGGCTCTGAGGACATCCTCGGTCTTTAGGGCTCGGTGTGTGGAGGGCTCCATGGAGTCGGACGAATCTAGAGGTCCTCGGGAGGATGCTCAGTTGATGAGTCACTGCTGTATGAGTGGAGGTACCTTTGCAGATCGTGGTTCAGGCGAACGAGGGCATTTGCTGTACATGTGTGGGGGGATTACTAACATTCAGACTGTATGGAAACTGTAATCAGTAAGAAACTGATAGAAGCTAGTATCCCTAATCCGCGAGCTTATCCGCCATAAGCGCGAGTCAATAGTGCAAGTTAGACCCACCCCACCGATTGAGCCGCGCATGACGGTGCTTCCCCAACGTCTTGGCCCTTGATTCTGCACTCGTTCGACGTCGTACTACATGTCTTGCTCGTTGTCCGCCGTGACATGCAGACCGTCTGGTTTCCTCTGCCTGTCGCTGCCATCTTCCGACGGATCGTGAACGTCGTCTCAACGCTTTCCATCTCCCACCAATACTTGCACCAGACTTCCCCCGACGCCGAGCCTCGGCGCACCTTCGCGTTTCAATCCCTGCAATGGCCAGCATGGTTAGGCGGCCCTCGAGAACGATGGAAGTTGTCGCTGTCCGATGGAGAGGGCGCATATATGGACTCGCAGGGCGATGACATGGGAGATTCTCCTCACAGGACGGTTTCCCCGTCAAGACCTCGGCGGAACGACGAGATCCACAAACTCATGAGCCATCCGGCGCTGTACGACCCTGTGAGGAAGCCCAGATACCCTATTGTGCTTTGTCACGGTGAGTGGAGCCTACAGGCTTCCGGTCACTCTGTGTATGTACTCAGCGCAGGAATTGGATGGCTGACGCTGCATTGGGGCAGGCTTGTACGGTTTCGATGTGCGAGGACCCTCTGCATTTCCAATACTGCAACAGCACTATTGGTCCAATGTCCTCAATGTTCTGCGCGGCAAGGTGGGAGCCGAAGTGCTCGTCACCGGTGTACCGAGGTCGGTGAACTATCCATGATTTCCCTGTGCGTTCTGACAGCGCCATAGTACCGGTTCCATCTCCTCTCGTGCGGAGAACCTGGATCGTTTCCTGCGTGAGCGGGCGCCGGGAAGGGGTATCAACTTCGTTGCCCACTCCATGGGAGGCCTCGACTGCCGGCACCTCATCAGCCACATTCAGCCCACGGATTACACGCCTCTGTCTTTGACTACAATTGCTACGCCTCATCGAGGAAGTCCCTTCATGGATTGGTGCAGAGTAGGTGAATCTGGTATATTCTACAACGTGATACTAAGTACGGGGACAGCAATACATTGGTCTGGGCCGCCTCGAAGCGGAGCAACTAAACCGCTCTCGATCCGAGGGTGCAGATCAAGAACCGTCAGCGGAATATCAGGACAAACCCTCAGCTGAAGAGCGAAGCAGGCGTGTGGCGGGGGTGAAATCGTTATTATCGCTCGCGTCACTACCCTCTTCCTTCACCACGCTTCTCCTCTCCCTGCTCGACTCCCCTGCTTACGCCAACCTGACCTCCACATATCTCAATACCGTCTTTAACCCCGCAACTCCCAATGACCCCTCCGTCAAGTACTTCAGCGTCGCAGGTCGAATATCCAACATGAGCATCTGGCACCCGCTCTGGCTGCCGAAAATGGTGCTCGATGGCTTCGAGGAGAAGGAGCGCGCCCGACTGCGTGAGATCGGGCAATCCTATCGCTGACATGGATTCCGAATGGGGCAACGACGGATTGGTTACTCTGCAGAGCGCACGATGGGGCGAGCTGCTCGGTGTCCTCGAGGGCTGCGACCACTGGGACCTACGCGGGGCCCGCGGCCTTGACATCGACCTCCCCTCGATTCCCAGTCCGGACGGATGGAACATCACCGACTGGGGCAGGTTCGTCCGTGCGTGGAAGCGCGAAGAGAAGAAGGCGGCGAAGAGTGCGGGTGCCCAGATGAGCGAGCAAAAGCATGCCGAGGCGTCGGCTGCCGCTACCGGCCCACAAGAGCGCGAGGGGGCTGCCCGCGGGCATGCGCGAGGGCGTGATCAGGCAAGTTCGGACGCGGACACCGACGAAGTCGTGAAGAGCTCGACGGACAAGCTCTCCGCCGTGTTCGACTGGCTCGTCGAGCAAGTGCCCACACCGCGCTCGCTGGGCCCTCTCTCTGCATCTAGTGCGAAGAGGGGGCGCGAGGATCGTGCCTCGGAGGGTGCGCCGCGGAAGGAGGAGCGTGAGCGCGAGAGGTCTTCCAAAGGGGCGGAGCGGAGCGATCTCGAGACGAAGAAGGACCTGGAACGCTTCTACGTCGCCCTCTGCAGGAAGTTGTACGACGAGGGACTGTGAACATTGCTGCTCGGCTTTCTATGCGAAGCTCCTCTCATTGGTGTGGCCTCATGTATCGATATTGTGATATATATTATACCTGCTAATATCTCCACGCGCTTTTTCTGCTGAAAGAGCTGACTGTAATATGCGCTTGCAGAATCAAGCGAATGTTGCCGGCTACAGAATCCGCATGCTCTCCATATGCATCGTATGCTGTGATCTCCATCTCTCACCCACCGGTGAAGGTTCAATCGGTGTATTTAAAGAAGTTGTTAGCAGTCATATGCCAATGCCCGAGTGAGTATACCAGCGGCACGTATCAGCAGCAGTTCATCGCGAAGGTCGGTGCTTATGAATGTAGATGTAAGTCTCGGATCGCTAGATGATGATGGGGGTGCACCACACTACTACACTCACCAATCTTCGTTAGCTCTCAGAGCTCCCAGCTGAGCCAAGGGTCGTTGTCCCTCCCATCCTGGCAAATGATAATCCCCAGATACAGCCCGTATTGCGCAGCGAACCTCCGCTCCGTCCACAACATCTCAAGCGCATGGTCCCAGCGCATCGAGCACATTTCAGTCCGAGTCCATTGTTCGTTGACGGCCGCCAACGGAGCTACAACATCCACGGTGGGAAATATGCGGTCGATGATGCACGCGGCCGTTAAGTAGTCCCCGACGTACATATTATGCGCCTCGAAGCGCCGGAGCTGGTGGTTGAGGACTGGGTAGGAATCCTTAGACCTGACGCGATGCGGTTGCACGTCAAGGAGCGGTATCTCGAGCTGTTCGAGGTGCGGACAGCTTGTCGCCAATGTGGCTATAGCAGAGAGGGAGATGCCGAACAGAGGAGAGAGCTCTGAGATCCGCGGGTCATCGTAGAAGTCGTGGTAGAGAATGTCGAAGCCTATCAGAGACAACACCCGAAGAGCCGGCCAGGACGATGCCATGGCTTCCAGATCGTCGTCGGAGAGGGAGATGTGAAGGCTTATGTCCAAGTCAGCGTGAATGCTCACATGCTGTAGCGTTTGCAAGGATAGCAGTGGCCTGATCGCGGTCCTGAGGGGCTCTACGGTCACCGCCGCGGCGGCGTCACGGCGTGTGGAGCGGAGAATGAAGTGACAGGAGAAGGAAGATAACTTGGGGAAGCTGTGCGTGAGTACCCTACACAGGTCCCGCAAGCTGGACGCGTCCACGTATACGATCCGTTTGGAGGATGAGTCGCTGGATCGTGCGTGATTGCAATAGCTTGAACAGCTGATGATAATTGCGTACACATTTCACAGAGAAAACCCAGACCTCCCGTAGGTTAGGTAACGACGTGGAGACAAGTTCTTGCGCAGGTAGCGTGATGGAGGCATAGAGAGGAACATCGGAGTAAAAGGTTAGCAAGAGACGTTCGAGGTTTTTGAGTGGAGACAGCAGTGATATAGGCATCCACAATGGGCTCTCGGTTTCCATGCCGCCCGCGTGTGAGAATTGCAAGTCCAGAGTACGCAGAGAAGTGACCCGAGCGATTGCAGATGCAATTTTGTTGGAGAGGTGTAAAATACTACTGGAAGCTGAGATGGAGCTGCGTCAGATTTGGCGCTACGGAGAAAAAGGCAGGGATCCGCTCATTCCAGGACATGTTGCCAACCCCCTGGTGGTCTGTTGTTAGGATGGTCGAAGTTGATCACTTCAAGATCTGAGAGCGAGGGTGAAGCAACTGCGGATACGAGGTCGAGGTCCGGCGCATCGAAGACTTCAACGGACAGTCGGTAGAGATTAGGAAGAAGGTATCGCCTTGAATCATCGTCGAGCACACCCTGCAAATGGACCCATGAAGCCGGATGCGCACGGTGGTTGTACAAGGTAAATCCTGGGCCCTGGTACTGGTAGCCCTGATGTTTGCCGACGGCCCGAACCATCGCACCGTAGAATAGGATACGCTGCAGCTCTGACCGAGAAACATACGAGGTGCTGAGCCTCTGCATGTCACATATTATCAATAAAAGTAGCTAGCTGCGATGTGTGGTGGGAGCGATACGCACGTATGTGTACGGTCCTGGATGGGTTCCCCGCGGGTCCACGCAGCCTGTCAGGTTCTGTGTTGCAATACATGAGGGGAAAAGCCTCAGGAAGGGGACCAGGTCGTACAAGGTTCCCCAGAGGACGGGAAGAGCTGCATCGCGGAACGCGGTGCACACACGGGCAGAATCGCGCGAGGCAGCGGAGACGCTCATTCTCTGTCTGGAGGGGTGAAAACAAGAGCGGGCTTTGGCCATGTTGACCTTGGGTGCCATTGATCCAATTCGAATTGCTGGAAGATCGTATGGAGTATGTCGTCCAATAGGAGCGCTGCGTGCATGGTGTAGGACTACAATCCAATGGGGGCCTATCAGCGGAAGCGTCGTCAGTCGTGCTGGGAGTTGTTGAAGAGATGCAATCATGTCAACTGCGCAGGAAACCAGACGTTAAATAAGGCTTTGGGCGCTCGAAGCCCGGCCTCGCAGCGGATTCGGCCAACACCGCGTTGAAGCCATTGACAAGGACATTCGAAACAGAGGGAGCTAGAGAGAGAGAGATGACAAGTCCGGTCTCTGTGCACATGTACATGCATCATGAGCTATGAAATTCGGAATGAACTGGACATTGTATGCAGTCATCAATAATATCCTAGCCGTCTCGAGTTCTGAGACTGTACAGTGGTCAGGCGAACATAAGTACCACATATTCGCGAGCCGGTGTTCATTCTACGGTTGTCAGAGCTCGAGTACTAGTCGCACCTCACAGTCAGTCCTCCAGGAGGTGTGGTAGACTACTTATCATAAGCAAGCGTGATTCCAGCGGCAACAGCGACAAGAGATGCCGAGCCACCACGCATAGGGGCTCCGGAAGTCGCCTTCGATCGGGCTAGTCAGCCATACTGCCAGCCTCAAACGGAAGGAGTGTAAGTTCGACAAGAGCAGATATCCGCTGAGACGACGTGCGGGCCAGTTGGCAATCGGACAGAAGCGTCATTGGGCAGCGTCCCTACCGTTCCCATACCCGATTGCTTCCACCACTGCACATCCGCGTGTCATAAGCTGAGCATACAGAGCTGCGCACAACAGTACACACACTCACCTCCGTCCTTGCGCGTTCACTATGACTGCCCAAGCACCCCAACTTCCTCTCAGTCCTTCTCTTCTTGCCCCAGCAGTGGTTGCCTATGAATCGGCGCAGGTGGTCAAGGTGCAACGGAAGACTCGCCGGCGGTCTGTGCATATGAACACACACATACCGAACCCGGTGCAGATGTTCGACCGCATCGTCATCCACCCCATTGCATGGCCAGAGGAAGCGCTACGATGGATGGGTGTTCCGCGTCGCCTTCCCTCAACACTACCGCCTAGCAGCGTCACATTGCCCCCAGCCACGATGTCAGCCGCGTTGCGGAAGACCTACGACAACGTCACCGAAATGCTCGACAGTGGCGAACACGTCCCACGCGAGGATCTGAGTAACCTCCTTGTGGACGCGTTCGCCGCCATCGCCGAGGTGCAGAGCGTGAATATCTACCATCGCGCAAAAGCGTACCTTTCCCTTGGCGACATGCGCGTCCGCGTCGAGCCCATGCACGGCTTTTCCGGGAGCGGCGTTGCGCCCGTGCTCGCCTATCTTGACGAGCCATTCCGCAGAGCACAGCGAGCGAGGCTTATGTGCTCGCGAGGCACTCATGCGGACGGTTACGAGACGCACCAACAGGAGGACCGCGTCGACGTGATGGACGCTGTCTTGCTCCTCGCCTACGCACAAGAACATAGGCGGTGGAGTGCACCTCCCAACGCTGCGGGTAACCATATAGTGAGTGTTCTCGTTGTCTACATTCCAGCACGAGCAAGACCTTAACGCACATTTAGACGCGAGTCATGTACCCGAACACAGCGGGCGACGCAATGATTGTGCTCACCGCCATCACTCCCGCCGAGACCCTTGTGGGCATTCAAGACGGCCATGACATCCTCAAGCGCATCAGGTTCAGCCGCCAAACCATTCAGATAATGGCGAAGGACAAGGAGTGGGCATCTAGTCCGTTGTTGCAGTTCATATGGAGCCTGGTCGAGGAAGGCGGCAAACTCGCTGTCAAAGCGCCTGCACCGCGGTGGCCAATTGGACCCTGGGCTTGGACCACGCACTTTTGACGTATGACAGAGCCGGATACGTGTATGCACAGACTGTTACACCCCCTGGATATATCATAGCACCTGCTCGAACACATTATATACCATCACTTCGCGCGTTAAGGAAATATCAGGACGCCAGTCACACTGCAAGAGGAGGTCGTATTGCTCACCTTCAGGAATCGATGTTGCATTTCCCCGGCCTTAGGGCGCACCACATCGGCTGCAGCTGGATGGCCTTGACACCGCGCTGCCTCATGCGGAACGCAAGGTCGTGCAAGCGCGGTAGCGCGGTGCTCAGGTTTCCGCCAGGCCCACTCCAGAACACCTCGGCGGAGCTGGCAGCGCGTGGCCATACGATTGAGTCCAGATTCTCCGGACCCGACTGCTCTGTCCACAGCAGCTGTTCCCCTGTACGTTTTATGCGTGAGTAGGTTGAGCAAAGCGGTAACATAGTATGCCTACCGCCTAAGACGAGGTGAGCCTGTGACTCGGAAATGTTGGCAAGTGGGTCAAAAGTGTAGGACTACGTAGCCGGATGAAAGATGAGATAGTTGATGATCGTCATCATGGTTTATGCGCACCTTCTGCCAGGTTTTGAAGGGATCACACCAGCTGTTACTGTACGACACTGAAGGTGAGTGGGACACTAGGTATATGTTAATACGTAGTACGCACGCTACGTCGTCTCCAATCCACTCCCCCGCGCCACAATCCTGCAAAAGGAGAGTCAGACATGAGTGGTCGGCCTGATCCCCACGAACGTACCAGGTAGAAGTAATCAGAAGGCCCGTGCACAAGGCGGAAGTTTTTGGCAGCGACAGCGGCAGCATTCGCGGACGATATCCATACCCTGCTCGGAAGTCAGGGACCGCTCGGATCAGGGCGACCGCCATAGAACCTACAAGACAATCGTATCATTCCCTAAAGTAACATTATGGTCGAGCACCATCTCTGGCACCAGCAGTCAGTATGAAACACAGCGAATCATAGCGACAATGTACTCACCCTCCCAAACAGCAGGAGTCTTGCCCTCAGCCCGGATTGCAGCATGCGTTTTCTGAGTGAAGACGTCCAGGGCCTGTTCAAGAGTTCTTCCAGTAGCCTGGAGGTCAGCCTGTGTCTCTGGATCTTGAGCATAGCACTCAGTGTTGAGCTCGTCGCCACCCGTGCTCATAATAGCTGACGGGAACATGCGCGCTACAGAGGCAAGAAGTCCCGCAGTGAAGTTCGTCGTTGCGGCAGAGGCTAGGCGTAGCTGGCCAGCGGGCGGTTCTAGGAAAGCGTTAGCAGTGGATCAGAGACAAGTTGCGTAAATCGTGAACCATTTGCAAACGTCGTCCACGGTGAGGCCTCTGAACAGGCGACATGCTCTGGGTGCGCAGCGGAGATGATAGCGGTGTGCCCCGGCGTGTCGATTTCCTGCATGTTGTGAATAGGAATGCAACTAGGAGAATAGAGGATAGATGCATACAATCATGACATCGATGCCGCGCTGTAGGGAACTCGTCAGCCAGGCGTCAACGATGAACATCTGAATGCTTACAGCTCCGGCATATGAGACGATGTCCTGCACGTCGCTAGGACTGTAGATCATTGAAGGCGCATATGCTCCCTTGCTAGCCAGATCGGTGTAACCAGGGACTTCCAACGGGAAGCTCTGGCTGTCAGTGACGTGCCAATGGAACTCGCTCATCTAATTATCCCTTAGACCCTGTACAGAGCGAGGCACACTTGCTTGAATACCTTGACCCAGCTCATGGCATCGAGCGTCCTCTTGATGTCCGAGACAGGGAAGCTGCAGAGGGTTACTGTCCGTAGACGCCTGGTATACTCGAGACGACCTACAAATTACGCGAGGTGTCCAGCATGAAGCCACGATATGGCTGCAAGCCAAGCTCAGTCGGCTTCCATGCACCGCAAAACAACTGTACCTACATATGCGGGGGAGTCTGTGATGGATATGGGAGCTTCCACAGTGTACACTTGGCCGCTATATTCATACCATAGCTGCTCGAATGTCGTCAAGCCGCGAAGAAGACCCAAGGTAGAATTCGCAGTGATTGTGGCCGCAGAGCCGTCTGCAGGGACGTGGAGATTGTATTCTTCACTACGAGTGTTGATAGGAAGACGTGCTTCATCCGTGATGCTCTTCACGACGGCTCCACGGGCCAGTGAGAGCTCCAGAGTTTTGAGGGACTTTGCATGCTGAATTGCAGCACTGTCTGATGCACCACGCCCTACGACCAAGCGACCTAGGTTGTCGTTCCTGAGAAACATTTTGGTACGAGAAGCAGCATCTTCGAGGTCGGAAGGCGCATGCGCGACGTTAACTAGGATGTTGAAGGTGGGTGCAAGCTTCAAGGCAGACGACCCAGTCTGGAGAGAGCGAGGCTGAGGCCACAGACCGAGAACTCCACTGAATTGAGCTGCGACCAACAGCAGACAAGGAAGCTTCATGGCGAAGAGGTCTTGATGACAGAGTCGGTCCTCGAGACCATGCATATATGCACGTCCCTGCGAGCTCGAGGTCTCGGCCGGATGAGCGGTTCGTACGTACGATGTTCACCTGATCCATGCAGATGGTCCTCGAGGACCAAAAATACCACAGGAACGTAAGGAAGCCACCGACGGCTGCATACAAAGCAATGACCACCTGCCTGTGGTATCGGCGACGTCCACATGGTATATTCGGAGGGCCGTCGCCGGCGCCGTTCGAGAAGTCGTGCAGATAGCGAGAATTCCGGACGATAACAGCACTTGCTGGGCGTTGTCTAAGATGCGCGTCGATGTCGATGTAGGCCGTCAATGTCGATGATGACCCAGGGTCCCAGACTGAGAGTGTCGTCGTCGACAATTCGTCGACATTGAGGCAAAATTAAAGAGTGTTGCCACTGTGGTGGTTAACGTCAAACCGTGGGCGCTCGTCTCTCTAAGCGACTTCCACTTCAACCTCGACGACGTACGCGGCGATGCCACCGAAACATTTCCTGACGAGCAACTTTCGCGTCGCTTTTGAAGAATACTTCAATCCTGACCAGCAGCGCAGCGCTGTGGACACCCTTCGAAGCCATATTGCAGAGGTTCGCGATGGCAGCGAGGAGCAACGCCGAGAGCTCGGAGTGCTGAAGCCACAGGACAAGACCCCCGAGCAAATCGAGCAGCGCGTCGCCGCGTACCTTGACAAGTGCTACTGGCAGCTCTCTCAGTTCTATCGGGTGAGTGCCTTGGCTCCGGTCAAGCTATCTATCCCTCACGCGTGCGCATACACAGCCAAGTGTAGTCTAACATTAGACTGATAGTACTCCGTCCCATGCCGCATTGACGAAGCGGAGCCCTATCTCCGCGAGGTCATTCGCCACGCGAAGCTCAAGGGCGGAAAGCGCGACGTAGCGCCTGAGCTGTATCTTGCCGTCGCGATACACAAGACCGCCGAGAAAGAGCAGGAGGCCGTCGCTCTCTTCACCGAGGCGTTCAGCAGCCTTGATACGGATGTCGCACCCGCACTTGGTCCGCGATCCGATCTATGGGCTCGGGCACACTGGGCACGTCTTTTGAGGCGCGTTCAACGACTGCAAGATGCCCAAGCTCAAGAGCAAGCGATCATGTATGTACCCCTTCTGACGTGGGCCGGGTTCACTTGATCTCATCCGTTACTGCAGTAATTGGATAGTGGAGCATCCGCTGCTTCTTCCTCCTTCGAAGCTGAAGGCGCTTGTCAGCGACGAGGCAGACAGCGGGGTGCTGAACAATATCCTCGACCACCCTCAAGTAGTGGAAGCTATCCAGAATGCGAAGGAGAAGAGATCAGGGACCGTAAACGCATGAACAGCGCTACATGGTGACTATACCCGCGTCATGGCATACCTTTCTGCAGGCAATTCCCAGAACTGCCGTTTCCTCCATTTTGATCATCGCGCATATACACACGCTTGTATGGCTTCAAGGCAATATGAGTATGTATGAGACCGATGGTGCGTATAGATGGGACCAGCTCTGTCCATATTCGAACGATTGAAGGCAGTACTACTACCGGAGCGGTGAAACGTAAAGTTGCAGAGGTACTAGGTAGAGTACACATTCATTTAGAATGCTCCATGTCAAGCCCATGCTCAATCAAAACCACGGAGTGCTCGTTAGACCCTCCTTGGAATTTTCTACACGATGCCACCGACCAAATGTCTTGAACGCTGCAGAATAGCGTCGACGAAGATGCTCTCGCTATACTTTGTCGTAGCCTTCGCAGCCTGAGTATCATTCTTCGACGCTCTGAAGCCACATCGACCGATTGTGGATGGCATGTGCCGAGAAACCAGCAGACATAGGGACGGAGAATTGACCGAAAGGCAAGATCTCGCAATAATAAGGACTGTCGATACTACCAGATAAACCAAGACGACTGTTCAAATCAAGAAGTCCGAGGAGAACACTAACGCGGACGCTGCCTACTACATATGCCCTACGCGGTAAGATCACACGCGCCAGGCCGCAACGCACACCACTCCGGCTGGAGCGAGATCGCGTTAACGCCGCGCTGGCGCATACGGTATGCAACATCGTGCAGACGCGGAAGCGCGGTGCTGATATTCAAGCCAGGTCCACTCCAGAAGAGCTCCGCCGAGGACGCAGCGCGCGGCCAGACGATAGGGTCGAGGTTCTGCGGACTGGATTGCTCGGTCCAAAGAAGGTGTTGGCCTGCGGATTCGATGATACTTCAGTCACGAACACGGACAGAAACGAGTTACGAAGGCATACCTCCAAGGACAAGCTTGCTCTCCTCGGCAGGTCAGGTTCGCGGTGGGATCGAACGAGTAGGAGTGCTGCCAAGTCTTGAAGGGGTCACACCAACTGTTTCCGTCCGGGTTGTTGCCGACCCAACCGCCTCCACCGCAGTCCTGAAGCCCTGTTAATGAGAATCTCGAGCAATGATTCAAGGTACACATACGAGGTAGAAGTAGTCCGATGCAGCGTGGATGAGCTGGAAGCCCTTTTCGGCGACAGCCTTGACGTTCGCTGAAGAGATCCAGACCCTGAGACATCGTGGTGAGTACGTGTCCGGGTCTAGCAATTGATAAATACTCACAAGACCTTAGTCTCCTTCGACAGCGTCACGTTGTGGACAAGGACCATCTCTAGAATTTGACATGAGCAGGCATCCCAAAACTGAGGTGTTCATGCACACCTTCCCAAACCACAGGAGTCTTTCCCTTGACCTCGAGCGCCTTGTGTGTCTCCTGCGTGAACGCATCGAGAGCTTGCTCCAGCGTGCGACCGGTAGCGTTCAGCGATGCCTGGGTAGGCTCGTCGATGGAGTAGCAGTTGGTGTTGAGCTCATCGCCGCCCGTGCTGAAGAGCTTCGACGGGAACATCGCCGTCACGGCAGGTGAACAGCTTCGCGATGTAATTTGTGACCTTCGCATCGGCGAAGCGAAGCTGGCCCGCGGGTGGCTCTGCATCACATTTCGTGATTAGACCCAACTCGCGCAGCACATGATTGTATCTCACCATTCGCATACGTCGCCCAAGGAGTCGCCCCAGGGCATGCGACGTACTCCGGGTGCGCCTCTGCAATGATCGCAGTGTGGCCGGGGGTATCAATCTCGATCATCACGTCGATACCGCGCTACGAGCGATACGTGAGTACGCATCAATAGTGGATGGAGCGAAGACTCTCACCTCACCCGCATACGAGACGATGTCGCGAACGTCATTCGGCGTGTACACTTGGGAAGACGAGTATGCGCCCTTTTGCGCGAGGTCCGTGAAACCAGGGATCTCGAGCGGGAAGCTCTGGCTGTCCACGATGTGCCAGTGGAATTGGTTGATCTACAGACTGCCGATTCAGCGACAATCAGAATGGTTAAGTTCGCAACGCACCTTGACCCAGCTCATGGCATCAAGAGTGCGCTTGATGTCGGAAACGGGGAAGCTGCAATAGTGCATCAGCTACCATGCACGGCGCCGTCCGTCGGAGACCAACGTACTAGTTCCGCGCAGTGTCCAACATCAGGCCGCGGTACGGCTGCGAGGCAAACATCATTCAGCACAGTCCACGCGAACGAAGAGCAGTTGTGGCGCACGTAGGCGGGTGCGTCCTGGATAGTGACGGGCGCGCTGACGGTGTAGATGGTATTGTCATGCTCGTACCAGAGCTGGCTAAACGTCGTCAGGCCTCTGAACAGGCCGAGGGTCGAGTTGGCCGTGATCGTCGCGGCGGAGCCGTCCGCGGGGAGCACCAAGTGGTACGCCTCGTCGCGGTCCTCAGGCGCCTTCTGCGCCTCGCTCGTGACGGACGCGAAGGACGCGCCGCGCTCGAGCGACAGCGTGAGGCGCGACAGGACCTTCGCGTGCCCGAACGACGGCGCGTCGACCGCGCCGCGCCCGACGACGAGCCGCTCGAGCTTGTCGCCGAAAAGGTACTGCTTCGTGCGGCTCGCGGCGGCGACCAGGTCGCCGGGGACGCCGTGGCCGGCGACGGTGATCTGGAAGGTGGGCGCGAGGCGCAGCGTGCTGGAGCCGGTCTCGATGTGCTGTGGCAGGGGCCAGAGCGCCTGTACGGGCGCGTACGCCGTGGCGAGGAACACTGCGAGCGCGACGAGCTTCATGGCTGCTGCAGTGGATGTCCTTGTCCTGGCTGGTTGGGGGCGAGGGCGAGGTGGCGAATGTTCCTTCGCGGGCTTCTTCTATATCTTCGACCGCGACGACCACGCGGTCGGAAGCCATGGCTGATGCCAAACCAGCAGTCGCGAAGGTCGCATGATCACTCAACATCACGGCCGGCGCTCCTCATCAATGAGATCCTTACAGCGTATGGAACATATCTCGTGAGTAACAGGGACGAAGAGCTGCCGAGCGCACCAGCGAGCGGCTCTGCTTGACATGCCATGCTCATGTTGGTCATTCCTGGCCGCATGCACACATGGCAGGATGTGGCGATAAGGGTGTGAGACCGGCCAGAATGGCTGAGCATGCTGCCCAACGCCACGCCTCCGCGAACCAGCATATGTACATTCCTCGAGACCAATCTCCGATAGAGAACATCCGGAGATTGCGCTAAGAACGAGCGGGCAGAACGTAAGCACAGCACCTGGAGTCATCCTTCATACGTTCCTGGAGCAGGCACCGGCTTGCGGTGACCAACGCGGTCAGGACCATGGCTGACCACCAGCACGCTCGCCGCGACGCTAAGGAGACAATCAACCCATGCGGACATTCCGAGACGAATTCCAACATCCAGACTGGTACCTGAACCACACACACAGCCAACGGACCTCTATCTCCAAACAACGAAGCAAATAAACCTGGCCACCGTCCCTCCCGCCCACTCACCAGCGCTCAGAACAAAAGGTCATCCAGACCATTCCCCGAGGACGCCGGAGGGGCGGCGTTGGAAGCTGACGATGCAGGTGCTCCTGCGAAGGATCCGAAGCCTGATCCCATGGGTGGCTTGTTCTGGCCGGTGCCCCAAATCTGCGCTTGTGCTTTCTCCTTCTCGATCTCCTTGATGCTCTTCTGCTGAGGCGCATTGGCCGCGTTCGCCTTGGTCGAAGAAGACGAAGACCCAAGTGACATCGACCACAGGTCGTCAAAGCTCGCCGCAGAAGCCTTCTGTTGCGTACCAGGGGTGGAAGCTGCCGGAGACGTCACGTTCGAACGTGGAGGGGGGGAAGTAGGTGTCATGGTGGGCATGAGAGGAGCTTGTGAGGTCATCATGGTTGGCGGAGATGTCATGGTCGGCGGTGGCGAGGCCATCATGGGCGGGCGCATCGTACTCTGCATAGGGCTCTGCATGGGAACTGCAGGAGGCGACATGTACGGCGTCCGGGCAGGAACGTTACCAGCACCGCCTAGCATGCCAAAGAGGTTGTTGTTAGCCGAAGAAGCAGTCGTCTGAGGCTGCAGAGGTTGAGGAGGTGGTGAGGAGATGGCAGGGGCGGCGAAAGACAAGTTGGCGGCGGGTGCTGCTGATGGTGGGGCGCTCTGGAAATCATCGAAATCGTCGTCTCCACCTGCGAATGGTTAGATTCGGGCTCTCATCAACTCTACGAATTAGGACTCACCAAGGATCGCGGGTTGAGTGTTGACTGCGGGCAGGGCTTTGTCGGCCGGCGCACTAGGAGCGCTGGTGCTGCCAAACGCATCATCATCCAAGCCAAGGAGATCAATCTCCGGCTGCTTCCCCTTGGGCTCGGGAGCAGCGGTCGTAGTTGTGGGAAGGGTGGAAGAGCGTTGAGGGGTGGAAGTAGTGGACGAACGAGCACCAGCAACTGAGTTAGAACGTCTGGGCATAACATCATCGTCGCCGGCGTCGTATTCCTGGAATTGACGCCTAGAGTTGTTGTCCCGGAAGCCTCCGCTGTAGCTTCCGCTGCCGCCTTCGCCATAGCTATCGTAACCTGAGGACCACGATAAGTAGGAGCATTGCGCGCGATCCAAATAGTCTACTTACGGCTGCTGCTCCCACCGCCGGCACCACCACTGCCGTAGTTGCTATCGTTATATCCCAGGCTCTCGCTGCCGAAGCCGCCATAACGTCCGCTGGAACTGAAGCTCATTGCATCATTGCCAACTCCGGTATATTTGTGTCTGTTGGCTTTTGCCTTGCGACGTTCAGCGCGGATCTTCTCGACGTCGCCCAACAAGTCCACGAGCTCTTTTGCGCGGTTGCGGACTAGATACTGTCTTGAGCGGATTGTATACCTTCGGGGATTAGCACGACATACCGTTGATTCCCTGATCCTTGCCCTTCTCATCCACATAATAGAAGTTCCTTAGCATTTTGATGGTGGCAATGTGGGAACGCGCATCGTCAACAACACGCTCGCTACCGTTCTTGATGAGATATTCCAAGAGTTGCAATGCCTGCGCAGAGCTGTGAGCGCGATAGTTATTGCACATTGAAGTGTTGTACATACCTTGTAAATCTGACGCCACTGGCGCGCCTCCTTCTCCATGAAACGCGAATAAATAGCGGGCATGATCTCGTTGAAGTTTTGGCTGCGAACAATGAATACGCTTGGCGCACAGAGCTAGACCATGTCAACTCACAAGTTGAAAGTTCTATGCACGTACACAGTCAGTACATCGGCACGCACAGCTAGCTGTCATGACACTTACCCTTGAGCGATCTCTTGCATTAAAGTAGAACTCGCACCCCTGCGCAGAATGAGCTTGGCGCCCTGCGTACCAGGAAGTACCTACGTACCAAGGCTCGTCGTTGGTCGCGTCCCGCACCTTGGCCTCCATCTCACTGACATTGAACACGACATTCTTGGCCTACGTGCGTGAGAGTACTGGTGAGCAGCGCCCTCGCCCCGCAAGTTCGAGCGGCGTACCTGGTTGACCATAGACTTGATGTCGTACAAGGTGATCTGAGAGAGCGCATTTCCGAGCGACTCGAGGCGGTCCATGGCGGGCGGGATGCTGGGTGGTGGTGGACGTGGACTGGGATGGCGACGGCGCGTTCGGCGTTTCCGCTCGTCTCCGTCAGACCGTGACCGGCGATGCCCACAGCCTGTGTGACGTGTGCGTGACCGGTACGACGTCACGGCACGAGCCACACCTTGGGCCGTTTCAACTTTCGATGCACTGCTCCGAGTCCTCCGAGGGGTCGTTGACACATTTCCTGCGAGTATATACCGAGACCTATCTAGAAGATCAGGTCTGCTCACTTGACTGGATTTCTGGGGTACTACAGCTTCCTGTACCAACCCACACCCGTCACGAGGCATAGTGAGTCTCGCTCTGTGTCCAACTTTATCACTTGAGAACTGATGTGTTTCGCAGCTGTGAGACACTGTACTTAGGAAATTGAGCCTCTTCAGAGAGCTCAACTACTTTTGGCCTAAAAGGGGACTTACAGTACCTGCACCGGCTGTCTCTTCCAGACTGGTCTCCTCTCACACGGTCTTCGAATGCATGTCTCTACATGAGTCTACATGATCAGTGCTATGGGCACCGTCAACTGTAGCTCGGACCAGGGATCTGAATATCTTCCTCCTACCTGTGGCCTTCTCTAGTGCTTGATTTCTAGAATATCCCCGCAATGGATGTACCAATATTTGGGTTTCGAGCATCTGCGGTCAACTGTCCTTGATATCCGCACAACGCAAGCTACGACTGCGCCATGCAACGTTCAGGAGGACATTGTGTGTTTGCACTCAAGTGATCCCAACTACCTTCCATGCCGTCGGATGGTGCGAACGACCACCCAAGGGTTCTCACGATATAAGATGGACGTCTATTTCATGGGGTTTGTACGGGGATCTGAAGACCCGGCATCGTTGTTCTCATTATACAAGAATTCCCTGCTGGAGGCCTTGCAGAGAATGCCACACGGTTTGATAGCCTTCGATTTACAAGACCCCTCCAACACTAGCTTGCCAATTTAGCCCCGATGAGTGCTTCCAACCCGAGCCCGGCCAAGTCCCAACCGTGGTGCGACCTCCGACAGGTTCGTCTTCATCAGTCATACCGAATGCGAAGACTTGAGAAGCTAGTTGTCAGTTGCGGCTGTACTCCGGATCGATTCCGCAGGCACTGTATGGCCGGAGATTTATATGTATGCGTTACTTTACAGGCCCAGTGCTATCGTCGCCCAGTCGTCGCCCTCAGCTAGAGTCGAATTGGGCCAGTGGGTATTTGTATGTCCATGTTTGTAGATAGTTGACCTCGGCTTACGCGCAGGCTCAAAGTCGGGGTTGCCGTTGGATCGCGTTCCTTCGTTCATTCAGCCCCGCAGAGAGTAGTTCCAGGCTAGCAGCCGCATGCACTGGGCATATAACAGTCCGTCAACGTGGCTGCGCACTGCCTAAGCAGCGCCTGGTAGTCCGTGAACCGCGGGACGCCTCGCCGAAGATGCCTCATGGGAAGCAGTGATACCCCGATATGGGCAGCCCTGTGCGAGTGGCGGTCTGTCAGACAGTTCTGATGATAGGACTTTCTTCGCATAGAGCGTACTCGCAGGCACTGCGCGATCAGTATCTGTTGACGGACTCCTCTCTGGTGCCGCCATCTCTTCTTTTGACCGCCAGGTTATAGGTAAGTGAGGATCTCATTCACGGGTCCCCTTATACTACACCTGCATCGGTGGTCTAGCGGTAAGTACTTCAATTCTAGGTGTCGGTCTATACTGACGGCATCACAGGAGACATGCCATCTATCTTGGAACGCCTCAGGAAGCGCACGTTGAGCCAACAGAGCTCAACTTCCACTCCACCCACTCTTGCACCACCACCTCCACAGATAACCCCAGTGGCCTATAACGCGCCTCTCGCAACTACACGATCGGAGCCATCTCTTGTGGACCGCAGGATTGTCCAGGATTTACCGGCTCTTCTGCACGCACTAGAAAGAGATCAAGGCGCCCCTGATCCCGGAGCGCTCAAGCCCCCTCGCACGCGGAAACGATCTGGCCTCGCCGGGCTTGTCCTCAACCGCAAAGACAATGCGGATCATCGGCCAGAGAGCACTGCCGTACAAGCACCCGAGAAGGAGAACGATGAGCGCTCTTCCGCCTCCCAGCTCGGGTCGGTCAGATCTACCAAGTCCACGGGCAAGGGCAAGCAAAGGTCACTCGGCGCGTCTCGCAGGTATCTCAGTGCAGCTGCCTCGCCGTGGTCTACTTTTGGACGCCAGCGGACACGTTCGGCTACCTCCCCATCTGCTTTCGCTCAAGCCCCTCGCCCTGGGTCTCGGAGCCGTGCCTCGACGGTGTATGGACCTTCCTCAAGCAACACGGGCGAATGGCTGAGTATGTCGAACCTAGCTTCGACATCGTCTATCGGCGGTCGCCCTGTCGACGGCTCTCAGGAGCATACCACGACGTCAGCACGATCCCACAGTACGGATGCCGCGTCAAGAGCGAGGTACTCTGTGCATACGTTTGGCGCACATAGCCCTGCCGACAAACGCGCGCACTCGCCCTCAGTGGGAATTGGGTCACCGTCGATGGCGCAGGTCACCCTATCCAGAGAGTCTACCTCGCCATCGATGGAAGTGCATGATGTACATCCTGGCCCTGATTCAGGTGGCCGGTTGCCCTCCAGAGCTGGGAGCCTCAGCGAGAGTAGTACGGGTCCGGGCTCAGCGCCTGATGACGCGCAGGCTACCGGCCATACCGAGGCTCGGGAACACACAGCTGAAGGAATGGTGTCTCCCACGCGGAGTGAATACCATGCGAACGAAGAGGAAATGCAGGCAGAGAGTAAGACGGGCTCGGAGGAACATGTCTTGCCTGCAGGAGGGCAGCATAGCTCGCGTAGCACACGTGATGGGAGATTGTTGCTGTCGGCAACGGCCGAGCCTCATGCCCTGCATGCGCCGGGCGAGAGAACAGTCGAGCCTTGTTCTCCATCCCGCCTTATACCCCCATCTTTACCTTTCACCACATCGCCGACGCTGCTAGACGGTGAGCAGCGCGATGGGCCCAGCGACGGCGATGCTCAAATGCTGACATCCTTCTCGCAGCGGAGAACCGCAGAGACGGCGTTTCCGATAACTTATCGCGTTCTTCCTCGTATACCACCAATCCTTCAGAGCGCACAGGCGATAACAGCTGGATGGCAGAACCACGCGATGCGACGAACACGCTGGACTCTAGACGTTCCATCGACACGCGGGACACGCTCAAGAGAGGCTCGAGCATCCCTTCTCGCACCGGATCACACATCAGAGCACGCAGCAGACGCAGCTCTCAGCTCAGCGAGCCGTCCACGCCTACCGCATCCACATCGAAAGAAAACGGAGGGGCTGGCCCATCCTCGACTGTATTCCCTACCGATCCAGTCACCCCGACGCCCATTCGCACCTCTCGTACGCCACGCACCGCGAGCGAGCCCGGTCTCAGGTCTGTCTCGGAGAAGTCGGTCTTGGAGACCCCAGTGAATCAGAAGGGAAAGCGCAAGGCGGAGGAGGTCGACATCACTCCCCCAGACCAGCGCGCGGGACAGCACACGACGTTCGTTCTCCCCGAAGGTGGACATCGTAAGTACTCGAGTTCTGGAGCCCTGGCTTTGCTCACCGCCGCCACCAGGCTCTCATCATGCCTCCGAGATATCGCGAGCACCATCCTCCTTCAATGGTCGCAAACGTGCTCGCCTCTCTACGGCTTCCCCATCCGCCAGTCCTGCCCAGTCCCGACCAGCGTCGGTATCGCGACACCCGACCGACTCGTGGCCGAACCGTTCCACCAACCCCTCAACTCTCCACCGTGCCGCCTCCAAAACTGCTTCCATGCGCTCCGGGATGCGACCAGAGTCCATGATCGCTGCCGTCCATCGGAACGCTGAACGGCGGCGGAGCCTGTCCGAGATATCTATCCCCATAAGTGCGCTCGTCGCCCCACATGCGCCGTCGCTGAGCGTCCGCTCGAGCATGTACCACATGCGTGACCCTCGGAGACCTCGAGTGCATCCAACGCCATGGTACCTAGAGCTGAGGACAGCCGACCACGACGGGTCGCCAGCGCAGGCTTGGTTCTTTTTCTTGGGCTTCATTCTCTTCCCTCTATGGTACCTCGCGAGCTTCTGGCGGATACCGAAAACGCGGCAGGTTGGCGGCACGGATACCGAGAAGGCCGTCACCCTAGACGACCCGCAAGTCGAGCATGGTGAGTAGTCTTTCCATACACTGTCGGCTTGCCTGAAAGCCATCTTGCGCAGACGCAAGGTCGTGGCGGCTACGATGTCGCATAATGGCCGCGGTGTCGCTCTTTACCTACATCCCTTTCATAGTCCTCGTCGCCATCTTTGTCCCGCGCAGCTAGCAGCTCTGTTTTCGCGTTCTCTCGCCGTCTACACACCCTCCCCGCGTCTCGGCTCACCTTCGACCTTCGACCTCCGTCATTTCTTGAGCACCAGTGTCCTCAGTGTACAACTGCCAATCCTTTCACCTGCCATTCCTTCGAACAGTCTTGGTTAATCGCCTCGCAGATGGACCGTCACGCCTCTGCCAAGTATAGTACATCCAGCATTCGGACATGTTGTGCAGTAGATACATGTCAGAAGTCAACCTAATTGTGTTGTGTAACAGCGACGAGTCGCATCTCCAGTGAACCTCGAGAGAGCGGCTGGTCAATCATCATCAACGTCCAAGTCACCCTCGATCCCTGCGCCTTCGCCTGTGTCGTCGAACACGACCTCGTTGGCGTCGTAGTCCCACTGCTCGGTGTACTCTTCTGTGTACTCCGTGTACGTTGTAGTCTCGACCTGCATGGTCTCCTCGGTGGGTTGGCCCTCTGTTGTTCCGTTGACTGTCGGAGGGGGCTCCTTCAGAGAAGACTTGACGGCGTTCAGGATGTCGTCCATCTTGTCGCCGAAACGGTCCTCCAGCTCTTCCACGATCTGAGATGCATTCAGCGAAGCCCTCCGAGACCTCAGGGGTTACGTACCACATAGAGCTCTACTGGCTCTGTGGGGGCAAGGTTGACTATTTGCAGCTTCTCAGCCTTCGTGAGGTCCCATTGGCCCAGTGTGCGGGTGAGCTGGGCGATGCCCTCTTCGCTCTGCGACCCTGTGGGTTGATAGTCTGCAGACAGGTATTGGATGGCCTATGATTCGAGCTGCGGTCAGTCGGCTTCTGACCTCGGGTACACGCGACACCTGAAGAAGACACACCTCGACCTCGACCGTCCTCAGGTTTTCGCAGACATCGTCTGGTGGCGCCTGGTGCTTTGGTGGGAGCCCTGCGGCCTCTTCCTCCTTCTTTATGCGATGGGCGGTCTTTGTTTTCGCCAGATGGTCGCTTTCGAGCTCTTTGAGGAGCGAAAGGACCTCGTAGTTGGAAAGCAGCGCCGAGCGTTGATTGAGCACCTGCCGAGCGGTCAATGCTCCGGACCCTGGACTCAGCGGAAAATTGTGCGGACCTCCATGCAGTGCTGTAGCAGTACAGTCTAGTACTAGAAATACAGAACGAGCGAGGTCGACGGCGAGAAGGAGGCGTCGCGAGTCGGGGTCGGGGGTCGAGGTCGGTAGTCAAGCCATTGTCGGCGGCGGGCGCTCGCTGTCCATTCCCGCTTTCTCCGCCACCACCATCCGACACAGCGAGCAAAGCCTCTTTATCTCGTCCTCCACGTCGTCTTCCCGCCTCTTCCTCGCCACCCGCCCCGTTCGTGAAAACATGCATCGAGCAGGTAATCGCAAGGGCTCCCGAGACCAGTTCGGTCCTATGTTTACATTCGGCGCAGGTCAACAGCCCCCACAGCGTCCACCCGCCCTCACGCCCAACCCTGCCCTCGGCGGGCCCTACCGCGGCCAGCCGTTCCAGAACTTCGGCATCCCGCAGCGCACCGTCGCACAAGGATATCCGATGCTGCCCAACCAGCGGACGGTCCTTCCCCAGCCATCACCGAATTTCTTGCAGCAGCAGCAGCGCGGGCAGAGCAATTTCCCGTACAGCGCCGGCACCCTCCAGCAGCAGCAGCAGCAACAGGCGCAATCGCCAGCGGCCCAGCTCTCATCGCAGACGACGCTCTCGCACGCCGCTCACCAGCAGCAGACGCAGGCATCCGGCGCCAGTTCGACGCTTCCCCCGCATTTAACGCAAAACGCGGCCCCCAGCCTCGGGACGGCACCCTCGGTGTCGTCGCAAAGCGAAGTCGGTCTCGATCCGAACGACTTTCCCGCACTCGGCGCGACGCCTGCGAACAACTCATCCGCGGCATCAAGTGGGAACACGACGAGCTATGCAAGCCAGGCAGGGACAGGAGCTGGAGGCAGCGGCGGTCAGGCTGGGAACGGTGCAGGGGCAAACCAGCCAAGAGACTTCACAGCGGAAGACTTCCCCGCGCTAGGCGGACAAAGTCAAACGACGCAACAGCAGGCGCAACAAGCTCAGCAAACCCCTACGGACGGCCATCCGCCCGGACTGAACGGCTTCCAACACGCAGACCAGCAACATCGACAGAGCCTCCTAGGTTCTCTAACAGGAAACGGTCAGGGACAGCAGCAGCAGCAACCTGGTTTGTTGAACTTGGGGCAGGCGAGGAATGTGCATCCAGGGTTCCAGTCCGATGCGGATAAGCAACGGGTACTGTTTGTTTCGCTGCTACGATCGGGCGCCTTGTGCCTCACAACCTCTAGAACTTCACCGTCAAGAACAATCATGCAAACGCGGCAGCGGCAGCATGGAATTCTCCCAATGTGAACCCAAGCGCAACACCAGCAGGCACATTCCCGAACGGTCAACAAAACCACGTCCAGAACGCGCAAGCTCAGACATCTGCGCCTCAGCAACCGCAACAACAGCAAGGACAACAGCACCTCAACGCTCCTCCCGGTGTACCTCCACCAGCATACTCTTCGCAGCCCACGCCCGCGCAAGCAGACGCCATACGTCGCGAACGGCGCCAGTCGCAGGTGATCAGACACGTCACTTGTCCTATAGTGCTCTGCTCACGCGATGCTTACCAGTGCCACAAACGCCCGCTCAGCAAGTACTCATGTCGCCTGCGGACCGCTGGGGCCTTCTTGGCCTGCTAGAGCTCATCAAGAGTGCGGACCCGGATCAAAGCTTGCTCACGATAGGTACGGACCTAGGGACTATGGGGTTGGACATGCAGAACCCTGGGTACGTCTTTTGCACTTGGTACGCGTCCTACCTGATCTCATCGATGGCTGCTCCAGAAGTCTCTACTCGACTTTTATCACACCTTGGGCAGGACTCATCAGCTGCACATACAGTAGAACCCGACTTCCACCTCCCGGCATGCTATAACGTGCAACCAGCCTCCGCCGAGTCCGAACAAAGGTCGCAGTGTTCAGCGACGAAACGCTGTTCTTCATGTTCTACGCGTCGCCTCGGGATGCGCTCCAGGAAATTGCTGCACAAGAGCTGTACGTGTGCCTGTCTACCCTTTCTATAGCAGGTGCAAACATGGATTTGCGACAGGTACAACCGGAATTGGCGGTATCACAAGGAGCTCCGTCTCTGGATCACGAAGGAGAGCGGCACGCAGCCATCCCAGAAGGTGCCCGGAGGCGAGCAAGGCACGTACTTCGTACTGGGACCCCGACATGTGGGAGAAGTCCCGCAAGGAGATGACCGGTCCTCTACGCCGACCTCGAAGAGAAGAACCAGCCCCTGTTCGCCGCGGGCCAGACCCTCCAGATGAACGCGCCGCCGCAGCCGCACACGCCCGCGCAACCCGGTCGCGTAGGTGCTGCGTTCCAGGGCATTGCCATGGGTGCGATGTGAAGAAGCGCGACGAGTCTTCTCCGCGCATAATCGTGTTCTCTCAACTTGGACAGAAACGCTTCGCCGTCGACATTCGCCTGTTCCGTCTCCGTTCTACGTTTTACCGACGCCCCCGTCTTGTTCCCCGTTGGTGCTCTCCCTTCCTTTCTCCCCAGTCATCGAGCTATCATACGCTTGTATCTGTAAGCCATACTGTTTGAATCATATCCACCCCGTCTATTGGCTGTTGAAATCTCGCTAATCACGCCGCTGTCGATCAACGTCTCACCTATCGCTCTCATGAATGCAGCAGCGCGCACGCATGTATCTCGAAAGCTCCACAGGTACGTGGCTACTCATGGCACGTGTGGATTTACTTTCATTGCGGCCACAAAATTGTAATGATACAACACTTTGAGAAAGCTACTCGCTAATGCCATTATCGAGCGCGATCTGCAATATGTCCCTGCCACTCCTGCCGACCATATCATTGTAATAATACAACCCCTTGAGAGAAGTGTCAACCACTCCACGCGCTAGGCCGAACGTCCAACGCTGATTCACCGAAGGTATAGCAGTCGGTCAAATCGGGAACTGCAAAGAAAGCTCCGTGAGGAGGTTCATCGCGTCCACTCGGTAATCGTCGTTGGTGATAGTAACGGGCGTGATTCCGTCTAGGAACGTGAGCAGCTTCGGGGACGATGTCGTGTATTGCGGCCAGGAGGGGACCGTCTTGCCGTTCGGGTTGAGGTTAGTAGGCGAAGTTGATGAGGTAGTCGGCGAGCTCGCCTCCGCCGTAGATATTCAGGATGTCTGTAGCGTGAGCCTACGTGTTCGCATAGAAGTAGAAGGTCGGCGAACTGCGTCATGGGGGAACCAAGAATCCACTCACAGAGCCGAGGGCGGGCAATCCCTTGAGGCGCTTGGATACTACGCAAACGTCAACACGGGACGGCGTCCACGGGAATATGCAGAGACTCACAGAAAGACCACGTCGGCTGCAAACCGGAGCGGTGCTGCAGGAAGAACCTGCGGGGAGCCTGGAATACGAGATCGCCTTGCATGGCGGCGAGGCGCTTGTACTGCGGCGTGAGGGCGTTCAAGATCCCGGTATCGAAGGGCGAGCCTTGCGTGATGTCAGCGGGGTACGCGGTGAACAGGTCGTCGAGGCTCTTGCTCTCAATCTGGGGCATGTAATTGGTCGTGATGTAAGAGCGCAGATCGTCGTCAGTGCTGTCCACGGTCGCGTGAGCTATGGTGCTGTTGTGGAGTGGGAGTGAGAGTGACATACGTGATGTTCAAAGTCGAGAGCGAGAACAATGTCCCTTCGTCGTCGCAGTCCTGTTTCGTGCACGACATTGAGACCATAGACAAGCAAGTTGCTTTCAGAAGCACTCACACCCGTGACGAATGGGACATTGGCGACGCTACCCTGTTGAACGAGGTTTTGCGGTGTGTCGGTCAGGAATTTGCCATCCACGCGAGGAAGCCACGTCAAGCGCAGCGACTAAAGCATCCGTGAGCACGAGCGATCACACGACCTCTCAGAAGGCGGACCGGAGACGCACGTTGGGGGAGAAGATGCCGGGGGAAGCGTCCACCGCCTTCTTCAGTGTGTCGTACGGAACCTGCCTCAAGCACTGTAGCGTGTCGGCCGCCCCAGTGCAGCCCGTCTCTGAAACGAGCGCGTCGTAATCGGCTTGTCCGTGTGAGATGTCGCCGACTGGAATGGGCGAGCCGGACTGCATGAACGCTCCGCGGAACAGGCCCTTCGGAGTTGCCACCGTTCGTTATAAGGTGCAGGGCGACCGAGATCGCGCCCGCGCTCTCGCCCCATCTGGAGGGTCGTCATCAGTACGCAGTACGCGGCGGGAGGAATGAAGGCGGAGCGCGTTTGGAGGAGAGACGCACATAGTGACTTTGGTCGGGTCGCCGCCGAACGCGGAGATGTACTTCTGGATCCAGCGGAGCGCGAGGCGTTCTGCGGGGCGGCGACGTCAAATAAGCTATGTCAATCTCGATGGCGTCTCATGGAGGTGTCTGTGCACTGACGATCTTGTAACCCGAGATTGCCAACGCCGGCGTCTTTGACTTCTTGACTGGCCAGAAAGCCGAAGGCTGGGCTCTCGTCAGGACCGCTGGGCTGGTCGATTCCGAGAAAGATGCATACCAGACACTCTACGATGAAGGTGAGTTCCATGCGTGCCATCTAGATTGTAGCCAGAAGGGTGCTTACCGATAGTTCATGCTGACATATATGACAGGTTCGTTCATCTCGATCGACCTGCTCACGATGGCTCCTCCGTCATACCTACGGCGGTAGCTTGGTCAGACTCGCTTTTGGAGATTTCGATGTGCGACTTACATAGCGGGGCTACCAAGCTCAAACCCGCCTTTGGATAAGGGTCCTCAGATTCTGTAGCTGCGAATATGGAAGAAGATCGCATACCGCCAAAGATCCACTGTGTAGCGAGCGATCAGTATATCAATGGTGACGTGTGACCAGACCAGAGAGGAAGACCCACAGCGACAATGGGCAATTTGTCTGTTGGTTCGTACCAGCCGGAACGACGACGTTCAGGTTAAGGCCTACACCATTGATTAGATATGTAAGAAGAGCAAAGGACCAAGTATGGCGACTTACAATCTTCCTGTGCAGGAAAGACAGCCTGGTATATGGAGTTGACGATGAAATTGACAGCGTCTTCTGCCAGTTGAGAGGGCAAGTCAAAATCGACCGCCTGTTGGGGGCAGGACGGCCCAAAGCTTGTCACGGTGTGAGTTCCTGTGTAGGGCTCAACAGCGACGGGTAAGTTGAAGCGCAGGTCCCCGACGCTAGAAACGGCAGTCATCAGGACAGGTAGCGACAAGCCAAGAGCTTGTCCACGTACGGTGCTTTGGCGAAGGGGATGCCCAAAAACTTGTTCGTCTTGCCATCACTCGTCCCGATGAAAGTGCCTTGATCTAGCTGAACAGTGGGTGCAGCCCTTGGCGCCAATGGCGCGGCACGGACGCTGCTCACTAGAACAGAGAGAAGGCAGAGGGTGCGGACTGAGCATATCGCGAGGGGCGACGGCTGAGTCTGGCCACAGTGAGAGGGAGTGCTCTCCATTATTATTTATACCAGTAAGCCTCCCTCCAACGAACATTCCACATTCCAAGCGGGCGATTGTGAATGTCGTCGTCTGGTGTTCGCATTGAATCCGGGCGAATGACAATGTCACGGCACCGGCGCGTACTGGCGAGCAAGGCGCAGCCGTCTGACATCACTCCTCCGCTCAAACGACATCCGCGTCTGCCCCGGACAACGCATGGGAAGAAGATAGAAATCACGGACACGAGTAGGACAAGAAGGGATCACACGTACCTGCAGAGCACGCGGCAGCAAGCGACGGAGATGAATGTCGGGTCACATTGTTCTCGTGGCGGGCTGACGAGACTGCAGTGAGACGCCCTCTGCTCGGCTCGGAGATCGTGCTCCTCGATGTCAGAGGCTTGGAACGACTCCTGCATATAGTGATTTCTTTGAAACTGCTCCTCACGACCGAAGTAGCGGCGTGCGAGCTGCAACCAGATGACCTGTGCCTGCAGCATTTTCACGAGCACAGCGTCTGTACCCGCTGACACCGTCATGGCATTCGAATGGTACGAGCACCGTATGGCTGACAAAATCACTAGACCTACAAAAGCAGTTTGATGCCATGTCAATCATGCCAATCACCGTTAAGGGATCACAAGAGGATCTACCTGTGTACAATGCTTCCGATGACCCCGTCATGGGATCTTGAACGGCCGTACGAGTGAAAGCGTCATCTCACTGACATTGACCGGGGCCATAATGTCCGACGGCCGCTGGCGAACCTGAGCCTGCTGTAGACTGTTCCCACTGACCGGTTTCGGAGAGGTAACGCCGGATGAATTGGCTGAGGCGTTGACTGTCCATCTTCTTACCCACCGCATTGGTCTTCTGCGATGTTCGTGTGGCAGCGGTCAAGTGCCGCAGAGTGCGTGCACTGCCACGAACACAATCGGCGAATTCAGCTCGGGACGAGGTCGGACTATATAACAAACACAACAGGTTCCTCTGTCGTGCCGAGGCGAGATGGCCGAGCGGTCTAAGGCGCCAGAATCAGGCAACATCGTAGTTCCATTCATCTGGTCCGAAAGGGCGTGGGTTCGAATCCCACTCTCGTCATTTTTGTTGCTCTCGTCTATCTCCTTCATCCTATCTAGACTACTAGTAGTATGTATATGCACTTCGAGGTTGAACGCACGCATATGAAGAGTTATACCGGGAGATAGCTAGCAAAGCGAACATTTGGGTTGTGTGTGTAACGTTAACGAATGGCTATTTCGAGCCGTCGGCGTATTGCAAGGAACAGTACTTGAACATTCGTTCTGTTTCACAGAGTAGTGCGTTCTATGACCGATAGCTTCCTGATCGCCAGGCCTTGAAATAGTGTTCACTTCTCATGATGACGAAGGGGCACCGCCCGAGAGGATGCCTCTCACGCTGGACTTCTTAAATTCTTTCGCGGCTTTTTGTGGCCATGTGTACGCAGTTGTGCAGCATGATTGTGACAGGGATACTGTACCCGAAAACCGGAAGTACAGGTGAGAAGGAACGTGTTTGGAAGGAGCTAGATGGTGCCATGCAAAGTATGCGTGCTCCTCGCTCTTTACGACAGTGCCAGCAATGCAGCTCACCCTACGTACGGCATGCATTGTCTGCACCCGTCTAATCCCCGCGCAACGAGGTATACTGGTGCTCACCAATCGTTCGTATAGGATTGGCAGATATTTTGAGGAGGCTGACGATTGTATGTTGCTCATAGGTGTCCGTGAGACGATGCAACTAGTGGTCAGTCTGGAAAAAGCAACTCACTCAAGAAAGAGATAACGGCACGTTGTGGCACATCCCGCATGATGGCGGTGTATACATGGAGGTGTTGCAGAAACAAGAAGGGTTCCATGATATTATGCCGCGGTTGGTCCAGACAAGGCATTGCAAGTGATCAAGGGGTCACGGTCATGCCATCGGTTGTCTCAGCGGGATACTTGCACTCCCGGCGATGGTCCGCACGGATGCGCGTCCTGTCCGCCTTAACATATAGTCAGAGGTGCAGCATGAGAAAATATACTTGTAGATGCTGGTGAACTCACCTTTCGATCTAATACCACTGCCAAGCCGGCTGCCGAAAACTGGGTTACCAACCATATGCATCTTACTAGTGTTGCCAGTAGGGCCGCTTTGCTTGTTCCATTGACGTCTTCCAAACGTAAGAAGCAACTGCACGGAGTGTGAAGTATACTGTATCACGGCCATCCAACTACGCAAAATTCACCGGGCGCCGTGACAATGCTGAGGCTGCCTCAGGCCAAAAGCGCGCAGCGACTTTGCGCCAATGCCCGCGTCAATATTAATGCGGACCAAGATTGACACAGGCCTATACATGACTACATAGCGGTGTCAATTCAGTATCACGTTGGAGATGTTCACCGAGCGTTGCGGTGTTGTTAATTTGAATACGAACGAGCGACTCCAGCCTTCCGACGAGTCGGGGGCCCGGCGGGGGAGACGTTGTTTGTTCCTGTTAGGATCGCAAGCTATTGGCTTGCTCCAGTTTTCCAAATCAGGATAACCAAGCCCCTTTGCGCCGCCTTGGTTGGCGTGGATCGTCTCTTCAGCCCGTCTGTCTCGCTCTCTCCACGCGCAACTCAGACAAAGTAGTCCGAGTGGCACCTGAGGACGCATGGATGCGCCTGGTGAGTCACGTGATGGCGTTTATCTGTCCGGTGCATCGCGTTTCGCCGTTGAGTGGTTATTGCCACACCCTTCTTTGAGAACGCTCTCACTGCGCTCTCTTCATCTCTCCCATCTTGCCTGGGCGCTTAGCTGTTTGTTCATACCTTACTGAACACCCTTGTTTCCTAGGCCATTGACTTCGCGCGCTGCACGCCAGATATACCAGACAAGTGGCATAGGACAACCGCCTCTGGCCACACATCTGCGAGCCCAGATAGGATAGATATGGTCTGGTCCTATATTCGAGGCAGCCTCAACTTCTACAGGATCCATCTTCTAGCATTGCAAGTGCATTTCAGTTGTGGTTGGCTGAGCTCAAGATTGACAGCGTTGCAGCATTTTCCTTCCTTTGTTCGGGGCGACCATCCTTTGGGCCAGCAATGGGAAATTTCCCGTCAAATTCGTTGATTCTTTATACATATGTATAAGCGCCGCAACTGGTACCGGCCTCGTCACCTTGGATCTCAGCTCCTTGACCGTGTGGCAGCAAGTTATCTTGACCATACTCGAGCTCATCGGGAATCAAGTGAGATCCGTTAGCCGCAACTGCGAGTGGCACATACTGACATAATTTAGACATTTGTGTCATGGGTAGTCGTACTAGTTCGAAGGTGATGAAACGACCTGAGCCTTTACTATGCGTACTGAACACTCAAGCTTTCTGCGTAGATGGTACTTCCTGCGCAATCTGCGACATATTGTTGCCGCAGAGCTGGAGCGAAAGCACACAATCATAGACGACGAGAACATCCCTCCGACACTCCGACACATCCGTGAGACGCTTGCAAGGCTCAAGAAGGAGAAAGATTTGCGAGGCACTCATGCCCCGGCGAGTTCGCAGGGCACTGGTGGGACCTCTACTAGACGATCCAGCCAGAATCGGGATAACAGATCTGGTCTGCGGACGGACATGGTGCGACGACTGGACATCGCTCCTCACCTCATCGATCCCATGGGTTCCGAGGCGCACCGGATTGCGGCAGACAGACACGCCGAAGCGACTGGCATCGACGTGCTGAGTAGTTCTGCGAGTCGTAGATCGCTTCATTCCACTGGACCCCCTATTCCTCCTCCCATTCCGGTGCGCAGCGAGGACGACTTCGGTGGCTTCCCTGGCCCGCAGGAGATCTTATCTCGCCTGACACGCAAGTTAGCGCCCAAGCTTCAGCGTCGTCTCAAGAGGACATTGACGGTACCGAGGACGGAGACCCTCATTCCTCGGGATGGAGATGATCGATCTGCGCAGGGTGAAGGCCGCGTCAAACGTGTTCCTTACCTGAGTTTCAGCGCTACGGTGAAGCGAAACTCCTCATTCTACGGCTTGACGGCGGAGAATATTGAAGAAGCTTGGTGGAGTTGAGTATCGCGCACTGTGCTCTTTGTCATGGATCATACCTGTGGTGCGTGACTTTCCCAGGGCGTGCGCGGTTACATAGACTCACTGTTCGCAGTACTACTTCGGCCTTCTGGGCATCTCGTTCATCGTGACGGCGCCCTACATGTCCCTCCCGAAATGGCAGGTCAATTTCCATCCGCCTCTCCAGCATAGGGACATTAACGCCGTTTGGTGAGTAAAGATCACCACTGTGAATTATCTGAACGGGGTGCCAATACAGTTCAAGGTTCTCAGGCGTTCCAAATTATCGGGGCCTGGGCGAACACAGGTGGGACAGTATTGCTTTGTCCGTCGCCTGGCTAGAGAGTTGACCGAGTGTCATAGGAATGTCGCTTGTCGACCAGAATATGGTCCCGTTCCAGACCGCATACCCTATGGTCATATTTCTAGTTATATGCGTACTCGCTGGAAATACGGCATTGGTACGTCGTCATCCCGTTCTAGATACATGCGCATACTAAGCTGTGTATGTGATAGCCCATATTGTGAGTACAGGTTCTCGAGCCCTGCTGAAGTCGAGTCACTGATAACCTGGTCAACTAGCCTTCGCCTATTCATGTGAGTCTTGATATCTTTCTCGGCGTAAGGAGATTAAAACAATTCGATGCGAGATCAGATGGCTTCTCACCAAGCTCCCCGGACGGTCCCGCACCAAACAATCCCTCCACTTCCTACTCGATCATCCGCGAAGGTGTACCATCTACTTGTTCCCCGCTCGGCAGACCTGGCTGCTCTTCGCTACCATCATGATTCTCAAGTCAGTTGTCGCACATCATGAACCATGCTGCCCCCAAGTCTGACTATCACCCTAGCGGAACCAATCTCTTCTTCTACCTAATCCTCGACATCGGCAACCCTGCTACTGAGTCACTGCCGTTTGGGGTGAAGTTCATCGACGCACTTCTCGACGCGGCTGCGTGCAGGAATGCGGGATATCAGCCGATCCCAATGTCCTCTCTGATGCCGGCTGTACAGTGAGTATCCAAACTTGATCTTTGCCTGGTGGATTTCGGCTCACAGGTGCCTGTGCAGAGTTCTGTCTGTCATCATGATGTACATCGCCATCTTTCCCATAGCGATGAGGTGGGTGCCCCGTCGTTTCCAACAAAAGCTTTTTCTGACAGGCCTTCGCAGCGTCCGTGCTACGAATGTCTATGAGGAAAAGTCTCTCATGATCTATGAGAGCGATTCCGGCGAGGACGAATTGGACGACGACGCGCATTGGAACGTGCCATCAGAATCCCGCGTCGCAATCTGGGGCCGGTACTTACTCAGACATACCCGCAGACAGTTGTCGTTCGGTAAGCCGCAATAGTGCATATCATGAGACCTGTGTTGACATCTATATGATTTGCAGACATGTGGTGGCTGGCTGTGTCCCTCTTTTTAGTATGCATCATCGAGGTACGGTCTCTATCGCTTGAAAGGATGCGCAGTTGATTCTGAGACGATATCATAGCGCTCCAATCTCACGGATCCAAGCAAAATCTCGTACTTCAACATATTCGCGTTAAGTGAGCCATGAGCCAGATTCTCCGATGGTGACTTCGATTGCGTATTGACCGAACATAGTTTTCGAGCTCGTTTCCGCATATGGCACCGTCGGGCTATCTCTAGGGATTCCAGGAGTACGTTCGAAGCCCCGTACCATGATTCCGTCATGCTCTGGTCATGCTCATGGCTACATACAGCTCAATTACTCTCTGTCTGGAGGGATGCATACGCTCTCCAAACTGGTCATCTGCGCGGTCATGCTGAGAGGACGCCATCGTGGCCTGCCTGTCGCTCTCGACCGCGCGGTTCTCATGCCGAGCGAGTTCCTCGTCATAAAGTCGGAGAACCAGCCGCATCGAGGACACACGAGCGAGAAGGATGCGCGGGACGACAGGCCAGAGCCCGCGGTTCCCTCAGACGCTTCACAATCCGGACGAGCTGGCGGCGCAGATGCGTCTACGGACGCGAACGATCAGTCTTGTCGTGGAAGAGAGGAGGGATTCGACGAAAGACGCGAAGTACCCTGCGTGGTCTCCCGATCGCGTCCCGGAGGAGAGCGCGGATTCCAGCCTGGATGGACGAGACGGTGGCGACCGCCAGGCTTGAACAGCGATCCGCGCCCCGCCTGCAATTTTACGACCCTCACGAACTGTACTTGTATCGCTCGCACTTCATTAAGAACGTCTGGATTTCATACAATAGAGTCACAGGTATATTCGTGTCGCATCGTTATGTTTTCAGGCCTTCGTTGTCATCGTCTCTCGTCAATAATTTAAGCATCGTTGTAGTATCACATTGTCAGACTTGCCCGAGCATAGGCGTCCCAGGAGATCATCGGCTTCATTCACGTGCTGAAGGTCAGAGTTGTATCTCTAATCTTCAGCTTGACATTGCGATCACCCGTCCATTCGAATTGCACATTCACAAGGGTATCTTCGATGCTCATATGCGCTGTACACATCCCGATCAGCCAAATCGGCAGTTTAAGAGGTAAAACTACCGACTAACCTGAGTCGCCTATGTGGAAGTTCAGCGTCTTGTACGGTTCCGAACCGCTGTGGCCCTGTCGCGGCGGAGCGCCCGGCATGAAGAAGCTCGTGAAGCTGGACCCGACCTTCCAGACGAGCACGTCGGACTCTTCCAGAGACAGCGTCACCAGGCGCCGCCCGTCGGGAGAGAAACTGCACGCCGTCGTCCGCTTTTTGTGGCCCTCTAGGACGTACAGACGGGTGGCGGTCTTCAAGTCGTACATCACGACTGCGCCTTCGCTCGTTCCTACAGCGAGCCTTTGCGAGCCCATGTGGAAGTCCACGGTGGGGAAGCTGTTCCAATTTGTGAGACATGGCCCACAGTCACGGTACAGTTGAACATGCTTACGTCTGGACGATGTGGCTCAAGATTTCTGTTGCTGAATCCAAGACTGCGTCCCTGCTCGCGCTGGAGTTCGGATCGAGTGACTTGACGATAGCCTCGACCAGCCGTGGCAGGTTGCTGTACAGCACCAGCGGCTTCTTGCGTATGAGGAAGATGACAAGCTGCATGACGGACTTCCGGTGCTGTACACTGCGCGGGTGCAAGATGTCCAACACGAGGGTGGTCATAAACAGCGGCGTGTTGCCCGCAGCGATTTGGAGCACGGCAGAGCGAGCCTGAACGCCGATATTGGGCACGGAGATCGCTTCCTTTTTGGAGGTCGTGGCGAGCGTGAAGAGAGCGCGGAGCATCTCGACTGCGTCGACATACTGCTGCCATATCTGGAAGCCTCGCGAGCAGAGGTCGATTGCCAGAGAGCGGTATGGAGAGGTTTCGTCGTGTAGGTAGACTGCGATTGATTTCGCTATGTCAATCAGTACGCTGTGAACACGATATCAGTAGAGTATCGTGAGCGTCACGAAATGTGGATGATTACCTAGTAGGCAGCAGACTGTATTTGTCCACTGCGATGAACCCGCATATGCAGAGAGCCTCGGCGAACCGAGCTTCATTACGCTCCCTCTCAGGCTTGGTCGACGGCACTGCAAAAATTTGAGCCAGTATGCACCAGGTCGAAATGCGCCAGACTTACGGAAACGTTGCCAAGCCTCTACAATCTGGTTAGTTTCGGCGTCAGACAAGCGCGCGACGCCTGTCTCGAGAAGAAGCCGGACAGCATGTCGCATCTCTGCGACTACAGATGTATGGTGTCGTTATCATCGGCATAGAGTTATACGTTCTAGACAGGCATGGCTTACTTTGGGTACGAAGTAGATGGTGTGCTAGGCGTGGCAGGCTTGGGGGTTGATAGTCCGCGACGAGTTGACCAATCGACGCAGCGTAGAACGTAATGATTGTACTCGCGTCCTGCGTCAAATCTGTGGAACTTGGGTGAGTCTCATACAATGCTTACACTGGCGGCTCACGTTATACCTTCGAATGTGCTAAGGAAATGTAGTAATGATAGGATGGCAAGCGCTCTGTCGGCAGATGCCTCGGGAGACAAGGTCCACACGCTCCGGGGAGTAGGTTGTGGAACGATCGATAGCGTATCCGGACTATGCACGCGAATCAGTGGAATTCGTTTCCTACATTGGTCGTCCATACCTGGCGACTCCCAGGGTGATTGCGGCAGGTTGAATACCCAAATCTTCTGAACAGATCGTATCGACACCTTCGCTGATTCCAAAGGTGAGGAGTACAGCAAGGATGGCGCGAGCATGTTCCAGCTTCGCTGTGGGGTCGGTTGTCGCAGCGGTCATGCCAGTAAGTGCAGGACTCCCAGAGAGTTGTTTCAACAGGACAGGGATATCCAACAACACGGTGGAGGCTGCATCAACGGCATCAGATACCCATATGAAAGTGAACCAGCATAGTAAGTCGCTATACCTGCATCGGCTGAAGCATATTGTGTAGACGACAAAGCCTCCCTCGGACGGTCAGATGTCCCTGAGATGGGCCTACATGGACAAGTCAGCCTGAAGGTGCGCAGATCGTATACAACAGGAGGGAATACCATTCAAACCAACCACCCTGTTGGACCAGCTTCAATGGCCTTCTCGGAGCTCATTGACCTCCAGAATTCCCGCGTTCGGGCATCCCACAGTCTTGCACGTCCATCGGTATAGAGCAACAACAGATTGTCTTCCCCAAGACATATCGTCTTGAGCGGAGCAGCTGACGCAGGGACAAGGTATATGCTATGAGACCATCAGTATGCGAAAGGCCCACGTTCTCAGTCCAGCGAGTACTGACAATTGATAGCCGTCCAAGGCAACTACAGCGATTGTTCCGTCTTGTGAGACGCAAAGCACACATCCATGCAATCGCCCGACTTTCTCGTCGTGCAGCGATATGACGCGCGACAAGCGGAGTGGTGAAGAGCGTCCATCTTGCACACAGCTTCAATGTCCTATGAGATAGGACGAGGAAGTCAGCGCGGAACCCCATTCTGGAACGAAGGATGGCTGCCTACTCCAGCGACCAGATGGCTATCGTGCCGTCGTCAGCGCCCCCGATGAGGAACCGTTCTCCTGTTCTATAGTTCGGTACGACATCGAGGGCAAGGATTGCCCCTGGGAGGGAGAGATCCGACGAGATACCCCTTGCGTTCCGAATGGCGTCCTTGAATGACGACCGGCTCAGGCTACCATCCGCTATATATAAAGTTGCTTAGCAGCATTCACACGCAGGGCACCCCGTAGCTCTACTTACTGTACCCGAACACAACCAAATCCAACTCGAGTGGCAAGATGCGCGAAACTCGAGGAGCAGGTACCGGCGCGAACGCATCCGTTCGTGCCTTCCATAGAGCACGGGCGGTCGCCTTTGCGAACACGGAGTCAGACTGGTCAGCCGATGCCCAGTGAATGCGACGGCGGCCGTTTTTGACCCGGGTCGAGACGAGGTGCCCGCCTGGGGTCAGCGCGGCAACATCGTAGGAGCTGAGTGGGATAGTTTGGCGGCAACTGGAGTCTATGCTCAGACGTCCATTAGTGCGATTGTCAGAGAGCCCCTCATCAAATAAAACGTACTGCGAGGTCCCGCCCTCGGCAGGAGTGGTAGAGTGCGTAAGACTGTATACGGCGACACGGTCCTGCGATGCTGTCAGAAATTGTAAAATTCGAGGCTGCAACTCAACCTACGTGGAAAAGAGCAGAGAAGGATTGATGGTCAAACCACCTGACATCTTGCAGATCAGATAATGCCAGCATAGGAAGCTTCTCCAGCGTGCCATTGCACCACTTGCTGACCTATCGCATGTCGCTTTCAGACACCGGAATGGCGCCTCCAAAACCAATACTCACAAGTAGCTCGTGAGCAGACCATGCACACAGCATCACACCTGCATCGCCATCATGCGTCCGCAACCCGCGTACCGGCTCAGTCAAGCCGATCTCTTCATGTTCGACTTGAGCTCCGATATCGACACGCTCTGGTACTACATCCGTGTCCGTCTCCTGGACGTTCTCTGTGGAGAGCGCTTTCAGGGCTTTGAAGGGATTGGGCAAGGGTAAGTGGTTCGAGGAGCTCGACTCGGGCAAGTCACCGGGAGATGGCGGGGAATCGTTTACCCTGAGTGACCGGGTAACGAGGCGACCGGTGTGGTTTGAATAGAAGAGCACCAGAGAATCTGCAGGGAATGTTAGTGAACCTGCCACGGCGGACGCATAGGTTCTGGAGACCAACGGTCATGCTCGGCGCGAAGTCCGATGGAGTTCAAGGGTCCGTTTACAGTCCACTGGCCCAAGTACGACAGCGCCGCTTCACATACAGCCTGTATCTGATCCCAGACTTAATTCATAGGCGACGATCAACGACTGGTATTCCGTGTCGGCCGCGCCCGCGTCCGAGAACTGGTTCGCGGGATAGAACTCGTCGGGAGATGCGCAAGCAAATAGGATGATGGACTATATGCAACATTATGTACATGGAAGGATGTATCATCAGCGTAAGATAGTTACCGAGGGCGAGCGAGCGCACCTCTTCCGACGCAGCGACTAATAGACTTCTCCAAAGCCCACAACATGGAAGCCGTTGGCTGGGCCTTTCCACCAGGATTGGGCTTTGGTCTTGGCTCAATGATCGTAGATACAATGCAAGCCCCATCCGCTGTCGCGTGAACTGGATAGACATCTGAATGATAACGGTTAGCTCGGAACACGTTCGTCTGACAGCGAAACATATACCCTGATTCCGCCAGACATGAGATGTAACGACCGGCTTCGTGGACTTTGATGGCAGAAACAGCTGATTGTGGACCTGTATGGGGAAGGCATATATGACAATCCAAGTTTCAGGGAAGAAGCACCGCTTGTTTCAGGGGAGGCGGCCGGTACGAGCGTGGGCGAAGGTGGGTTGGAAAGGGAAAGGGTTGAAGAGGAGGGAGATAATGCAGCAGATAGGTAGCTTCGCGTGTCATCCTTCCGCAGGTTGCTACCAGAAGACGCAGCGAGAGCAGATGCTATAGACTCCTTTTCCGGCCGCGAACGAGAAGTGGAGGAGTGCCTTTCGCGGCCTCCCCTCCCTTTGAGCATACCCTTCAATCTCTCTGGTTCATCGTCGAAGTCCACATAGTTCTTGGGAGCCTCTGCAGATTCAGTCGAGACCCCAGAGACAACGCGAGAGCGAGTGACCTGGAAGGGAGACAGAGCAGACTTTATCGAGGACGGAGACGCAGATCGTGACGATGAGTGTCCCAGCCCGCGATGACGGCGAGGGCTCGTTGGTGAGGTGACTGGCCCAGGAAGACTTTCATTCGGGGGAATAGAGACAGATATGTTCGGTGGCGACGCGCCGGCCGTAGATCTCAGCACGAAGACCGAGCCGTCCTTGCATCCTACAGCCACTCCGCGAGCTCCAGGGGCGGTAGACTTGAGTTCGGACGTGGATACAGCCTGAAGTCCCCAAGATACGATCGCAGTTGGTGTGCTCTGCGTGAAGCTTTCCTCGATTGCTTGGACATTACCAGACTTGGGTGAGTCGTCACGGTCGCGACTGGGAAGCAGCGAGATGGGGATGGCGAGCGTGTAGGAGTCCATTTGGCCAGACATGTGAGTTCCACTCGCTGCCCTTTGCGTGAAGGAGTTCCTTGGGCCACAGACCCGTCGGTGGTGCGGGTTACAAGCCGAGTCTGAAACGGTGGTGAGTACTGTAGCTATACTGTACTTAGTGGATGCGGTCGACGACGCGCTCGCCTGCCACTGCAGTACTTGGCCCAGCGCGTTCGGCGGGAACGGACCGCAATCCCGATGGGAGTGAGCCTGCCCTAATCACTCCATTCCCACGGGCTTCCTATATGAACGGCTGCGATGTGCAGCTGGCGTTCCTTCGTGCGGCGAACCAGCCATAAATTTTCCCCATGTTGCTCATGACTGCGATGCATTCTTCTTGATTGCATGACGCGCGGTTGTTCGAGTGTCAGGCTGGTTCAAGACGAAAACTCGGACGTCTCAGCGCCCTCACGCTTCTCTACTCGATCTTGGTCGTAGAGAGGATGGGCCGGTGGTTCTGTACATTCTCTACTTTATCACAAGCCGTATAACAAGCTGTCTTCCTGAATGTCAATGACATGTTCTACCACACTGTCGCTTGCAATTGTGTGCACGTTCAGCGAGTTCCTGTACGGTGCACAACACAAAACTTGTGAGTGGCTACGCCCCGACTCTGGCATAGATTACCTCATCAGCGTTGTTTAGAAGGCTTAGATCTATCACCTTGACCCGGAAGTGTGAATTCGGCTCGCGCTCAATTGCATATTATCATCCTCCCCTGTGGTTATGCAGCTGGCAGTGCTCGGTGATCCCTGGTGATCCTCGTCGAGTCTTGATTTCCGACAGATGCTCAGGAATGATCACTGTGGTCGTCGGCTGTTGGTGAAAAGACAATTCGCAGAAGCACCGTCGTTTCCATAGGCTTATTTGAATGAAGCGTGCGAAAATATAGGCCACACCTTGCATATAAAGGTGGCATTGCAATCTACACGTTGTTATGATCTGCCTGTGCTCATGGCATTCTGTAAACCGCGCTTAGGTATGCTGCTCTCGGGCCCCGTCCTTCCCAGGTACTTAACACTACAACGAGCCGCGGGAGGAAGCCGCGGGTGACCCCTCTCCCCTGTCGCAATGCCAGCCGTACAGGTAACCTCCTTCGAGGGACGCGCTGTTGGGGTCAGTCCCACCCCATCCACGACTGGCGCTGCTATCGCTGGTGCCATCGTCTTCGGAGGTAAGCAGCCTCGCATAGATCATCTATCACAGCACAGTATCACGATTAACAACGACCCCAGTGTCATTCATCATCCTCCTCGCCGCGATGTTCTACTATGGGTACCGTCATCGTCATCCCTCCCTCGATACCCCGCCGTCCTCTCCCTCCAGACTGGACATTTGGACAGGCCGTCTGGACGCATTTCTCCGCACCCCGCGCAGAAACCTAGCAGCGTATCTTCGCGGAGACGGAAGCGTTAGCGATCATCATCGTGCATCGCCCTGGCCCGCCGTGCGCGCTCCGGCTACAGCGCTCCGCCGCCCGAATCCCGCGTTCATAGACCCACCACCGCCGTACGACCCGGTCTGCCTCCCGGGCTATGAGCAGCACGAGCTCAGACACATACATCCTCTCCCTCCGGATCAGTCCTCCTAGTGTATGTTCGAGCAGGCGATAAGGCCAGTGGTTGGTGTACATCGCAGAGGGCATCATCGGCACGTTGCTGACGAGTGTCCTGGGCGAGGTCACACCGATGTCCCCTCGGACACGCCTATCGGGTTCATTGGCCCCGCTGTGGAGGCCGACACGATGGTTTTTGGATGGCGGTGCTGTAGGGGTGAGGACGATCCACATCAAAGGTCACCCGGATAGCATCCTCCAAGTCCCGCAAAGACGTTCGCACAACACGTTGAACAGCTCTTGGCACGTTGCATCATGTACGCAGGATTTCTTTCAGAACGGTTTGTTAGGCTCCGTCCGGCTCGCTTCACTGCCTGTGCCGCGTGGATCAGCCTCTGCTATGCACCGCTTGTATACTATTAGACATGGGGCTTCCGAATTTCGACTGACGCGCTCATCCTCCGCGAGCTGTGTGCCGGTGCTTTCTGGCGGTCAGCTTGATTCTGGCACACCATATCCATTCGAACCCAACTCTACCTGTACTGAGCTATGTTGGTACGGGTTGAGGGTTGCGGTTCGTATCGGTGGTGCGAGAGCGCCCTCACGGAACAGCGCTAGGCACTGAAAGTGCAACTACGTACTGTAGAAGGTTAGAATTGTCACCGCATGTGGACAGTCGGCTTCAGAGCAGTACCAGTGCATGCGCTAGGCGGCAATATCCGAGGATGTGTTGCGGCATCAAGTTGTCCTCAGGTGCGGTTATAGTGTACTTCATCTACGTTTGTGGTACGCAGACCGTTCGACTGGCTCGCCGGGATCCAAGTCCGCGGCGTTCCACAGTGCTTATTCGGCAATTATCCCACATATATACCCCGGTGGATCCTCGACTAGTATTGGCATGCTTCCTGGGCAGAGCTCACGTCGTTGAAAGCCGCTTAGTGCAAGGTCGGATCGAGCCCGAGCCCCCTGTCCTATGATGTCCGAAGCCGTGACAGTCGACCGGCGCCCTAGAGAAAAAGTGCCAAGCATTCCAGCGGACCTGATTCCCAAGGATTCGGACAGCGATCAATGGCGTGACGGGCGGTTCCCCGAGCCAACGACAGCAGCCGGGACCTACTGAGCTTCGCGGTGCTGCACCGGGACGTCATGAGGCAGTCGTCCGAGTTGTCTGGACAGGGTCGCAGACGGTAGGTGATACATGCATTGTGTGAGTTGCATTCAGCGTGATGGGAACGTCCTGAATAGACAGCGCTAGACACGCCGTCCTGCTGTTCGGGGAGCGCAGGCGTTCAATACAATGATGTGATCGAGGAGACGGACTAGAGTCGGTCTGACGAGATGTCAGCCTTCGGATAGGCTCTATAGCGCGGCTCGTTACGAAAATCCTATTGACGAGTGAAGCTTGTCGGGGCGCTCGGGCTTCTGAGCTATCGATCAATAGACCTTCGTAGCTTCTCTGCGTCGGTTAGCTCTATCACGAGCAGTTTGATCAGTAAGTGCGCGGTGGAAAAGTGCCGCATTAAACCCGCACTCGGGAGGCCATAAAGACGTCCACTGGCGCGAACAGCAAGCACTGGCACCCCTCCCTGCACAGACACGGGCTATGTGAGACCGCGCGACTGCTGAAGACGTAGCATTAATGGTCGTCATCCCTCGGACAGGAGCACAATCCGACCCCGCGGTAGGCGGGCAGATTGGGTCCCCTCGAGTCGCCACTCGTACCGTCGTCGGTATGGTGTTGGGAGTTCGTAAGTCCACAGTTCGTTCCTTGTGGTCGCTTTGACCTGACGGCAATCCGCGGACAAGTGTGTCTGTTCACGATAGTACTAAGCTATCAGCTCATTTCCCGCCCGAGCAGAGGAAGAAGTTCACCTGCCGCTCGGCGTCCGAACAACGCCTCTCACCCTAGTCGCTCTCTACTCCACACTCCTTTTGATGCGCTCAGCCACCTCTGGCGAAGGTCAGGGAAGAAGCTGCGCCGGACCCGCGCCACCCAGAACTCACCACAAGAAGAGAAGTACTCACCTCCTGCCCCCGACCACCCACAGCGATCGGCAATTGGTCGCGTGTACCATGCGTGTACAAGACTGCTTTGTGTGCTCTTCTCCCGTCGGACGGAGAGCGGCCTAGCAGGTCCCCGCGATGGCACCCGAGCACCCAACCTCCGCGAACGCCGCGCGCTCCGTTCGCTATACCTCAACACCAAGCCGCCGTCCCAGCGTTATCCTTTCAGTCCGTCCCGCGAGAGCCACGCTTCGCCTACGCGCAAGCGAATGGCGGGCCTCTTCCATCTCAACCTCCGAACCCCGACTTCAGATGATCATCCCACCTCATCGCCCACATCCCCCTCGCATATAGGCGGGAGGTCCCACCGATTATACCAGCGGCTGGACGATTCCCTATACTCGGACTGGTCCAACGAGCAGACCTACCGCACCGACAGGCCGTCGCCGGCCTTCCTCTCCCCTTGGTCCCCGAGCGAGTACGAGTTCCCGTATCCCACATTACACTCACCCACGGGAACATCGTCGAGCGAGCCGGGCACCCCTCCCCCTCTCTATCCGCCGCCTCCGGCCTATGTGCCAGAGGTGCCTCTCAGGTCTCCTGGGAGTGCTCCGCCGTCTCCGGCGCGTCCTGCTCCTGTTGTCGCCAAGGCGGCGTCGACATCATCCTGGTCGCCTGCGTCGCCCATCATTCTGATGCTGGAAGAGGAGATATCGCAGAACATCGGAGAGTGGACGGAGCCCAGTCAAGTCAACGCGTCCTTCGTCATCTCGAACGACTCCGATTCCGATGCTGAGGATGTCATGTCCGACGCCGATAGCGCTGTACTAGGCAGTGTAGAGTCTGTGCCGGTGGAGCACGACATGGCCAGCAGCACGTAGAGAATCTGCTGTTTTTCTTGCTTCCATGCTTGTCTGCATGTCATCTGTTGTACGATTTCTGAGAGCATTTGCGCGGTGTACTTGTATAAGTAGCGGTAGCGGCTGTGGCCCTAGTTGTATGCTTAAGCACCTCGTCCAACTCGAAGGCCGCGGAGACGTAGAGTTCACCTTAACACCTTTAACACATTCCTGTCTTCCCTCAGAGAATATGAAACCAGGATATGCCCGCTTGTCGACTGTCGCTGTTCGTATTGGACGTGAGTACATATGTACATAAGTCAGAGCCGGCGGCATGTGAGCACTGAGCACTGCTCCCGATCTCGATAAGGTTGGGCCCAATCGCCCGGATTTTGACTCAAAAGGGACGCCAAGAGCTTTGGATCCTAACATGACCAAGCAACGCCTACAGTGGGTATTATCGTCGGAGCTCGGACTAAACCACACCATCTGAGAAGAGTTGTGACGTTCAGAGCGCTGCCTCGAGCTAGCATCCTGACAAAAAGCCATAGTCGATTCACATCAATTTTACACAGGACGTACGCAGCAGTCGCAGCACCAGCAGGCCGAGGAACTTGGCAGTAGTCCAGGTGGCAGGCGATTCCACAGGCGATGTCTCGTTCCGATTTCTGAACCGGCTTCTCGAGGAATCAACTTCTCGTGCACACTTAAGTACAGTGCCTAGGTGTCATGATCAGAAGTTACCGCATCGCCTGCAAAGCTATGGAAGACGAGCGAGTTCCACGGCCACTGTCCTCGAGGCTTTTTCTGTGCACGCTGCTTCTCTGGGAGCACATGAACAACCCGTTGACATCGCCTTTAGCTGGGGCTATGGGTATGTATTCTTTACTGTACTGTAATTGGCCCGGCATGAACGGCAGGATCGGCGCACTCTGCGAAGGCCCGAACACCTCGATCAGTTCATGACACTCAGGACGGAACAGCGACACTAGAAGACGAAGTCCAGTGACCTACCCACATGCTGTGTATGCGAAGCAGCGAGCACAGGATGATGACGATTCATGTACCTGAACACTGCCCAGGTCATCTAGTTCTAATAGCATTAAACGTTCATAAGCTATACGCCATACACATACAAGTGTCTCATCAGCATCATAACCCATCCAGTACCCCGGCCATCATGACGTTGTCGCTTGCTCCGCAGGTGGCCTTAAGCACCGACATGCTACCAGCAGCATATCAGAGCATATCAGAGTGATTAAACGTCGCTCATTCCTCTGGTAGTGCGCTGGTGCCGTCAGAATCGAAAAAGTCGTCAATCGTCAGCGGACGGAGCTTGAGGTCCTGCTCGCCAGGATGAAGATCGTCAGCATACAGCGGGCTGTAGGTCAAGACAGCTGAGCAACCGCACCACGTTGACAGACTGCGCCAGCTTCTCCGGGTCTCCGCCTGCGTCTCGCATGAACTCCCGCATGGGCCGCATCGCTGCGTTCCGGCAAAGTTCCTTCAGGTCCGAGCCCGAGAGCCCCTCCGCCTGCTCAGCGAGCGCGCGTATCGAAAAGCCAGGCGCTAGTGAGATATCTTTGAGCATCTGCACGTGTGCCTGTGTCAGTACTGCGCGAATATGTGACGAAGGGTAGAGCGAAGGTGCGCACGAGGTTGAGGATCTTCTCCCGTTGGTCGACGTCTGGAAGGCCAATCGAGAAGCGTTTGGGCATACGTCGGAGGATGGCGGAGTCAATGTCATTAGGCCGGTTGGTCGCTCCGAGGACCAATATGCGGTCTGTGCTCGAAGTCAGGCCATCCCACAGCCTATGCCATATTAATGAGTCGGGGAGGGATGGAAGGGTGAACAGCAGGACCACTCACGTCATGAACTCCGCCTTCATCATTCCCGTCACCTCATGGTCGCCCTTCGTACGCTCCCGCAGGAACGAGTCGATCTCGTCGATGAACACGATGCTCGGCTGCGTTTTGCGCGCGAGCGAGAACAAGCCCGCGACGAGCTTGTTCGACTCGCCGTACCACTTGTTCGTGAGCACCGACGCGGCGATGTTGATAAACGTTGCTCCGGACTCCTTTGCGAGTGCCTTTGCGAGCATAGTCTTGCCGCATCCAGGTGGGCCAAAGAGGAGGACGCCTTTGGGGGCGCCGAGGAGGGAGGAGGTGGTGAAGAGGTGAGGGAAACGGAGGGGGTAGATAACGGATTCCCGGAGGGAGGAGATTATGGGGTCAAGGCCGCCGATATCTTAAAGATTCAAGTGTGAATAGCGATATATGTGGTCCATAACGGATACTCACCACTGAACCGGACGTCTATATCGTCCGGGTGTATGATCTCCGAGGCTATTTGTGCTAAAGGCGGACCTCAGGTGAAGCACAAGCGGTTGTACCGAGACACGTACCTTCATACTCGTCCAGTTTCAAGTCGGTGTGTCCCAAACTCTCCAAGGCCTTCAAGCTCTTCTGCTTGACCTCCTTGCGTTCCGTTGGAGACATAGTGTCCATCACCCACTAGTGCTGTTTTAGCATGGGATGCCGCCACAGCACAACTAGACACTCACTCTTAGCGTGTAGTAGAGAGCCGCCTTCAACGAAGGATTAGTAGCAGCATATACAAGATGATTGGCGTACGTACTTGAGAGGCCACGAAGATAGCGACTGGCAGTATGTAATTAGCAATGTACGCGTGCGATCAAGGCATGAGAATGCTCACCATCCAGGATCGCCCGCTTGGTGGATGCTGAAACAGCCATTTCCAGCAGCTGGTAGAATGAGGGTATAAGCTGTCTACGTCGTCAGCACGAGAGCAGCTGGAGATGATGAGCCGAGCGTAAAGTAACAGAGTGCGCAGACGGAGACCGTGGCGTCACCGGTCAAGTAAGCGCGGGGATCCTCGGGGTCCAGCTAAGTATCACGTGCTACTAAGCGCCGGAGTCGTCGGAAGCGTTCAAAAGTGAAGCTTTGAAGTACCGTCACATTGTACATAAACTGGGTGACTATCCGTAGGCTGTTTAGACACAGTTCTGGACGATCCAAATTCCAAACGAGAGGTTCCCGAATTTTCAGCGTGACATTTTGAAACTCCGACGTGGTTTTCTAAAGCTCGCTTATCCGTTTCAGACTCCAGATCTGGAGGGGGGGGGTCCCACCCCCCTCCCAGATTCTAAACTTCCGTTCTAGACTGTAAGCGCCCAGAAACACGCATGCCGAGACGTTCGGCAAGTGACTACCTCCTCGATATGGAAGTCAGAAGTGGTTTCGGGATCCCACGGGCATTCAAGCCTGCCTTCCAGATTTGTGACCAAAATCTGGTCGGACGTGGATCACGGATTTGGAACAGACTGAGAACGGGAGGAGCGTCACACCTTTTGAAAGTCCGCAATTTGGAACAACTGTATCTAAAAGCCTACGGATAGTCACCCAGTACGTCTACATCTCACCGCGTACGCTCATCTTTTCGGGAGGAGCCTGGAGGCCGAATATCGTGCAGCGTCGAAGGCATATTACTGCTGGACTTGGATAACCACCGCTGGAATACTCGGCTACTGAGCGTGCCTTGACATGCCAGAATCTACGGTCAGGCATTCGGATATCTCACCTGCCCTTGGGACCCACCACCCGCCTCAAGTCGGATATCCGCCTGGATCTCTGGAGTGTATCCGGCCGTCCTCCTTGCACTCAGTAGGCCGCATTCATCGTCTGCCTAACGGAGACAAGGCTATCGGCTGCCTCATCTGCATCCCATGAGAACGCAATGTGGTCTTGTGAACGCAATCCCTGCCCTGAGCGAAGATATCTTGCGGGCTGGTATCCTACTAGTAGAGAACACTATATAATAGTGGGATCCTCGACCCGAACTTACAGACGTACCGCACCACATCTGCTCAGAGGCGCTACTACAACAGTCGGCTCGGCAGACCATGCAGTCTGTAAACATCTCTTCAGGATCCCACACTTCCTTGAACATCACTTTGGACATCGCCCACATCGACATCGTGTGCGGATCATCAACCGTCACGCAAGTCGGAGCCTGGCTGGCCTTTGTAAGTTGTCTCATCATCTCCGGTCAGTACTGTCACTGCTCTCTTTCCGTCCGTGAGTTTTCTCACTCCTTGCTCTAGGGTCGACCATCATACTGGCAATAATCAGGAGGCCCAGTTTCCTAATGGCTGACTATAACCAGTGGTCGCATAATGACAAACAGTGCCTCATGAGAGCCCCGAACGCCACCCCGACTTGCGATGAAGAGCGACACATTGCGGATTTCGACCTGCAGGAAGGCACATGCCATTTTGATCCCCAGGAGTCGACTTCCTTCCAACATTCTAACCGCGACCCACCCCCTGCTGAGCCAGGAGGAGTCTGGCTATCCTGGTTTCTCGGTGCGACCACGAAGGCGCTCGTGGCTGCAACCTGTGGGGCATTCGGCGTGCAATCCCCTTCGAGCCCAGAAATTGGGGACAATGCAGTGTAATGCGTGTGGCTATACTAGCAGTCTGTACTACGCTCCGCGTTTACCATGTTCAACGATCACTAACTATGCGATATTCAGGTATTCCGATTTTGTCATCCCTGATGATCACATCACTCGCTGTCTGGGCGATTGGCTTGTGCAATGCTTGAACGTACAGGCTTACCATGTAACCCAGTTATCTTGCGTTTGTGACATCTCGACCGAACAATGATCGTTGTGCGTTTTGGATGGGGTATGTAGGACGCATCAAGTTTATTATTATGTCACATATCAGTCCGGTCCTACGTATTCAAATACGATAACTAGTATGCCAACCCAAATGTCCCACCCCTCTTCAGGCCTTCAAGTCTGCGAACGACAACGTGTTGTTATCCAGGTTATGCTGGACATACCGCCCCTGGAACCACGTCTGGCCGATAGACCAGAACGGCGCGTCGACGGTCGAGGTGCCCAGGATGTTCGCGGTGCAGACCCGGCCGTCGGCGGTGCGGTTGAGCACGTTCGCCTCGAGGTCGACGTAGTGCACGTCCGTGCTTGGCGGGAAACTGAAGCCGACACGCGCCGGCCGGGCGGGCGCAGTCGTACGTTCCCTGGAGGCAGGCGGTCAGGGCTCGGAAATGAACAAACCTGAAGGAGCTTAGTACTGACGAGTGCGACGGTCACGAAGTCGTTTGTCTGCTCGGTGATGTTGTAGCCGACTGATTGCAGTATCGCTTTCACCGTGTCGAGCGGGCCGATGATGTTCGGGGTGCCGCTGTCAACTGTTTCAGGTCAGTGATGTCAATAGGTGCGAGCGGCAAACGAGGCGAGATAAACGGACATGTGGGAACGATGTGCGAGAAGGGCTGGCCGTCGACTACGAGGATCGCAGAGTCGGCCTCCGTAGAGTTGACCACCTCCCACGAGTCGTGCTATGTCGTGTTTAAGCATAAGACAGACAGTATAGAACATATAGCGAGCCCTACGGTCGTCGTCTGAAGGAACCGTGATGGGTCCAGTGATCATATCCTCGTCTGCAAGCACAATCACGGCCGTGAGAATCACTCTACCGTCATATGCTCGAACGAGAACCTACCTAGCTCCCCGAAGATGATGGATCCTGTGCCGTTCTTGCCGAGTGCGAGACCGAACTCACAAGGAGTCACTGGGAGTATGCTCGTCAGCGTTCCGTACAGAGACAAGCGTACTAGCACTAGTGCATATGGGGAACCTACAGTCGCCCTCCTGGCAGAATGTTTCGATCAGGCCTTGTCCTTGTGAGAAGTCCTCATTGTCGGAGGCCGGAGGACTGAATCCTGCCACTCTAAAGCGGTTCTCTGTCAGCGACCACCACACACAAGGTAGGAGAAGAAGGAGATGTTACTTGCCCGTCGCCAGGGAGGTCATCGCCCTGCGTGATATTGCCCACCAGAAAGTCGTGTGCAGTCGCGCCCGCGAATTCGACGTCGTCGCGGACGAAGAATACAGTCTCCTGCGCTCATCTCTATCAGTGATGTACTTGAACAAGAGGGGGATCGTGATATACAGAAGCTGGCGCGATACCGTCCGCGCTGGCACCGTTGAATTGTATGAACTCGCTGAGGTTTGTCGGTTTCGAGGTGGCGCTGGGTTGGTAGAGCCCTTGCTTGACCAGGATGGCGAAGCTCCCGGTGTCGACAGTTAGCTAAATTGGCGTATGACAAGCGTTAGTATCCTCCTCCGGGATTGAGATGCGTCTTCGGATCAGAGGTGTCGACATACGGAGAAGTTCTGGGCGCCGATGGCGAAGTCGCCCCTCCAAAAGCCCTGCAGACATCGTCAATGTCGATGATCAAGCTGAGAGCGTCTTACGAGCGGCATTCTACCCACCTCATGCAGGCGAAGCGGAACGGTGCTGGGCAGGGCATAGCCAAGTGCCGCGCTGGAAAGGAGGAAGGCTGCGGCTCTAAATGCGGACTTCATCACGAGAGGTGTCAAGGCAGGTTTTCTAGCCCTGGAGACTCGGAGCCGTCAGTGCTTGCAAGCAGCGACCAGCTGCAGCTCATCATAGCTTATATACCCCGCAGGCTCGGCAAGCGCGGTTGATTCGGCTTGGAGCAGGAGCATGTAGTATGCGTAAGGCATGCGCAGCGATCAGTAATTCTTATGGAGGCGGTACGGTCGCTCCGCATATCGTACGTTCGACTCGCGGCAGTTACGATGGTCCTGTATGGGTAGGAGGCGGCTGATTGCCTTGCTGTGCAGGCTTGTGCATCGCTGCGATTCGCTACGCTCGGACACGGCCACATTCGACCGCACTGAGACTCTAAGCTCCAAGGCCGGAAGGGAGTCGTCATGCGCCAAGACTTTATCTCGCCACTGCGACGAAGCAGTCTGTAAGACAGGCATTCGATCTATACTTCCAGAGTACGTGCATCGCTTGATGCATGACAGCCGCCCCGCGAAAGCAGGCGCGACCTCGTTTGTCAATGGTGAGCGCAGTGAGCAGGATTCTCAAGGTTTACTATGTAGACTAACCGATTGTGGGCTGAGATGTGCGCAACAGATGCGAAAGGCCCCGTGGAGGGGTATCAATGGACATCAACTTCGTTGTTCATGCATTACTGAGTACATTACCAGTCCACGCAGGTCGTCTCTGCAGTTGAACTGCGCATCATTACACGCGTGACTACACCAATCGCACACCGCTCGTCGCCTCCTCAGAAGTTGACCAACGCCGCAACGACAACGCTAAACAGCATCGCCGAGACCGATACCACTGCGCCCGTGGGGGCAGCGTTCGTCTTGGACGTCGAGGTCGTCTGGGCCTGCTCAAGGATATCGGGGCAGCTCGGCGCGACGAGCACGTTGCCGTAGTTGCTCGCGACCCAGAGCAGGAACGCCGTTCGTCCAGCCGAAGCCGGCCTGGACGGTGTACTCGCCACCACGGCCTGCAGAGTCGATGTCGGAGATCGAGAATTTCTCGAACATCTATCCGAATGCGGACGTTAGAGGACAGTGTCGGGAAAGAGCGCTGCTGCGAGACGACTCACGTTTCCGGTGTTGTTGACGCTCTGCGTGACGTTCAGCTCCTTGTCGGAAAGCCTCGGCAGCAGATTGGGGATCTCGCCGCCGGTCGCGTGCCTGTGCTGCAAGTCAGCCTTTGTAGCCTTGGTCGAGCGCGTCTCGTGATACGTACCAGCTGCACAGCGTGCTGGCGACATAGCGGTTCGCGAGTTCCCTTTGAAGGGTAGGCCGCCCAGCCTTCGCCACTCGTGGCAGTTTCCGCCATTAGCAACGGTACCGTTGCGCGTGTTGATGTCCGCCGCGGCGCCCGTCTTCGTCGCGTTCTTGCCGGTCCCGATGATCAACTGGCCCGGCAACGCGCTCTCGTCGACGCCAATCTGGCCCGACGGGATGAGGTCGAACGTCGACTTGCCTGACCCGGGTGTGGGCAGCGCGTTCGACGTGACGTTCGACGGGATCGCGCGGAGCGCCTCGAGCGCGATGTACTGGTGCGGCGGCCACGCGTTCGGCGCGTCCCACTGCTGGCCGGTCTCGAGGAACGTGACGGGGAGCGTGCCGTTGTAGCGGTTGAGCACCATGTTGAGCGTCGCGAACGCACCGAACGCCTTGTCAGACGAAGAAAGCAGCTCATCGGGAATGATGCCGTTCCAGAGCGGGTAGAAGGTCGCCGCGGTGAAAAGGTTGCTGCGCGCGTTGGAGGTTAGGTTGAAGTCATAGAATGCCAGCTTGGAGGAATCCCAGAAGAGGTCGAGGATGCCGGCACGGATGGACGCGGCAGTCGAGCGGTGGGCGGCTGCCGAGGAAGAGTCATTTTGTGCGTCGTAGAGGTCGGCGACGAGACTGTGTGCCTTGTCTGGGCTGCGTGTTAGCGAAGGGTGTGACCAATGGGAGGTATGAATGCTCACAGAGAATGCTGTTCAAGCACACAGGCACGGTCTTGCGAACGTTCAGGGTGCGCAGCGCCGGCGTTGTATTGTTGCTTCCGCCTGCAAGCGGCTGGGCCATCCAGCGCGAAGAATAGTCCCAACCAGTCTCTGCACCAGACGCGAGCTCGGCGTAAAGGTCTTCGCGCTCGTCTTCAGTCAGAGGAGTCTGCAGCGAGGGGTCATTCGCAGTGAGATAGTCTAGAGCACACCTTCATCAGGACGCGATTGGATATACCAGAATGTGCAAACGCTTTACCTTGCAGGTATGACTCTGGGCGAGGCGCAGTGTTGTTCACCGAGTAGTGCGCCATCGGATAGGTTTGATTCGTGAAGGGGCTCGTGACGTTCAATGTGCGATTGTCCGTCCACCACTTGAGCTCCTTTTCCGCGAGAGGCAATGCACGCTTCAGAATGGTGGTATCGTTGCTTGCAGACACGTAGTCTGACAGCATCTGGAGATACGCTTCAGTACGCGCCATTCATATTGCTGGAGAGCAAACTTACGCGAATGAACAATGGCTGGCTGCGAGCGGTCCAGATCTAATCACGGAGATTAGACGCGTTTCCCAGAGGAAGTGTCGCAACACCTACAGTAGATACGGCCACCATTGGGGATGAAGCCGAAGTTCTCGAGCTCATCCATGAAGTTCTGGAGTGTATCATTGACGATGTCAAACAGCTCGGACTTGATGAGTCCCTGGACAATCCAGTAGGAATCCCAATAATCTGTGATGGTGGTATGGTTAAAACGGCTGGAGTGCAGCTGAGACACCTTGTCACCTACACTGCTCACGGAAACGGCCTCCAGGAACGACGAATGTGTGGTTGAGCGGGATCAGTGAACTCTCGCATGGGCCACTTTCCGTGCCCTCGGGACACAACGCGGAACTGTTTGTTTGTCTGATGAGCTGGACCCAGTAACCGTGAACTGTCTGCGAGAATGCCTTGACCAAAGGGTCCGAGACATTGCTCAAGAACGCGGGCTGCGCGTTGAAGTTGGCCAATTCGACGGCCTCGAGCTCGAGACCCTCCCCGCGAAAATCGTTGTCAAGGAAGGTGACGATGGCGCCTTCCGTGATCGTGCTATTCTGGATAGCGCTGAAGTCTGCGAGGACTTGCTGCGACTTTTTAGAAGTGGGCTTGTCCACGATGGTTTTGGGGTCGGAATACGGTTGCGCAAGGTTCACGGCTTGAAGAAGCTGCAAGAATTGCTATGAGCTCGCTCCTGAGAACCAACAGCAAAACGCCCTGACCTCGCCCGCACAGAATATGCGACTGGGACACCATGCCTGCGTCGGTGAGAGAGGCACCTGAGAGGGTATGGGCGACGAAAGTGGGACAGAGGGACTTGCAACCGCAGTCGAAATGGTAATGGACGGCGGCGCGGTCGCGCTACTGACGGAAGCCTGGGGCAGGGCGCGCGCTCCCTGGAAGAGAGCGGAAGCCAACACGGCTGCGGCGAGCTGCATGGTCTTGACGCTTGTACGAGTCGTCACGGACGGTCGACGCGGGGTGGAGGAGGTCGTGCGGGGCCGGCACTTTATACGAATTGGAACGGCGGTCATGATGGCATGGACGCCTGCTCGTTTCTAAATTCTCACCCGCGCATCAGACGGTGACATGACGTCCTGGAATAGCCACGCTGTAGTACAGTCGAACCGACGTCGGACATGGTCGCAGCAGCGGTCGCCTGACCTCATGACCTCCAGCCAAGGGCGGTCACGATCGCTAGCGTCATCGCCGCGCTAAGTCAAGCACGGAGCTCGCGCGCTGTTCGTCGCATGGAAGGCGTCTCTTGCAGTCCGACAGTAGCTAGTATTCAAGAAGCAAAGGTGGACGCTGAGCGCTGAGCATTTGGACGTCCTCGAGGCAACAGTCCTCGATGTTCTTGCATGCGTCCGAGAGAGCCTTCTTCATGTTCAGGAACGCTCTACTTCCCCAAGCCCCGTGATAGTAGGCAATCAAGGCGTCGTCGATGCCAAAGATCAATCAAGACTTCCCCTGACGCCGGTTTCGGAGCTTTGAATCCATTCCACCGGGCAATTGAGACTGAACAGATTTTGAGCTTTCAGGAGTTGGAGCGAAGGTTCTAGCAAGACATACCGCATCTCTATGGACTAGAGATGCTGGCACGTACAGTACTCAGCAGTACAGCATGTTGGAACTGGGAAGGAGACAAGAGAAACACACAGCTCACGCACCGTCTCGTTCTGCAGTACTGAGGCTCTTCTAACGGAGTGTGATCGGAGTTTGTACTCTGCTTACTACCTCCTTGATCAGTTGGTTCTCCGAAAAGCCTTCCTAACGCCGCTGTGGCAACATTCACTGCACTTGTTCTCGCGCCGAAGGCCGCTCTCACCGTCTTACCTTCCGCCACCGTCCTCATCCACGTCCAGAGGTCTCCTCATCCTTGTAATTGCTTTTGAAGAAACATCTTGAGCACTATGCAGCCTAATCGGTTAGGACTTGGTCTTCGTCCACCAATGCCCTCATATGGCCAGGGTCCCTCAATATCGGCTCTAGCAGCACAACAGCAAATGCAACACCCGTCCTTCGTACCACCACAGCCCAAAGCAGTCACCCTGTTTGTCGGGTCGATATCTGGAGGCATTACCGATGCATTTCTGAACGAAATACTCAAGGTGTGTGTCTCGCACCGTAGGCTCTTCTTAGCGACTGAGACGTGCACAGGCATGCGGTCCCATCATCTCGTTCAAGCGTCTTATCACCCCCGCGAACAAGCCCCAGGGCTTTGGTTTTGCTGAGTTCCAAGATCCTGACGGTGCTCTCCGTGCTATGACGCTTTTGAACGGCGTTGAGCTACCTGCATTAGAAGATGGGTGCGTAAACAAAAAGCTTCTGGTGAGTACCGTTAGGACTGGAGGTCCCAAGTTCCCATGCTGACCAAAGTGTTACTAGGTCAAAGCAGACGAACGGACAAAGACCTTCCTCGATGCATATCAGGCTCAGAAGATGAGGACTGACGTACGTTGTGTACAATCCTCTCGTAGACAGTCACGCTGCGGTGGCGGTATGCTCGCTTGCATGTTTGTGACTGCGAGCATGCATACCGTCAAGCGTAGGCAAGTTGGTGGACCATTGCTGAACTAGTGACAATAAAACAGGCGGACGACGAGGCTTTGCGGCAAGCAAAAGCCAGGGTGGATGAGCTGCTCGCCGATATCAACAAGAAGTCGCAAGAGGCAGCAAGCAATGGGCTCATCGACCGGGAGAAGTACGTCATCCCACCGCATCTACACGATCTCCAGGAGGCCGATCTTCCCGAGACACAACGCGGTCTCGTCATGACCGAGATCGCCCAGTTCCGCGAACGCGCCGCAAAGCGCGAGCGCGAGAAAATGCGCGATGTCCGGGAGGCTATGCCTCAGATTCTCGCCTCCACTGGGGCGCCAAGCGGACCCAAAGTTCGTGAATGGGGCAAGCCACAGCTGGGCAGTCAGCCAGATTCACCAGGAGGTGCGAGAGGCCATGGAAAGGGCGCTCAAGGATACAGCAAGCCAGTGGGCTTCGTGAAAGCAGAGGATGGCGGCCGGACACCGAGCTCGGACAGAGGGGCATCGGTGCGTCCTACCAAAACGGATGAGGAGCTGGAAGCGGAGCGGAAGGAAGCGCGACGGAGAGACGAGGAAAACTCGTACAAGGACGTGAGTACTGCGATTATGCTAGTCCGAGTTGCTGAACTACAACGATAGCCAGCGAGAACGCCGTTACGAGCCTCGAGAGCGGCAACGAATACTTGCTCTTGAACGAGCAATTGCGCGAGAACGAGCGATGAAAGAAGCGGAAGAGAAGGATAAGGTGGAGATGCGCGCGCGGTTAGACGTGTGGGATGACGACGAGAGCGACGAATTGTTCTACACCGACCGGCCACGATGGCGTTCTCTTCGCGCACGCCGGCTTGCAGCAGAGCAGGCGGCTGATGAGGAGTCGCGGTTGTACGAGGAGCGGGAGGCCGAGAACCTGCGGCGCGAGTCGGAGGCGTTCCTCGCGCGGCAAATGGACGAGATGCAGCAGTTGCAGGAAGAACAGCGCAAGGCCGGCATGCTCCTCGACGACGGCGCGCCCGTCAAGCTTGGCGTCTCGCTCGCTGCAGCTGTCAAAAAGACGGAGAGTGCGCCAAAGGAGAAGGCGGCGGTGTTCGGGCCAGAAGACGAGGAAGAGGAGGCGGTCAAGAAGCGCAAGGTGCCTCTGCCGAAGCTCGACCTCGTGGACAGCGGAGAGAAGGCGAAGGAGCGACTGGAGAAGATCCGTACGGAGGTTCCCCGCGACAAAGAGACGCTGTTCAAGGGCAAGATCCGCTGGGACGGTGTCACGGACGTGAGTCGCACTGCACGTTCTGCATTAGTTCTGCATGAAGCTGATGACGCTCTGCAGACAATGATCGACCGCAAGTTCGAGCCATTGGTCAAGCGCGAGATGACAAAGTACCTCGGCGAGCTCGAGGACGACGACCTCATCATGTTTGTGCTGGAGCACCTCAAGGACCACAAGGGACCTCAGAAGCTGGTCGAAGGTCTCGAGCCGGTGCGTGTCCTGCCCTGTCATCCGTGTTGCGCCTCACCCACAGCATCTACGCTTACGCGACGAACGCTAATTTCCTGGACGCAAACAGGTACTGGAGGAGGAGGCGTCGGAGTTTGTCGTCAGCATCTGGCGGCAGATCATCTTCGAGAGCATGGCGTACGACGAAGGCCTGCACACCGAGAAGATGATGGTCGACTGAGGACCGCAGACTCTCCTTGCCCTCCCGCCCTTTCTGAAGATCGCGCACGGGTTCATACGTATGGCTGGAGAATGGAGGAAGTTGCCTCGGACTCGGAGTGGTCTGCTTGGGGCAGGTACGTTCGCGTAGCGTCCACGTGTTTCCTGCTAAGATGTACAAGATATGCCGTGCCGTTGCGAATCGTCTCTCTACTTATTGCTTGCTACCTCTTTCGCCATCGCGCAACGAGCGAGTCGGGCGGCCCGCTCGCGATCGTGGGCCGCGTTCGTGTTGTCGTCGTCGTGAGTTGCACATTTGTCCGGCGTCCGTTGACCGAGATGATGCGTTTGCACTTTGATCGGCCCGCAAGGGATTTTGACCGCTCGCGAGGGAAGCGAAACCTGTCGACGCCAATGCGCTCCTCTGCCGCTTAAGTTCATGCGTGCGTTGTGCTCCTCAAGCCCTGTGTGGACCGTCAAGGTGAGTAGTCCTTGTGGACATTCGTCGTAGGGAGTTATCTCGGCTGCCATGGTACGTTGGGCAATGAACTACTATGTATCAGTCAACATTCATCGTGCGTAGCTTTATGAACGTCTTGCTGGTGAGCATAATCGGAGCCTCGAGAACGACCATGACGAACCCTTCAGTGACGAGTTGAATCACCCGTGTGCCGAGAGAACGCGCTGTGTCCGCGCGTGCCCACCCGACGATACTTGGACTCCAACTCAGCGACTCGTCGACTCACCGCCATGGTACTGTACGGTCCGTGCGCCCAGCATCGCCCTGTATAAATCTAGCTAGCCCTCCGTCGTTCTCCGTACAGTCGCTTCTCGGCCCGCATGTGCTGTCGCCAGAGAGGTCTTCATTGAGGCACGGGGTTTGCTGATTGCACATTACACATTTTAACTCGTCTGGTGGCTTTGGCATCATTGCTAGGTAGAGAATATGTTTTGTATATTGTATGTGACCACGTAGCTAGATGAAAGCTTGCCTGCAATGAATACAAGTATCGTCGGCCTACCAGTAAGTATCAGCGAGAACCAGCGACGATGGTTTGAAGCGAGTAGCCGACAATTCCATCCTGCACCATCTTCTGGGCTTCTGGGATATACCAGCCACAACTTACATGTCTTTGCACGATATGGGATAACAGCATCAAGTACAAACCTCGTGATTGAGTATATACTGTATGACACTTTGAGCAATGAGTACAGTATATGATGACGTAGTTAGCATTCGGCACATGGGCGCCTCTGAGCTTGAACAATCGTTCGGAGCTTCGGGCATGGCCGACTACGGAGGACGCAGCTTGGCGGTCGTCGCCGCTGTTCGACCCAACGTCCATCTCGTCGAGCTCACTCTCCCTGCCGTCCAACTCCTGCCTTCAGCCCCGCCAACATGTCCGAATTGTGCCCCGTCTACGCCCCCTTCTTCGGTGCCATGGTGCGTACCGCCGGGGGTCAGTAAATGACGCGCTCGAGACTGACTGACCTATGACGAATGTCAACTTCAGGGCTGCACCAGCGCCATCGTCTTCACTTGTGAGTCCTCGCGCGCTGTGCGGTTGTCGTTCTAGTTAACTTAGCGTGCGTTGCAGGCATTGGTGCTAGGTGAGCACGTTACCCGAGGAGGTGTGAGCTGTAGGATGGTGATTGACCGCCGTACGCGTCAGTTATGGTACCGCAAAGTCAGGAGTTGGCATCTCTGCCATGTCGGTGCTCCGGCCTGACCTGATGATGAAGTGTGTCATCCCCGTCATCATGGCTGGTATCATCGCCGTAAGTCCCGCAGTCGTAAACATCATACAAAGAGCGCGCAGCTCACAGAGTAACGCAAGATCTACGGGCTCGTCGTCTCGGTCCTCATTTCCGGCAACTGTGAGTATCGTCGGCACCGTGTCGTTCTCTTCGGCTACTGACACGGCTTCGTAGTGACTATGGAGATGACCCTGTTCCAGGGCTTCGTCCAGCTCGGTGCCGGTCTGTCCGTCGGTCTTGCGGGTCTTGCGGCTGGTTTCGCTATTGGCATTGTCGGAGACGCCGGTGTACGGGGAACTGCTCAGCAGCCACGACTCTTCGTCGGCATGGTCAGTTGCTTGGCTTGTGCATGTCCAAGCGCTATGCTCACCGATGTGCATCTAGATCCTTATTCTCATTTTCGCTGAAGTGCTGGGTCTGTACGGCCTGATTGTTGCCCTGATCATGAACTCGCGAGCGGGTGATGTCGCTGGAGCGGTAAGCCGTGCAACCTCTACTTTGCGCACCAACAGTTCTCATCCGAGACGTCCACAGTGCTCCGCATGAAGTACCTGACGACTTGATACCTCACCAAGCTCACGGAGGCAGCAAAGGATGAGCACAACGCATATGCTCTACTCACGGACACTTTCGGCATGCCTCCTCTCAGGAACTTTTTGTCGCACATCGTCAACGCTTTTATACGCATCTTCGCTTTACACTCGTGTGCTGTACGGTACATATAATACCACTTTCTCCCAGCGAGAGATATGTTTGGAACGCGAGATATTAGGCTAGGAACGTGCGAGATGCTCTGACGTGGCTTGGGCGCCTGTCTAGTAGATAAGATAATAGAGATCCAGGCACAACCGCCCTCCACACTCACTCTCTCTGCCACTACCACTCTCCCCGCTGCTCCCATCGCCCTCGACGTGGCCGACGTCGACAACCACGGCGAGCAGCGCACGCCGTAGGATGTTTCTGTCTCTGCCGACATCCCTGCTTGCCTTGCTATTTGCCTCTCCTGTGCTGGCAGCGCCGTCCACCCCAAATGACCTATTTCATGCCATAGCGGTACACGCGCCGAAGCCACCCGAGGAGCCTGTATGCTGTCTACGCCCCCTTCCGCCCCTCGAGCCCCCGCCGGACGACGATCCTGTTGCTTTCATTTGAAGACTGGAAAGCCAAACGCTTCTCAGAAGCGGCAGAAGCGAGAACATGGCCCAGCCGACAGCGCACAAGGTCACGGAGAACGCCTCGCACGCCGCCGGTGCCGGATGCGGCCTCACCGGCCAGCGACGTCCACGGCACCTACGTAGCGTCGGACGTGCAGGAGACGGGGGTCGCCCAGGAGCGCATGGCGCCCCACTTCCGCATCCCCATCCACGACCGGTTCAACTACGCCTCGCTCGACTGCTCCGCGCGCGTGCACGCGGCGCACAAGTCCGCGAAGAACCCGTCCGCGATCCTGTCGCACAAGAAGGACCGGTACATGCTCAGCCCGTGCGCGGAGAAGGCGCAAGTTCGTGATCGTGGAGCTGTGCGAGGACATCCGCATAGACACCGTGCAGCTCGCGAACTACGAGTTCTTCAGCGGCGTGTTCAAGGACTTTACCGTCAGCGTGTCCAAGACGTACTACCCCAACGACCCGGATAGCTGGACGTTTGCGGGGACGTACCGTGCGAAGAACGTACGAGGGGTGCAGGTGAGCTAAATGTTCCTGTTCAAGTCGGATTACCCGACATGTGTACTCATTCCGCGGACAGTCCTTCCATACGCCCCCGACTCTGCGCGACTTCTACCGGTATATCCGGATAGACTTCCACTCGCACTACGGTAACGAGTACTACTGCCCCTTATCCCTGCTCCGTGTGTACGGCTTGACACACCTGGAAGAATGGCAATGGGAGACCTGGGAGGCCGAAAGCCGCGCGAAACGCACCATCGAGGAGGCCAGCCCGCTGGTCGAAGTCGTGGCTGAACCGCCGAAACCCGTTCACGTCCCAGTCGTGGACTCTCCAGTAACAGAGGAGAAGCACGACACACCGTCTGTGACCTCGAGCGACATATTCTCTGACTCCGTTTCTGACCACGAGCCCGCTGCTGTATCTCCGGAAACTGCTGACCCCGCTCTCCAAACACCCTCCCCGTCATCCAGTCTCCAACAATCTGTCTCTGAGATGGCGGAGACGTCCACGACCGATGCCCAGGAATTGCAACCAGAAATGCTCTCGCAAACCATTCAAAGCCATGCTAGTACCGCATCTGATGACCATTCACGATCCTCTACCGACTCTTTGTACCATAACAAGACTGCCTCGGCTCAGTCTTCCAGTGTACCAATACCGTCTTCGTCCTCAACGACATCCTCGCCCTCTCTATCCTCTTCCACCGCTTCTTTGCATCCTCGCATCGTCTCCACGGCACCTGACAATCATTCATCATCACCTATCTATCAACACACAGATTCCATCTCTGGCTCGCACTCATCCGCATCTTCATCCGCATCTTCGCATTCCGCATCCGCTGCCTCACCGAACGTCTCCTCACTTTCCGTCGTCTCTCCGTCGTATTCCCACTCTATGCCAGCCCGCGCCTCCCGCGTCCACCGGCGGCGAGTCCATCTATCGCCTCATCATGAACCGTCTCACCGCGCTCGAGGCGAACACTACGCTGTATGCGCGATACGTCGAGGAGCAGACCGCTGGCATGCGGGAAGTTCTTCGACGGCTGACGGAAGATATCGGTCGCCTGGAGAGCATTGTAAGTGTATGACGTTTCTATAATTTCCACGATGACGCTCATTAGGCGGCAGGGCAAGGCGCAAGCCCAGCTTTATCATCGCTCCGTCGCGGAGCTTGAGAAGCAGACCAGGCGACTGGAGAGCGAGCACCAACACCTCGTCTCACGTCTGAACCACCTGACCGACGAGGTTCGTCCATTCCTGATTCTTACGATCGTCTTGTGTCCTCAACCTCCCCTGTAGGTGGTGCTAGAGAAGCGTCTCGGTATCGCACAGCTCTGCTTGCTCCTGACCGTGCTCGTCTTCATGGCTCTTACGCGCGGGTCGAGAGGGGAGGTCGTGTACCCCGCGCGAGGCACCGTACGTGACTGGGGCCGGCGAACACTGAGCTTCAGCGGGGACTGGGTCAACCGTCTGCGCACGAGGAGCTCCACGCCTCCTCGAGCAGCAGGCCAGAAACCAGGAGGTGAGATCTCAGACAGTGTAACAGCCCTAGCACGACTGAACAACAGTCCATTTATGCCCGCAGAGAACGAGGTGGCCTTCCCCACAGTCGACACCCAGCTCGCGGACCGCTTCTCCCAAAACAACCGACGCGGACCCATCGCCTCAAGCAGCCGCAGACAAGCCACAAGACCACACACGCCCACCTCCCTGCGCACGCCCACCTCGCACCACTTCGCGCACCACAGCCACAGAGCGGTGCCCTCCTCCCCGTCCTTCCACCTCCCGCGGCCCGCGATCCAGCGCTCGAGCTCGGGGAGCATGGCGCTCGGCTTCGGGGGGATCGGGCCCGTGCCGAAGTCCGCGAAACGGTGGGCACGGAGCGCGCATCTGCACGAGGTGAAGGGCGCGACGGCGGCTTCCGCTGGATCCGGAGGGAGCGGGAAGCAGGCAGAGGAGGGCAGGGACACCACTCGCTTCGCGGGATACGGAGGGGGGCGCGGAGATGCAAGACGTGTTTGGGACGCCGGAGCGCGGGCAGGCGTTGCTCGAGGCGGCCTTCGACGGGACGCGCACGCTCAGCAAAGGCAAAGCGCGCGCGTCCGGCATCCCCCTCCGCTACCCCTCCCCCCTGCCGCCCCGCCCCTCCCATCGACATCTCATCCCCCCCACCCCCGTCGCGCGGGCGCGACACCCGGCGAAGCGTCCGGCCAGAGCCAGAGCCAGCGCGAGGCGGAGCTGAGCGAGGGCGACGCGTGGGTGGACACGGACGTGGATGGGTCAGAGTGCGACATGGTCGTCGACGCGGGGGCGGGGTCTGGGTCGGTCTCGGTGGGAGAGGCGCAGGCGGCGCGGGAACGGACGTACGTGGCGGGCGCTGCGGCGAATAGCTCGTTGTGAGCGGGGTATGCGTGTCCGAGTCCGAGCCCGCGGCGTAGGGACGTGTGGGTGTGTTTGTTTTTATTCTTGTATATGGGCTTTGGATGGTACTATGCGCATTTGGATCTACTCGGAGGGATTCGACGCAGCGTGCTTCGTAGCGTAGATGACGTGCAAAGAAAGTGAAGGAATGTTCGTATGACAGGAGGTGACGACACAACGGCAGAGCAGTACACAACGACAGAACACCAAAGACAAGAGCTACATTACACGGCCGGCCGGAGTTCAGTGTACAGAACGTGCCGACGAACCTGCCTCCAGTTCACTCGAATATGTCAGTGGCGTAGCGACCGTTCATGACCTCCTCAAACGTGGCGAGCGCGCCTTCGTCGTCGAGGTTCCTCGTCTCCTTGAAGAACTGGACGAGCACTTGCTTCACGCCGGCCGCGACCTTGCTCGAGCCGCATACGTAGAACTGCACAAGGGATCGTCACGCGCATGTTCGGTTGAGAGAAGCAGAGGAATGTCGCAGCTCACCTTGCCCCCGGCCAAAAACGCCCGGATGACGTCGAGCTTGTCGTGGCGAACGCGGCTGCAGATTTATATCGCTCAGTAAGAATAGACACTAGCCAGGAGAGATCGATTCGTATGCTCACTCTTGGACATATCGGCACCCCTCCGAGTCGCCAGAAGACCGCGAGAACGCAAGACGGACGTCCACGACGCCCAGCTCGCTCCACTCCTTCAGCTCCGCCTCGCCGTACAAATAATCCTCCCTCGGCGCCCGACACCCGAAGAACAGCAAGCTCGTCGCGACCTTCCTGCCCGCGCGCCTCTGCATCGCGCGTTCCTGCAAAAAGCCGCGCATCGGCGCGAGCCCGCTCCCCGCGCAGAACATCACGAGCGGGACGGAGAGGTCGCTCGGCGGGTGGAACGCCGCGCTCGACGCGCGCACGGAGAGCTGCACCTTGTTCCCCGGGCGGAGCGCGGCGAGGTACGTCGACGCGACGCCGAGGAAGGGCTCGGCGCGCCCGGAGATCGCGGGCGCGTCGATGACGCTCACGGTGAGCGTGAGGTGCTGCGGGTTCCAGAGCGGGGATGAGGAGATGGAGTATTGCCGGATGCGCATGGAGGGGAGCATTTGTAGGAAGGTGGAGAGCGGGGAGGTCGATGTCTGGGTGCTCTTCGAGGATGTCGAGCACGCTGAGCCGCTTTTTGAGGACCTGTATCGGCGTAGTTGGCGGAGAGCTCTTGGAGGGCGCGCGTGGACGCATCGGAGTTCTTCGCTTTCAGTAAGATCTCTAGGTCGCGTGTGGTCGCTGGCTGGGACAGCTCCACATAGCCACTGAGGAGCGAGAAGATGTGGATGGGCTTGTTGGTAGGGAGGGAGGTGGGACCACCTGCGGACAGTTCAACCTAGCGATCCGTCAAGTTGAAAACCTATCGAGAATATTGACATGTTCTGTCTGCTTACCTCCTGCTCTGCCGAAAGCCTGAAACGAGCGAGCGCCCTGCGAACGATGCGTTCAGGATTGAGGGGCAGACTATGTGCACCGGGTTTCCTGGTCAGCGGGGTGACACGGATATGCGAAGCGATACGCACATCGCAAGGTAGTCCCCCGCTCTGTATGTCATGCCCTCTGGCAGCGCGAACTCTATTCACACAGGGGTCAAAGAGATGCATACAAGGCGAGATGAAGCTCGCGTACCTATATGACGTTTGGCAGGTGCGTTGGGCGAGGTCAGGAGCTTGTTCTCGACCACCGTCCCGAGGGCCGTATCCTTCTGTCGCAAGGCCTCCGCGCGGGTCGTGCTGGGGGAGACAATCTTGACACTCAGACCGCCTACCTCAGCATTCTCCGTTGTTCCGTAAGCCTGAAGGAAGTGTGAGTGAACCAAGCACTCGAGGAAGATTATTGGACAGAACCTCGCTGAGCTTCTCCCAGAGCCTCTTCTCCCACATATCGAACGCCTCGAAGAAGTCCGCTCCCCCGGCATCGCTCTCGCCACGGTCGGTGAGTCGCGTAGCGCCCCGTTGAGCGAGGGTGTCGTCTATGAGCCTTCGGTATGCGCTGGTACGTCTTCTGCCAGTCCCGGTTGCCGCATCCGAAGACGGAGTACTTGACTTTGGCGAGCGCGTCCGGACCCTGCAAGTTGGTGAGCCATTCCACAAAGTGTGCAGCGTTGTCTGCGGGTTCGCCTGTATGACGTGTGAGCAATCGGCCTGTGTGACGTGCACGACGACCTCCAAGCTATAGAGTACCTTCATATGAGGCGGTGACGATGATCAACGGTCCGTCCGTAGGTAGTTGCGGAGATGCAGAGTCCAACGTCCCCATAGACGCACGGAAACCTGAGCGCGTGCAGTGAGCTACATGAATACATGGTCAGGATCAGGGGTCCTCTTATACCATGCGTGGGGGCATCCGAGGCGATTCGCTGCGCAAACGACTCCGAGTTGCCAGTGTTTGACCCATAGAGAACATATAATGGTTGGAGCTTCGCCGTGTCCGCAGTGACGACCGCACTAGCTTGGTCCTGCGTATCTGATCCCCGCGACTCCCTGTGTAGACTTGCGCTGGTGGAGGGTGCAGCCAGGAGGCGCGGCCTGTTCTTCCGGGGGAGTGCGTGGATGTAGAAGTTGTGCGGCTTGATGGTGAGCGTCTGCTTGAGCTGGAGCTCGTATGTCGGGTCATGCATGACAAGGTCGAAGCGTTGAATGATGCTGATCAGAGCGAGTTGAGCCTCCTGCCATGCGAACGGTCGGCCCTGATACCAAAACTTGAGCTCAGGCGAGAGCTGCTAAGGCGTGTATGTATTCCTTACTATGCATCCCCTCATACCGAACCCGAATGGCTGCCAGGCATTGGGAGGTAGCGCTTCGAACTTGCCGTCCAGCATCCGCTCTGGCCTGAAAGTCTCGGCCTGAAGATAGTGAGAAACACATCGTTAGAGAAGCACACACCGCGACTCACATCCTCGCCCCAGACACTAGGGTCACGGTGGGCATTGTACGTATTGATGATGATTGAGGTGCCTTTCTCGACGAAATATTTGCCACCGATGACGGTGTCTTCTAGCGGGGCTACAGAACGTGCGGGGGCTGTGGGGCCGAGACGCATGCTTTCACGCATGACGGCTGATAGTGCAAGGGGATGAGACGCATGTCTTCACCATTAGAAATATCCACACATACCAAGAAGATAGGGGAGCTTGTTCACGTGGTGTACAGTCGGTGTGCGGTTACCGATTTTTGTATCAATCTCTTCGCGCAACTTGCGCATGGCCTCGGGGTTCTTGAGGAGATAGTACGTGGTAAACGTGAGCATTCCTTCCCAACGTATGAGCACACTACGTGACTAGGGCTTATGCGTGGTTCATGACTTGCCTGATGTCGTCTCATGCCCTATATCGACAACACGTGAGCTTACACCTGGGCTCTCGATATGCGGCGCTTCACATACCAGCAATTAAGAAAGTCAACAGCTACAGACATGGCTGCGTCAGTGATCATGGTGCCTGTGTCATCAAGAAGGACGCACATTGTACTTTATGCTCTCGTCAGAAAGTCCCAGACCGGTCTCTTTGTCGCGGCCATTCATCATTGTGCTCAAGATATCCGGCTTCTCAGGAGGATTGGCACGGTGGTCATCCAAGACTACCATGGGAGGCGGCAAAGATGTCAGATTGCGGCCTCGCATGCAGTAGGCCTTCACTGACTCTCGTTGACTAGCTGAGCGAGAACGCGCTGGTCTTGCTCATACTTGGCATTCGTGCTCGTCATCATGCTCTGCACGATGTATGGGCGACTTGCGCGCTTGCCGCTTTCAATCAGGAAGTCGACCATGGCGTCGGCGAAGGGATGCAAGTCATCCTGTGAAGTGGAAATGTCAGTGGTCAACATGAGGATAACGTATGTTGTGGACTGTGAGCTTACTCGATAGAAGGAGTTGAGACTGTAGTGTGTTCATGTCGGTTAGCAGCAACAAGTGTATTCAGAAAGAGAGGTATTCCTGACCGGTATGACATTGCACACAGCGCAATGGCGTCTAGAGTGAGCCGCGTGAAGTCCGTCGCGGGGTCTATCACCTGCTTAGGCCCGAATCTAAGGCGAAAATATGTGAGCGACGCATCTGCCTGCAGTGAGTGGAAAATAGACCACACCTCTCCCACTTCAGGATGAGTTGAGATATGATGTCCATCATGTCATCCGTCATTCCATACACGTTGGAAGCGCTGAAGGACGGCATCAGGAGACGATCTGTACAAATACTTAGATTATGTAGTTAGTGCGGCCTCTGATGAACTCACGAGCGATGTACCAGTTCTTCTCTTCGGGAACGTGGGCCTAATGAAGTACGCGTTTGTAAACCTTCGGAAGACATGGATCTCCGCCGATACTTACAGTGAAGAGGCCATCGCCTGCTGCGTTCCTGACTTCGTTCAATCCTCCGCTGACTTTCTTCAAGAAACGCTTCTCATCGGAGAGTTCGTTCTGAAGCGCGTATGAGTTGGCAAAGATTTTCTTGTCGCCTATTGTACAATGATCATCAACGATCATCCCCTTGCTCACAGCTCGACTACGTGGCGACAGGATTGTTTAACTTACCCAGCACATTAAGCTGGTAGATCTCCCCATACTGTCTCGCAAGAAGGTCAAGGGAACGTATCGGCAGATCCTTGTCTATGGTGTTGATATGCCCGAGAAACGGTACGGCAGGCGGGGTGGGAATAGGGCTGGTCATGGCGGCACTGGGATGCAGATGTGGAGCTGAAGGGCTTCCCTGCTTCGTCTATTATACAGAACTACGAAGGGCAGACGCCGAATACATGCGGCCTTGTACGTGGTCGATCGTCGCGATGTAGCGCCGTCGGGAAGGACGTCCATAGATCGCATAGGTAATCCCGCTTTGTCTGCCTTCCGAACGTAAGAGGACATGCGCATGGGTTCCATGCCGCCCTGTGGGACTGTAACGGACCTGCCATCGAAGTGTTTGCGGGAGCTGTTACGGCAGCATAGCCTGTAAGATAATATTGACCCTCGGGCTCGGAGTGACACTGGCAGCCTGATAGTTCTGGCGAGCCGTCTGTCACCAACAACCTATCTCTCGTTGTGGAATTTGTGGATGGCATGCGACCGTGGATACCGGCGGGCTTGCTTCCGGCCCAGGGAGAGGCGCGAGGTGGTAGGTTCAATCAGCTCGAGTCGGCGTTTCGCTCGTTCCGCGATACACCCCAATACAGCACTTCACATCCCGGTTGCGTCACAACGGCTGGCCGGAGCCGCATGTAAACAGTTGCCTGTCCTTGGCATCTTCAGCTGTGAGGTTGAATGGCTCTCAATTCACTCACAATCATTCGAAGGGCTTATGAAACACTTGCTGAACTTGTTGAGTCTCCCGGACCTATGCGACAGTCTGAAGAACTTTTGCCGCAGCCGGCGCCGCTGTGGACAAGGCCGGATAAAGCTGTGCACATCATACCGAGAATATCGGAATCTCACAGACGCTACCAAGTTCAAGTTGCTCCCGCCGCCAGCTTGAACGCCTGAACGCGATCACTACTGTATACACCTCTACCCAATCCAGCCTTGATCGCATCGCACAAGCAGGCGAGGACGATCAGATCAGCCCTGGATGCATGTTTGAAGGATTCAAACTTTATCAACTTGGACACCAGGGCGCTCCAAAATCTTCCCGTGTCTGACTCGCAACATCGTCGAAACCTCACCTCCGATCAAGTGATCACAGTTGAGTTGCACCGGAACCAAACGGATTCTTGCACCTCTGTGAGGATAGGAGTTTATGGATTGTAAAACAAACATGAAAGCCAGACGCATACTGCCTACGGCCATTATTCACGCCGTCGGATATCCCTTGTTGATGGAAGGGACGGCGAAAAGACGCGGTTTGTCCTTCCGGGGCGTCGCGCGGATGAAGAAGTTCGCGGGCTTGATGCTGAGCGTCTGCTTCACGGCAAGCTGATACTTGGGATCCGCCATGGCGAGGTCGAACTGCTGGAATATAGTGACGAGCGCGATCTGCGCCTCTTGCCACGCGAACGCGCCGCCCTGTCGTAGGATCTTAGTACACTGACTGCGACGTTCTAGGAAGGCCATCGACGTACAATGCACGCTCGTTCGCCGTATCCGAAGGCTTGCCAAGCTTGACGCTGGCAGGGGGAAGACTCAGTTTATGTGGCTTGTGACCAAGCGAAGCTACCCACCGGCATCGCGTCGTACTTGCCATCGAGCATCCGCTCCGGTTTGAACTCCTCCGCCTTGAAAACGACGATCAGCCAAGTGCTACGCTCTCCGTGCGAAGGTTTCAACGCACGTCCTCGCCCCAGACCTTGCGGTCCCTCTGACAGTCGTAGGTATTCACAATGATGGATTCGCCCTTCGCGATGAAGTACTTGCCGCCGATCACCGTGTCCTCGAACGGCGCGACTGTTCGAGCGGGCGCTGTCGGAGCCAGGCGCAGCGTCTCACGCATGACCGCTGTAGAGTCGACGTTGAATGAGTAGAATGGGCTTAGAAGAGCGGATGTAGCGCACCTATGAGGTAGGGCATAGTGTTGAGGTCCTTCGTTGTGAAGAGCCGACCACCGAGCGTCGTGTCAATCTCTTCTTGGAGCTTGCGCATGGCCTCGGGATGGGTGAGCAAGTAGTACAGCGCGAAGACAAGCATGCCTATGCCAACAGTCGAGTGAGAAACAAACATCTCGTTCGTCATTCAGAGAAAACTTACCCGACGTGGTCTCGTGGCCCGCGATGAGGAAGGTCAGGAGCTACAGGGAAGCATCTCAGCGGCTTGAAATTCGGCTTTTGAGACCAGCAAGCGGCCTACGAACATTGTATTGGATAGTCTTTTCAGGAAGACCCTGGCCCGTCTCCTTGTCCTTGCCATACATCAGCGTGCCAAGAATGTCTTGTTTGTCCGTAGAGAGGGCGCGTCGCTGAGCCAAAACTACGACGAGATGACCAGAGTCAGACATAATGTCCATGAAAGAGCCATGACACGAGACACTCACTGTCATCGGTAGTCGCGAAGAGCGTCTTCATCAGCGCTTCATACTTCTTGTTCTCGGCGACCATGAGGTTCTGCACGGCTGGAGCGCGAGCACCACGCTTGGTGCTTTCAAGCAAGAAGTCCGCCATCGCCACTGCGAAGGGGTGAACGCTCTCCTGGATGAAGGTGAGTGCGACCAAGCCCGGTTGTTCTAGCAGTAGACACACACGCGGTAGAACGAGTTCAGTCTAGGCCGTGCGGAATGTGAGTTTGAGCGGACTGTGGTTCTGAGGGAAGAGGTTTGCTTACCGGTAGGACATGGCGCAAAGGCAGACTATGTCGAGCGTGACCCGCGATATGTCGGCAGCAGTATCAATGATCGCATCCGGTCCAAGCCTGAGATGCAAGGACGATGTGAGCATGGTACTGCAGGGAACATTAGCTCGGCTGACGGCCCTCACCTTTGCCACTTGAGAACGAGCTGGGAGACAATGTCCATCATGTCGTCAGCGAGATCGCAGATCTTGTCGGGCTTGAACAGAGGCATCAGGAGGTTGTCTGAGGACTAGCGTCAGGGCAAGAAGGAGCAGCGGTGTCGCACGACCATGCTTACGCGCGATGTACCAGTTCTTCTCCTCAGGCAAACGGGCCTGCAAGGGCTGGTCAGTACGTATCCCATATGTTCAGCTTGGAAGGCGGGGACCTACAGTGAATAGCCCATCACCGGCAGCGTTCCTCAGCTGGGTAGAGTTCTCGGCGATCTTCTTGGAGAAGCGCTTCTCGTCCGAGACCTCGCTCATCAACGCCTGCGAGTTGATGACGACTCTCTTGGTTCCTATAGCGGCACATCACTGGTCAGGATACTGTAGCTCTTGCCAGGTCCGCCCACACCCACCGAACATCTCGAGCTCGTAGATCTCGCCATACTTCTGGGCGAGGAGATGAAGCGACTGGAACGGCACGTCTTGGTCGATGGCGTCGACGTTGCCGAGGAGAGGCAAACCGGGCGGACGGGGGATCGTGGCGTGCATGGTGTTGGTGTTGGTGTGCGAACGCTGTGAGCAGCAGGTGCGAGGCTACAGTATGTCTCTACGCTATACTGAGCATTGTTTTATATAGGCTATCCTGGAGAGCATAAGCCGCGGCATTCCCAGAATCCGCATGGCCAATATTCGGGTCCCTAGCTTTCATGAGTGGTTCTCAGAGTCTGGTGACCGTACGGTCCCATTGAGATCTCACGTAAAACACTGCATGCAAGTGTCGGGACAGGCGTAGCCGCGACTTCAGTGCTAAGCCTGACCGATAGGTGCCGACTACATGAGGGACGGAATAGAAGAAAAGGCGCCTAAGCTGTTGACACAGGCAAGCCTTTAGCTTGATCGTGGACGCGAACGACACAAATGTACACCCACCTGCGACAACACCCTCCTCACCCCGGCGGCATTACGCCACAGGGAGAAAGAGGGTATTGAACATGACGAGAAGCCCTTGGAGCAGCTACGAGCTTGCCCCTCTGGCAGGTCCTCCGGAGCGCTTGAGGACTGGCCCTGCACGCTCTCCTGGAATCCGGTTGCGGTTGAGCGGGCCCTCGCGTGTAGTAAACGCCCGCACACGGCAGTCGCACCCTGCTTTGTGTCAGTCCGCCGTCCGCGAAACTCGCATGAGCAGGTGCGGTTAAGGCGGCGCCAGCGAGCGAAGGCAGGTTAATATAAAGTTGAGAGCGCCGGAATGCGGCAAGATGGTATCCTGACAGGTCTATTCGCGAGAAGACGAGCAGGCTGCCCCTAAGTGTCTGAAGGGGGGGACTCGGAGAGTGAGGTGGTTTGAAATAGGACCGACCGTCCACCTCATGGCTCAATAGCACATACGCTGGGCAATGCCGGGGGATCTTCGCAAGGCTGGAATTAGCGACGTCGACAGCAATGACTTCCATTCGTCCAGTACAGTCTCGCGACACAAGCCCGAAAGCTAGCGTGACACAGCGCCGCCGTCTTACGTACCGGGGACTGCTACCTACCGAAACAACCAGCTCCGCCAGCCGCTCTCGTCCCACCCCTTCTCGAACTCCTCGGCGGAGAACTTCTGTACCGCCCACGCCCGCGCTCGTTGGCGCATTGCGAGTTCCGCGACTTTGGGAAGCGTGAGCACGGTGCGGAATGCCTCTGCGAAGGTCTCTGGGGTGGTCGCGTGATACCCTGTCGGCTGCCCGTCGAGCGGGACGATGATGTCGAGCAAGGGTCCACCGGACGCGTGAGCCACTGGAATCACTCCTGCAGCCTGTCTCGGAGCGTCAGCTTAGTACTGGAACGCGGCGACAAGACATGCGCACCATGAACTCCACTATGTTGATGCCAAAGTGCTCGTCCACCATGGTACTGAGTCCGATGCTGGCACGCGAGAGCCACTTGAGGACATCGGGGTACGACGCATTCACGACGAACTGCACTTGGCTTTGAATGCCCAGCTCCCGTGCAAGTATGTAGAGGTTCTCGACGCGCGTGGCGTCTCCGACATTGCGACTTCCACCCACTAGGACGAGCTTTACCGCAGAGGGACCCGCCCCACGGTATTCCGGGTATAGCTCGAGCAGCTTGTGGAAGGCGCGTAGCTGAGCCGGATGATCCTTCTCAGGCCTATTCGCAGTGAGTACTGACCGGGTTTGACGCATGGCAGAACTGACCTGAATTGGGCGATGCTGAGAATGATGCGCTCGCGACCTTCGAGCGGGAACACAGCCATCTGGCGAGTGTCGCACGAGGGATACACAATCTTGGCCTCTTTGGGGCTTTTCTTGCGCAAGAGGAATTTGAAGAGAACGAACGGCGGGAGCAGCTGGACAACGTCAAGGAGCAGGTCCCGGTGTTGAAGGATCGCGTCAACGTGGTTTTTCGTCCACGTCGAGTTGACCATGAGGAAGCGTGCTTGGCGGAGGGAGGAGGCGTAATAGTACATAAATATGCGGTAGTAGCTAGATGTCGCAAGTCAGATCTGCGACACAACACGCGCAGCCTCGCAACGCACAGTAGTTTGCCGAAGCTGAGAAGAGCTGATGATGAGATGGCCTCAGAATTTGTGACGCCCTGAGTCCGCGAGCGAACTCGAGACAGCATAGTTGTGCTGATGGTTGGGTAGTGGACGTATGCCCCGATGGGAATGTTGCCTAGGAGCGAGACCACGGGAAAAGTGAAGGCATAGCCCATAGTATCTGTGGATCGACAGCATGTGAGGCAAAGCCGACGTACTTTCACGGGTTCCACCTACCAATAAAGAGGTCTGGAATGAGGAATGTCATGGCCTCATAGGCGAGGTACATAGACCCAATGCTCTGTCCGAGCAGAGTGAACCGCGGCCACGCCGCATCTTCGACCAAGTGTCGGGACTGCAGGAACACGAAGTGCAGCGTCTCGGGAGACAACTCGATATCGAAGCGAGCCTGATGGGCATTCAGAAAACTTCTGCCAGCATAGCAGGCCAAGCAACACCTACCTTGACCTTGTCAATGATCTTCTCCTTGGTGGCGTCGGTATCTCCGCTGTACACGACTGAAATGACATCCGGTTCCTTTCTCTGCAGCGCAGAGACAGCTGCCCAGAGAACGCGTTCTCCGCCACCGCCAGCGTTACTTGACAAAACTACGTGAGATGAGAGATACACTCAAAGCGAGGGATACGACACGAATCAGTGCTAGGCATCCGGTACACAGGAACCAAGCACATGCAGACACTCTTAGGGGTTCCGGCTGTCACAGGATTGTTGTATTGCAAGTTGGCAGGACGGATGCCACCCAATCAAGGGAGTGTTGGCACACTGTCCGTGTGATAGCGGCATGTAACGAGAGGCATGCTTTCACTGCCATCGGTGTGATGACAGTGGTAGCATACCACTCTACACCCGCACTGATATGTGCGACCCTGTGTCTCGTGGAACTGTCGACCGATATGTAACATGTCAGAGGATGCGTAGGATTGTTAGCATCCTGCATGTCGAATCTCTGCGCGCCGGATTCCCTGCACTGACTATGGTGCATACTCTGGCTGCGCTTGTGATGCTCACCAATATGGATGGAAGAAACCTATGATCTTCTTTTTGCTGGGATTATCGGCACCAAGGATTGCGAGCAACTTGGCACGCTGTTGTACATTCCTCCGTCGCAAACCATAAATCCGTCCGACGGCTTGCGCGAACACGAGAGCGGCGAGGAAAGCGGCCAGAGCCCAGGCCATGTCGGGCAGCAGCAAACAGACGTCCTAAGCAGTTCTCGTGGTTCTATGGTTGAGGCCTATAGCCAAGAAGGGTGTAACAAGAGTGGAATCGGAGAAAGACGTGAAACGGCGGCAGCCACATCGCCAGCGGCGAGGCGCGTCCTGGGCGCTTCTCGGCGCACGATGCAGCCAGTGCTCACGGTCTCATCGCCCTTCTCACCGTCGCCTTCATCTTCCACACCGTCTCACTCGTTCCTGAGGGCACGCTGACCTGCGGCAATGGACTACGACCGCAAGTCCGCTGTATCGTCTTTCTACGGAGGGCGTAGGACATCTGTCGACGCCCTCAACAACGACTTCCCTCCCCCTGGAGCTCCTGGTCGGACTCGAGCAGACTCTACCTCCTCTTTCTTCGGCGCCGATAGGGCTTCAAGAGTCAATGCTTTCGACGCTACTTCTCCATCTGCAGGCTACAACCGGAACTCGTACTTCGACACCGGGAGGACCGAGCCCGTGAACTTCAAGCCCGCCGTTCCTGATGAGGAGGCCCCCGCTGAGCCTGCGTGGGATGTCTACGCCGACTTCAACAATGCCGGACCAAGATACTCCACCGCGTTCGGTATCGCGGACACTGGGTAAGCCATGGCACTCACTGATCGACTGTAGTCGTCCTAACGCTCTCGCAGCTACCGCCAAGTGCCTTCTCCCACGCCATACAGTCGGGATGGCTCAGCGTGAGTGTCGATCTCCATATCACCTATCGCACGGCATGATGTACTATGACATGCTATGGCCGTACATGCGTGCAAGTGTCTCCGGCAGACGAGGATTGCGGGACCAAATGGCATCTACAGCATAGCGACTGCACTAGTACTCGCGACTGCATGATACGTGATGTCTCTAGGATTTCCGCCACATTACTACCGAATCTGGAGCACCATACTCACGATTGTTATTCGACAGATATGCGAAGCTTTCAACACCTACCGTTGGGGTCGACGAACCAGGCACCCCGAGCAACGTAGAAATGGTCACCGTACCAGCCCTCGGTCCGGAATGGAAGGCGGACGAGCTACGGGGCATGTCCAAGAAGGCGAAGCGAGAGGAGAAGATGGAGGAGGTGGCGACCAAGTGGAAACAGTGGAAGCGCGGGCAGCGGGGCCTCTGCGGCAGATGGTTCACTAAGAGGTTTACCGCCTGGTTCCTCTTCGGGTTGTGTGCTGCGTACGTACCGTTCAGCTCCTCATACCGCAGGCGTCACTGACCATCGAGATAGCATCGCACTTGTTCTGGCATTCACTATTCCTCGAGTGCCAGGGTTCAATCTGAACAGCACAGAACCGCTATCGCCTGCCACCGCTCCCTTCAACAAAACCATTCCCACCGAGTTCAGTCGTGCACCGGCGAACTTCAGCTTCCCAGGCGAAATGCAGTTGCAAGCGGACACCGGAGGGAATTTCCTCCCCCTTACGTTCAACAACATCCATGGGACGGTGTTCGACTTGCAGACCTCGCGACAGGTCGCCCAGGGTGACACCGGGAAAATGACTGTCCCCGCCAAGTCGTTCCCTATCATCACTCTCCCGCTGAACTTTAGCTACGTTGCGACGAACGACTCTGATCAAACTTGTGCGTGGACATGTGGTTCTAGTTATCGTGAATTCTTACTGATCGAGGTCTACAGGGAGCAACTGGTACAATGGCTGTCGGAACAGGCAAGTTTACACGGACGGCAAGCGGCCAGGTAAGCGCGTACTGCGTTCAGCATGTTCGTGATACTGACCGTATTCTAGCGGTCAAATTCCGCCTCATCTTGGACATGCATATTGCGGGGCTTATTGGGAAGCGCAGTACCTCGACAGATGTCGACGACGCCGCATGCCCCATTGAGCTTCCGCTCAACTCTGTCTGACGACCTTCACGCAACACGTCGCGCTCTTCCCATTCTCGTCCCCATCCCTCCGCCTCTTTTAGTATTCCACGCACATTCGTTTACGAACTACTCTTATTTACTCTCGGATATTTCACTCTCGACGTTCTCTCTGTGTTCGGACTGACTGACGGACTTGTGCGCCCATTAGTAGTGAACCTCCTCCATCCATCCTCGCCGTCTTGCATGCATCTCGATGTCTCTCCCGGTCTGATAGTTAGCGTATGCCATTCGTATTCTCGGACACTACTGGACTGTCTGCTCTGCAGCGTTTCGGCGTGTGCAGCGTTCCTGCAAGCTCGAAGGTCAGGCGTGTCAGCCCCTGCGCGGTTCCGGCTCATCTGCAATCCCCAGTGGGGCTGACATCTACCCGCTGCCAATCGCAGCATGAATGCAATTGCAAGGTCGCCCACATCTCTGCTCCTTACGGCTGACATCTTCTGTGTTTAGTGACCACCACGATGGAGCGTCGAATCCCCTCAAAGTCTTCGGCTCTCACCAACCGCTCGTCCATCCGCCACCGCTCCGGCGCGTTCAGCCCCAAGACAGCCACCGATGGTCCCTCGAACGCGGGCACGGCCACCACCAGCGCCCCAGCCGGGTGCGCGAAGAGGAAGAATTCTCTGAGCGAGCAAAGCGAGCGGACAGACCACACTCTGACCGTCCAGGTCGAAGACACGGACGACGTGGGTCGGGGCGCGCCGACCGTCTTGCTCGTGCGCCGCTCCAGGGCCTCCGCGCGCGCGAAAGCCCTGCCCGCCCTGCCGGGAGACGAGTTCCTCACACCGCTGGGTGCCTCGTCCACCGCCGAATTCCTCGCCGCGCCGTTGTTCGACTTGAGCTCGCCGTCGCTCTCGCTCTCGCCGCTTTCGCCTCTCGCCAGAGCGGAGGTGGGGCGCGTGGACGAGCAGGCTCTGAGCCCTGTTCCGCTGACCCCACGGCCGGCCCAGCATGGACGGGAGGCCTCGACGTCTTCCGCGCATACAGCTGCCACGGGAGCCACGGAGGGGTTGAGTCTGCCAACTCCGGACTATCCGACCGGTGGAGGCGGCCTGGGGAGGAGATTGACATCGTACTTCTCACGGTTGCGTGGGCGGAATGGCGGTCCTCCAGCCAGTCTCCCCCCTCCCGCTCCAGCGCGGACCGACTCCGGATACTCGACGTACTCGCAGGAGAGCACCGCCGTCTCGGACCATTCGCGGGCCCTCTCCGGCTTAGGTGAAGCCGTTATAGAGACGACCGCGCCAGTGCCGACGGAGATCAAGGACAAGCGGCCGATCCTGGTGTCTGCGTTCAGCACGACGGACAAGTTCACGCGCAAGTTCCCCCGCCCGCGTTCGGTGAAGAGCTTGAGCTTCACGGAGCAGGTGCCCGGGGGCGGGCGGAGGACCGCGATGGCGGCGAATATGCTTGCCGAAGGCGAGGGCTTGGGCTTGGAGTTGAGGGTGGACCGGTGGACGCTGCACAAGTGGTGCCTTGTGATCTCGGTCTGCACGGTCTTCGTTTACGGCACAGCGGGGCTGATCTGTGCGATCCTTACTTGGTTCAGAGGTACGTGGCATATACGCGGCCCATGGCATTCTGAGTAGCTGACACAATGTCCGTCGTACAGCATGGGACAGCGCCGACGTGATGTACGTCGCGGACTACGACCTGCTCGTGTTCATCACCCTCTCCGCCTCCATCCTCCTCTTCACCGCGCTGATCGGGTTCTCCGGCACGCTCCTCAACTCGCGCCCCCTCCTCGCCGTCTACGCGCTCCTGCTCTGGCCCGCCTTCCTCTCGCTGCTCGTCATCGGCTACACCGCCTACAAGCGCTCCGCCTTCGCGCTCGACCGCAAGCTCAACCTCGCGTGGTCGCAGTGGTACACGCCCCTCGGGCGGCGCGTCGTCCAGGACGCGCTGCACTGCTGCGGCTTCTACAGCGCGCTGCACGAGGCCGCCCCGAGCGCGCGCTGCTACCCGCGCACGCCGCTGCCCGGGTGCAAGGGCAAGCTGTGGCGCTTCGAGCGCGCGAACCTCGCGACGATCTGGGGGACCGTCTTCTCGCTCGTCCCCGTGCACATCCTGAACATCTTCGTCGCGCTGCTGTGTGCGAACCATGTCACGCGGACGTTTGGGAAGGGCATCACGCCGAAGAGGTATAGGCTCAATGGGGAGGACGTCCGCTCGGATGCGGCCGCGCTCATGAAGGTGCTGAGCGATGTGCGACCGGTGGCGAGGCCGGGCTTTACGCGGGCGCCGTCGAGCGGTGTGTTCAGGGAGGACAAGTCGTACTATGACTCGCTTGATGACTGGGAGGAGGGTTCGAACGGGGATACTGTCGGGTTGGGGATCCATCACCGGTGAGCCGCTGATCGACACTGCATGTACATCCTGTATGACCGGAACCCACCTCAGTCCAGCGCTTGCTATGGTATAGTACTCACCGTCATGTTAGTTCTTTCACTGACAGTATCCGCTGGTACTGGCCGGTGTTTGTCCCCACAACCGCGGAGCAATCTATAGGTGAGTGGCGCAATTATCTTTCCCCAGGTTGCCCGGCAGTGGCATCAGCCTAAGTCACCGAGCGGTCACCATCGCTCAGGCATCATACCTAATATATATCCGCTGGCTTTCAGCATGCGCGGCCGCTTCCAAAGTGTACGTACACTTGGCATCGCAGTCGCTTCTGACGCGTTCTCAGCCATAAGATTACAATAGGCCAACAAGTCGTCTAGCTTTTGCTCATGGAAACCGTTGTTGAATAAACACAGACCTCATTCAGCCTCATGGGTGGTTCCTGTTTTGCTACCAGCTCAAATAGCGGTCTTTTCATAACCTTGACACAATCGGCTCACACTTTGATTCAGCCCCTCCACGCCTCGCCCGCTATAGAGCACGGCCGCACTGGCATTCACTGACCATTATGTGTGCCAGCGACCTGTAACAGTGTGCGCATGCGTATATATGGTTGGAGGAATCTCGTAGCGATCAGTATACCAATTCGCTGAGCTATATCGCCACATCCGCCTTCGCTCTGTCCCCATCGCCGTCGCAGTACTAGTTCTCGCCCCCATACAGGCAAACCAGGTCATGGGCCAATGTATAAGCGGTGAGCACTATCAGACATGAGTTGCGTATTCTTATGCTGATACAGTATATGTGGCTCAGTGCATAATTACACGGAGCCTGAGCAGCCAACTAGTAGAACGGGGCTCCAGCGAGTCATGCTAGAATTCGACTGGGACAGGTCGGCTTGTGTTAATGAGCATGCACACCAATACATCCAACTCGTAGATCTCGCTGTCAAGGCGAGTTCCGAAGTATTGGTGGTGCCTGTACTTTCGGATGAGGAGCATGGTGCAAATTTCGCTTGGGCTTCCGTGAAGAAGCGGCTCAACGAGCTCGGGGCAAAGCTTATAGATCTACAAGCGACAGACCGAACTGTGTCCAAGGCGTACAGTCTCAAGTGCGAGCCTGGTGCAGCACTCGACTTAGAAGACCGAGTGAATGAGCAGATGCTTTGTGAGTAGGATACTCTGCGGGGCCAATCTCCCGGGTTTAATCGCATGCTGACGCTGGGTACGATACTCCTCAAGCAATGGCGGACTCGCAAGCTTCTGCTTCTGGTGAGTAGAGCAGCGACAGCTAGTATCTTCTCTTGAACACAATGTTGACCACCTGATACAGGCGGGCAGTCGCCACACCTGACGCATTGGAAGCCCACGGCGCTCAAGCGTATCGTTCTGAGTTTCGACCGAAGTATATCGGTATCAGATGGGGAGCAACAACCCGTATTCCTCGCATTCGTAGACCGCGCCTTGGAAGCCTGCCCCGAAGTCCTAACAGCATATGCGCGCATGGACCTCAAAGGGATTCCTGAGTGGATAAAGGGCCGGTTGAACAAACCGCACGTGCCGAGTTTCGAATACAGGCTCAAGTGGGCGCAGTGCCCGGATGGAGAGAGCAAGGATAAGACTGCGGTGGAGGGGGTGCACGTCTTCGAGTTCCAGTTCGAACGCGGCACGAGCCCGCCGGCGCGCAGTACGCTGTAAGGCCTCCTCGCTGCTGCATCAACTATCAATATTCAATGCTTGAGTTCTGGTGAGTTCATGATGCCGTCCCCTGGCAGTTATTCTTATGCTCAGCAACCTAGATTACACACACACACACACACCAGCTATGAGGACTTGCAGGGACGGAGGAAAGCTTGTTCATCCAGTCGTGAGGCAAAGCCCGTTGCACACTCTGCAATGTGCTTCGTAGTTCCGTGTGATATATACAAACAATCTCTAATGCACACCTAATAATAACCTTCTAATCTACGCCCACGCAAAGTGAGAACACGCCGCAGTCTGTCTACTCCTCGATACCCTCCTCCTCCTCCGCGATCAAGCGCTCCGCCTCGAGCGCAGCCATGCAGCCGCTGCCCGCGCTCGTGATTCGCCTGGCGGTACCGCTTGTCCTGCACGTCGCCCGCCGCGAACACGCCCTTGACGCTCGTCTGCGTCGTGCCGGGCACGGTGACGATGTACCCGTCCGGGTCCGTCTGGAGCTGGCCGCGGACGAGCTGCGTCGCAGGCTCGTGGCCGATCGCGTAGAAGAGGCCGTTCACGGGCAGGTCCTTCTCCTCGCCCGTGAGCACGTTCTTGATGCGCAGGTTGTTGAGCAGGTCGCCGTCGCCCTGGCACTCGACCGCGACGGTGTTCCAGAGGATGGTGATCTTCGGGTTGCTCATGAGCCGTTTCGCCATGATCTTGGACGCGCGGAGCTCGCCGCGGCGGACGAGGACGTAGACGTGGGAGCCGTATTTCGTCAGGTCTGCGGGGGGAAGATGTGAGAAAACGAGAATCCATGAAGACGAGTGGAGCGTGGGTCACTTACAGGTCGCCTCCTCCGCGGCCGAATCACCACCGCCGATGACTGCAAGAGGCTTATTCCTGGAACGCGAAAGTCAGCAAACTGCAGAAAGCCGAGATGCGCGCACGTGACCGGACGTGGCAGGCGTAGGCCTACCGAAGGCCGGCCTGCACCATCGGACGGATCGATAGACTGGGACGGTACTCACCTGAAGATGGGGACGGCGCCATCGCAGACCGCGCACGCGCTGATGCCGCTTTGCCAGTAGATGTCCTCGCCCTTGAGGTGTAGTCGCTTCGCGGACGCGCCGGTCGCGATGATGAGGCAGTCCGCGGTCTCGGGCTCCTGGTCCTCCTGATACTCACGCCAGTAGCGGAACGGGCGCGCGGAGAGGTCGACTTTTGAGACGGTCTCGGTGATGATCTTCGTGCCGAAGCGGAGAGACTGAGCGCGGAACTTCTCCATGAGCTCGGGGCCCAGGATGCCGGAGGGGAAACCAGGGAAGTTCTCGACTGGTCGGGTAGCACATCAGGATCATGCGTTGCACCGTAACTTTGGAGACGTTACGTACCATCCGTCGTCGTGGTGAGCTGACCGCCGGCGGCAAAACCGTTGGCCATAAAGCCCTCGAAGAGGACGGGGTTGAGGTTGGCACGAGCGAGGTAGATGGCAGCGGTGTGACCTGCAGGTCCTGAGCCGATGATGACCTTGAGGAGCGCCGTGAATCAGCCTGAGCCACATGAAGCCGCTGCGAATGAGATACGTACCACTTTTGAGTGCATCTTCGAGCTCTTTGGGACGGTGGTCGGAGGATTGGTAGGTGGGAGCCATGAGGAAAGCGGGGTTTGAGGTGTTGGTGGAGTACTTTGCGGAGGCTGCGAGGGGGATGGCTCTGAAGAGAGCACGGAGGGAGTGAGTGTGTCTGAACGTGGTGGGCGAGGAGGGAGAGGCAGGAGAAGGCAGAAACTTATAGCACCACTCGCGGTCACGGTAGACTCGCGGCATCTCCTTAGTCAAGAGATTATCGCCCTAGCACGTGACCTCCCCCGCACCTCTGAATCTGAGCGAGCGAGCGCATGCCATGATCCATCCACCGCGCGCTGACCAAGAACCGCACGCACGCCCCCCGCGTCGAGCACAATGCGAGCACCGATTTGACATGCCAAAACTTGCATGACACGCGCGAAAGATGGCTCCGAGCGAACATGTCAGTTGCAGCAGCCAGTGGGAATCTGCCAGTTGAACAGCAATTCCAAATGTACGCCGCGAGCGCTCCCACCGTCGGTTCGCGCACGCAATGAGAAGCCAGCAAATGCGAATAACGCCAGATCATGCACAGAGGTGAGTAAGTGACAGCTGCTGTGCGCATAGAGTGCCTCTTGAAATTGTCTCTCGTACGCCCCTAGCCTCGCGATCGCCCTGTTCATTGCTCGCGATCTTCAGAGACAGCGCCTAGTGACTTAAGACTGGCAGGTTGCCTCTTAATGCATACGCACTGATCTGGCGTGTTCATCTGGGAGCAAGAAAATTATGCAGGAACCAGTACGTGTGCAGCCAGCGAGACCCACCTGAAGCTCAATCCATAGGATTAAAGCTGGCACAAAGTGGAATTGCTCTGGAGACTGGCACATCGCACTTTCGGCGCTATCCAGTGCGGCAGTGCAGTGCTCGCAACACCATGGGTCTTCCATCTTTCTTTCTCAAGTCAGCTGCACCATCCGACTTTCCGAATAGTTCCGCACCTGTGACTTCCGCGGACCAGGTGTGTGGGCGGTTCTCTACGCATCGCTTGTCGTGTCGCATGGTATCATTCCGTCGTCTCACTCGGCCTGTTCGTACAGGATTGCTGTTGCGCGCTGTAGTCGTTTCGGGGGGGTCATTCTCGCTTCAGACGGGAACAGCGAGGGCGTCCCAAGTCGCTGAGCCACCAAGCCCACAAAGACCCATAGTCAGCTGCGAATCGTTATCTTCCAGTCGTTGTGGGCGCCGTTGCATGGGAGAAATGGCGGAGGCTGCGGCTGGCTACTGTACGACGCGTCGCGATCTCGCCGTGCGCCCACAGCGACATCTTGATCCACTTCGGTGGCGTTCCCGAAGTGCCGTTCCGCCTTTGGGCTCGCTCCTGCCAATAAGCGTAAGCAGACGTATATGGTCTAGGTGAGTTACGCCGGATGCCCGCGGTTACGTACCACAGACATCGCATTTCACTCAACGTTGATCTGTACCCAGCAGGATTTCTCAGGGGAATCGCGACCTCCGACCCGCAATGTGACCGGATAACCTACCTGATGTCTTCTCGTTTACGAGCAACTACTAAACGTGGGGTACGCTACTACACGTCGAGCTCTGCAAGCGCCGTTGACGGACAACCTCGTCCACACGAAGCGGGTCGCCTGATCGAAGGCAACTATGCATGCGCCAGATATGGCACAAGGCGCATGAGTACCTTGGCGAGACCGCTCCAATCACCGCTCATACAAGGCGGTTCTCGGTTTACTGTTCCAGCCGAGGAGTATCGCGATACGCAACGGGCGCACTTCGAATCCTTCCACGGAGGGTACTGGTATCCATCGACTAGCCTATCCAAGGCAAAGAGGACATTGGAAACGGTACAGGGCGCATGGTACGCCACTTTACTCCTCCGGAGGGGACGCTTGCATCACTGCTGCCAGTGGCCCGGTTATTTCTCACTGGCATTCATGATTCGACACAGCAGCATCGTGTTATCCGCAGGCGCAGTATTCTCCCACCGAAGGTGTGTCACGGTCTCCAGGCTCGTCGACGAACTTACTGACGGACCAGGCGGGGCGTGCGCGATGTCGACATCTGGACATCCGTCCAGAAGCAATTCTGAGTGGTCTTCAAGGCCTGAGCGCCCTTGCAATGAGGCTGTACTCGCAGGGTCCAGATCCTCTCCATTCTGCAGACACGCTCGTGAGGTCTTCCACTGTCATACGCGGCCAGACACGAGTAAGGTTTAATGTCCGGGGCAGCACCCCGGTCTAGACGGGGCACGTACGTGCATGACCAGAAAACCGAACGCCCTCGTCGAAGCGTCGGCAAGGAGATTAAACAGGTACGTCAACGTATCCGGCTGGGGCGATGTCGAGAATGAGCAGAATGTTATTCGGATTGTTTCTCCGACACCTTCATAACTCCAAATTCTGACTACTATCGGCAACATGGTGAACCTAGCGCAACAAGGGTTCAGCGGCTTCACAGGCAGACTCATTACAAGGAAGCACAGCTTGATAGTTTGATACGATTCCGTCTTTGCAGAACAGCTTCTACAGAACTGCGCGCCAATAACTCCCGACTCTCAGCGCCCGCCAATGATACTCCACAAACTCAATTGACCTTGATCATGACCTCGCCAGCCTTTCCATGTATCTCGGAGATATTACGGAAACCGGACAGCCCGAGCGTGAGTTCGAAGTCCGCCAAGATAGTCTTGATGTACGCCTCCACGCCCTCCTGCCCAGCGATCGCGAGCGCGTACGCGTACGTCCTGCCGACTGCACACTGCCATTCAGCAACCGCCCGCCGAGTTGGAGTCCAAGCGAACTCGGCTACGGAAACTCACGAAGGATACCCTGCGCTCCGAGCGCGATGGCGCGGAACATGTCCGCGCCGGACCGTATGCCGGAGTCGAACAGCACGGTGAGCTTCCCGCTCGCCTGGGCGGCCTTGACCTTGGGCGACTGCATGATGCGCTCGAGCGCGAGGAGTGACGAAATCGAGCCGTCGACCTGGCGCCCGCCTATTTGCGATGCGCAGTTCAGTAACTACAAACAGAAGCGCATCTCGATCAATGTATGACACGCGAAGCTAACCGTGGTTAGACACGATGATCCCGTCGGCCGCATTGTCGATTGCGAGCTCGGCATCCTATTAGACAATGCTGTCAGCTTCGCGGGAACGAGGCGCTGGGGGATCGGGAGGGCGAGGCTGGTGCGTACCTCGGGGCTGAGGATGCCCTTCAGGATGAGGGGCCCCTCCCAATTCTGCCTGAGGAACTTGAGATGCTCCCAGGACCTGAACATGCCATTCACCGCCTGCTGGCCCCAGGCGGCCGCGAGCGTCACGCTTCGCCTCGTCTTCTCGTCCCCTTTCGCGTTCAGCTCGTCGACCTTCGCTGGGTCGTACGGGAACTCCGTGAGGTCGTCGGCCGCGTTCGGTTCTAGGCCCTGTGCTTTCATGAATGCAGGGTCCGATAGCGCAACCTGGTTCCCAACGCTGTGCAAGAACGGCAAAAAGGACGAATCGATGTCGTACGGCCGCCAGCCGATAGCCATCGTGTCCAAAGTGACGACGAGTGCCGAGTACCCGTTATTCTTTGCGCGCGAGAGCAGCGAGAGCGTGATCTCGTCGTTGATAGGCCTGAGGGTACGTCACGTAGGTTTGCTCCGCACGATACTAGGGTTTGCGATGGAAGGTCCGAACGTACCAGTACAGCTGAAACCAACGGGTGCCACTCTCGTTCGCTTTCGCCACTGCCTCCATAGAACGGCTAGAAGCGCCGCTCAGGACCATCGGAATTTCGAGCTTTGCCGCAGCTCGAGCTGTCGCCAGCTCCCCATCTGCGTGCAGGATGCCTTGGACGCCGAGGGGTGCGATGATGAGCGGCGACGGGTGGGTGACGCCGAACAATGTCGTCTGGGATGCAGTGCACCGGTACGATAGACTCACAGCATTAGACTGCTCTCGCGCTTACTGCCCAGATGTTGTACGCACCTCGATCGTGCGGTGCGTCACGTCCCGCAGCATGCGGGGGACGATCTGCCATTTGCCAAACGCGGCGCGATTGTTGCGGTACGTCTCACCAGAGCCCGCGTTCCCGAACACGAACGTGAAGGATCCTAGGGTGGCCGCGGCCCCATATCAGCATTCACCAATGTCCAGTTGACAGCCATCTGTGACAAGCCGTACCCGGGCTGTCCTTGAGTTTCTCGCGCGCGGCGGCTTCGATCTTGTCTGGATCGACCGACCCTAAGGGTGGGGGGCGCCTGCTCGCGAAGAGCTCTCTCATGTAGCCGGACCAGCGCCCAGGCGCGGAGCCGTAAGATTTGGGAGCATCTGCGGGGTCCGATGTCGCTTGCGCAGCCGCCATGTGTACTGGTCGCGTCTGAGTGAATGGCAAGGAAGAGGTGCTGGTGGTAGTCAGGGTAAAGGGGACGGACGTATCGATCGTACCGTTCGCTCGTAAACAACAGCACCATATCCGGTGTCCTGCGGCGTTCGAAGGGCTATTCCAGACGGATGATGTGAGCTGAGAGGGCATGGGGAGTCAGCTGGACCTATTAAACTCCGCGCGTGCCCGGTGGAAGGTTCGGTCCGTTCATAGCGGTGAGAGGCGAGGCACGATGATGATGATTGGTGGCGCTCATCACGGGGCGGTCGACGGTTCGGACAGACTGTATCGTAGGTAGCGTGGTCCGTTGTATGGTTTGGCGGGCGCATTGCGCATACCCCAAGCGCTAGTGACGACCTCATCCTCCCAGGCTCGTGAGACCCGCCGAAGTTCGGCAGCTCCTTGTGCCCTGCCACGCACCCGAAGGATCATCTGCTTGCGATGTGACCGGAGCTCAGTGCGACTCTAAACTAGGCAAGCGGGAAAGTCACACAGGTTCCAAATGTGAGCCACAGACCTTCGTGCTCAGAAATGAGAAAAGGGGATGGGCTGCCATCGTGTGGTTCAGCTGTCGGCGCTTCTGAGAGGACAAACTTGCTGATATGAGGATTGCACAGTGATCTGGTCTGATCATGAATTGTAGAGCGAGCGTTGGGAATATGCTGAGGAAGTCAGTGAGTTCAGTACAATTACTCAATGGGGAAAGCGCATGGACCAAACAACGTCACACAAACGGCGCATGCGTGGCACTGCGCGGGGTTTCAACCAAACCACCTTGATCGTCTATCATGTTAGAACGTGCAGTACTTGGATCCTATGCTGCCTCACAACATATCTCTATGTACTTTGCGGTCATTGTCTCGTTGTCGCACATCGTTTCTCTCGTTCTGGAACTCTGGCATGACAGATTTCACTATTCGGTTTTTTTTCGTCTCGCATTGGTCTTTCTGAGTGTCTTTTTGGTTGCTGTACACAGCACTTGGTCTAGCCAGAGCGATTCTCTGCGAGATATCCCCTGGAATACGCTAAGCAGATCTTCTTGAGGATGTCTTCTGTGGGCGGCGTTACGTCTACTCATCAGTCGGCTGGTGCTCCGTTCCACCGAACGTCCCTGAGTGTGAGATCGAGATCCCCCAAACCAACGTTCATTCTGGTCGCCTCGTTTTCTGCTTGCCTGACCTCACGAGGCTGTGAATGCCAGGTGCGCGGTCGTCTACTTCCCATTCAAACCAACACGAAACGCCTCACGGCGGACGTATCTATCCGTAATGTCCGAGCAGCTGACAGTGGGCGGTGTTATCGTCCCCTCGATATGGGTGATCCTCGCTGATCTTACGATGGTCATGCTAATGTGGTATATCCGCATTGCTTGCCCATCGGCGGGCAATCGTTTGTGTGCGTCTTCTCCTCAGCGAGGCAAGGGTTGCCCATGGATTGAGCCGGTCGCCTTCACGGGGACTTCGCTGGAGATCGGTTTCATATGCCGTTTCCTCATTGAGTCACGCTGCTCAGAGCTACCCTGCAGGCACTGAAAATTGTCGCCTCGATGTGCTGCTTGGAGCTCCAAATGAGACTGTACAAGTCCGAGGAGCGGGTCACTGTCACCTCCTCTGTGTCGTACAGGTGCTGCGTCTCATGTCTCCAAGGCTGAACCTAAAAAATACCGCTGGGGTCCTGTGTTCCCGTCATGTCCGCAAGGGAAGAAGGCGGTGCAGGTGCGCTCCCTTACTCGAGTACAATATTGAAAGACGGTGTCATCAACATTGTGCAGGCGAGTAACATATCCCGGTACGCTGGGACGATTGCGAGCGCGGGCTTCCCGTTTGCGCTTCACGCACCGACGGAACCGTGAGAGATGCCAACAGGTAGCCCTCGTTCGTTTGATAACCCTACTAGAGAATGCCGCAGAATGGTCCGCCGGAGACATTTATGTAAAGGCAATAAGGTTGGAGGATCTGGGGTGTCGCCAGCAAAATTGCAGATTTACCATCGGGCACTATCTTGCCGATATTGACACATCGTAGCAAAAGGGGGTTAGCTGAACGACTTCACAGGTCAAACGGGAGGTCCGTTTGATGCTCTCAGAACGTGCGGAAGTGAGTCCAGTACGGATTTTTCTGCCAGTCGCAGAGCTTATCGTCTAGATTGTGCTGTAGGACGCGGCGCCGGAGGGTGACAAATCCCATGCGAGGGCTACTCATGAGGATTAATGGTCGCGGTGGGAACGTATTTGGTGCTGGACTGGCAACTTGCCATGCTGGGACATGCCCAGGCTCGCGTTCCCAACCTTCCCATTGCGTTCTTCGACATGCTTTCTAAAGTACAGGCGCCTGCGCCTCGAGGCAGCGCTCGTCCCCGGTGCCGCTTGTATTTAAGGTCGTGGCCGGGAGTCACCTCTCTCCCTACCCCGCCTAGTGCACCCTTCCTCATTGAAACCCTCTCATTGACCTCCATTCTGACTCGTCTTTCCGCAAGAGAACAACCTTCCACATTGAACGAGTACTAGTGAGTGCGCATTCACAGTGATCGTCTGTATGCGGAGTCTGACCCGAGTGGTCGTCTCTTCAGCCACGCTCAAGATGCCAGTTCTCATTGACGAGGGTGCGCCCACGGCGGGGGCCCAGCTCGGGTCAACTCGACCGTACTACGCTGATGCAGATCATCTTGGGCATATGTGAGTAGCAACTCCGTTCAGTCCTCGTCTCCCACCATGTGTGGCGCAGCCAAGCCGTCCATCCACCCAGACTCTCTCCCTGTCCGCTATACCCACTGGTGCTCATGACTCTGTTTGACTACCCAGTGGGCTTTGGCATCATCATCGCGGCCTTCTGGACCCTCTGCCGCTGCTTCTCGCCCGCGACCTGCATCCTCCGCAAGCTCTCGTCGTCCTCGAGCGCCCCAGCCGCAGCGCGTCGCCGCACAGCCACACGCGCGTACCCTACCTCCTCCCCGCGCAGGCTGCGCTTCTGGCGTACGCCTGCGGCGGAGTCGAGCGCGCCTCGCGGCGGCTACGTCGAGATGCGCGACTCGCCGTCGCGATCGCCGTCGTCGCTGCCAGTGCCGGAGATGCAGCAGACTGCGCCCTGGGCACGGGCGCTCGGACTCTGCGTACTCGAGCAAGTCGTCGATCTCTGCCGTTCGTGGATACCCTGTCGTGTCTGTCCCCGCCGCAGCCCGCCTCTCTCGCATCTACGACGCCGTGTGAGTGCTGCCATAGGGCGCACCCCGGCCGACCGTCATCGTCTCACCCAGTCTACGGATACCTCGCAATCGGTTTTGTTGTGCACTAGGACTCTGCTACGATCCACCGCATGTCTGCATCGCTCGCCCCGTTTACTTTTATACCTTCTATAACGTCGCAACCCACCATCTACTTTCATTCTGTTCTCATAGTGCAAGTCACCATTAGCCCGTCCCCCATCCTTCCAGCTTTGTCGTCGCTCTAACGTCGCTCATTCGTTTGGCTTTCATGACCCATCGACTCGTCCCTACGTCTCTGACCTCACCTAGTGTGGCTGTACATTGCTTCAAATATGAACCCGTTGGCTTAAAGTATGTGCTTATCGCGTGCATGCATCTGTCCCGCCACTCGAATCTGTGGACATTGACTCGGGACTAGTACTACACTACTGGCGGCGGGACTCTCGTGCCAAGGCGCGCCGTAAGCTGCCGTAAGCCACGCGCGACACCTCCTGCGCGTCTGCAAATGACGTATCCGGGGGATATTCCGGATCGGCCCGTGGATGCCGGAGACCAGGTAAAGTGGGCGCTCATGTTGCGTTCCGCAAAGTCTCAGGCTCCACATCCGGGCCAGTCGAGCTGCCTGGACTCCATCTTCCTCGACTTCAAGCTGATACTTATCCGAGACGCGAGTGTATCAACGTCGCATATACCGTTTTACTTGTGCGAGGAAGAAGCGTGGACTGTGCGGACGGTGGTGTGGTCTCATTCGTCACATCTCGTATATATATATGCAGAACGCTAACCTTTGTCGTATTAGGTGTTAGACTATCTCAATCTAGCTTAACCATGATATCTGAGGCCCGCCCCCAGATTTCCGCGATGCTCTTATAGCCACACAGTCCCAGGGTGATTTCGAATTCCGCCAAGATGCTCTTGACGACCGTCTCGACGCCCGCTTGGTCGCCCACGATCAACCCGTAAATGTACGGACGGCCGACTATATTGCCATCCAGGATGAGCAGTCGTGCACATTTGAAGAGATTAGCACTCACGTAATACGCCCTGGGCTCCGAGGGCGATGGCGCGGAAGATATCTGTTCCTGTCCTGATACCAGAGTCGAACAGAACGGTCAAGCGACCGTTCAGCTGGGCCTCCTTAACCCTGGACGCCTGACAGATTTTCTCCAACGCCCACAGAGCCGGGATCGACCCGTCTATTTGCCGACCACCAGTGATTTGACACGATAATCCCGTCGACACCGGCGTTCATAGCAAGCTGCGCGTCCTGAAGAGATTGAGGGCCACGACGTGAGCGTCCACGGATCATCTTTCCGTGATGAAAGCCCCGAAACTAACCTCCACGCTGAGGGACTCCCTTCAAGACCAAAGGCCCATCCCAATGCTGTCGAATGAACGCGAGCTCGTCCCAAGTGCGATACACACCCTCCGCGACCTGACGAACCCATTCGACGCCAAGACGACATAGCTCGACTGCCTTCTTGTCACCTTGTCGGATGAGCTCGTCGAATTTGGCAGGATCGTACGGGAACTCGGGCACATCGTCGTGCGCGACGGGCTCCAAGCCGAACCTCTTCATGAAGACCGGGTCTGTGAGACCGACTTGAGCACCGACGGCGTGGTAAAACGGTAGGTATGCTGTGTCGATGTCGTGAGGTCTCCAACCAAGCGTCATCGTGTCGAGGGTGACGACCAATGCCGTATAGCCGTTATCCTTTGCTCTCTTCAACAGTGAGAGAGTGACCTCCGGTATCAATGGCCTTGTCCGATCAGCTTCTATCGTGTACAATGCGGGCCATACGCACTAACCAGTACAATTGGAACCACCGCTGACCTGTCCCGTTGGCTTGGGCTACGGCTTCGATGGAACGGCTCGCGGCTGTACTCAAGATCATAGGCACACCAAGCTCCCGCGCTGCAGCTGCAGTGGCCAGCTCTGCATCGCGATGTACGATGCCCTGTACTCCAATGGGTGCCAGGAACAGCGGAGACGAATATTTCTGACCGAAGATGGTCGTCTGCCGCGCCATTGTCATTACCGGGCCGCAGTTGCTCATAGATGGCATGGAGCCTACCTCGATGGACCGGTGAGTGGCGTCTCGCAATTGCCTAGGGATAACTTTCCATTTCGATAGTTCCTTTCTGTTGTCGTGGAACGACTCTCCGGTGCCGGCGTTCCCGAAGACGTACAGGAAAGCGTCTATGGGCGCATCGTTAGAGGCTCTGCTGACACACGCCGAGGATATCTTTGCAAACTACAGACCCTCTCTATCCTTCAGCTTCTCGCGTGCTGCGTCCCTCGATCTTCTTGAAGTCAACTGTGCCCGTAGGCGGAGGGGCGCGGCTCAGGTATGAATCTCTCATAAACTTGACCACATCTTCGGGGCAGGCGTGTTGCTAACGCTTCCGTCCATGTCGACTGACTGAGGATTCTGCTCCGGATAGAGAACTTGAAGTGGGGGTGGACAGATAGACAAGCTGGGCATACAATGGGCGAAGGACGCTTATAAACTCGTTTCCCAACAAAGCTTATATGGAGGTACGGCATGTGAGAAGGGAACGCCATTGCCATAGGGGCCCGGGTGCCGCCCGTTGAGCAACCGGAGACATATGACATGTCTTACGTCGTAGTCACAATCGTTTTATCTTGAGCTGTTTCGGATGCAAATCAGCGCTCGGGCGAATCTCTGGCAACGCGCCCCTCGGGTGGCGGAGAGAGAGACTGCTCGGCGGCTTCAGGGCTCGTTACTATTGAATGTCAGCCTGTGAGCCTGTACCATTCGAGCTTTGGTGGGTTTTGAAACAGTGGTGTATGTACCGGATAGCGTCGAGTGCGACGCACGTCTGGAGCTATTTCTCGTCATGCCTACCCTATCCTAAGTTGAGACTAGCTCACGTTGACCGGTTATTTGCCGGAACCCGAACAATGTCCACAGCATGATTCCTGCAAGACGCTCACCATGGGCGTTTTAAGCGTCACCTATGTACTTCCTGGTATACGGGCATTAGCCAACAGCAGCCGCCTAACCTACGATGGGCTGGAGGTACATACAATCCGACTGATGCATACGGGAGTGGGCTAAGCCTGACCGTAGTTATGAACCTGCGGGGAAACACGGTCATCGAGGTACAGTACGGCGCACATGGCGGTGAATGTCGAAAGCAGAACAAATAGTTCGCGCGATCTGCGCTTCAAGTTCTACAGCTAGAGCGGTATACATATCAGCTAAAGCTTGGATTTCTAGACCGTGCACGAATACAAGATGCGCGTGGGCGACCTAGCTTGACGTCAATTTCACGTCAAGAAGTGCGCAGCATATCTGGCCATCCCTTGATCACAGCCACATGCCACAGTCAACAGATGTTCAATAACGGAAGCTGGATCTTGACAGGGCACGTCAACCTGAGCGTGTAGAATGAGAGTGCAGCGATCATGGCTACATGGACTCACCTTCGCCGCAGCGGCATAGGTCACGCGATGCCTGCGGCTTTCTACCAGATATGCGCGCGCAGCAGCACTACTCCTAGATACTGCTAGGCAAAGTGGCACGTAGAGTTCTGCGCAGATGGTAGTTACTGCGACGCAGTCATCGCGAATTCCCGAGCCGGGACCGATTCTGGTGCGCGGTACCGCGAAGCGGCGAATTGATATCAGCGTTGGGCGCTTATGCGCCTTCCCGCCGAAGTGAATATGTCAGATGAGCGAAGTACGCCATGCGCCGCTATGGTCTAATCATCGGCATACAGCTCAGTACGGTGCGCGTAGCTCTTGTTGGCTGCGGCCAAGAGAAACCTACGTGATCAGGGCATATAGCGATGAGTGCGACCAAGCCCTGCACCCAGTCGTGTCGGAATATAAATGCTATGAGCGAGATGTTAGAGGGTGGTTCATCAACCCTGCACCCAACCCAGTCGACGCACTACCATCAATCTCATCCATTTTAGTCATGGCAAAGAGCGACAACAAGATGCAAGGCGACCAGCGGCAAGCGACGAGCGGGAACGACGGTAAGGGTTCAGCCTCGATAGTCCGAGATTGAACGTCAAAGCTCACAAATCACCTCGACAGCCGCCTCCTTTGTGTCGAACACCAGCACCCTGGTCAATTCGAAGAATCCAACAACATCAGAGTCCAGCAAGAAGTCGAAGAACAAGAGGGACACGACCAAGAACATGGCCTTGGGCGACTCTGCTACTTCCTTCGCCAAAAAGGCGGCGGAGGAAGGCTGGAGTGCGCCGACTGCAACGCGCCCATCGCTTGGGTAATTGCTATCGGAGAACTTACGTAGTACGTTTTCGCCGCGCTAAGAATCAAAGCGCTCCAAGCTGACACTGGATGTTCCTTACGTTTCAGACGTTGCAACTCTGCGGAATCAATGGTCAATGAAGTCAATGAAGCGGCCTGGGTGAAGGGGGAGGAATATCTCAGTCGTACATGAATACATATTGTGATCTTCAGGCCGCCGGTTCGAGCAGAGGCTCGCGACGGCACCGCTACATAAAGTCGTCCATCATCTCTTGTACTGACTGCCTTGGCTGCTCTTCGTCGTCTTCACCTGTGAACAGGGTGTCGTACGACCTCGCTGCCTTCTCCGCTTCGCGAGCTCGTGCAAGCTCAGCGTCTGCCTTTTTCTACAAGTCATCCGCAACGCACCAACAGAGTCAATCCTTTCTCTCGCGAAACATAGAAGCTCACTCACCTTAGCCGCAGCAGCCGCGCGTTTTGCCGCATTCTCTTTCTTGATACGTTCAATTTTTTCCTGCTCGTGGTCTACTTCCCGCTCAACCTTGGTTTTGTTCAAGCGGTTCACAATGATATTCTCCCGCTTTGGAACGTGAACTACAGGATAATCAGTGACTTCTCCAAGCATGGTCAGGTCACGTACATACCCCGCTTGACCTGGAACATAGCTTGTTGGCACAGCGCATCGCATTGAGAAGATTGTACCTACCCGTTTATCGTTATGGAAGGAAACCTGTCCGACAGCCATGTCACCAGTTTTCTGTGTATTAGAAAAGTCAATGCCCATGTAGAAGGGGCGAGAATGAGCTCGATGACCTTCAGATTATCACCTGGTGTATAGATGATTGTCAAGTTATCCTTCTTGTTTCCTGTAGGCATCCCGAAATCAGCGTTTATTTCGGTAGACGTGATATCCTGTGTGTACCCTCGATGGAGTTGGCTTTCACGAGCTGAGCACAGTCGATGAGTAAGGGTTCGGGTATGGCGTCCCACGTCATGCCGTCAGGCATTCGGAGGTAGACGTGAGCAGAAGACAGTTTATCGACGTGGAACCACACATCCTGAGGCCACGCGTATTTGATCAAGTCCTCATCTAAGTTCAAAATGGGTTATTGAGTTTGTGTGGAACCGTGCGAGTATGTTGCGGCGCACTTTCGAACTTGTCCTTGCCCATATAGATGGTGGCTGGAGGGTCAACAGCTGAATCGATGTCGAGACATCAGTGTGAAGTCATGGCGTCTCCTTCCAGCACATCGTACCTGTCGAGGTAAAAAAGAGAACCATCTTGTATGTGTGCTCAAGTCAAGCCTCAAGAGACTAAGCGTCGCAGACTGTATCGTCCCCTCGTAGTGTTTGTAAGCAAAGATTCCGACCCGGGCGCCTATATGCTCGTGCAGTGAGAAAGATAGAGACGGAGCGCCGGGCCGAGAAGCTATTGCCTTATATAGGTGACATCCATTCTCGGAATCCAACACAACCGCAACGACCGTTGCTTCCACCATCACACCGCTCTTAGACGGGGCAAGACCTGCCTGGAATACGATCTAGCTGGTTCTCAGGCATAGATGCTTAGCCTAGGCTATATGCGAGATAGCTGGACTGTTTGGTAAATCTTGTCAGATCCCTTGAGCTATTGTCTCCAGAGACAATAAGCCTGAGACACTCGCACTGAAAGTGCTTTCGCTGTGTGGTACTTATGTCTCTCACAGGTTCCCTCCGCGACCAAACGACATCTACGCCGCAATGCTCGTGCTTGCTAGCTTTTTGACAGCTGTTCTAGCAGCTGCTTGCTCATATCTATTCTACCTCTTGATCATTTGGCCCCGACGAAATCCTTTGAACAGGTTGCCTGGCCCTCCGGTCCGGACATTCTTCGGGAATCATCTTGGTGCAGTACTCGAGTGAGTAGGGTGGCTGTACTATGCCCATTTGTCATCGCTACTGGATGACGGGTGCAATCTGGAAATTCGACTGGGTGCTAATCAACCTGTAGTCCTGCACGATCTCCGAGGGTCCATGAGAAGTTTGTCAAGGATTACGGTCGCAATGTGCGGATAAGGGGCCTCTTTCCAGTACGTCTAGCTGCTCTGTCTCTCATACACGCGTCACTCAAATATCTGCGCTTCGTGGATAGTGGGAAGAGCGTTTGTTTACTCTGGACCCAATCTCCCTCGCGCATATCCTCAAGCATTCCACCATCTACGAGAAGCCATGGCAATCTCGCGCCCTGATTTCTAGTATGATCGGTGAAGGCATGCTCGCTGCCGAGGGTCAGACGCACAAACGGCAGCGTAGGGTTGCTACCGCGGCGTTCTCGATACAGCAAATGCGCTCGCTCGTCCCGGTGACTTTCCAGAAGGGCATCGAGCTGAAGGACAAGTGGTTGTCGCTCCTATCTGAAGCGAAGGACCTTCCAAAGGATGAGAAGGCGCGTGGCGGTGCCAAATTGGATGTGTGCCACTGGGTCAGCCGTGCTACCTTCGATGTCATTGGCCTTGCCGGTATGATCTGCTGCTGAGTCGTGATAACGCAACATGCTTATATACTATCAGGCTTCGACTACCAGTTCAACGCCATTCATGGCCAGACGAACGAACTATTCATGGCCTACAAGGACATGTTCGAAACCGCCATCTCCCAGCAAAAGGGTAGTCTTTGGGACCTACTCGCCTTGTATTTTCCTATCCTTGATCAGATTTGGGTCAGTCCTTCCTTTCGTAGGAGTTCGGCCTGCACGTGGTGGCGTATGCTGACGAATGCTATAGCCTGGAGAACGATACAAAGTCGTCAAGAAATCCCACGAGGTGATTAATCGTGTCGCAGGTCGCCTCATCCAGGAGAAGAAACGCAAAATCGAGGAGTCCGAGAAGGCCGGTAGTGTGTATGGCGGCAAAGATCTCCTCAGCGCCCTTCGTACGTGTTCGTTTGCCAAATCATACTGGCTGGTTCTCACTCAGTTCTCTAGTCAAGTCCAACATAGCAGTCGACCTTCCTCCAGACCAGAGAATCTCCGACGAGGATATCCTTCATAACATCAACACCTTCCTTTTCGCAGGATCCGACACGAGTTCGCTGACCATGACGTGGCTACTCTATCTTCTTGCCAAGTACCCTGACGTCCAGGAGCGACTACGTGCCGAGCTGCTTACAATAGCCCCTGCTGCACCTCTCGATTCACTCACAGAGGACGAGATCGCCTCTTTATACACCGCAATTGCTGAGCTGCCCTACCTCGAACAGGTAGTCAAAGAGACCCTTCGACTCATTCCTCCTGTACACTCGTCCATCCGCGTGGCTACTCAGGATGACATAATACCCACATCGACTCCAGTAGAGCTGCGTCGCATGGATGGGAAGGTCGAGAAGGTGGACAGCTTCATGATGCCGAAGGGAACATGCGTGCATGTGCCGATTGAAGCCTTCAACCTCGATCGTGAGGTCTGGGGCCCGGATGGATGGGCATTCAAGTACGTTGCCACCAGTCGCTCGCATCATGCTTGCACCCTCGGGAGTATGCTGATCTGACCCCCGTAGTCCTGATAGATGGGATAATCTTCCCGAAGCTGTCAAGGCCCAACCAGGGCTGTACAACAACATTCTCACATTCTCCGCGGGCCCTCGAGTAAGTCCCTATCTCCCTATCTTGTGCATCTTGAGACATGCTGACTGTCGGACGTAGTCCTGCATTGGCGTGAAGTTCTCCATCATCGAGATCAAGATGTTCACCTACATCCTCCTGACGCACTTTAAGTTTGCCGAGGCCGATCCGGTCGGCAAGGCAAACGTGTACGTCTCCGGCTCTTCGTATTCCGGATATGAGCTGACATATGTCCTGCAGCGTTCTCACTCGTCCATATGTTATGGACAAGCATCGCGAAGGAAGCCAATGCCCTCTCTATGTGATTCCTGTGGAAAGTGAGACGTCCCCAACCATTTGATGGTTGTTCCTTTGCACGTATTGCAGCTGTCGGAGGATGATCGCCCGATATGTATAAGTATTGTCTGCTAGTCCTTTAGCTTATCATTGGCTGCGTTGCATGTATCCTTACTGATGATTGTAACTATCATATCAGAGCATTGTCCCTCATCAAATCACGAACTCGGTATCTTGCCAAGGCAGTTCACCTATTGACCTATGTCAACGACCCCTCACGACCCCGGTTTATGGCATGCCGTTCATTCACATGGCGCAGCAACCTCGGATGACATGCCCTACATGATCGTCCGGAGCTCTGCAACGCAGCGACACGAGGATCTACATAGAATGTGTCCGAACCCCGTAAGGGGCTATTTTTGGTTCGCACAGCCATTGAGTAGTTCGCAGGATGCGACCAACAAGTTGCAAACAACTGAACAACAACTCACCTAGGAAACACGCGCGACACACGTCTCGTGCGCGACAGTGCGGTGCATGGTCAGTGTGCTCTCTTCGTGGAAACGCGCAGCTCTAATTTTGTCCGCTCGGGCAGCTCTTCGACCGACGCGAACGTGGCGACGGAGATGGGTCGGCGGCTGGCCACCGACGAGTATCATCTTCGATTGACAGCAAGCTGTCCATGTGCAATCTCCATCGCACCGCGCGGCCACATCGTGGGTGGCCTTCCGCCTCGGCGGAGACTGGCTGAGGCATCTGTAGTATAAAAGGCCCACAGGATGAATGGTATCGACATCAGGTCACTCCTGCTCAGCCAGCTTCACCGTCCTCTTCCAGGCTCTGTCAGCTTCATCTCCACCTCCCCCGTCTCCTCACGATGTTCTGCAAGGCTACCCTCCTCACCGTCGCGCTCGCGCTCCTCGCCTCCGCTACGCCCATTGCCCGTGAGCCGACCAACGCCACGAGCGTCCGCATTCCGCTCCAGAAGCGCGGGTCCCTCAAGAACGAGGATGGCACCTTCAACCACGACCAGGCCGTCCGGGAGATTGTCAAGATGAAGAAGTGCGCTCACGTCCTCCATAACGCGTTCATTTCCTGACTGACTCGATCTCGATGCCCACTTCTCTAGCAAGCATCGTCAGAACCTGATCAACCTCGCGAACAACCTCGGCTCCGACGCCCTACCTGAGGGTGCGGAGATCAAGCCGCTCGCGACCGTCCCCAGGGCACTCGAGAAGCGTGGTGCAGTCAAGCTCACCGACCAGGAGCAGGACCTCGAATGGACCGGCACCGTCTCTATTGGCACGCCCGCTCAGAGCTTCACGATCGATTTTGATACCGGCTCGTCCGATCTATGGGTGCCATCGTCGTCGTGCAGCTCCTGCAAGGGCCACAAGACGTACAACCCGTCGAAGTCATCGACCAGCAGCAAGAAGAGCGGGTCGTTTGAGATCAGTTACGGCGACGGCTCCACCGCCTCTGGTACGCCGTACACCGATAGTGGTAAGCGCCAAATCCACCTTGATTAACCAGATGTTTGCTGACTTGTTGAACTCTAACAGTCACTGTCGGTGGCGTTAAGGTTACTGGCCAGTACCTCGCTGCCGTGACGAAGGAATCCTCGGAGTTCACGCAGGATCCCGCCGACGGTCTCCTTGGCCTCGGGTACCCCGCTATCTCCAGTCTCGGCCATGTACGTGCAACATCACCCTTACGTTCCAACCTTCTGTCTACTGATCATGCCTCGGCAGAACCCTTTCTTCTTCACCGCTGTTCAGGACAACGCTGTCTCTGACTGGCGTCTTCTCCTTCAAGCTCGGCCAATCGGGCTCCGAGCTCTTTGTCGGCGGCACAAACAAGGACCTCTACACCGGCTCCATCGAGTCGCACAAGCTCTCCTCCAGCAAAGGCTACTGGCAGATCGGCGGCGCGTCCGTCACGATCAACGGAAAGACCGCCGCGTCCGGCTTCGACACCGTCATCGACTCCGGCAGCACCATCATGACCGCGCCATCCCAGGCCGCGAAGGCATTCTGGGGGAAAGTCAGCGGCTCTCGCGTGTACGATGATGAGCAGGGTCTCTACTCGTTCCCCTGCGACTCCGCGCCTGAGGTTGCATTCAGCTGGGGTGGGAAGAGCTGGACGATTAGCAGCGACGAGTGAGTGTTCTCGACTTCTGTACTTGAGTGCGCCCAGCTCATATTGATTGTTAGCTTCAACCTCGGTGAGACGGAGCAGGGTTCGGGAGAGTGTGTTGGCGCCCTTTCCGGCGGCGACCTTGGGCTCGGATCCACGACGTGGCTCCTCGGCGACACGTGAGTACTTTTCATGACTTCGATAATATCTTCTGTGTGTACTCACGATCGTAACTTAACAGTTTCATGAAGAACGTCTACACCGTGTTCTCTGTCGACGACAACTCTGTCGGTTTCGCTGAGCTCGCGTGAGGGCCGGTCACTGTGGGATCGCGGCCATATCTTGGACCATCTTGTATCATTCATGTAGATCTGTACAGCATGTATCTTCATAGACGGGATATTCATTTGCCTTCTCACTCCTCATATCTCACGTTGAGTAGCGAAGACGGAACGTAAGAACAGGTCCATCCATGCCCGTACGTCGCTTTGAAGAGAAACAGCTGGGATAGGCTGGCACACCTATAAGTACAACTGAAGTTGTGGAAGGAGGAATGACTCACTTCCAGCTGCACACAGTAGTCAGTGCGGAAGAAATGTGGCCGTACGTAGGAGAGGAGCATCAATGCCCGTAAGTCGCCTTGAGCCTTTCCTTGACATACTCCCCAGCGGTGACAACTTCGTACTTCGGAGGTCTCTCCGGAGAAACGCAACTGGGAATAGGCTGGCACGAATGTGTACACATCTGGTCATGGTGACTATAATCTTGAGACAGGAAGTAGCTCACCTCTAGCTTCACATCGTAGTCCGTGCCGAAGAACAATGGGATCGAGTACCGACGAACACCGCTTCGGTTTATCGCTCGATGGACAGTGCATTTAAACACATCGTCTGGGCCACTTCGAGTCAGAGTAGCCCCTTTTCCGTAACGACATGCCAACTTACTCGTCCAGCGTGCAAACTGATCGCCCAAGCTGCCATTCGGGGTCAGCGTAGCCGTGGAGGAGCCTCGTCATTGAGTTCTCACTTCACGACGAGGGTGCCAGGAATCGGCGGCGCATCTATCCATTGGTTCTGCTTGTTCAGGACTTGCAACGCCTGTATCCCAGGTTCTTGCCAGAGTATTGTGAAGCACTGGCAGCGGTTATTACACAACCTGCACCCGATCGCACACCCGCGGTAAACTTACCTCAAAGCTAGAGAAGAGATGGCGAAGGGCATGTGAGTGGTTGAATTTACGCAAAAGCCACAATGCGCACTCAGTATGTGCTCCAATGCCGATGACGCGGTCGTCAACAGGTCCAGTCTGCGGAGGATAGTGCAGCACACGCATGATGGCTGCAGAATTCTTGGTCTGTGAGCGTGCGCAGGTCATGGTCAGTCAGTCTAAATGTATACGGAACTGCTCTGGCCTTGTCGTCAAAGAAGTCCTCAGGTAAGTCGAGAGCGAGAGCGAATAGAGGGAATAGCTTGCGACCCAGATTGACTGCGGCGTGGCTGCCCAATATCCAAATAGCTCGGTATCAGTATACGGTGCAAATGTGCGACAGCGCCGACTCACTAGTAACCCAGGGTTGATTCTCTAAAACCGGGAACATCAGTAGGCCAGACATTGGCACCTGCCATAACGCCATCGTTCGCCGCTCGCTTTTCATCATACTCTCGAGCTTGGAGTTCTTCCCATCCAAACTCAAACCCTTCGTGCAGATCCCCCCTGTTTAGCGGATCATTGTTACTACTAAGCACAGGGTTGTAGCCCTTGAAATTGGAGGTCTTCCGGATATCCAGCTGCAAAGAAGCGCGGGAGCTGTGTAGGCCACATTTTGTTGCGCATGGACAAACGGCGATATCCCACCTCCATCTTCTTCTCAAAGGGCAGTGAGAAGAACTCCTTGGACGCTGAGAGAGCTTTCTCGATGATCTCCTCAGAGATCCCGTGGTTCTTTACTGTGAGTGTGGCATTAGCAGCGGCATATCTGATTCTGACAGTCCCGTTCAATTCGTGCTATCGACGTTAGTCACATACCATACAAGAAGCCGACATTGATGCATGCATCTCTGACCGCTTTCCCAAGGGCCCTGCGAACGGTTGGATCTGGACTATCGATGTCCTTGAGGTCGCTGCGGTTAGTCAGACGTGGATGAGACTCCCAACTGCGCATGCGGTTGACATGTGGGCAGGCACAGTACATTATCGGTATATCCTCGAACGCTTCCGCGACCTCAGCTTCGCGCGCAGCTTGCACTAAAGACATAGTGGCCGTACCTTGATGGAGTGACGATCCTAGTGAAGCAAGTGGAACGGTAGTCTACCGTGCCCTTCGCCGCAGCCGGCGCCGCTGATAAGCTTCGGACTCGTTAAGTACCAAACGCTTGTTTATGTAATCCGTTTCGGTAAGAAAGGGTAAGAAGTTCCTAAACGGCTTCAACGCTTCGTGCAACTCCTTCAGTGCAAGTAACGCAAGCGTTGAAGATCATAGTAGTATGTGTGCACATTTGCTACCATTCATCCACGCAGTCACTCAAGATCTGGGCCATAGCACGCTGACTACTATAGCTGCTCTCAGTGCTAACGCCACCTGATCGATATTGATAGCGCATCCACCGTCTCCCATCCCTTTGGAGTACCAGCCACTCAGCTGGGCTGCTTGAACAGCATCGTGCTAAGTGATTCAGAGACCTTCAATCTTCGCCACACTGCACTTAAACAACGATAGCCTCATACTACGGCGGCACTGGTCACAGAATACTCCGTTCATCAATGTTGTGGCCGTTGTCCAGTTAGAGGGCAATGCCAGCCGCAGCATGTGTGCCATATGGATGATCGCGGGCGCGTCTGTGCAACCCGCTGTTCGGGCTCCGGAGTGTTATGGCACATTGCTATCATGATCGACGAGTTTCTTGTAAACTATGTCGACTTTTCGCCGAACCTGCTGCGAATGTGGAGCTGACAGGTGTGTACCTAGCCCAACGCAACCGCTTTACTCACCCTCTTCATGACAGGACTGCGCCGCATGCACACGCTGCTATGCAGTATTGGGACGGCGTTCTCAAAGTCCGAGTGCATGGGATACACACAGGCGGGCGAGTCAGTGCCCGATAGTGGTTGCGGCTCCGTGCTCCAAGTCATCATCGTGGGCATGGGCTGACGACCTCGCAAGCTCTCAAAGCATTCGCTTCGTCCTGCGATTTGAAAGACGCTGGCAGACGAGTATTTGAACGAACTACGATGCCAATGCTGCTCCTCACGACGCGGCCCAACGCCTCTCCTGCAATCACTCAACATCTGCACGCTCACCGCGAACCCGAGTACCCGAAGAGCAATGTCCCATCCTAGCCCTTCCGCATCTCTCGTCTCCTTGCCCGCGACGGAGGATACCACTGTGTCTCCCTCTGCCTCGACCGCTACTCTCCTCCCTGTCAAGGTCAGCTTATCCTTAGCGGCTATGTCCGTCTGATCTACGTTCGATTCAATTTATCTGTCTATCTCATCTCAGAGCTCCCAACAGGAGCAAGTCACTCCTGCCAACCCCGCGAGACCCACTCCCCCTCCCAAGGATTACGAGGCAGCCTTTGCTGCTCTCTCTTCTTCATACGGGTTTGCCGGGTCGACGCCCGCCAAGAACCCAACAAAGGCTTCGAAGAAGAAGAAAAGTAAGGGAAAGCAAGTCGCCACGAACCCCTCCTCCACCACGGAAGCACAAACGCAGCAAGGGGGCTCTGGCCAAGGCCAAAGTGCCCGTAAGTAAGATACCATTTCACAGGTGAGCGATCACGACGTATGCGAGTTTGCACCGTTGACTGACCAGAAAGAACAGGACGTCTGTCATGCGGATGCATGCCCTGTTGGTGATTCTTATGTACGACTACTCAGATTGAACGGGAGGCTGTATGATTGTGAATGAGGGGGCGATGGGAGGGGTTGCACGATTTCAAGTGGGGCGTTGTACGATTCATGGAGAACGCATGGTAAAAAAAGCCATGCCACAAACCGCTGAAAGGGGTAACTCAACACTGTTACAATCACACGGATACAGGTATGACTGACTCACGCTCGATTCAAACTCTTCAACTGTAGCTGGAACCCATGGTGAGTCAGTTTGCTGTATCTCGGATAGATACCGAAGCACATGGGTCCTAGGAGTACCGATGCTCTCAAATGCCAAGGTCCACCATCAGCAAAAGCGTCGGTGCCGCGGCCACATGTGTACTGACTGACCTCGGCTACCATCGTCTCCATGAGGGCGGACGACTCCGCGGTCAACTCACCATCTGCACGCAGAACATGTCGAGTCACCGTTCAAAGTTCAATTCATGCTCTTTCGGCAACTTGCGATGCATTACACGGTTGGTCGGTGGGCACTCCATGCGAAGCGCGTGAGTAAATGATGGGATACACATAGCACAAGTCGGTCGCACGACGCATTCTACTAGATCGCTACATTTCATCTGTTCTTCTGTTGACTTCTTTCCTGAGCAGCTTGCAATATGTCCAAGACTCTCACACCATCCTGTACCGACTACCGGACTTTGTAAAATTGCACGGTGACTTCGCTCGGGGCGGCCTCCTCTTCCGGCTCCTTGACGCGGTAATGGATCTCGACGTCCAGCTCGCGCGAGTTGTCGTTGCTCTTGCGCAGCTTGAACACGCCTTCCACAATCGTGCCTGCGTCCCGGTGCATCAGTTTCGATACCCCAGAATGAATGCTCGCAGCACTCAGTAACTTACCTTCGCCAGCATTGATCGGTTCCCTCAAGAAAAATACGGTCTGCTTCCAGTGCGTCGGCACAGACGCGGGGCCCGTGCTGAAGCTCGTCACCTTCGGGCGACCCTTGCCCTTAAGCGGTTCGCCAGTGGACATCCGGCGCGGCTGGTGGGGACGCCCGCCGAGTGGCCAAACCTCCGCGAGAATCGGGTCACCGTCGCGTGCGATGTACACCTCGGTGTCCTCCGGCACGGGCTCGCCCGTGTTGGTGAAGAAGATGTCGAAGTAGAGGACGAATGCGTGGATCTTTGTGCGGCGCTCGGCGGTGGAGACAAGCGTGAAGGGGGAGGTGAAATCCAGTTGCTTCGTTGTGATATCACCGAGGTAGAGGTCCTGACGGAAGAAAACCACAGCGTTAATGGACTGCAATTGCTGTCGGGATACTTCGTGACGCACCTTGACCACGACGGGCTCGCTGAGAACAGTCTCAGAGCCCACGACGTCTACGACGGCCTCGTCATAGACATCCTTCGCCATCGCCGAGAGGTCGAAGCCTACCAGACATCAGCACAATTAACTGCTTCCGATGACAGAGAGAACCGACCATAGACATCACTCCAGAAACCGATGCGCTCCTTGTACAGCTCGCCTGCCTCACAAAGAGCGAACATCATTTTACTCTGACTAGGCGCCATGACACCGCCCTCCGGCTTCAAGAATCGGTCTCGTGCAGAGAGCACTGAGTCGAGCATAGACTCGTACAGAAGCGCATAGCCCATCCATTCCGACACAATGATGTCGACATGGTCGTATCCCTCAGGAAGCTTTATATCCTCAACTTTCCCGCGGATGACGCTACGCACATTTTCAGAGGAGGGCTCCATAGGAAATGCGATCGACCTACGTGATGATGTTATCCAACTCGTTGTCCTTGACAATCTGCGCTGCCTTTTCTGCTATGTCACTCGCGTCGATGGCGAATACCCGCTTGGCGCCCGCCTTAGCTGCGAAAAGGGAGAGGATACCGGTACCGCATCCTACATCCATGACAATGGCGTCTCTGAAGACGTCCGGATTTGATAGAATGTACTTTGCGTAGGTTGCTGTCCGGACCTTGTCCTGAATCATTACGGCATGGATATCTGCGTGCAAAGTGAGCACAACTCTCTGCTTCGAAAGACCGCCCGATTACCATTCTCTGCGTAGCTCTGGAAGTAATGTGAATCATCGTCGCGGAGAGGAACGGCTGCGTGTGTGGTGGACGATGAAACGTTCAGGTTTTTCACTTCATCCGCAAGGCCGGCAAGATTCAGTCGCTCGCTCACGAATCGGCGATAATATACGAGGTCCTGCTTAGCCTGCTCGAGTTTTCGTTGTAGGGCAGAGATGCGGCGCTGAGCGGCAGTGAGATCTTTGGGTGGCTCTTGCTTTTCGGGCGCATCCTCGTCTTCTGAGTCCGAAGAGTCATCGAGGAACAACTCTGCAGGATTATAGATATGTGAGAAGTCAGGTCATGCTGTATAGACGTTTGGACTGACGAAGTAGCGGGTCGTCTTCAAGCGCGGGCTTCAGATAGTCATCTGATTTGAAGAAATCCTCGGAGCCGGTCACAGATTTAGCTTCGGATGCGGTGGGATGCTGGTCGGGATCAGTGAATAGGGCTCGGGGAATACATCGAATGACATTCCCATACCTCTCGTCGGATCCAATTGATTAGTCGGATACGCTGGTACTGATCGAGGGCTTCGCATTATTGTTAGCCAAGCAGATGAGAACTTATCATGACCTGCTTTGCTCACCCAACCGCGAAGAGACCTCTTTCAGACTGAAGCCATGCGTAGTCTCGTCAAACGCGAGAGCTTCCTGCACTGAGTCAAAGGTCCTGTCTTCGAACAGCGATTTGCATGGGCGCTTCTCCAAGGAGTCCGATACCCAGTCGTCCCAGGTTTGATCATCGTCGTCGTCTGAGCTCGAGTCGTCCTGGACGACCGGCTCGTCTGCTGGTGGCGGGTTTATATGGGACGCAGGTAGTTTGAGCGACATGGTGCTTTATCTAAGCGACAGTAAGCGATTGACCCAAGATCAGTATAGATTCACTGCACACTTAGTTGAGCAGCCAGGCGTTCTAGCAAGCAATTCAAGGATCTGGCAGACGGCGAGCAAGAGACGGTCTAGGATTGATATCTGTGGTAGAACTCAGGAGAACTTCATATGCCACAATCGGGATGACGTCGGAGAACAATTCTTTCACGTGCAGCCTGTGTAGTCATTCAAAGTCCGCGCCCCACAATGGTGTCGGAGATTGAATCACTGGTGCGCGACGCCCACGCGCCATACGCGACATCGTGAATCCTTACCGCCATCGTCTCCTGGATTGCTCAAGCTTTCGTCTGCTACTGTGCACTTGTTCTGTGCTGGGCTGGTCGCTACTCTAGAATCATCTGCTGAATTACTATGCGATAGAGGATCATAATGTCTCAACCATCTCTTGTGGGCTCTATCCTTGAGCGAAAACCTGCCGGGAAGCCCTCCACTCCACCCTCGCAAACCACTACGAAGACAGGCTTTCCTGCAGTGCAGCATCGCTCGCAGAGCGCGTTTGCTAGAGCTCGCCAGAATGCTCAAAAGGCAACCGGAGAGCGTTTACGGGACGTTCCTGTCGTGCAGCCCTCCTCTAGCCTGAAGAACGAGGTCTTGCAGTCCAAACCTGTCCCGTTACCCCCGGCATCGATTCTTCCATCTCCAGCTGCGTCTCAGAGAGATCCTGATGCTTGGCGCAACACGATGGAGGAGGAGAACCTTCGAAGAGTCGAAGCCATGACCGAGGAAGAGCGTGAGCAGGAACGGGCGGAGATTCTAGAGAAATTTGGGCCAAATGTGGCCGAGGTATTGAGGAAGGCCCGTGAAGCGCGAGAAGCAAAGCAAAAGGCGGATGGCGAAGGAAGCCAAGAGGTCGGTGCCCAACCCTCTCCTCCGTCTTCTCCTAGTCGACCGCGTATCGGTGAACGGACGAGGTCATTCAGTATGTACATATACTCATGTGTAATAGAAGTCATTTGTGACCGCTCATACAGATAGTATCATGAGACCATCGTCTCCTCCGTCCTCGTCTGCGAGCAGCTCCCGACCTCCGAGTCGCGCGGATCGCAAGATTCGCTTTGCGGATATCACCCCCGGAGACATTCATGTGTACGAATCAGCGCCTCCATCACCTCGACGGAAAGCGTTGGCTCTTCCATCCCCTTCGGATAGCGATGGCCCGACAATCTCTTTGGGAGAATGGAAGGGTAGCTCCCAGAAATCTCTGCGACGGCGAGAAGAGACCACAGAGGCTGCGCAGGATGAAGGACGAGATGTCAAAGCAGAAGTGAAGGTTGCCGACCTGGAGGAGGGTACTCCGGAATATATCAGACAGCGCTTCTTCCCCAGCGCACCCGCACACGACCCGTCGGTACAATGGATGCAGGCTGCGCCTGAGGAGGAGCCTGAGCCCGAAGCCGAGCCAACGATCCGTTTTGACCTGTCGGGAACACCAATCCCAGCGGATCTGTCCTCGAAACTCCCAACCCACCTCGGTCTACACCATCATGCAGAAGGTTCACATGCCGGTTACACGCTCGATGACATCTTCCTACTCTCCCGATCGACTGTCCCTGCACAGCGCGCATCGATGCTGAGCGTCCTCGCGAAGATCGCGCACAAACTGGCACGGACGTCTGCCGATAGCAAAAAAGGCATCCCAGAGCTCGCGGGACAGGAGCTTCCACTCAGGAAGCGTATGTTGGCCACGGGAGTGGAAGCGATGTCAGAGAGAGCCAGTATTGGTGCACGAGCGGTTGAGTTGCTTTGGGAGTGTATTGTCTGGTGGGACGATGGTATCCGGGATCTTGATGGTGTTGAACTGCGCGACCTCGATCTTGGTACCACTGCGACATCGTCGGAAGGAGCTCTGGCCAGTCTGCCGTTGGACTACATGCTGCCACAAATCGCGAATGCGTTTGCTGTTGGTGACTTCCCTCCTGAGACTTTGGTTCAGCTTCTCGAGATCCTCCATCGGCTCGCACAGCACTCGAATGCCATGGCCACGACGATTGTCTCGACAAAGGGTCTCATCGCAAACACCTTCCAACGGTTCCTCCTCACCCCGATCCCCCTTGCCGACGATACACCGCTTCCAACCCCATTCGCTCTGACATTCTTGATGATTGTGGCATTGTCTTCCCGAGAGAACGCCTCTGCGCTTCTCGATCCTGCAGATTCCCTTCTCCGCTTCGTCATCTCCCTCCCGACCGCCTCCCCATTCCCTGTTGGCCTTGCGACGACACTTCTTTCAGAGACACTCCGTCTTTACGCCGCATTTGCCTCGTACGGTCTCTACGCCCATATCGCGACGACTGCGCAGGAGCACTTCTTGCAACTGAACCGTTACGTCTTGTCGCCCCAGTGTCCTATCGGTCAACCTCCGCAGCGCTTGGCTAGAGCTTATTGAAGCGTGGATCGTCTGTGCTCATGATCCTCATCGTACAACTCCCACCCACGAAATATTGTGGAGCCAAGTCGTGGGTTGGGGTTGGATAGACGACATCCTCGCTGCCAGAGAGCGGCTTACAGTACAGGACGAGGGGCTGTGGCGTCGCATTTGGGAGGCCAGTGCTGCTTTCCTTGAGGGCGCGCGGATCAACGGCCTTAGAGGCGGTGAAGAGGAGCGGGCATCAACCCTTGCGATTCTCAAGGAGTCGTTCTCTAGTGGTGTCGAGCAACGGGTCGTTGCGGTCGCCCTGGAGGGTGCTCGGACCGCGCTAGGCAAACTCAGCTCGGGCCTCCGACAAGCCATCCTGGCGAGCGACGTGCCCGTGCTCCAAGAGCTTGGACGACATGCGAACACCCTCGCAGCTGCCACGCGGCTCTTCCTGGCCTGTGCGCCTCGTGCCACTCCTGAATCTCTCCCCGAGCCCCCCTTCATTCTCCCCTTCGCAGAACTATCCAGTCTTTGCGCAGCCATCACCAATCATCCTTTCTGGACAGGGCTGTACACTCCGGAGTCGACGCTGTACGCACATGCCCTATGTCGCCCGCTTTCGTCCCTTCTCTCGCGTTACCTGCGCTTGGTTCGGACAATGCCCAACACTGCACCAGACCTATGGATGGCACAAGCATTCGCGATCCTATGTCGTCTCTTCCCGGGCGACGAGGACTTTGCGCAACGGACAGCGATCGGCATCGCCGAGACCGTCACGCAGGACTTCTTGCGGCCCCGAGGGTGGAATGTGTCGGAAGCGGTGTGGGACAGGGGCGGCATGGCGATCATCACTCCCTTCCTCAAGTATGCTCTGCGGCCCACCCCGGAGCTGAGAGTAGGCTCGGTCTGGAAGACACCCCAGAGCATTTCGATTGCGGCGACCCAGCGATTGCCACCACTGTCGGCGTTAATGCCTAATGAGAGGCGGGACCACGCGCTTCCTCTCGCAAAGGACTGGCTCTTCAGCCCTCTAGACCACTTGCTTCGGTCTGGAGAGTCCGAAGTCTTCAAGAACCTACCAGAGTCTTGGGACGCGTCTGAAGCGGAAGTCGTCCGCGCCACGCTGCTGTTGATCCGCGTCAGCCAGGAAGTCTTGCAGTACCACCAGCTGTCTGGCTTCTTGATGAGTCGCGAGGAAGCTGTGTTTGGGTGCATGAAAGTGTTCATGCTCGAACACGGTCAGCAAGAGCCATCCGGCGGCTCACAGGAAGAAGTCTTCCGCGACACCATCGTCGAGCGCTTCATGACCGACCTCCTCGAACCGTTCTCTGCATCGGCGTCTCAGAAAAGCCTTCGGACACCTCCTCCATCCATCCACACCTCCGACAGCATCGACGTCGTCGCGAAGCGTTTCCTGGGCAGTGCCGTCCCGTTCTATCAGTGGTACACCGACTTTGTAGGGCTGTACGACTCTATCTCCTTCGCGCACCCGCTGTTCGCGCGGCTACTCCTCCCGCCGTTGTCCATGCGCTACCCCGTGGACTACCGCAAGTACCTATGGGCGGACTTTAACCACGTCATGCGCACAATCCGCGTTCCGCCGGAGGCAGTCATCACGGGGAGCATCGCGGAGTATCTGTGGCCTGTCGAGGTGGACGCAGAGGTCGTAGGGGCATACCTCCGTGCGCTCGTCAAGGGCTCCCTCGATGGCTTCGTACGGCTTGTCGCTGTGCACCACATCTCTTGCAAGATCTGGCCGGACTTGGGCTCGGACGGAGAGGAGAAGGCGCAGAAGCTGCTTAGGGCGGTCATCGACCAGGGCGGACACGATGTCGTGCGGGACGTGGTTTTGTACCGGCAAAACCGCGTGGGCACGATCATGCTCCCGCCAGCCTGTTTCGAACAGCTGGGAGAGTGGAAAGCGTCGCGGTTGGAGTTTGCGGGCAGATGTGGCGCGGAGGTGCGCGAGAGGTTGAAGGGGCTGCTGGAGGGTCAGTAGAGCCGTTTCTGTCCATGCTCAAGCATACTATGTAGTCTTGTACACATTCGCAATGTATCGTAGAACTCGACATTACTGACAAGTGTATCCAATGGTTTTAGTTGTCGCCTTTGGCGGGTTCGTCGGAGGAGTAGCGTGTGGTTCGATTCCTCAGACTTCGAGGGCACCCGCCTAGCCTTGAAGCTCCTCGCACTCTGGACTGCTCAAGCTGACAAGGTATGGTATTGTATCCATCCCTTGCGAATTCTTTGACACGTCGTGATCCAAAGTCCAAGCGTCGTCAGGCAGCACGGGGTTTGAGCGCTGAGCTTCTAGGCCTTAGGCCCGACCCTTGTCAGTCGCTCTTGGTAGAGTCGAAGGGTTACTTTCATTAGTGGCTCAATTGTGTGGCCATTGCCACCTCGGATTGTGAGTGACGATACATTCGTGGGCCCCATGGTCTCTAGATTTGTGCCAGGTTTTGACCGAGCGCCTCATCCAGGTAGTATTGCATGGACCACGCTGCGGGCGAATGCCACTCCGCTCGCTTTGACCCGCGAGAGGTGATCTTCAAGTCGATGCCAGTTGGTACCGGTCGTTCCTGTCATTTTCGAATGGGCTTGGGCCAACCACCGAGTGCACCAATCGTGGTCCCCGCAGAGGCTGTGACGCTAGGTCAACGCTTCCGTCCGACAATCGAAAACGCCGCACAACTGACGTCCGTCCGCTTTGGTTCGCTGTGAGCCCAAACTGGGCTATATAAGCGCAGCACCGTGACGTTCCCAAGGATGTGCACCTGCAAGCCCCTTATTTACAGGATCATACTGAACATGGGGAAGCAAGTTAAGGATCGGGTAAGATTCTATCATGGTTCTCCCGTCCCTGTTGATACTCAACCTGCGAATACAGAGTCGAGTCCGACAGTGCGACATTTGCCTTGAAACTATGAGGGGGAACCAATGGCGGCGGCACTTGAAGCAGCATGCGGCGAACAAAGAAGATCTGTGAGCAATAAACTACATGATGTGTCCAGTCCTTCACCCGGACCGCACTGGCTGATGCTACCTCGTTAGTATGTACAGATGCTCATTCGACGGTTGTGGTTACCGAAGCCTCCAAAAACCCGCCGTCGGTCATCATTACTTTGCTATGCAGTCAGTTCGTCTATAATCTTGGACGGATCAACACCTACTTATGCTGACTCCGTTACCTTCCCCCGCAGCACTGACATTCGACTGTATGTCTGTCAGCAGGAAGTTGTTGATGAAAATGGCGACCGCTCTGCATGTTCGTACTCGACGGCCCATCCTAGCGGATTGTTGAGGCACCTTCAAAAACAGCACGGAGTTACCAGTCGGTCAACGATTCGCACGAGCGCTGGGACAGGGGGCAACAACCCAGCGATACCATACTACGACGCATACGTTCTTCCTCCAGTCACCCAAACCATCATAGTGGATAGCGCGGTTGGAAACTCCGTTAGACAAGAGCTGACGTGCAAGACAGCGATATTTCAATCAGCTCCTCACGAGGAACACGACAAGCAACACACTCAGCCATCCCGGAACGTCCTTGGCAGCACACAGCAGTCCTCCAGTATTGCACATCCCGTGCACTCTGCGACTGATGCTCCCATTTGCAGCATGCAAGTGGAGGGTCCCAACCTCTTGTGCGCCACCCGTAGGACGCAGGCCGATGCTCGTCGCGCACCAAGTCCACGGCCAACCTTGGCTCCTCTCAACGAACTGGAGCGGATCCGCAGGGAACGCTACGGAGAACCGACAGGACATACCCAACACTCGCGCCTGCCTGAGTCGTTGCGGAAGATTCTAAATCCTGCGTAACTTGCGGGCCCCCTCTCCACTCTGAAGCGCGGAGGCATTGGAGGAAGACCACAATTCATTATGATCACGACAATGTAGCTTGGAAGCGGACCATATCTGCTCTCGAGTTCTTATGCCCACCTTTATGTTGTATGTTGTATATGCCGTCTCGAATATCGTGTCCATGATCGACGCTTAAATGCGAAGCCCAATCAAAGTGGTTGTCCTCTAGTCGTCAACATCTGCACGAGCGAGGCGGGCGTTCACGTCTTTTCCCCACGAGTGAATTAAGGCCAAGGTGCATATTGAGCACAGGTCTGTCGGGCAGAATTTTTTGTTACTACGATGTACCGTATTCTTTCAGGGCAGCTCGATCAGTCAATCAAGCCGTCCCGCGGATTCCAAACCCTTTGCTGACTCCCGGCGGCTCAGCACTCTCTACGAAGACGCCGGAGTAGAACAGGCCCTCTGTGGTCCCTTCCTGGATACCATGATGCACCACGTCGCCCTGGTCCGCCGGAGAATCCGCAGGATTGACTATTGGCAGCTGTGAGATCTTTAGCTAGGACTCGGCATAGATTGTCACACATGCCGCACCTTGAGCAGCGCTATATGAAAGTCTCCCTGACCATCCGGGCCTAAAGCTGTTGTCGGATTAGGCGTTGCGGCCTTAACAAGACGCAGGAGTTCTGCGTCCTCAGAGTACCAGACAGCGAGCGTGCGGGCGTTCCAATCCACTTCCACCGCGAAATTGTGCCAAGTGTTGGAGGTGAATGGCGTCGAGAAGAGCACATTCAGAGCGTGATCTAGCACCTTGAACGAGTGGGCATTGGGATCTGGGAGTGGTCCTGTGGGGTCCGTGAAAGGCGATCCTGAGGATGAATGGCAACGTCATAATCAGCAGCAACTTGATGATCCAAACCATCGCGTACCTAGCTGAATCCCGAACACATGCGAGCCGTCGTTAGGCTCGATGAAAACGATCTGATACTCATGGCTGTAGTTCAGAGGGTGGAGGTCATTCTTTTGGATGGAGAAGTGGAACACGGTCGTATTCTGTTCCATACGCGTTATCAACTCGGTATGTTCCCCATTGACGGCAGCGATGAGGTCGGTCCTTCTGAATCCAAACTGTGGTGGCCCACCTCCCGGTATGAAGACCGAGCTGTTGTCGATGGATACTGAGATCACTTGCTCGCGCGGAACCAACGGAAGCAGCCCTTCATTCCAGAGAGGTGTAGGGATTTTCGAATGTCCGAGAAGATGGTTGTACTATTCAGATTGTGAAGACGTTAGTGAACCGAGTATCCAACCCCAATGAGAACAATGTACTTACATGCGTAGCATTTTCGGAACCCTTCACGACTCTGAGGCGCAGTGATAGTTAGAGACATGGAGCTCCGAGGCTAAAGGTCAAAGAGCGTACGTCAAGAAAGGGCCGGTCGAGGTATCGAGGTCGGCATTGGTGACGTTGAATGGTACACGTCCATCCCAGATAACTGATGCACTGGCATAGGTCGAAGCAAGTATTCCAGCAAAGTAAACCAGTCTGATGAGGCCCTGCATTCTCGCCAACGGTAACTCAGTTCGTGTAGTACAAGGGCCACAATCAGGCGGACTCTTATATCTGAGGATTGCGCTGCAGGTGAATCCAAGGACAAACTGGGGAGGAAACTCGGCCAACTATTACCGACTGCACACCCATCACCGTTTATTTCCATCCAACTCTTACGAGTCAGCGTTGGGCAAGATGGTACCTTGGCTTCCTGTTGTCAGCTGATACCGATGCGCAGTCAACGTAGTCTGCGGAAACAAGACCATCTGAGCTTCATGCGGAGAGTAAGGATACATGACGTTCTCATATTCCTAGTCAGCGTTGCCAGTGCCGTAGGTCGTTCTTACTGTTCAGGGCAGTGCCAAAAAGTGGCTCATCAGCGTCGTGAAGTTCGGCGTACCCAGTCCCGTAACGGGATCCCATCCCTCAGTCCTATACAGGCATGGTCAATCACGCTGACATGGTGGAAGATGTTCTACGTACGCAGTGAAACCGGGTGTCCCTGGAAGGTGATACTGGTCAGTCGTGTTCGCAATTCCGCGGCTAGCAACTTACCACAGCCCTGGTTGCCACCCGTGGTAATGTCATGGAACGAATCCGCGAAAGTCATCGGAGTATAGCTTCGACCAGAGTGAGTGGCTCCTGTTCAGATGCGAGGGGCAGGATAGAAAATACTTACAGCAGGGTTGATGAAGCCTGTGGCGGTTTGCCATCAAGTCAGCTCTTTGTCACAAGACGGCTCTGCATACTAACCGACTGGTCCCTTTCCGGCGGCCAAGCGAGCATCGTTGATGAGTGTGATCATCGAGCCCACAACTGGCGCAGAGCACGATGTGCCGAATACGAGAACGAATTCTCCCGCGACCGCTGAAGGGCTCCTGTTACTTCAATCGAGCGTTGCGTTCAACAGAGTTACTTACCAACAACGTAGTTGGCGCTATATCCAAGTTGTTACCATACGAGCGAACATAGAGAATAAATGCACTGACCCGTTGGCCGAAATATCAGGGAAACCACGGACCTGGATCGAACTCAAGATCACATATCACCCGAGAATGAGTAAGTGACATACCGTCCCGCTGTTATTGAATTGCGCACTGGTGAACGGCGGAGGATGGTTGGTCAAGAAACTTGTGACAGCTGTAGCCTGGTAGTCCGGTAGAGCGAAGAAGTTGCTGAATCCGCCGCCACTGAAGATGACTTGCTCGCAAGCCCCTTCCGGGTCGTTGACGGTCGAGCCGGGGTTGACCTGCGTCGCGCCAACGGCAGTGACAAAGGGGCAGGTAACTGGGAAGTCAGGACTGAACCTCGTCCCTCTACGAGAGGGAGTTCCTACAAAGCTGCAATCAGTAGGATTACCTCGAACGGAGGCTGAGAATGAGTACCATCAGGTCCCAAACAGATACCACCATTGCCGGCGACGCCATCGTCTCCAGAGCTGTAGAGCACGGTCGTGCCCAACATCCCCAGCTTACCATACTCAGCACATTGACGCGCGGCGTAAGCCTCCGTGACCGAGCCCTCATCCTGGCCGTAAGACGCGGACACCACAAACGGCGGGGCAATGATGCCACAAGATTCGGGTCCTAAATATGCCAGTAGTAAGCTTCGGCTTTAGATATGACTGGGTATCGGATACTCACCATCGAACCCTCCAGGAAGCGGGTCCGGGTAGATACCATCCTGAGGGTGCAGCTGTCATGAGAAAGCGCGCATCCAGAGGCAAAGGACATGCCGCACCTGAGTGGGGTCGTCGCCACCCTCAAATGTGCAATACGAGCCATCAACCGCGTCCAGCCAGTTGTTGAAGGATGCGCCTAGGGGGATCCTAATCAGCATAACGACGAGCTGTGTTAGCCATGCAGACTAACCCTCAACTAGGTCGCCCGCCTGCAGGAGCAGAATCGGTTGAGGGTTGGTGAGACCAAAGGCATACTCCAGGTCCAGATCGCTCTCGCCATTGAAGTTGAAGCCTTGCTGCTCAGTCTGTGCAATGCCTAAGATCTTTGTGAGCGACCGTACTTCTACGTGTGTATGAATCTCACCTCCATCGATCGAGACGAGTGTGGGTGATGTGCCCACTTGACTCGGAGAGAAGTTACTGGAAGAAGCACTCCTTAGCATGCTGCGTAAACGAATGATTCACAATTGACCATGATCTACGAACGCGAAGAACATATCGAGGTCGCTTTGAAGGAAAGCTTGCGGCGTCAGCTCCACTGTAGAAACAATGGTTGAGAATGACAACTTGGATCGAGTTGACAGCAACTCACGAATGCCAAAGGTATTCTTGTCTGTCGCCTGGGGAGTATAGTCGATAGAGTATAGAGCGCGCAGACAATCGAGCGTGATCATCTCGTCGCAGTGCTCGAGGCTCGGCGTAATCGTGACCTGCTTGCCGTTCGTCTTGGGGCCACCATGGATCGCCGCCTCGAGCTTCCCGAACTCGCCGAGGGACCGCTTCTGGATCTGGTCGGGCTGCGGTACCCTGTGGAGGAAGTGGACCGTCGGCTGAATGAGGTCGATGTGCTCGCGAACATGCTCAGGAACGGAGTACGAGTGACAGCCTGAGGCGACCGTGTCAGGATCAATCGGGCTTCAAGGAATAGGGTGAACCACTGACTGATCTGCTTGGGCGCCGGAAGGGTGCGTGTAGACGTGGTACTCCGCATCAATAAGCTCTTCAACCTCAGCAGTGGTAGCGTTGACCTCGATCCAGCCCTTGCTAGCACTGAGACGCAGCCGCTGCTTCGCGATACCAGAGTCGACAAGCCAGTTCGTAACAGCCGCGATAGTCTCATCGCTTGGTGCAAAGATGTCCACGATGTCCTGAGGAGAGAAATGCTTCCCGTAGCTAGGTGAGGAAGGGTGTGAGACCGAGTGGAGCATCTCCTCGATGCGGTGGAGGTTGCTCTGCGAGAGGCCAAAGCGCATGGGGAGTACCGCGTCCGGCTCGAGCTTGCGCGATTGGACCCAGTCTACGGGTTCCATCGCACGCTTCTCGTGCAAGACGAGGCTTGGAGCGGCGGGAAGGTAGAGCCACGACAATCGCGACGAGCGCTACAACCCAGGTGCACGAGAGAATACGCATGGCGAAGAGGTAGCCTCGAAGAGGGGAAGGGCTGCAAGCTCCAGTAGGAGACTGTGAGCCACGCAGTAGACGAGACCCAGCGGCTCGCTTTATGAAGCATCTCGTCGCTAGAGGAGCACGCGCTCGACCAAGACCGTGTAACTGCATGACGGACCTTCTTCCACAACGAGGCTGGCGCTTCCTATGGATAGCGGGATGTCTGATGTAGTATGTGAACGACGAGGCTGAGCGAGTACTGGATAAGACCAGCTCATCCTTCTGTCAATGCAATATCGACGGCTTCCGTGAAACAATCTCTGCACCATATGACGCTCAAACTCTGTGTATGCATGCTTAAGGACATACCGGACATTGCAATCCACAGTGCCGTTGTACGTGTTGCTCGGCGCTGTTGCGTACACAGTGAGAGCCGGCTTTTGGCCTCCTGGGAACGCCCTGAAAACTCAACTTTAGCCCACAAATCGCGACGCGGAGACGACTGATAAGGACCACATCCGTCTCGCGTTCACCCACGACAGAATGCGTCGTGCCACGAGGATGGTCCGACGAATTACAGGAGTGGTATTGGGGGCGGGATGCGCGCGAACGAAGCCGCATGCGCACGTCCCACGCCTGTGACTCTTGCCTCGGAACTCTGCTTTCTGTGTCAGCGGAGGCACTATACAAAGGCGAACAAGGTAAGGTTGGGACGGCGATATGAGGGTGCCGGAGGAACTCACTGAAGAAGCCAGAGAAGCGACCACTATGGCAGAACACGGTGAAGGCACTTACAGAGACCGTTGAAGTGCCAAGCCAACCATATAGCAAGTCACGAAATTTACCGAAACCATAAAAAACAACTAGCACGTACACTACAATACACGATCTACGGAGGTTCAGAAGGAGTTGCCGTCAAGTGCTGATGGACCCTCCATAGACACATCAGCGTTGTCGTTTGCGGTTGATAGTGCCGCCTGCTTGCGGGCAGCAGACCTGGCCTTCAGCTCCTCGATCTCTGCGGTGAGCTTCGTCTGTGTCCGAAGATTGAGCGCCTTGGCTAATCGGAGAGGCAAATGCAGCATACCACTTTCTCGTCCAAGTCTTCTTTCTTGAAGATCGAGTATGGAGGAGCCGGCGTGACGGCGTCCTTGTTGCCTGAATTAGGGGTACAGAAAACACGGTCAATAGTTACAGCGAGGAAAGTGCGGATGTACGACTTACCGAACGCAGCATACATGAAGACTTCGTTCATGAATTCGTGATTACGGCGGTATCGCGTCAAAGCAAGGGTCCTAGTGGAGATCGTCTCCGATTCATCTGTTTTGGTTGCCGTCGACCTTTGTACTTCGCACATAGGGGGCGCCAAACTAACCTGCAGAATCATCGTCATCTCCCCTCGCCGCCGCTGCCGCAGGTTGTCGCTACGATACATGAGGGCAGGGCGTCTAAGAGGCGTGCAATACACTCACTGTATTCATGCTGGTACTCCTACGCAGGGCACGCTTCTCTAGGGCTTCCATGTTGTTGTTCTGATGCGCCAGCATTGCTTGCGGGTTGCCTGGCATGCCCATCCCTGGCATGCCATATCCCATGCCCATTTCGGTAGTTCCCGGGCGGTCGACAGCAGGAGGAACCCTCCCGGGCCCTGGGCCTCCTCCAGGGAAGACCTTTTGTCCTTGCTTCTCGCCCAAGACATAGACGGCTGGCTCATTCACCTGCCTGAGAGGATAATTACGGACAGGTTGGTCCAGACTAGGGATGATTGCTGGCGACACGGTTAGCGGGGGAAGAGCAATGGCTGGGGCCAACTTACGCGTAGGCGGACCGCGGGAATAATGGATGAGAACAAGCTGCGGGTGTCCACCCTTCGCTAGTCGGTATCGACGGCGAACTCGGAACGCACTTGTGTCAACGCCGGGAATGAACCCGAATTTCACTTCAACGACTTCAAGTTCCTTGGAGTCGCTGTCAACTTTGTCTGAACCAGAAATAGAAAATACTCACACGCCCGCCAGCGATAGGAACGCTGTACCTCTGATCCCGGTCTTGATAGACAAGACCGTCGATGGGAAACGGTAGTTGAGGCATTTGAAAGATGAGGAACAACTGTCCGTCTGAAAGCCAACGCGTTAGCCCGCGCTCTAGACTTCAGGACCGTTGACTGTGCTTGTATTTGATGTGCAACATAGCCGATGTCGCATTCAACAACCCTTACGCCTGCCCTTCGTGATTTTACGCGGGCAAGGAGCCTGCGACCTCGTACGCCCGTGCCAGAAAGCGGTATGCCAAGACTTGCGGGCAGAAAGTCGAGCCAGACAGCGACTCACCATTAGGCTTGTCTATATAGCCCCAGGTAAACGGTGTGTGCTGAGCGAGCTGGATGGCACGCAATAGCATTTGCGCCGCTGCTTCATGCGTGACTTGCGCATGTTGGCCTAACGGGTCGGGATAGCGAAGACATAATCCCTCCGCTGGAGCTGCGTGTTGTGCCATTTTTGCAAAGGGTAGGGTTCCGTTCTTTATGACTCCTCAAGCCACAGCTTGATACCCAGTTGCGGTAGAGATACCCTGCGAGTAGAACAGGTGGAACCAAGAGGAGGAGATGAAGTCGGAAGTCGGACGCGTCGACCGCCACAACCGTGCATACAATCCCACGTGGCTCGGGCGCCCACTCCGTTCGTTCCGCCGGCATGGCGTACTTAATGTATTGGGCTGTCGCGAGATTCGGGTTGAATTGCATCCATCATCTGTTATCCAGGATGGCTACGAAGTAGGTGCTCAAATGGCTCACTCCAAACGCATCAGGGCTGAAGGGATGGCCCAGGTCTCTCGCAAGCTGCATCTTTTGCAAGATTATCAAGGGTAGGCACCGATAATATCCGAGCTTACTGACCAGGCTGCTAATTCGCGACCCCGCATGACGCAGGAGAGATCCCCAGCTTCAAGCTGATCGAGACCGACAAGGTCTTCTCGTTCCTCGATATTGGACCGCTGTCGAAGGGACATGCTTTGATCATCCCTAAGTGTGCGTAGTACCCCTAAGCGACCACATCGAGCTCTGCACGCAATGCATTCTGATGTCTTTGCGCTACTCCGACGTAGACCACGCCGAGAAGCTGCACGAAGTTCCCGATGAGTACTTCGCTGACGTCCTTCCGGCGGCGAAGAAGATCGCATTGGCTCTTGGTGCAGAGAATTACAACCTCCTCCAGGTATGGCGCCATCTACTCCAAATCTTGGTTGGCACATGTAGCTGAAGCTTGCTCTGTGTTATAGAACAACGGTCGGATTGCTCACCAAGAGGTCGACCATGTTCACTTTCATGTCATTCCGAAGCCTGCAGCGACGGATTCGGAAGGCTTGGTCGTCGGTTGGCCCGCCAAGAAGCCGTCCATGGATGAACTCAAGCAGCTGCACGCAGAAATCATCACTAAGCTGTAGGCTAGCAATATAAACGAATGAACCCGGTGTACAATAGAACAATCATTCTGGTGTTAATGTCCACCAGTGGTAAAGGTTGTGCTGCATGGAGGGAGATCAATGCACCATATGGACGGCTCTCGGTTGAGCCAGAGGAGCCATCGTGGCGCTGACGTCCCCGATGACCGATGGACGACCATAGACGGGTGAATGTACGAAAAGACTTCCATTGGCACAAGCAGTAAGTATTACATCGCTCAGGTTCAACTACGAGCTAATCCGACTTATTTCAGACTACCCGACCATTCGCGACACCAGCAGTGAATGGACCCAGTCACTCATCGTGCCCAATAGTTGATCCGGCTGGGGAGCGACATCGGTCTCGGGCGCAGCTCTCAAATCGACAACTTCATGATCCGGGGTGCAATCCAGTTTTGCTTGCAGCGCTTGGGCTATGTCTCCAGGTTCGCCTTGGAGTGATAGACATGACGGTAGGTGAGAGACGAAGTCATGTCGGAAGAGAGACTGCTTGACTTGGACAGCCTCCTGATCCTTCTGGTCCCAGAGACCTACTATCGCTTTCAGAGCCATCGTGACCACACCGCCGAACACCATCCAGTACTCCCCCTGAGAAGAGCCGGTCAGGTGCAATAGCAGTTGGAAGAATTCGTGTGGCCGCAAGCAGCAGTGTTTGCAGTGCGACCGTCTGAAGGCATCGTTCTCGATATCAACCAGACGCAACGCGCGTATCAGGCCGACGGCGATGGTCTCGGCGTTGAAGTCGTTGAAGTGGAAAAACCTCTCTAGGTCGCGCTCCTCGCATAGCCCCCCTATCGGAGTGGCGTACAGTGAGACAAAACTGCCGATGGAGCCCCATGCATGACGGCGCACAGTAAGGTCTGGAACGAGGTCCAGGATGTCCTCCGCAACCAAGGGACTAAGGAACTGAAGCATGGCTATGCCAGAGGACGTGTCGCGGGTAGCAGACAGCCTGGTACAGTGATGGGCCAGATATCCGTGGATGCGGATTGCGTGGAGCAAAGGCACCGAATTAGTCCCTGACCCGGTGCACGTCAGGTACTTTCGCTGAACCAGGACTTCCTCCATACGACGAAGGAACTTCTGGCATTGGGATCGCAGTTCTAGCAACAGCCGCTTTGCGCGGAAGCCGTCGATGCTCGTTGGTGCCGCGATCAGGCGCTCCTCTTCCACACTTTGCGGTCTTGACTCGTATAGCGCCATAGTCAGATACTTCAGAGCGGGTTCGAGTATGTCTCGCCGAAGCGTAGCGTCCAGTGAGGAGTCCAAGGGTAAGGCTGTCAGGCCGCCACTGGCGACGAAGTACTCCACTAATCCCAAGTCACCCGGCTCCAGTGGTCCGTCCTTCCCATCATGAGGTTGCCTTCCTCGTTGGAACGCGTTCCTCAGGATCGCGGAGAAGTTGCTCTGGACCAGCGGGTCTACAGAACCGGACAGGGATAGCTCAACAAGGGTCCGCACAGCCGTCGTCATAGATGAACCAACATCGCTCTGAGTATTGGTGACGAAAACAAGCTCGAATGGGTTCACGTCTGGCCGCGGCGCTGAGGTTGTCGACGATCTGACATCACAAAAAAGTGACACGATACGGCTGCTGGCTCGATACATCCACCAAAGGACGTGGTTTCCATTCAGCTGCACTACGTCCATGCGGCTGGGGTGGCCTCGAATCGCATACACGGTAGTTGACAGTGAGGCTGGGCTCTCAGAGTGCGTCAGAGCCTTTAGGATCCCCAGGATGCCGCGCACAAGAGCCATCCGCAGGTCCGATCCGGTAGGAAAACAGAACAAGGCATGGTAAACAGCAATGCGCGTCACGGAGACTACAGCCCTGGCGGCAAATACGGAGGTTTGGGATGATCCAGTTTGCAAGCCTCGCGAAAGCTCATTGAGGAAACCTAGGAAGATAGGATGCAGAAGACTGCACACATCGGCGTTGTCGCGGGCTCCATCCGGCGTCTGCTTCCACAGAATACATTCTATGGCTGCCAGTGTAGCGCATAGCACATCAGGAGGTGTGCCGCAAGATACGAAGCCCATGAGCCGGTCAGCCAGTGGACCAATGTGGTCGAACCTTGGTATGCGAGGTTTTACGATGACGTTCGAGTTAGGAGTGCTGCTACTTGGATCCGGTGCGAAACCGAGAGCGCAAATCGCCCATACCAGCTGACGGCGAGCGGCAGAGGTCACACGAGACCTAGCAACGATCGTCGACAAGATGTCGAGCCAGTATTCCTTCCCGCCCATGACCGGAACGACGAACCCGTCCCGGTGAGGGTAGGAAATATCATGAAGCGCTAGGTATATGACCGTGTTGACCGCATGGGTAACGTCGCATTGCTCTTCCGGTGCAAGCCGACAGAGAGCTACGCGCTGAAGGAAGTTGCGAACGATAATGCGGACCGCCGACAATTGTGGATCCTCTGTCCGCGGCATACGTACGGACAGTCTCAATACAGATGCCACCACGTGGATGGGAAGATCGGTTGCATTGCGAAGGAGGTTGATGATGATGGGGAATGACGATGAGGATAGGAGCGATCCTGGGGGATTGACGGCCGATTCTACCAAGAGGAAAGGAGAACGCTTGCTGCTAACTGGCTGATCATCCGGGTCGAACACTGCGTTGCGGGTCGCCGCAGTGTCCACACCGGCCTCCGACTCGAGGACAGCAAGTGCATGAAGGATCGACGTAACGGCGAGCTGGCGATCCACTAGTAGCGGAGTACTAGTATGAGCAAAGGTGTAGACGGTAGGGGTCCAGCGTGTTAGCAGAGAACGCTCGAGGAATGCGAATGATCCTTGCTGAATGAACAACTGTCTGTGAGATTGAAGGTGGGGAAAGCGCATGATGGCGTCGCTTAATTGCTCCGCCTTGTGCAGCCGGTCTGAGTTCTGAGTCAACCAGATGAGTATGCGGGCATCCACGGTTGGCTGGTTGTCCGCGATGAACTTCTCATCCTGACTTCTTAAAGATGAGACTCGTAGTGTCTCATACTTTCGACGAGTCTTTGTCTCGATCAAAGTGTTGGACCTCTGCAAGTGTGGAAGGCCATCCTCAACGGAATGAGATGCCATAGCACGGGAAAGAAAAGAACGCCAAAACCGAACGACACGTGCACCCGTAGCACGAACCGTGTCTCCTAGTCCTTCCGCCGCAAGGCGCATCTCCCCATATGCAAAAACGAGGAGGTCGATCACGACGGAAAGGAAGACAGTCATAGAGGTCTTGAACGGGCAATCCGGGTAGATGTATGCCAGGACGTTTGCACTGACGTAGAGAATAGATGTCGCACAGACCCAGAGGGCGGAGACTGTCGCAACGCTAGCATTCAGGTCCCATACGAAGTCCACAAGTCCAGCAAAGAAGAGGAGAAGAGCGATGTGGAGCAAAATCGGCAAGAATGAAAGAAGGGCAGGCAACCGCCACTTGTTCATGCCGTCAACCCGGTACTGGCGATGCCGGGCCCGTGCAGAAGGGACTGAGGGGAGACCAGCAAGCAGGTAGTTGACCCACTGTTTAGCAAGGATGGCGATGAGCGCGGTGGCCAAACTGAGGATCAAACTAGAGAACCAGTAGACATTGACACGGATTGCAGACCGCGGGGCGTGATATTGTTGTGGCCCTGACGGAACAGTCGCAGATGTATTGCGGCTCATCTGTAGCTCGAGAAGAATAGCTTGGAGTAGGATGGTAGTGGGATCCGCCTGCAAACCCTTGTAGGATTCAATGATGAACGTCGTGAGGACAGCCGAGAAGAGTGCCGCCTGTGCCAGTATAGTATTGGTCACGCAATGTCATTGAATGCAATACGAAGGAAACAAACGTACGAATATCAGGATGGAGTCCAAGTCGGTGTTCCACGTCTGCATAGTTTCCTTGTCCTCGGCAAGAGCGTGTTCAAGGTATAAGGGCCATATATCCGCCATAGGATCGGTCATCGGCACACTAGCCTGTTTACTGTCGCCTACAGGGTTCGGTGTGGGTGGCTTGGTGCAGTCAGCCTCTAAGTGACATCAGTCAGAACGAGTCGCATTGTGCTCACCTCCGGGTTTTCCCAAGCATTGTGTCGTCTGGAGGGCCGAACTTTCTTCTGGGTGTGTAGATTGACGAAACGGCGGATTCGCGAGGAGCGTTCTTCGTGAGACCGCCCAGTCATGGAGGCCGAGAGTGTCTCTGGCTTCCTGGACAGAGCGACCTCGGTAGCGGCCAGATAGCGCTCTGTGCGTGTTTGGGTGCGTTCAGTTCGAGGAGGTGACCGTCCACTTTTCGACGTATCGCCAGGAGCGTAATGGCGCGATTGAGAGTCACCGTCTGATGTTGAGCTATTATCGCTATCCGAATAGTCGCTTCCTTCGACAACGCTAGGATGATATATCTGGTGGAGTGGCTCACTGGCAGGCGGCAGCGGTGTAATCCTCCCATCAGGAGTCGCATAGGCGGACGCGAAGGAGGCGCGATAGTTTGTTGTACTATCTGGTAGCCCACCGATCGAATTCCGGAGCCATCCGCCATCCTCATCCTCAGAATGGGTATACACGTCGGTTAGGGGTCGGAGGGTGTCCCACTCTCTCGACGGAGAGCCATCGCTTTCCTCGAGCACAATATCGATGTCATGCTGGGCATCCTCGCTCTCCTGGTTCTGCACCATCGGCATCATCGCGCTGACTTGAAAGCCAATAGCTATCAAAGATCCGTACCGAAGATGTCAGAACTTGTTGCACAAGCGAATATATGCCGTTGAGACCAGCCGAAACTCACCTCGCCCTAACGAATGAAGAGGGACGATGTGAAGAGCGTTCGTGCGAAACTACTAGCCCGGAGACCAGGCCTCAAATCCGATGGCGGTTGGGGCACTTTCCCCAGCGGGTGTCTACACGTGTAGTTGGGTTTGCAGTCCTGAGAACTACATGTCGGCGGCAATAAGAGGTCGCTCGAGCTTGTGACGCCGCTCGACTGCCTGTGCTCAGCGCTGCTGAGGCCTGGGCAGTGCGTCAGTTCGGAGCTCCGCGCGATTCCATGGTTTACAAGGACACTCACTCGATTCTTCATGCGCGTCAATTAGGAGCTCAACCGCGTTGCGATTTACCCCTACGTTAACGGCTAGTAGAAGATCCCAAGGACTCGACTAGTGTTACTTGTTAGAATGTGGACACTGCTTATGAACGAGCAATTCGGTTGGTTCTCTCCTCACTTACCATGACATGCGTATGTGTGCGTGCTAAGATTGCATAAAGCAACAAGTGCTTTGCTGGAATGAGTAAATGCCTGAGCGGTGCATGCGCATGAGATCATATCGCCGCTGACGTTGCCACTGGCTTCGGCGTTGCGGTTGCGCACGGCTATGGAGGTGTAACGGCCCGGCCCGGATGGCCCGGCGTTACGACTGGAGCGGCTGGACCCGGCTTAGTCCACCGGTGTAACGGCTCTAGTGAGGTGTAACAGGCTGGATAAGTGGGACGGATAGTCCAACGGTTGTGCGGTGTGCAATTCCCGCGCGTTCCATTTTCCCCAGTTGTTACGTAGGAGGGCTAGCGCTATGGGCGCTCGAACACTTGCACTCCGACTATTAGTAGCCTCCTTGTACAACGCCGCCACGCACGCGTGAATTGACCACATTCACGTCGAACTAGACTCTTGTGTGTACGTAGCAACCTGGCTAGTAATGTAACTCCTAGCTGACATACTTTCGCCGACAGGATGTCGTCTGCGAGCCTCCACGATGAGGGTACGCTATCTGCTGCGGCGCTGCGGCGGCTGCATGCCCACGGAAATGGTGGAATCGTCTTGACAGCCAGGATGCGAGAGCTTCTGGACCAACCTGGTTCTATATCCTCTCAGAGAGGAGGATCTGAGCTGCGCTCGTTGTACTTGGAAAGTAAGCCTGAGGGCACGCCGCACGCCACTCCGCATCGCACTCATGCGCAATTCTTCTAGATGCTGCTGACATTGACGTTGGCCTGATGACCCCTTTCGCTGAGTACTGTTTTCTTGGCCACTTGAGTGGTGTGAGACAGGTATGCTTGTTTGTGACCAGCTTCGCGTCAGTCGAGGCTCCTGCTAATCGTCTTGATCCATGGCAGGCTGTTGAGTCCGGCAATGCACCCGATATTCTCGGTACCGAGACACCATACAGCTTTGGATACGCCGCTCTTGTTGTTTACGGAGCGCAACGCCTTGTCAGCTTGAGTGACGCTACACAGTTTGATCACACTGGGACCCTGAGATACCTCCTCTCCCAAGGCGCGCCTCCTGACACACCAGACGTGCTTGGATACACTGCCCTTCACCATACCTGCGCTCAAAGGCCTCGTCCATGCCTCACTCGCATACTTCTTGAACACGGGGCAGACCCAGACAAACAGGATCGCTTCGGCTGCGTGCCACTCTTGAGCGCTATGCGGTATGACTGTGTCGAATGCGTTGGTGCTCTACTGGAGTTTGGAGCGAGTTTGGAAATACGCGATGCTGATGGGGACACCCCTGATGCATTCACAATGTATGCTGGTCCTAGGATTGCGGCTGCCGTGCAGAGGTGGAAGCGGAAACGAACAGGAGAGACGCACCCGCTCGATCGGAAGGCGTGCGCGACGTGTGGCAAGGCTAACGTAGTCCTGAAGAAATGTGCACAGTGCCAAGCGATCTTCTACTGTTCTCGGGAGTGTCAGAGTGAGTTCACACTCCTCGAGGGTTCGTTGCTTGTCTACTGATCCGCCGAGCTAGGAGCACACTGGCCACAGCACAGGCTGATCTGCGTAGGTGGTACCTTGTCAAACACGGTGACTGTTATACCCTGGTACGAAGACATAGGCCATGCATGGTATCCCTCGGATCTCTTGCGCGTTACGAACGGAATATCTATCAAGCCGCCGCCCAAAAGGACTTTACGCACAGTGCATATACCGAATATCCCTTCTGGGCAGTCAAAGAAGTTCATTATCAAAGTACAAGTTCCCTTCGACGTCACCAACCCAGACGCCGTGGACGCAGAGGTCGGCGACCTGATGGTCTACGACAAGCGGCGGGATCTTGTTTGCAGGATTAGGAGACAGGACTGTGAGGAAGGATACTTGCGTCTATCTCGAACTGTGCGCAGAAGGGGCCTTAATGGCTTGAAAGCGTACTTTTCGGCAGAGATGCATTCGCCAGACGAGTTGGGGGTAAACGTGTCCAAGGTGCTCCCTGAGCAGGATTTCTGACCGAAGTTGCGAAATATGTGTTCCTAGTTGCTTGTATTTTGTAGCAACCACGCGTATTTGTTCGGCTCGGCCTGGCAGGAGAAATATCCAAGGCTGGATTGGTCTGGCTGCCTTTCTGGTCAAAATCGACCATTTGATTAATTACGTAAGCAATATCTGTGCCCGTCCGGGAAATCCGGGACTCCGCCGCACTCCGCCGCCCTCTGCTCCTCTTTCTTCTACCACCACCATCTCCTCCTCCTCATCGCCGCCATCACCCTCCGCCGCCCTCAGCCCTCACTGTTGCATCCTCCTGAACACTCAGAACCACCCCCAAGCTATTGTATGCAAGACGTCCTCCCTCAGCCACGATTTGAACCGTTTGGCATCTCTGGCGATGGTCATACTCGTCCTCGGCTTACCCCGCTCTCGCCTCATAGCGAAATACTCGCTGAACACAGTGCGATGTCCACGATGAACGCAGGCACCACGAATGCGAGCGTTGCGCGGCCGCCAGGGCATGCTCCGAAGGATTCCTCGCTTGACCCTGACCAGAAAATCTCTCAAGAGTTACTCTCCTTCTCTCCTCCCGCTGCTCTAGCTATATCTGAGCCAGAGCCACTTCCCTCATCCTCGCGCCAGTCTCCCGTCGCATCTCCTCTCTTCTACCACCAATTCTCTGAGCCTGAGCCCGACCTCTCATCGTCTCCTGCTGCGCTCTTCCTGTCCGCCTTCAGTCCATCTACATCTGAGCGATTCCTTGCTCCAGACGATGAGGGCTCTGTCATTGCAGGCTATACCCTAGGACCTATTGTAGGTCACGGTGGCTTTTCCATTATCCGCACTGCCTCGTCCGCGCAGGGTGGTACAGTTGCTGTCAAAATTGTTCGTCGCTCGGACCTTGACAAGCAACCTGACCCCGCATTGGCGCGCAAGAGCCTCGAGCGCGAAGCCGCAGTATGGGCGTCTCTTAATCACGAGCACATCTTGCCGCTCTTCACTGTCAATCATACACCGTACGCCGAATTTTTCGTCACCTTGTATTGTCCTGCGGGAAGTCTGTTTGACATCCTGAAGCGCGACGGCCGCCCGGCGCTACCACAGGACGATGCAGGGATGATGTTCAGGCAGGTAGTGCGGGGGTTGCGGTACATGCACGAGGTGGCAGGCTATGTGCATGGGGACCTGAAGCTGGAGAATGTGCTTGTAGACGAGATGGGTGTTTGTAAAATCGCCGACTTCGGAATGGCACGAAAGATCGGGGAGATCGACGACGATCTCGAGAGCGAAGAAGACGAAGATCGCGGCACCGCGACCCCTCCTGACGGTCTGCACCGCTCCCGTACGACTTCGCAGGGCCCAACCTATGCGCACAGGTCGCTCGGTAAGCAGGCCGGCCATCCCGCCCTCCTTCACCTTAAGCGTCGCCATCATGGTCCACGCCATCGCAATTCGAGCCCATATCCCGCCACGGGCTCATCATCTCCTGCTATCCCGAATCGCGCCTTCGCGCCAGGTTCGCTGCCGTACGCTGCGCCTGAGCTGCTTCTCCCACCCAACAATGCGGCGTCATATGCTGCTAATCCCGCGCAAGATATATGGGCGCTAGGCGTTATGCTCTTCGCCCTCCTTACCGGGAAACTTCCGTTCTCCGATCCTTTCGAGCCGCGCTTGCAGATGAAAATCCTTCATGGTACGTAACAGTGACGGCAGTCAAAGAAACAGTCAAAGAAACAGGCTGCTGATCGACGTCCTTATCCTTATCTCAGGCGTCTTTGATATGCCGCAGGGCATCGGGCGTAGTGGAGAGCAGGTCCTGAGCGGCTGCATCGAACGATCCGTCGCAAAGCGCTGGACGATTGCCATGGTGGACGAGGTGGCGTGGGGTATCGGTTGGGGATCTGCAGCGGACGACGTCACCCCGCCACCGGAAGCAGCTCTATCTTGCCGCGCTTCGCGTTCTCCGTCCCGCTCGCGCGCGTTGTCGCGAAAGGACAATGCCGTGGACGACGCGGGAATCAATCGTTCTTCCTCACGCGCCGCACGTTCCACGAGCCGCTCGACCTCAGCCGTGCGCACGTCGAGCAGGAGCAAGTCGCGAGCGTCTCGTCCCTATGATCCCCACTTCCCACATCCCCTCCTACAGACCGAGCGTCATCCCGCTCATCCGTTACCCACCCAGCCCAGCCTCACCTCCCTCACGAATGCCATTCTGCGCACGACATCAAGCTCGTCGTCCGACTCTACTTCCACTCAGGACTCTGCGATTGTCCTGCAGCCCAGCCATTCCAGCGAGTCCGATGTGGAGCGCGAGGCAGAACGTGGCCGGCTCCTGCGTCCCCGCCTGCAGGCAGACGTGTCTCTCTCGCGTTCGCGCAGCCCGCCTGACAGCCCGGCCACTCCCAAAGACCAATCTCTCGACAGCATGATGCGTCGCAGGAAGTCTCCACCTTCCCGACCGATACTCGGCAGCCCAGAGCTCGAACACCCAGTCTCGGAGCTCGATACCCTGGACGAAGACTCGCGCTGGACGCTCAGCCCGAGCTTGGATGAGGACGGATCTGGGCCTCGCAGCCTCAGCAGAGATGCGGACAGAGACTCGTCTGTCTCCCGCTCGCCGTCTGCGCGGCGCGGGCGCGACAACAAGCGCGCCTTCTCGCGTTCACGCGACGAGCTCCGCAGGCTCATGCGTAACGAGAGCATGCCACCATCCCCATCTCCCTCGATTCATGGACGCATTCGTCCATGCGAGACCAAGGGTGGTACTCGTCCGGTCAGAACTCCGTGGCACCCGCTGCTACTCCCATGCCCATACCCATCAGCGGTTCCGCACCCGGCGCTCGCAGCAAGAGTCTGGGACCAGATCGCTCCCGCCATCTGTACAGACCGCTGATATCCACGGCGCGTCTTGGCGATTAGTTCATCCTTGCCTTCTTTCCTGCACTACTGTATGCATCATCTTTTTTGTCAAGATACCCTCACCACTCGTTCTGTTCATCATTCCTCACTTTTGGTCATTTTACGCTCGTCCAACTGCGAATGCATCGCCTCACATTTCTTCTGGGCAACTCATGAAGTACGAGTAATCCAGATAGTAATATAGTGGCACTGTACGATTGTATCTATGGCGTACATGTGTGTACTGTACACTTAGCAATGACCCCGCATCCCCGCTGCTCTCAACTCCTCTCCCTCTCCTTCTCTCAAATTACCTCCGATCTCCAATCTCTCTTCGCGTACTATCGTATGTCATTCCTTTGGTCCTCGATCGCATCCCAAGCTGTACCATAGCAAGTTTTCAATCGAGAGGAGGGTCGAACAATGTGACTGCCCCTCCTGATCAGTCCTCCGATACCCGCTCGAATACGACCAGGCATTTCTGTCCTTTCGGCCGCGACGAGATGGTCTGATCGTCCATCTCCATCGACGCATCCATATCTGGAGCGACACGAGTGCGGTATGTCGAGTAGACCTCCTTCAGCAGCAGTTTCATTTCCAACAAGGCGAGGCTGTAACGTCATCAATGCTTGCGCTCGAAACGGCCTAGCAGAATTCTTACTTTTTGCCGATGCATCCCCGTCCTCCTGCGGAGAAGGCAAAGAATAACTGGTTCCTCTCCGCAGCACCGTCGTCCTGTAACCACCGCTCGGGACGGAACTCCTCCGCGAGCGGGAAGACTGTCGTATCCAGCCGATGGAGCGTGTGAGGCTGGCAGCTGACGATAGTGCCTCCCGGCAACCAGACACCGTCTACGCTCTTCCCACCAACAGGTATCACCCTGGGGAAGCCCATGGGGATCGGGCTGAACACGCGCAAGCCCTCCTTCACCACCGCGTCCAAGTAGGGCAGATCATCCAGCGGCGTTGCAGGATTCGCCGGCGAGCTCGGTGTGCAGGTGCTGTTGGACATGGTGGTATGCCGGGAGCGAGAGCTGGTACATGAGGAAGCAGAGGCCGTCGCCGGTGGTGTCGATGCCCGCGACGAGGTGGTCCATGCACTCCGATGCTGCGACTTTGTAGTCGCCCTCGTCTTGCACGTAGGTGCGCAGCTTGTGTAGGACGGTAGTGTGGCGCTACGGTTGCATTGCGGGTGGTGTCGAGGACGTAGCGCGTGGCGAGTCCGTCCGTACGCCGTTCCCTCAAGCCTGCGATCTTCTTGACGATGGCCGCGAAGACGGGGGCAGTAGTGCTGGAAGAACTGCTCTATACATTGAACGACACAGATAAGACGTCGCATTGAATCCCCCAGGAGCAAATGTGGAACATACTTGTGAGACCGTTGGCATAGGATAGCTCTTTCATGATCTTGAGGTCCTCAGCGTCGGTAAGGGAATGTGTTCCGTGAGGATAGAACAGATGACCGGTGACTCCATCGAGGGCATAGCAATGCAATAGAGCCTGCAAAGTGGTTAGTCAACGATTCGATGTTTAACCCCAGAACCGAGCCGCCGTACGTAGATGTCGACGCTCTCGCCGATGCGCTCCGCGCACTTGCCCGCGAACGCTTCCGCGTGCTCTTGTACCACTGAGAACACCTCTGGCCGCATGATATGTACTTTGTTGTAACGCTCGGCGAATCGCTTCTTGGTCTCTGCATGCTGGTATGTGTGCATGATTCTATCAGATAGAGCGACCACTTGTGCAAAGGCAGATGACCTGCCTTGCCCCTCTCAAGCGTAGAGAACATGTTCCTATGGGTGGTAATATCACATTAGCTGCCATCGAGCTAAACTTTTGACTATCGAGCGTGTGGTACTCACGGCGTTTCGAAGTTCGAAAAGAGGTCGTAGAATCGTGACTTGTCAAAGCCGCTGCCTCCCGAGGTGTATATCTCTTTCGCAGCCTCGCGGGTCGCGAATGAGACCTCGTCCGGAGCGACACGAACAATAGGGCCGTATCGTAAGTGCAATTTATGTATCCACATGCGCCGCTTTCCCGTGAACTCATGGTACATGAGAGGAAGCCGAGTCAACGCGCATAGCTTTGGCCCAGGAATTGAGGCAAGTGTCGCAAAGAACAGTCTGTGAATTAAGATGGATAGGAGGAAGATCCCCGCTGCCTGGACGATTTGGAGCAACATTGAGACTCAAAGAATCGTCCGCAAGCCTCCTGAAATAGTCCTCAAGTTACGGAAGTTGAAGGTAAGTGGTAGAGATACAGTACGAGTCAAGTCCCGAGGCGCGTGTGGCGTCTGATAACTACCATGTCTATATTGGGCGCGTGACGCAGATGACTGAAATGCTCTAGATGTGAACGATGTAGCACAACAGTCTGTGACGTCCCTAGCTATGCGTCGCAGAGGGGTTCGACAACGTAAAAGGCGAACACCTGGGTATTTGCTTTGGGCATACAGTCGGAATGGAAGGCACACCACAGTATTGTAAGGACAGCCGGCCATGCCAATCGGTCACTGACCTCTCCCACCGTCAAGGCAACGCTCTTGCTCCTGCTGCATTAGTAGCCTCCCTTCATATGGATGTAGACGGTTCACACTATGGGTGCCATCCTCTCGAACGATTCGCCATACAATGTGCTCCCCTCTAAACACAGTGGTTGAGAGAGCACGAAGCGAGGGACAGCTGGCCGCCAATGCTTCGACGAGAGCCTCGACCTGGACGGTCTCTGCGACCATCGCAAGTTCCGGTTCGACAGGAAATTTGGGGTTGACGACGTTCTCAGGGTCGTCCGAGAAGTTGTACGGCGATATCGTGAGCTGTAGGAATTCGACGCTCGAGGCGGATAGAAAGGGCAGAACATAGCGCTGGAACTATAACAGTCAGCTTGGTGTGTACGATACGCCTTGATAGGGCCGAACTGACCAGGACGTCGGCGGTATCTGGTACGTGCAGCGACGTGAACGTCATACGCAGATGCAGATACTTCACTCCGGGACTCTTCTCATCGTGGGCCAGGATACGGGGCTCATCCGGAGGTACCTCCCAGTTGGGCGCGCAGTACAAGGTGACGCTAAACTTTTTGGGAAGAAGGCGCGCCAAGATTGCTATGATGCGGGCGTGCAGGGAGACCTCGTAGTACTCGAGGTCCAGGTCTCGAACAGGGCAGACGAGCCCCATCGCATATACGCCCGTGGCGGAGCTTCGTAGCGAGTCAAGTGACACCCAAGTTCCATCACTTCCGTGGCCTGATGACCCAAGGCTCTCGGGAAAGCTTTCTATGTTGTATACGTGTAGATGGTGGTTCTAAGATGCTGGAGGTTGGGGAATGTACCATGGATATTCGCAGCGGAGGGCACCTCTCTTTCCATAGATATATGGAGGGTACGCACGGACGGTAGTGATATATCGAGACCAGCGAGAGTATAGGCGTTGATTCCGAGTTTCTCGACGCTAGAATGTGCCTCGGCGAGTGCTCGTAGGTCTGGCACCGTGCGTTCGAATGGAATCAGCGGGAGGTCGAGTTCCTTCAGCGTACATTTCATGGAGATGACGGCCTGGTAGATGATGGCGTAAAGGGTATCAGACTCGGTGATGGTCCGTGCAATGAACCGAGTGAGCGACTTGAACGATGATAGAGCCTCGACAATGCGAACTTCTTCCCCAACGATGGCGTCGCACCACAGCAGCTCGAGCGACCGAAGCTGCGTGCAGTTCGTTACGACTTGAAAGAACGCGGCTTTCACCTCCTCCTCGAGGCGACCGTCGATGTGTTCAATGGCAAGCGCGCGCACGAGATATAACTGAGAAATACCGAACGAGTGAATGAAGTGGTTGAATGATAGCAGCCGCTTTTGCCCAGATAGACGAATCGGTCCTCATGAGGAGCAGTTGACACGCTTCTTCGCGGAACAACCGAGAGACATAAGTCGCCTTCAGCAAGTCCTGCTGAGGAAGACATGCCAGTATAAGTCGCAGGATGTCGAGGTTCCCTATGTGTGTCGATGCCATGGTATTGAGGATCCTACTCGGCAGCAGTGTGAGAGGCGATTCTTGATGCAAAGTTACATAAGTATCGGGCCATGTACATACTCGGGAGAAAGAGAGTGATTGTTGAGTTCTACAGGGTTTGATCCAGTGGATTGCCGATGTCATGCTCTACTGCAAGACGACTTCTGGATAAAATCCGTCAACATCGTAACAAGACTTGTCCAAGAGGACCTGTGCTACTTGCGGGACATACACACCTGCGATATCAGACGGCTGCGCACGGTTAGTGCAATGTCGACGTAGTAGATAAAGAGGAGTGACGGCGCCTTAGAGGTCATCCTAGACGCTCAGTTATCACCTGGCCACAACTTGTCAACGTGTCAACCCAACCAGTGCTGGGCTAGTGCACGACTTCTAGGCATGGCTTTGGAACTTTACCGCGGCGTAGATCGGTCATTGCTTCCTCGCGGGTAGCTAGCGATACATGGAAACAAGATTGTGACGATGTAAGCTTCCTGAAGATACCGTCCGTAGAGGCTCCGGAGTCCAGACGTCCGGTAGAGCTTCCGGGACCAACTTGCTTGCAAGACCGCGATCATGTGTTCGTCAGTCACGTGCAGTGTTGTACTTCAATCATCGGTCCAAATACTTTATGCTAGTCCCAGATTTCCGAGTCATTGAAGTCTTTCCTGACCACTCGCGGACGGCGCGTCGATCTCTCATAGCCGCTTGGGTATGCAGTGGTTGTAGGCACGTAAAAGGGACCAAGGGTTGTGCACATACAGTACAATATACTACTCGTAGTAGTAGTACCGGGCCGAGGTGGCGACTAGCCGTGTTACAGTATCTTATCGCGTACGATGACGACAGCTTGCGGCTCTCTTGTCCACGCGCACGCGTTCGAGTCCTGCCAGATGTTTCCCATGGGATCATCGAACTTACCCGTGGACCACCATCCATATTACTAACCACCAGAAGCTTCGGTCACTGGGGAGTCCACGTCCCAATGAACTATAAACAGCTTCCCCAGTACGACATTGACGTCGACGAACAGCAGCAGCGTAACGTCTGCTCGAGACCTTCAAAGAACTTCAAACGTATTCTCTTCCACATCTTGGCCATATCGACAATCATGTACCTCTCCTTTGTTGGTGTGAGGACTGTCGTACGGTCCGCGAAGCTGCGTCTGCCGGTTAGCGCGCCGTGCCGTGGTGTCCAACGGAACCTCTCGTCGCTGCCAAGTCACTACACGCTGCCTTCTGGGGACAAGATCCCAGCAGTGGCACTTGGTATGTAGCACAGCTTGATCAGGTGTACTCTCGCGGGAGGCTGAAACAGATTTCAGTGGTCACAGGCGTCTGGCAAGCCGGAAAGGGCGAAGTCGGGGAGGCCGTCAAAACAGCGCTCAAAGCCGGTTACAGGACACATTGATGGGGCTTGGGTGTACCGGGTACGTTGACTTTCTAATTCACATTGACAGTGGTGGTAACGTTTGCACCTCGACACAGAACGAGGAAGAGGTCGGTCAAGCACTCAGAGATAGCGGCGTTCCCCGCGACCAAGTCTGGCTTACGTCGAAGGTACGCAATGTCGCACGATCGACGCTGGAGAGCATTTGCTTAGCTATGATCACAGCTGTGGAACACCTTTCATGCGCCAGAAGATGTAGAGCCCGCGCTTGACGAGTCTCTCCAGAAGCTCGGGACCGAGTATATCGATTTGTACTTGATCCATTGGTGAGTCCTATGGCCCGGCGAATCTTCTGAAGCTGGATGTATCTCGTCAGGCCCATCGCCTTCAAGAAGGGTTCGAACAACGAACTCGACCCTGAGCTCACTGCGAATCCGTACCCCACCTGGCAGAAGCTTGAGGAGCTGGTCGACAAGGGTAAGGTTCGCAACATCGGCGTCAGCAAGTAAGTCTCACTTCTGTATGGCCCTCCACGAACCAGCACTGATTTTCGATATAGCTTCAACATTCCTAGGTTAGTCAAACCACAGTTGCAGCAAAATTCTGAGTTCGATCTGACCACCTCACGTAGGCTCCGGAATCTGACGGCAAACCCACTCAAGTACAAGCCCGCCGTCAACCAGGTCGAGCTCAACTACTGGAACCCTCAGCCAGAGCTCTTGCAGGTATGTAAGCGCGTCGCCGCAATGCAGGATTGCGATTGACGCGAGCGCTACCCCCCCGCGCAGTGGGCGAAGGAGAACAACCTGTTGCTCGAGGCGTACTCCCCGCTCGGCAGCAACAAGCAGGTCAAAGAGACATTGCAACTCCCTGAAGTCAAGGCCATCGCGGAGGCACTTAATATCACCCCAGCCCAGGTCATCATCTCCTGGCACGTTCAGCGCGGCGTAAGTGCTGTCAGATTGCAGTGACGACACCTCGATTGATCAGCGGCCGCGTAGACCGTTGTCCTGCCTAAGAGCGTCACTCCCTCACGTGTGGTCGAGAACTTCCAAGGTACGCAGAACGCGTGAATTATCGAGAAGCGGTATTGATATGCGATTGCTCTTAGTGGTCAAGTTGCCCGATGAACTATTCAACAAACTGGAGAAGGCGGCGACATCGCACCCTCCCCAACGCGTGCTCAATCCCTCGAAGAGTTGGAACTTGCCATTCGATGTATTCGATGACGACGGTGGTGTGACCGTTCCCGATGAGGGTAACAACGGAGAGCGTTCGGGTGCGCAAGGGTGGAGGTCCGGAGCTACGGCGGTATGAGACCGATGTTGAGCTCCAGATCCGTAGTGTAGAATTGAACGTTACTGCCAGAGCTAGTTCATAGGCTGCAGCACGTATCGCAGCACTGCGCAGTACTCTTCGCATATGAATGAATTTGGGACCGAGTGGCATAATGTACATGTCATAGGTGGCCAGCATACGTTACAGTGAATGTCCGTTCACAAGATGCATCTTTCACGATACTGAGAATGAAGAGCATTCTTGGGTCCGTCCATCACTAGTGGAGCGATGACTATCTCGTTCGCGGCAACCTGAGGTACACGAAGCTGCTCGGGACAGCCTGCTGGGTATCCAAAGCGTTCAAGGTGGATCCGCTGAAGTTCTTCGAGTGGGACTAGGGTCGGGCGTGGGCTCGGGACCTGAATGTGATCAGTTTCTCCTAGGAGATTGCTGAGACCCTCTCGCGTAGTTGCACGCGTCGTCTGTACGGCGCTGTCGACCTTGGCAAGGATGGCGACTGGACTGCGAGCATTGACCAGATTGCCAGTATCAACCGACTCTCGAGGATCGCATATGTTGCGAGTATTGATTGACTTGCTAATCTTGAGCGGCTCGCGAGCATGGGGTGCATCATGTTCCTCCCCAACATCAGGCTTTCCTGCCGCGGTGCGATCACGATTGACGCAACGCATGCGAGCAAGTGGGGGAAGGACGTATGCATCAGTGCAGGTATGCCCTGAAGTCCGCTCTGGGCAGTGTTTTCCGTTTCGCTCTTTTGGCGGCCGCCATCACCTCGCCATGTTGGTTGAGGCGATGGAAGAGGAGCTTCGAGGGAGTCTGGGCAACAAATGGGCACTGGTGTCTTGTCATCATTCTCGTCAACGAATTCGATTTTGCACGCAAAGGCGCAGATGTCGGTGCTGCAGGAAACAATCCGGGACTGTCAGCATATGTGACGGGCTCGACCCGTGGATCATTGAGACTGACTGGTGCGCGAGATGGTGCTTGACAACGCCGAACTTCTTTCAAGGATCGCATGCTGCATCCTGGAAACGCACATCTGTACATGCTGCACACAAAGATGAGTAATTAATCGGTGGTGACTGTGTGCATATCAAGAAACTGATACGTACAGATCCTCCTTGTTGTCAGCGTGGGTCTTCTTGTGTTGACTCAGAGCGCCAGCTGTCATAGACACGGAGCAGACGTTGCATGTCACCTGCTGCAAAGTCCGATATATGAGCACAGGGCTTAGCCTCGACGAGAGCATCTTACCCGTGCCCACGATGACGTCTCCATCTTGTCAGGCATCGCTGATCAAAAGCACGCTGCGAGGCATGGATCAGAATGTGCTGCCTTTATACCCGACAACAGGGGGCCCGTGCAAACTGGAGAGGACAATCGTGGCAGGGGCGCACGTAATGTTGTTGACCTTCTGGTTGGATGTGGACCTTGCAGATTGTGTAGGCCGTGAGGAATTGCATAATGGCAGGAACGTGCTGAAACCTGGACAGTCGAATCGGGTTCGTGCACGCGAGACTGGAGCGACGTGGTTGAAGCGCCATCCGTTCTGAGCCCGAGCATATTCAGGTAGAGGATGCGACTGGCCGTGACGTGCTGGCCAAAGCGAGTGGAGCTGACGGTGGCGTTCGTTTCCCATCTACCGTTGTACCTTCGGCGCTCCGGCCGAGCCACTGGGATGGACGAGGGTAGACTGCCACGTAGGCTGTCACGACATCTCCATGAGAATCTCCTCAATCACAGGGAACGCCTCTCCCCCCTCGGAACTCGACGGAGGGACTTCCAAGCGCGAGGACGTAGTGCAACATGTCTTTAATCTACAACCATGTTCAAAGCGTCGTATACGACTGCGAGTGACTGTACGATACTGACAACTTTGGCACGTACCGTGTACAGCTGCAGACTTTGCTCTGTTATACCAGCTAGCTCGACTAAAAAGCACGGGCAAGGCAAGGATCAACGAGGGGTCGACACAAGCAGCGAGTGAGAAAAAGGCGCATTGACCCGCGTCCGCTGTCCGAGTCAACTTGAGCGCAGTAACTTTGTATGATCGCCAGTGTAACAGTCATCATCTCAAGGTTGTCGGTACACTCCTAGTGAAATAGCCGGAGGGCTCGCCTGGACGTCAACCAGGCTCGCCACAGGAAGACCGCAGGATTGTCAGTACAACTTCGGAGAGAAGGAACACGTACTAGTCGGAAAGAGCCTGAAGCGCCTACTAGTCATTATTAGCACGAGAGAGATGTTGAGCGCTTACTACCAGGGCAGCCGGCGTGACGAAGTCCGCGACATTCACGTTGTAAGTTTACGATCTGTGTAACCTTTCAGAGCCCCACAGCTGCAACGGGGCTACCCGGTTTGATTGTGCAACAGAGCCGAAATGATGGTATATCCTGACTGGGAACCCCGATGGATATGGCTGTTGCATACCTCTACTGCGACTCTGTAGAAGTGCTCACATTTCTGCATTTCTGCCAGACTCACATGTCGGTGATACTTTATAACAAATAGGCGTTCTGCAAATTCTTCGAGGCTATCCAATCTGAAGTATGTCATATCAAACAGTAGTATGATGCACAACGTGATGCGTTTGCACTGCTCATGAACCGGAGTAGTACGTCGTAATTGAATCACACTCGCCGTCTGTCGCATCCTCTTGTCTCCTCATGGTTTAGTCGCCTAACGAGCACGCTTGATGGCTCGCACATGCTCAAAGAGTCATTCCGTACATTTTGCGCTGTTATGCTTCTTATACGCACAGGATATTGGGCAATAAATTGTGCGACTCGGACGTAGGCGTATTCCTCCGCTCAGTAGGTCAATTACCGAGCTGACGGGATCAGAAACATCAGGCGTGCGCATACCCCGATGCGAAGTGACCTTCTCTTTTCTCCGCCATTGAACACAGGAACTCACACTGACCGTTGCATGCAGCGCAGTACATCGCGGCCCTCACCACGCCGTCCAGCTCATTCATGCATCTCACCTCTGTCGGCGTTTCATTCGATCTCATCCCCCGCACTTCCTTGCTTCCTTGCGATGATCGCTCTTCTCGCTCTAGCGCGTCATCTACGGAGGCTCTACCCCAGATATTGTGCCTTCCAGATGCGCCGGAGGTTTGCGTGCTGCCTCGAGGTTGGTGTTCGAAAGCATCGTTCTGACCGCTCGTTGCGCGCGTGCACAGCGGTCTGAATTGCGAACTGCCTTCGCCAGATGCGGGAGGGTCTTTACCCCTCGCACATCACCCGGAAGTATAAGTTGCACAGGATAAACGTCGCTTGCTGGAGTACGTCCCCCATATCGACAGCCCGGAGAAAATGCGGACCTGCGCTCATGAGATGCCTCCACCCATAATCCTTCTCGCCGTGAATGGAACAATGAATGCTTACTGTAAGATCATTCCGGCGAGAGCCAAACTCTCGCTCACTTCCGCGTGCATGCCTTCGAACGTGCTGTCTAGTCCCTCGCCATGTTCGGAGGGCAGCAACTGAATGAACAACTATACTTGCCTTTTTGGGAGGAGCGCGACACCGCATCTTCCCATATCCCGGCGTAACTTGCGCGAAAAGGCCCGAAGCTTTCCCTCGAAACCAACGACATACCCACCGAATCTACATCTCGACAGTTTCAGCGTTTGTGTGCTTGCAGCGCAAGACAATTGCATGGATGACGGCCCAGAAGTCAACTAGTGGTATCGCGAACGCAGCGTTGAGAATTAGCGTACATGTAAGTTAGTTAGAAGGAGACTCGCGAAAAGCCCATCGAGAAATCAAGTGAAGGAATCAAAAGGATAGATATGTTCCAGTAACCTTTATCCGCTCTTATGCTCGGTCAATACCCTCTGGCCTTCCGCGCCTGTGAGACCATCAGCTCCTTGGCCTTCACCATGCGCGTGAACCAGTCGCCGACGACGATACCCCAGAGGACGCCGAAGTATCCTGAGCCGCCAGTCTATTGATCTGTGTAAGTGACAATGGTCCAGCTCATGACAGCCATAGTACACTCACCTTTCCCAGAGGGATGACGATCAGCTCCCAACTGCCCTTGTACACCTTCGACAGAGGTTGGCCCTCCAGGAAATTGATGACATTGGCAGCGACGACGGAGGCATGGGTGTTCGCCTTGGCAGCCTGCTTCTGCTCTTTCCAGTCAATGATGTCGCCAGCAGCGAACACGCCTGGGTGCCCGGGCACCTCGAGGTGCTGGTCCACGCGCACTGTGCCGTATGCTGTGACAACGTCTTCGCCAAGCGTGGAGATGAACCCGGTGTTCGGGCGGGACCCAAAGGAAGGCACCTGCACGTAACGCTCAGTACCGAGACATATCACAGAACGGCCCTTATGACTTACCACAAGGTCAGCGTCAGGGATCTCCTTGCCGTTATAAGTCTTTACTCCGACGGCGCCTTCGGGTGGGATATCGAGCTTGTCGCCAAGGATGAGGTTGATACCCTTCAGACGCGCGCGGCGCTCGATGTCTTTGCGGAACTTGTCCGGATAGGTATCGTTGAGGAGCAGCTTCTCGCTATGAACGAGCGTAACCTTCTTCGTCTGGTGCATGGTTAGACCTTCTCACTGAAGACAAGCACAGCGATGACTTACAGGCCAAGCCTCCTTGACTTCACCGGCAGTTTCTATACGAAGACGGTCGGGTCAGACCATGCTGACAATCGAAGGGGACGCGTGAAACATACCAAGACCAACCGCACCACCTCCAACAATCACGACATGCCTTGCCTTCTCATACTTATTCCTCCAAGAACTGATGTGCGCGCGCACGTCGGCGTCCTTCTGCGGGAAATTGATAGGACCAGACCAGATGCTTCCTGTGGCAAGGACGAGCGCTGCATAGGGGATCTCCTCGCCGTCCTCGAGGATAACCTTGCCGCCCTTTCCAGGTGCGGTCTCGGAGATGGAAACGACCTTCCCAATCTTCGTCGTGCCGTTGCCGTTATGGAACAGTCTGTCGAACGGAACGAGGGCCTTGTCCTCTAGCTTGTCCTCGGGCGTGACCGTCATGCGGGCGGTCGCGATCAAGTGGATGAAGTACGGGCGGTCGTTGACGAGGATAATGCGGTACTTGGAGGCATCGAGCTTTGCGGAGAGCTGGCGTGCGGCGAGCGTACCTGCCCATCCGCCGCCGACGATCACGACGTTACGAGGGGATTGAGTCTTGTCTTCGACCATTGCTTGTGTACAAGAGAAGGGGGTGTGATGTAGACTGGGAGAGATTTCGCGAGTGTATTCGTTGGGAAATTGCGCGACATGATGGGCTGCTTTTATTCGCGTCGACCAGGTACAGAGAATATTTGAGAAGTTCAGTATTCAGCAGCTATGGTTGGGCGTAATCAAATTGACACATCACCTTATGTCAGGCGCCGGTGCTTGGCGCCCGAGCGGTAGGGGCGCCAAACGCTGCCAAACGTCGATCCCTGTTCCAAGCGATCGTCTTTCCTGCGCGTATGGCGCCATCCTACTTAGATCTTCTAAGTTCTAACACACTCTGAAATCATCATTCTGTGGGAGCAGAACGTCAGCAGGATTGTCAAACAGTGTAGTGCATGGCACAATGCTTGAGCTGTTACAGTACTCTCGCTCCAAGCAACCAGTCTGTTACTGTGGGAGATTGACGACATTCGGTTAGTTCAGATGTTTCTGCATTCTGCGATTCGCAACAATCATTGGTAACGAGCAGGTGTTCTAGGTTGAATGGTCAGTATACTATGGTTCATCATGTTACAGTCCTGGGATCAATCGCATACACACCGGGAAGCCTTGGAATGGGCGCCTCCTGCCTGTGGTATAGCGCGATATCGGAGATTAGGATGATCAAGCACGTTTCCTGGCGTGAACGCGTGTACGCAACAACTCCACTCAGTGTCTCACAGACATAGCCGTAAGTAGCATCTGGGTTCAGAAGGCCGTAGTGCATCGAGTTGTTGTCTCAAGCATGAAGACGAGCCTGCCACGAATTGCGTACCATCCGCAGTCGACGAAGGCCTTCTTTGGGCGTGGCGCTGGTGGCATTCAATTGAGTCCTTCACGTACATATGCTCAGCTCGACTTACGTGCAGCTTTGTTTGACACGTGGGATGCTCTACATCATGCACATCGTGATGAATGCCATCGTGCACTGCGGTCCTGAGGTCCCGGACGTATGCGTGGCTATCTCCCAGACGGGCTTTGTCAGTCTTACTGCCCGTGAGCGGTGCGCCTCTTTTTCCTCGCGTTGAGACCTCATACCATTTGGAGGTGATCCATTTTGTTGTCCTAGCCTGATTGCCTACGGGCGACCAGGGCGAATGGTCTGATGACAGGTTGTGCCACTTGAATTTCTCACACCGTGGACTAATGGGCAAATGCGTGTGGCCCACGCTAATCGACAATGTTAGTCACGATATCCCAACTCCCGCCGTGCTCGGTCTACTGAGAGGGTCTGTGCTTTGACCTTCCGCACCACACAGTCACCAACGAACACGCGGAAGCCTCCAAACACTGCCACGTAGCCCGCCCCACCCGTCTACGTGATTTATTAGTATGTGTTCCCGATATCACTTGCTCGGTCGCACTCACCTTGCCTACAGGAATGACAAGAGTCTCAGGACTTCCTCTATAAACCTTGCGTAAAGCGTCTCCTGCAAGACGACGCAAGACGTTCGCGACGACGACGGGCACATGCTCTACCGCCTTGTGCGATTGTTTCTCCTCTGGCCAATCGATGATGTCACCCGCGGCAAAGACGCCCGGATGTCCCGGCACCTCGAGATGTGCATCAACCTTGACGAAGCCCCGAGAAGTAAGAATTTCGATGTCCCAGGTTCTGAGAAATCCGGTATTAGGTTTCGCGCCGTAGGCTTGCACCTGTTGCTGGAAATCAGCTTGTAAAGAGGAAGAAAGTGTAGAGGAAGGCACTCACAACAAGGTCGGCATCCGATAATTGTACACCATTCCTTGTGACAATCCCCGTTGTGAGCTCGGGAGGAATCTCGACTCGATCTCCTAGCAAGACCTCGATGCCTTTGGCATGCAGACGCCGCGCGATGTCTTTACGGAACCTATCCGGGTAGGCGCTATTGAGCAAGAGAGGTTCGCTATGGATGATCGTGACCCTCTTCCCCTAGACGACTCTTCCTTAGATCAATTACGGGCGGGATATTCCAAATATGCTCTTACCGGCGAGTGGCATTTCAGTTCTCCAGCTAATTCTGCAAAGGGTATGAGCGAAGAGCAATTGGCCGTGAAAGAAGCACCTACCGATCCCAACCGCGCCACCACCCACTATAACGACGTGGCTAGCTGCCTCGAACTTGTGCCGCCATGTATCGACATGCTTGCGTACGTCTTCTGGCTTGTCCGGAAAGTCTAGCAACCGCGGCCAAGAGCTCCCCGTGGCGAGGACGAGGATATCGTACGGTATCGCCTCGTCGGTGTCGAGGAGCACTACCCCGCCTTCCCCAGGGGCGGTCTCCTTGATCGCCACAGCCCTGCCAATCTTCAGTTCCCCGGTACCGCGCTCGAGTAGTCGATCTAGTGGTATGATTGCTCTGTTCTCTAGTTGTCCTTCCGGCGTGACGACCATGCGCGCAGTTGCGGTAAGATGGACGAAGCAGGGTCGGTTGTTGATGAGCGTCAGAGTATGCTTTGCGGGGTCGATTCTGGTGCAGAGTTTGAGTGCCGTGAGCGCGCCTGCGACACCGCCGCCGAGTATCACAACGCTCTTCGCCTTTGAGGAGTGCGGGTAGGTCATAGTACTGCTCAGTGGTCTTGATTTCGCGACCTGCGTCGGTGAATGCTGCAGAGCTTGATTGGGAGCCACCGCGATGACAGCTGCTGAGGTTTATACGCGCTGCCATCTGCCGAGCTTGCAGCGAGTGTTTAGCTGTCTTTGAAGGTGCGCTGCGCACTATAGCACACCAGTAAGTAACCGCCCGAGTAAAGCATAAGTCTGAGCGGAGTAGTGTGTCAAGCTGCTGACGTATACGTAAACGCCCGGCAAAGCCCCGAGTTTGCGTTTGCCATAACATCAGCGCAATGTATGTACGCGAGCTGCAACGCTAAACTTGTCAGGTAACGTCGAATTCAGATTGTATGTTGCGTGGAATGAGTAACGACAAGTGGCCAAATAACCTCTTACGTAGACTAGACTTCGCTGCGTGAATTGAGTGCTCTGCAGTACAAGAGCGCAGCCATATCAATAACCACCTCGGACGATTGCCGACACACGGCTGTCCACAGACAGTAGGGGGACTCACAGGATTCGCTCACCTGCATGATAACAAACGAGTTTCGCAGCTTGGGCCGCCGATACCCGGTGCCATTTCAAGGCCCAGGAACAAAGTGGCCTACGGGAATGGGTCCGATGGCTTTCAAAATGCGATAGCAATATTGGACGTTGAAGCCCCAAGGTATACGACAGTCGGATGCGCGGCAAGGCCACACATATGCAGCTGACAAGTTCAGGACTTCAGCCCTGCCCGAGCTTGGAACAAACAAGGACTGGCCTCACACGGCGCGGGCCCCGTACAATCTGCTCGGGCTTATGAGACCCGTATATGTATGCGCTTTCACGTACCACAATGCAGGGCTCGGAGTCGTTGGCACCATGTCGGCTTCTCGCAGGTACGTCGTACCAACGCTGCATTTTCTCAGATCCCGGCGATCACAGATACGCATTACCCTCCTGTCCCTGTCCAATCAGCCTCAGTCATTGCCATCTACGCCATCTTCGAACCACTCACTAAATGAGCGGAAACGACTGTCCTTCCCTTCTGGGCTGTTTTGTCAAGCGGTGCGGGAACTCTTCGGAGCGCCCGTATATCTCGTCCCCACCAGGCGCCCTATGCGCTTTTCAGCGTGCTGCCCATGTCTGACCTATACGCGTCGATAACGGGATCTTCGAACGCGTTTTGGTGCTGAGATACGTCCTAGCAAGATATGATGAAGCGAGATACGACGTCGTACGGAGTGCTTACCAACATGTACCTCGCCTCGATCGCGTGCATGACCACTTCCAGAGAACAGCATACCATATGAAGGAACAGCTGCGCACGGGGGATGGCACGATGGTCCACGACAAGCGATGATGTCGAGGGAACACCAGCACCACCTGGGATCGTGAACATGTTGAGGGTGGTCGCCGGCGTCGGATGCAACGTCCCGTGGGCCCGCAGCACTACCCTCGTCTTGCTAGGTGGATACCTACGTGTGGCAGAAGTCCTCGACGGCACGGCTGCTGTACTTGCGACGACGTAGAAGCTTCGCGTCATATGATCGAGCATGGGGGCTTGGAAGGGTTGGCGAAAGGCAGGTACTTGGCTAGGTAGAGTAGGCTGTCGCCGACTCGCCCCGGTGCACCGAAGGGCGTTTGAGAACGCGTAGCTGTCGAGTGCTTGCACCGAGCGACACCTTGGCTAGCACTAGCACCTGAGAACAACAGGGATGCAAGGAAGCACAACGGAGGCGCCGTCTTGTCAAATCTAACCAAGCGTGCTTACCGTGGTCCTCGCCCCGATGTTCTACGTGCCCCCCTACGTGCTACCGGGAGTCCGACGAGCCTCGGAGGAAGAACCAGACCAGCGGTAAGAATGCGGGCACGACATAAAACATCCCAAGAAGACAACGGCCGAAGATACGCACTGGCAGAGCGTGGGAGTGCGTCCACGCCATACGGAGAAACCTGGCGGAGGATGCGCGCGGGCGGGACGAGCATGAGAAGGCCCGAGGTTGCGCCTGTGGTCTGCGGCGCGCGAGGCTCGACGAGGCGTTTGCGCTCCAGGATGCTCCATTATCGCCTGCGCTCCAGCTATCGCCCCTCGCCTGTCGGAGCGCCGCCACAACAGAATCAATCGAGGGCCTCGTTTGATGGACGTATAGGTTCTGACGACGACTACAGAGGACCCCTGACAAGCGCCTAAAATGCCTGATGCCAATAATCCGGACATTTTGACCCATTTTGAGGAGCAAAGTTGTGCAGAAATGCCTGAAACACACGAATCCGAGGTCAGAAACCGTGGGAATATTTTGACAATGTCCGGATTAGGGATCAGGCATTTGGGTGAATTGTCAGGGGTCCTGACTACAGCCGAGGGAACTTCGCGGATGGCAAGGCAGTGATGAGGCGCACACAAGCTAGCGACGTCGTGCGATCGAGAAGCCTTCGAGATCAAGCCACAGACGCTCTCATACGAATAATCGGCCTCCAGAGGTCCAGACCGCTAGCCATATCAAGAGCAGCAGATGAGCGTCGTATGCCCAGCACATGGAGCACGATGCTCACGGCGTCCTAGGCCTCACATCAGAGGGTCTCGCTGGCATTACAACCGCTGCACATGAATATAGATTGATTACCGATATGCGTCGTAGGGCTAGGCCAAGACGGAGAGACGAGATAGCACAGGAGCTGCAGCCAGTCGGAGGGAGCGTGGAAGGCACCCCAATCCTGTCGTCGCACACCCACGGATACGCACGCTTTCCGCCCATAGTATGAGGAGAGATGTCGCGCCCTATGAGAAGTAGCGCGAGCGTGTCGTCGGGAGCAGACGGCATCAAGGATGTGAGGGGCTGCAGGCGTTGGCAGAGAGGACGTCGAAGGCGATGACGAGCAAGGGGGATGCACGTTCATGGGTGGTACTATCATGGGCAACTTAGATCCCTGTAAGGGCGACAGAGCGTCATGTTGACGACACAGGGATGAGAAGAAATCATGCTTGAACTCTCCGAACAGCATTGCGAGGTGGAGGATGGTGGGGAGCGGAAGTCGCCTTGCTCCTACTGTTGCGAACACGCGGGAGAACGCGTACCCTGGGTAGGGAAGTTGCATATGCCAGCATGTACGGGAGTAGTAGTGGTGCGCATTATTGAGGCACGCGAAGCCGGACAACGGGAGTAGACGGAGGCGGCGCCTTCGCAAAGGTCTTCGAGATCGCGCGGGCTTCTGCAGCCCCCGTCAACGACGAGAAGTCCGCGAACGCCATCTGTCGGTTACGGGGGGTATGTCGACCGAAAGCTAGATCGACGTGCGTTCACGAGCACAAGCGGCCCCAGAGGGTGGCTAGACCATCGACATCCATACGGCAGTCTGGACCGGGCGTATCGCGAGAGGCACGGAGGAAAGGTCTGTCTTGCGCACACGCACGGAGAAGGCCAGGAGATGCGCGTCGCCGAATGGGGTACAGTGACGTTATGCATATCCGACCGCTTCGCGCCCGCACGACGTGAGCGTGGAAAAGCCAAGCTCGCAAGATATAAGCCAGCACGGGTTGAGGAGGGTCTAGCGGAATTCGCGAAGGTCAATCATACCGCTGCCAATGGCAGACGATGGAGAACGTGACCGCCTCGAGACCAGCACGGGAGACCGTGAGTTGGCGGCCGTTCCTTGTTGCCCTGAAGAACCGCAAGAAAGCGCGACCCGCCGAGTCTAAATGCAGCTTTGTGGTACCTGCTGTCCACCGGCTACCCATGAGGGCAAAAATAACCGCAAATTTGCTCGAGGAGGCAGGCAGGCAGGAAATGCCGAGGACGGCATCCTGTGGGACCGTCGGCAGTAGATCAACAGGCTGGAGAGATTAAGTCGCGGAGATGAGCCAACGTGATCACTCACTATGAATGACGGACAAGGTACGACAAAGTGTTCGTGTCAAAAACGAAATATGGCTCGCACGCGCGTCGCGTGAAGAAACATGGCCGGATGTGCTGGCCTGTGCGTTAGATCTCGAGCATCGCACAAATATCCGAGCCTGAGGGATCTCAAAGCCCAGGTAAGGCTGACTGAATCTTGGTGGGAGGGTGTGGACCGCTCTGCCAAGAAAGCATTGGGATAAGTGATACGAGGATGAGTTGTCATGGTCCTGTAAGCATGAATAACTTGAGAAGGGATGTGTGAGTCCAGGACCTAGTTTCATACTGTCGAGTTTACTCCTGTGGATCCTGACGGCAGCGAGTGAGGGAGTACATGCTTCTGGGAGATTTTGAGTGTGATCCTCATGGATTCCTCTCGCACGGTCCATAACACGGCCCACCTGCTAAGCCGGTGGGATATCGATTGAGGGGTGTATGCCTTAAGCGAGAAGACGGTAATATAGCGATGGTGGTAGGGAGCGGAATCATGCAAGCTGGCTGCCGATATGCGCCCACGCTTTCGTCTTGAAGATGACTGATATTTCCTCGGTGACACGCACGGTGAGATTTGCGATACAGCAGTGAACGGCCTGGATTGATGGCCGCGATGCAAGCCTCTGCACACTGTTCTGCGCAATCTGTGCAACGCGTCTCAGCCCGGCGTACGTAACCGAATATTGCAACTCAGAGTGAGGGAGGACCGCTGCGCACCTTGGGCACCCTCCGCCGGAAACTATGATGCATATAGCATAGTGTCTCCGAAACCAAGAGACCGGGAAATGACATGCCCCCTTCAGATGGCGGATCCGGCTTTCAGGTATAATTATCGCGTGTGAGAGACGACCGCCGGAAGTAAGAAGACGGCAGTAGACTCCCGGCAGCGATCGTGCGAAGAAGAGGGAGAGAGGAAGGCCGAGAAAGGCGACGGCGTGTTGAACTGTCAGAGGACGGTGGGTGCGGATTGCGATGGAAGGATCGCAATTGACTGCGTCCCCGAGGCCGTCTTCCGGAGGAGGCCTATCAAAGACGCTCAAAGTGGGAGCGTTCCCAGTACTGACACCCGGTAGAATGCTCTATTGAAAAGAGCGGTCACTTGAGCGTTTAGGCCGAAGATAAGTCGAACAGAGCTTGTCTGCGTTTCATTCAACGCGTTTCTCTGCGACGCGCCGCGAGGGTTGGAGGCGCATACATTCACTCGACGAAAGTCGGGGTGTATGCGCTCCGGCGGCATACCATTGTCGGCGGTGACTACGGCAGAGCATTTGAGAGAAAATAGGGTCGGGATTCTGCGGTGTAATGTCGGTGTTGGAGATCTGTGCCTGTTGGTTGGGAGCAAGTAGCGAGTGCGAGTGGTCGAAGCAGAAACCTCGGCTTTATACCATCTTCGAACTCCGCCCGGTTGGCGCGCGTGTGAGCCGGAAAAGGAAAGCAGAGACTGACGCGGCCTCTCGCAGACGCTATATACCGTCCTCTCCCTCTCCCTCCATCTCGCCGCCATCCCCTCTTGCTCGCCGTCCGACGCGTTCCCGAACACACATCCCCGCATTTACCCACCGTCTATCTCCCACAATGCCCGACGGCTCTTTTGCACACCCCCAGCAGCGCTCGTTCAACCCCTACACCGACAACGGCGGCACCATCCTGGCCATCGCTGGTGCGGACTTCACCGTCATCGCTGGTGATACTAGGCAGAGCGAGGGTTACAGTATCCAGACTCGTTACGCACCGAAGGTCTTCCGACTGTATGTCAATCATTCGATCCTCCCTGGTGATCCACAAACTCAACTTGTCTGCCATGCAGGACCGACCGTGCGGTGCTTGCTGTGAATGGATTCGCGGCAGACGGGAACATGTTCGTGAAGAAGGTGAAGCAGAGACTAGAGGTGAGTGCTCGGCATGTACAATGACGCGTTCTGGATCGGTGTTGACTGATGTATTCCAGTGGTATCGCCACGCGCACGCGAAGGACATGCCCCTACGTGCGATCGCTCGTCTCATTCAAACGATGCTGTATGCGCAGCGTTTTTTCCCTTACTATGTCTACAATATCCTGGGAGGCATTGAAGAAGATGGTGAGTGTTCCAGCTTCTGGCAGTTTCGACTTGCAATGGACGCAACGTATGTATGCCAAACTGGGCACATCCTGGGAGCCTCGACGTTCGCACTGCGTAATTGGCGTAATTGCGTATCGCAGATGGGCCGAGCGCAGCCTGCGAATTTCCTTGACGACGCTTGTTCTGTGGCTTGCGTCATCTACCATCTGGTCAGCCAACTGGATCGTCGGCATATACTACCATATATGTCACGCGCCCTGCCAGAGAAGCGTTCAACCTCATTGCATGTTATTGGAATAGCTCCGTTGCATCATACTGACTGTCTGGCAAATAGGTACTGGCGCCGTCTACTCCTTCGATCCCGTAGGATCATATGAGCGCGAAGCATGCCGAGCTGCGGGTGCTGCACAATCGCTCGTACAGCCTTTCCTGGACAATCAGGTCAGTTCTCTCGCTTATGCTCCAATGATCGAACGTGCTCAACCGACCCTTCCCCGACTTGCACCCGCGCTGCGTACTCGCTATCGCATATCTGACAGATATACTTCAAGAACCAGACCGCGGCGCCCGGGCAATCGCACCCGACGCACTTGCCTCTGCCCGACGTGCTGGCTATCGTCATCGACTCCTTTACGAGCGCGACTGAGCGCCACATCGAGGTCAGTCCATGATCCGTGATGCTGTTACATATATGCTCGCCAACTCAGCCCGTCCCTTGTTTAGGTCGGCGACGGTCTTGAGATCTACGTCGTCGTCGCGAAAGGCCGCAGTCCACAAGGGTTGGACACTATGCGCGGCGTGCAAGAGATGAGCGCGCGGCCGGACGGTGACCGCATGTTCGTCATTCGGAGAGATCTCAAGAAGGACTAAAGGGGTGGCCTCGGCCGGCTGGCCGACGGAAAACGACTGTAAATCGCGACCTGTCGCTAGCTACCCACGCGTTCGTCACGCTCGTGACCCGAGGACATCTCAATGGACACTCCGTTTCGTTCCCTCTCATCACTCCACCCGCGCGCACGCACTCGCCGTGCGGGGCACCCATGCTTCGCTTCCTTCATCCCCATCGGAACCTGGATTTGTCGGGCGGTGGTCGACGTTTTCTTGATAGCTCTGTTGCTCTACCGCTTTATGGGCCCCTCCTCACCGCGATGGCTAGAGTGTGCGCGCGGCAGGAGTAATGTACTAGTATCAGCAGCATTTTGTCTCTCTGTTTCTACTAGAAGCCGTAATGTACACCGTTGCTTTGCACCCGACGCGCGTCCCGAAGCCTTCCCCGCGGCGTTGTGGCGCCGCGAAGCACAGAAGCGTTCTACGGGCGTCTACGGGTGCTGAGCCTCGCAAGGTGACGTTCTCAAGCATCCTCCTCATCCACTCACAGGATTCGAAAGATGCGAGGTTGAAGTGCGAGCCGTCTTTACACCGCGCATCTCACTGCGACACGGAATACCGCAACCATTCCGCGCGAGGGGGTAGGTGGCAGATGACCGCGCCATCGACGCGTGCTGCAGCCCAAAGAAGGTCATGCGGCGGGGGCGCGTCCTCCGAGAAATACGCAGGGCGGAGCAAGGATGGCCTCCCGCCTGAGCCACTTCGACTTCGCAGCCCGAAGTGCGAGGCTGTAGTGCAGAGGCTTTCGCTTCTCAACAGTCGCATATAGCTGGCGCGCCATCAGGGCGTCTTGCGAAGCTGGGAAGTTGAAGAGCCTGAGGGGCATTTGTCCGAGGTACGAGGGACGGACGTTGAATGTGCCAGCCCGGGAAGGCATGCCCCTGCATACCGAACGGCAGCGTCGCGTGCTTGTGAGAATGTGGCCTCTGAGTCTATACAATCCAAGCCACTCTGCGAAATCCGCACCGCAAACTCTGTCGGCGGCCCATTCATATGTCGCCCGCACGGGGAGGATAGCATCAATACGGACGACAACTTCGGAAAAACAGACTCAACTGCATCAGCGTGTCCGCCGCGGGCACGGGCCCACGTCGCAGATCGCCTCGAGCCCATATGCGGGGCCCCGCCGGGCGATTTGGCGGGAATTGGGGGAGGGGCTTCCTCGAAGCGGCCGTGCATTGAATGTCGAGGGGAGGCATGGATGGCGCAGCAAGGAAAAGAAGGCGGCGGGGCGTGCGCGTCATGCGCCGGCCTTGCGGATATTCTTCGAGAGAAACAGGTTCGCTGGAGAGAATGTAGCTACATCCACATTCCTTGCAGTAAACATTCAGAGGGCTTGGGAGGGAGAAAGCCGCTACCTGGCTGTAGTGACGCGTGATACACCGTCGTAGGTCTCCGGAAGTCGTACCGAGTAGCGGAAAGCGGGCAGCGAGTGGACCTTTGGGAGGATGGCTGATGTGATAGATGCCAAAGCTGCACGATCATCTGACATGGCGGAGAAGCTTTATGAACGCAGAAGCGCATCGACCCAGTCCGCCTCATAGTCACTTTGCCATCCCCCTGCCTGAATGACGCGCGATTGCAGCACGGCCCGTCCCAGGCCTGCGGAAAAGCCCGCGAGATACCCTGATGGGAATCGCAGGTGACTGCCTTCGCGAGTGCAGGGTTTGAGCTAGTATGAAGGGATCATGAGACGTGCTCGAGGGTTCATGTCCACACGGAGAGGGAGGGAGATGGCGTATACCTGCCGGCCATTCGCGCGACCATCGCGCATGCGTGCGTCGTGACGTCTTGGTCTGCAAGCTTCAGGAGTCGGTGGTCCGGGCATCCCGTTGAATGACAGGAACCGAGTTATCGGGCTGGACGTCGGTGAGTGTCTTGAGGTTCTAACCCTACCCGAGACCGGAGAGAAGCAATGTGGGGTAAGGACGTGTGCCTGCGGGGTGGGTCTACATAAATGATGAGAAGGCAGGGGGGAAAGGAGTGATATTCAAAGGAAGCCCTTCGAGACATGCACCTCGCATGGACTTGACATATTTTCGGCGGCATCCATCCAGACACCTGATAACGTAGAATAGAGCGCGTAGGTTGTCAGCTGTCTGGCTCAGCGACTGAAATATGACGCCCCTGCGCGTGCTGTCTCAGCTATCTCACACGACTCCTATCACCAAATAATCCTTGAGCTGACCCGGAGATGATCCAAAATGGGCAATCATATGTGGAGATCATCTACTCAGCCACCGCGATCTCTCTAATCAGCAGGAGCAAATCGGAAAAAATTATTTTTACGCACCTCTCCTACTGGAAGGTAAGTGAATGCACGCTCACTGACTCTCGGCACAAACTACTTAGTCAGCTGGTGCGCAAGGCATGCATCCACCACTTCGTGCTGAGTTGTTCTGAGTTGTGATTAAGTTGACTGGCAAAAAATAAAGTCTTTCAACTTCTAGATGATGTTTCCCACATGTAATCATAGGCCTTGAGCTTCGCCGAGTGTCAAGCCGACCAAGCCACAAGTTGAAATCCAATTGCCACATCGTGAACATAGCGTCCTGTGCACAGAAGCTTATATTGCTTTCAGCATAGCCAATACTCATATAGCTCTTTTGTTGTGATCAGCGGGAGAAGGAACTCGAAATTGTCAAATAAGATAACGGGCGAGAGCAGCAGGAAGAGCAGAGAAGGCAAGCGCCCGATGCCCTCCTGCACATAGGCGCTTAAGTTCCACGATACCTGCCATATCAGGATGGATCCTCTGGGCGCTTCTAGCTGCAGTGAGCCTCCAAGCCCTCCGAGTCAGTGGTAGTACTGTGTTACTACCGAACGTCCAGCGAGTCTCTAGCAAGTGTTTAGATTACCATCACTTGCTACAGAGTTCACCTTGATAGCATTCTTTACGATGAGTTCTGTGTTTCTGGCCGAGCCGTCGGTCAATCGCGAATCCAAGGGGCTCAGTATTGCAGCAACGATACTTTGACCTAATTGGGACGGTTATTCGCAGCGCCGTCCACAAACTCCGGTGGTGGAGTTAAGCTCTTCAACACTGGAACATCGGAGATCTCGTCATGAGCCTATCATAAGCATACTGACTTGGTGGTCGTACTGTCATTGTGTTCTACGCTCTCGGTGTGCGGCCTCCGAGCCTCCGCGCCATTGCATAAAAGCCGAGCAGTGTGCATCTCAACTCTATCCTCCACGCTCCAGGACTCAAGATGGCTTCCCCTAGGGTCTGGTTCAGTATGTTCGCAACTATCTGCGGTCTTCGAAACTTGGCGGTCTGACACGAATTCAGTCACAGGCGCCTCCTCTGGCTTCGGTAGACTGTTGACCGAGATTATACTCGAAAAAGGAGAGATCGCGCTCGCTACCGCGCGCCGGCCAGAAGCCTTGCAAGATCTCAGTTCTCGATACGCAAAGGGGCAACTGCTCGTCCTCAAGGTCGATGTGACGAAACCTGCTAATATTGTCGACGCTTTCAATACGGCCAAGGAAGCCTTCGGTCGCATTGACGTCGTCGTCAACAACGCGGCATTCGCAGCCCTCGGGGAAGTCGAGTCCGTACGGGAGGAAGACGCACGCGCTATGTTCGAGACCAACTTCTGGGGAGCCATGCATGTCACCCGCGAGGCTGTCAAGTTCTTCCGTGAGGTGAACGGGCCCACCATCGGCGGACGGCTTCTACAAATCTCGTCCATCACAGGCATCACCGGTGGTCCTGGCCTTGGATTCTACGCTGCGAGCAAGCATGGTACGTGCATACTGCTTCCACTGAGACAGGGACGCTCACATGTTGTTGCTACCAAGCTCTTGAGGGCCTCACAAAATCACTCGCATCGGAGATAGATCCTGCATGGAACATCAAGGTAATCGGGTTGAAACGAGCTCGCGCAAGCATCCACTTACTCTTCCCTTCTTGCAAGATTACGCTGATTGAGCCAGCTGGGTTCGAAACGGGCGGACAAAGCAAGGTCATCTGGGGCCCTCCGCATCCTGCATACGAAAACCCCGAGCTCCCTGCGACGAAGATGCGAACAGGCTTTGGACAGTACAAGCCTGGAAACGATCCGCGAAAGGGGGCTGAAGCATTTTACAACATCGCGTTAGTGGATGATCCACCTCTCCAATTCCCCATAGGACAGATGGCGGTGACATACGCGAAGAAGACGGCGGATAGGCTCCTCACGGATATAGACAAGTATGCATCGTGGTCAGACGATATGGGAACGAGTGCGTAGTTGTGTATGCATCTAGGTACATACAGTACGTATAGATGCCCACCGTATGGTGCCTGCACCCCGTTACTTCAAGTTCACTGCAGCGAGCGCGGGGGCGCGTTAACAGGCTAGGGAGAACTGACTGCAGCTACATATCGCTAGTTTGCACTGGCTAACAATAGCTCACCTTGACAATGAATCACTTTGCAACGGTTTCTACGATGATATAGTACAGATATTCGATCCGGGAGACGATGTAACCTGGAACAGAACACAGAGAACGAGCATGAGTTGGCACGATCAGCGTATGTATGACTGCAGAGATGATAATGCACAATGGGGAAACAATCCGAGTAACGAGGAGAGGAAACGGGACAGCTATGATCGAGAATTGTATAAGGAGCACTGTATAAGGCCGCCACGGGGCTTTCATGCCCTGAAACGCGCAAGCTCGCTTTCCGGGAGTAAGCCTGCGTTGCTCGTGCGCTTGTAAACTTGGAGAGTCCCGTCCCACTGGCATACCACTGAAAGCGACCCTTGCCCTCCGTGGTCCTTCAGGAGCTGCTGAATCGTCCGCAGAATGCTTACGAGCTGCTTGAAGATCTGCTGTGAGGCCCTCTCGACGTTCTGGAGCTCCGACCCTCCAAGACGATACTTGTGTATATGCTGGAACGTGCCGCGGTCATGTCCTCCGAGGTAGAGGTGTGGAGTTTGCGAAAGCACGAGCTGAGGGTATTTCTCGTCCCAATTGAACTCGTGGATGTACCGCGCGGAGCGGCTCGTGAGCTCAATTATAGAGTCTTGAGGGACGACGGAGCCCGCCCGGATCACGTCGATTGAGGATGCGCCCGAAGACTCGGACGCGGTAGTGCTGGTAGACGAAACGCCTAAGCCGGTAAGAGCGTCGGTAAGATCGTCCACGCCAGCTGCGACTCGGATCCGAGCGCCGCCTCTGAGTGCAGGTTGGTTTCCTCGGGCAGCGACCGGTCCAGCCGTACAGGCGTCGACCTCGAAACGCACAACCATTTTGAGTCCACCCAAGTCCTGGAATGCGGTCAATTCAGTGATGGTCTGCCAAGTATGAGGTCCAGAGTAGCTCACGTATTGGACTATGCGATGATGTCCAGTACTCCCCTGGCACCCGGGGGCGGCAGAAGTGCTCTCGTGCTCGAAGTTGTGGCCGCAGCCTCCCTTCGGCGGGACGACGTTCTCTCGCATACGCTTCTCCCACCGGTGCATCAGCACAGTCTTGTTTCCGCCCAGCTGGAGGTCGATCCTGAACTCTTTGAGAGAGTCTTGACCGGTATGCGCCAACCAACGCAGCAGCTTTCGCAAGCCATTCCGGTCGGTGATGATGTCGACAGCGCCCCAGTCCACGCTGGTTGTCCCGTCCGCGGCCATGACGTCTACGGCGCGAAAGAGTGGAAGGAGGCCGCAGGAATTACCCATTCGGAAGTTATTTTGATCGACCATGACGATGCCGGTGTCGAAAGGAACGCGATACGGGAGAGCGCGGTCCCTCCAAATGGGCGGTGACCCTGTCGCGATTCCATGTGTTAGATTGGGCCAGGATTCAGTCATTTTGTTGAGACCAGTACTCACCAGGTACGATTATTGTAGGAGTTGTTTCATCCTTCCAGTTATAAGAGCCGATGTAGCGAAGATTCTCGGGCTTGACAGTAGCGCCTAACACACCGGAAGGCTTTGACAATGTTCGGATGGATGGGGAGACTAGACCCTCCTTGATGTTGCGATCAGGAGGGAGAGCAGGCGAAGATGCATTGCCGGTGTAGTACGACCTCGCGTTGTCGTTCCTGCGGTGGGAGGGGCTCCTCGTTCCCTGGTAGCCGTACATTGGTGCGGTGGATTGGGACGTTACAGCGTTGGAACTTTGCGCTAGAACACGGGAGTAAGATTGGGCAGGCTGCGGTAGATATACAAGGAGCGACCTGTCCCATGGGACCCCTGGCAGAGCTACCGCAGCTAGTGCCATGCTGCGTCACTGTATGTGAATCTGCACTGCTGCACTGCGGTAAGGAAGCACAATCGTGGCACCCTATGCACTTCAACTTCCATCGAAGACTGCCTGCAGCACGGCCTAGGTCCTGTCCGACGCCCATAGAGTCCGCGGGCTTCTTCGGCATGGAGGCTGCGGCAGTAGCCACCGCTGCCCCATCGCACAAGGCATCGGGCAGGAGATTTGCCTCTACCATGAGCTAGTGCAAAAATCGTCATGCCGTTCCTTCCTCACTAAAACCTCGAGACAGCGGGACGATGTGGAAAGAATAGCACAGTTAGGCGCGACACATATACAACTTGACATACAACGTAGCTTGGGCTCTGAGTTGAGATGTGTTTTGAAGTTACATCGAGTCGAGTCTGTGTTCAGATGCGTTGTTGCTACACCATAGCGAGACAATAGCCGAACTGGATGCAGGAGCTGTGTGAGTATGTGGTTTTCACAGATGATGGTAAAGTGGCGGGCATACGAGGAGCTAGCGCACAGAGATGGCGGTACAAATGACAGATGCCGGAACATGTCAAACATTTCAACGGAATCGCAACTATTGTTCAGTGGCCATCAAAACGAGAAAGCTCGCTGTCGAGCAGAACATCCCGCCCTTTCTCGACGCGGCTGTATACGTCCAACTTTCCTTTCTGACAAACCAAGCTCAGCCTTCCCGTTGGTCCATGCTCCTTCACCAGCGCCTGGATCTCGCGCAGGAGCGCGACGAACGCGCAGACGCTCCTGCGCATCTCCGCGTCTTCTTTGACTGCATTGAGCTCCTCCGAGTCGAGCTCCTGCCGGATGATGCGGTCGAATGTACCACGGGTGTGTACAGCGACGAGGTGTGTGGGGGTTTGGGTGAGAAAGAGCTGGATGAATGTGTCCTCGACGCGAATGTTGTCGATGTACTGCGAGGATCGCGTCGCGAGCTCGAGCACGGATGACTGCGGGAGAAGGGATCCACCGTGAATGACCTTCAGCTCTGGAACTGGTGATTTCTCATCATCGTCAACAGGAGTATCGACCGGCGTGTCAACGCCCCAGGCAGCACCGTCAGAACTTGCCGGGCCATCCCAGCCCGTCAAGGCATCATCATTGATAGTGGTATTTGTTGTAGTGGTTGTATGAGCGACCCAGGCAGAGGTAGAGTCTTCAGCAGGGCTGTCCCATGCCGAGGAAACAGGGCCATTGGCGCCGTTGTTGGGGGTATTAGTATTCAATTGCCCGATCGAACTGGCGGAGGAAACAGGCGTCGCGGGGACGCCCCAAGAGTTAGCATGTGTGTCATCGTCCTCCCACAGGGCTAACTTGTCAATGTCGACAGTCGGCACTGGCTTGGTGGGCGTCGCAGCCTGCGGTAGAGGCGCGGGCTGGTCGTCCCAACTGGGCGCTGCTGCGGAAGCATCGGAAACGCCCCAAGCAGCCCCGCCGCCTGTGTCCGTAGTATCGTCCCAGCGCGCGAGCTCGTCGATGTCTACAACAGGAGACTGCACAGGGATGATGGGAGATGCCAAAGCAGGCGGGGGCGTAACAGGGTCGGACGAGTCGGATGTTGAACTCGCAGAGAGCGGCGCGAAGTTCGATTCGCCCACACACGCGTCCACTTCATAACGGACGACGAGGTTCAAACCATCGATTTCCTGCACAATTGTGCCATGAGCATCCACATTCGGCTTCTATCTGCAGCTGTAGACCGCTTACATATTGCACGATGCGGTAGTGTCCAGCGCTATTGTTGCATCCGGGTGGGCCAGCCATCGCCTCGCGGATGAAGTTGTCGCGGCAGCCGCCTTTGGGAGGCACGACGCGTTCACGGTCAAATATCGCCCAGCGATCCATGAGCACGGTTTTGTCCCCTCCGAGGCGAAGGTCGATGCGGAAGTCCTTCCGGGGGTCCCACTCAGCTTCTGTCGCAGGGGTACCACCTGCTGGCTTGTTGGCAGTGTCGGCATCGCCGATCTCGCTCGTAGGCGGGGTAGACGAGGTCGATGGCGTAGGCAAGACGGGATTGACGCGATACTCGCGGAGCCAGCGCATGAGCTTCCTCAGGTTGTTCCTATCAGTGACGATGTCGACAGCAGGCCATTCGACTGCCGGGTTAGGCCACTCGTCGTCTCCGGCCAGCTCGCCGAGCTTTCCATCGTGGCGGGCGTGAATGAATGCATCTACAGCGCGAAAGATCGGGACAAGCGATGAAGCAGGGCCCATGCGGTAGCCGTTTTCATTTAGCATGCGTATGCCATTGTCGGAGCGCACGGTGATGGGTAGAGACGGGTCGCGCCATGCACGAACGGAGCCTACTCAGCGACAACGATTATCGTCAGGAGACGAGACACGTGAAGAAGCAGCTGCACATACCTGGTACGATGATCGTAGGGTCCGCGCCATCGCGCCAGGTGTAGGATCCAATGCATCTGAAGTTGACTAGTGAAATCGGTTCGTCCGGATGCGCCACTTCGGGCGGCGAGAATGATTGAAGAGCGGGAACGAGCACACCCTGCATCATGTCCCGAGGAGGAGGCAGGTCATCAACGGCAGGTCTACCGCCACAGTAATCAACGCGATCTTGGCGATGATAGTCGCGTTGGCCGCCGTAGCCACCATTGCCACCACCGTTGTAGTCAGGCGCATAGATCCCGCGCCCGCGCCCTCGCTCGCTAGCACCTCCACGAGCACGCCAGCCTCTCGAAAAGCCTCTGCTTGGGCCGCGACCACGTTCAGGGCTGAACAATCCATTGTAACCGCCGCGACCACGGCCTCTGTAGTCAAACTGAAGAAGATAAGGAGGGGCGTCGCGTAAGATAGGTGACCCGGCGTCTCCAGGTGAGCCCGACGAGGATGGACTATTGAAAGAGCTACCGCGGCCACGGCCACGGCCACGCCATCCGAGTCCCCTCTGGGGAGAGGCGTTGGTGGGGGCAAAGGGAGATGTCGCGTCTTGAGATAAGCCCGGCAGGGAAGCACTGTTGAAGAAGTTACCGCGTCCCCGGCCGCGGCCACCACCTCTTACACCGCGGCCTCTGTCCCCACGTCCAATGCCATTGTCCCATCCGCGGCCGCTCTGAGGGCCTGCTAGATAGCTGTGGTCGCGCTCTTCCAGCCCGTGCGGAGGGACTTGGGCGGCGAGCGCACCTCCGCGGCCGGGCCCGCGATAGACCTGGCCTCCTCCGCGATCTCCAGCACGAGCGCGACCGCGGCCTCTACCACCCACGCTGCCACGAGCATGGCCGACCTGCGACCAACCAGTAGCATACGAGGGCTGATCGAGTATACCAGGTGGGGGAGGCAGGAAGCCGAGCGTTCCAGCGCCGCTCCGCCAGCTGCCCTGAACATCGACGGGGCCACCATGCAACGCGCCGCTCGCTGTTCGAGGGATATCTTGTGCTGCGACAACAACGTCTAGGGACGTAGAAACCGTCTCCTGCTCGGCCTGTTCACCAGCTCCGGAACTCGCTGGCGGGCGCGTCGCTTCGAGCGGTGCAAAGCTGTTCTGGTCCGGGCCGCCTTTCTTCAGCAACCTCTTCGACCACCATCGACGACCGTCTCCTCCACGTCCGCCGCCGCGTTCACCGTTGGAACCGCCCGTGTCGACGGAGCCCGTGTCGCTGATTCGCTCAGACATTTACTAATTGAGAAGCCGCAGACGTGCGATGATTCGCAGTGACCGGTGGGGAGAGGAGCTACTCCAGGTTGATATGGGTGTATGGTGCTGAGCTGCGGCAGCGATGCAGCACCAAGTACGGCGACTCTGGTCGCCCACGCAGATGCTGCGGAAGCGCGCATATCGCGGTATGAAGTAGCTGGTTCAAGGAAAGACTCACCTGAATCACGGTAAATGAATTCTGGAGATGCTGGGCACTCCTGCAGCAGTCATTATACGCTTCTCGATGACGCTGCGTCCTTGGGCGCCAGCATAGCGGCTTGAGCCTAGTACTGTATTGGGAGAGCAAAGTTGGAGCTGAGACAACGGTGCTTCACGTGCCAACTGCGATATAAACAAAGAAGTCAGCCTGAACGCTCGCTGTATCGTACCGTGCTCTTCGCAGATGCATTTGGTCGAACTGATGTATGACGAGTTGCGTTCTTGGGATTAGGAAACCGACACATTGGCGCGCAATTACTATACGTCTTGTGCTCCTGGTATAGTCATATAGAGAGCTCAAGAATGAGGTAGAACTTGAACGGGACGATGGATCTGCAGTGCGATGACAAGTTCAGCGCACCTGGCCATGTCATTCTGATCTCTCGGAGGAAAGCAAGGCCCAGAAATAAGTACACTTTAGCTGAACTTTGAAGAGAGATATCAATCACATGGCCGTACACTAAGCGCCAAATGTAAAGTCCGTGGGACGTTGGAGGACGTTGGTGGTCGCGGCATCAGAGTGGCATCAGGCCTCAGGTGCAAGCATGGTCTCAACGAACCACCAACGTGGGTCGATGACGCCGCCCACTGGCTCAGCGAGCATAGTTTGCTCGAGAATTGGAAGAAGTACGGTCTCGTCGAAGAGAGTACTACTTAGTACCTAATTTTGATCAAGCTCGACTGGCCTCGCTCCTGCCACGCTCAGAATCCAGTCAGACCCGCTTATATTCGTCCTGCAGCCGAGTTTGTGTTCAAAACCGTGGAACGGTTCGAACGGTGTACCATATACCACGTCTCAAGTTGCTCTGACCGACTCAGCTCCTCTTTGCCAGTGCTTCCGCGCTGTCCTCGTTCTGTTGTACATGTCCTCACGTTCTACTGCTGGTATTCGAAGTGTATCGTAGGTCCATGACGATTGAGACCCGTGTCAAGCATACAGCGCTGTTGTGTCCAATGTGTTAGATTGTCAATCGTGAATTGAACATTGTGCAACCATCACCTTGTCGGATGGCCTGCCGAGCGCCATCCGTAACAGACTGCAGATGACCTGCTGCGACTGCGACAGGCGCACCATCAGACTTCACTTTTCGTACTACGATCTTTATTGGATAGTTCTAGAGATACAACGGACGATATAGAATTCTTCGAGATGTCGAACAATTTTCAATCCTGAAATGTGGCAAAGAAGGGTCCGAGATGCGAATAAATGCAGGGTTGAAGCGAAGGTGAATGTCATGTGTAACGTACAAATATGTATGATGCCATTTAATAACCGTAGATGAGGAGAGGCTATGACGAGAGACAATGAGGTGAATAGAAGAGGCGCAGAGAGGTGATAAGGAACTGAACCGAGTGAGGGACAAAGAGTCGCAACGAGGAGTGGTGAGGTGAAGAGACCGAGATGCAAAGAGATCAGTGATTATATGCAGGGGTGAAGCGAAGATGAATGCGGTGTGTAGTGTACAAAAGGGTCAGTTGCGGAACGCAGAAACCAATATGAGAGAGGATATGCCGAGAGACGATAAGTTGAAGAATAAGAGAGAAAATGAAGGGATCTAGGGACGATGAGGTTCCCAGAACCGAACCGAGCCAAGAACAAAGAGTCGAGATTGAGGAGCCGTGAGATGGAGATTGCGGTATGCCAGGAATGTCTATAGTGAGAGCGCTTTTGCGTGTGCGCTTGGATTTCACATCCCGTACTGCGCCATGAAGCGGTCGAGGATCTCAGAGCTCGAGGGAGCTGCGGGGGTTGCGGCCGCGGCGGTCTGTTGCGGCGCCGCTTTGTAGAACGCGTCCCAGTTCAGCACTGCGTCCTGCTTCACAGGCGCGGCCGGCATGCCCATGGCGAGCGCGCTCGCCTCCGCGCCCATCGCCCAGTCCGAAGACATATCGAGCGCAGGTGCGAACCCGAGCGAGGTGTCGTTCATCATCGCCCAGTCGCTGTCCAAGCCAGTCGAGGGCGAATTCGGACTTGGACGCAAGGTCGGGCAGCGGGACTTCGAAGAATTGGGGCTGGAGCTGGGGCTGAGGCTGAGGCTGAGGCTGAGGCTGAGGCTGAGGCTGAGGCTGAGGCTGAGGCTGAGGCTGAGGCTGAGGCTGAGGCTGAGGCTGAGGCTGGCTCGCGAAGAGCGTGTCAGTGGTGTCGAGCATGCCGAAGAGTTGAGGCTGAGGCTGAGCGGGGCCCGAGACCGGCGCGTTCATGAAGAGCATATCGGTGGAGTCGAGCATCTCGAGGAAGGTGGTTGCTTGCGGCGGCGTCGCGCTGGGAGTGCGCTGAGCAGAGGAGGGAGCCGGGGACTCGGCCTTGATGTTCTTCCTGAGGTCGACAGGCTGCTGGGCGAGGTGGCTGGAGCTTTCTCCCATGTTGAACATGAATTTCTGGTTGTCGAGGGTGATTTGGGAGGAGGAGGAAGCAGAAGGGAAGAAAGAACCAGATTGATAGTAGGAAGGCAAATCGAAGGAGTAGTCGGTGGGAGCGGCGGGGAGCTTGGAGGCGGAAGAGCCGGAGGCAACGGACGAAAGGGGAAGAAGGTCTCCGAGTCGGCACCAGCGACGGGGGCACGAGCGAACTTCTTCTGATAGGCCTGTGAGGCCTTGTATGAGCCACGGCCATACACCAGCTGCTCCCACCCCACCGGAGGCAGGCCGGCCTGTGCAAGGCGGGCAGCCATCCGCTCCCGCACGACGACCTCATAGTAGTACTTGTCCGCCGCCAGCTCGTCAGGCTTCCGCAAAAGATCTTGAACGGCTGGTTCGGCTCCTCGGGGTTGTACCCGTGCTTTTTCTGGCGGTGGCGGGAGAGCCCCGCAGGCTCGTCAAAGGTCGCAAGGCACTTGACGATGCGCCCGAACGCGTCGAACCACTCGTGCGGGCAGGCGTGCTCACGGAGGGCGAGGCTGGGACGATAGGTCAGAATCGAGGAGGAAGGTGGAGGGTAGGGTGTGAATGCGAGACTTACTGCCACTTCTCGACGTGGATCTTCAGATTCGACCGTTGGCGGAAGCCGGGGTGGCCGCAGTTTGGCCACGGGCAGTGCATGGTGCTGGTAAGGAGGTCAGCAAGAGCTGGGCGACGAGCTAGAGAATGCTACATACGGAGGCGCGTGGCTCCTCTTGTGCCGTCCGAGGTCAGACCTCACGTACGACCCACACTCGTCGCAGTAAATCTCGGCAGCCTGGGTCAAGAGTATGAGCACCTGTCCTCGAAGCAATAATGCCACTTCGCGCACCTTCTTTCCGTTGCGCTTGACCGGGGGCATGGCTGTGATGTATATGGGAGGAGGGTACGAGAAGGGACAAGCGGGGAGGAGAGGATATGTAGCTCGGGAGGCGTAAAGCGTACAGAGGACTCGAGAGGGATGTCGGGGATGCTTCTTCCACCTCCCCATTCACCCTCTCTTTATACAGCGTCGCGCACGGCCATGAGGGAGGCAATTGCGGGCGGATTGCTTGATGGATTGCATCCTGCGCGTCCACACCGCGACGGATTGCTTTTCTCCAAGTATGTCAGGTCTCGCGCGCGCGGGCACAACAGCGCCATACACGCGCGCGTGGGGGCGGGAGGCTCACTCGAGCCACTTGGCCGCGTTTCTTGCCTGGCATGGTAAGGAGGGTGGCTCTGCTGCGCGAAGGGCTGACGGGGAGAGGCTCAGTGGCTCGGACCTGCTGGGTTTGGAAAGTGTTGGGACTTACCGAGGCCGGAGCACAGAATCAGTCCTCCATTGACGGTTTCGAGCGCTTCAACGCGGATTTCGCGGGCGGACATGAAGCACCTACATCTAGGATGCATATCAAGTCGTGCAGAGGTCGACAAGACCTCCGCAGGCTGCTAGCGGAGGCGAACAACAGCTCCTACGTCTCAGTGATGCTCACAATAATCCCAAACAACAGGCCCTGCGCGCCGCTCGACCAAGTGGCTCAGAGGCTCACAATACGATGCGAGGTAGGTGCAACGTACCGGCACGTGACCCGCCGCTTTGCCCGACCTTCAAGGCCCAAGCGTCGCGACAGATGCCACTCGCATTGCGCCTGCGCTTGGACTTGGGTGTGGGGTGTAGTCTGCTCCGGTAGCAAGTCAAAGCCGGTTTGGTGAAGGTGGAAGCTCAATGCACTCTCGCTGGGTTATCTTGGAATACGTCGGGCAGGTGCTAAGTTCCGCGTATTCAGGGTGTGTGTGTACGACCCTTAGACTATTCAGACGTCAGCTCAGGATGGAGTTCGTCGGTTCGGAGCGCTCTCACCAGCTTTGCATGTCCAGGTCCAAGCGGGCGAACAGTCACGATGTCATAGAGAGTTTACTCGTGGGGTAGCAGGCTGGGGGAGTCCCGTCGTAAAGCTTTGTGAACACTGCACGTCAGCGTAACGTCCGCTACAGCGCAAAGAGCCGTGTACGCTGTGACGGATCGTGCAGCGCAGCAAGCTCCGAGTCTCGCTGATCTTCAGGGTGTGTATACGCCCGTTGCAATGACGGGCGCTTACACCCGAAACGGAAGGAGGTATACCATATATGGAAGGTTACCTGCCGGAAAAGGAAGGAGGGCAAGTCCTCGGGGACAGGGGACATCGCCTAACGTCTGGGAGACACAGTACTTGAACTTCGAAGGAACGTACCAGCAAGCATCATCAGCCTTGCCAGATCATGGAGTCGGAAACGCTGGACTTACAGTACTGTCGCTCCCAGCTTTGACCCACTTAATTAAACCCCACTGGACTGCGTTGACTAGGGCCAGTCGGCTCGTACGTAGTAGCATTCTGGCAGCTGGCGCTGCGGTGCATTCCGCTGAATCACCGCCGGGATTAGCCTACCAGAGGCTACCATTTCATGTAACAAACGGTGGTATGCTTGCCCAGCTGCTATACTGGCTGTCGTCCTGACGAAGGCGAACCGGGGCAGCATGAGATCTTTGATGTACTCAGAGGCAGAGCCACACGATGAACGATAGGAACGTGGTTACTTACCAACCTGGAAGCGTTTGTCCCATGATATGAGCGCCTGAAGGCCATACATCGACCAGGTGATACACGCACTCGCACATCCCTCCCCAATCTCAATCTGATGAACTCCATCCACTCACTGACCAATCTCTCTCAATCGATGCGCACGACCAGGGAGACCGTGAGCTACAGTACAGCGCACGCGTGTTGATTGTGAGGCCCGCTGCCCACAAGCCCACTGACGTGTGTATGTATCATACGTATGCGATGGTGTAGACACAACGCGCGGTACGAGGAGGGTATCGTATCAAGACTGCAGTAAGCGATGGAAGTGTCTGTGTCAAGTCCCGCCGCCGCGACACCGCCGTCAGCCACAAGCCATGAGCCAATCCCAACCGTGACCGCGCCGCGGCAGTGCCGGCGGCGGACGGTGCGTCCAACGCGCGAGACCGGTGCCTCACGTACGACGGACGCTGTGTATTAGTGTACGAGCGTGGAGCGCGGCGAGTGCTGGAAAGCAATGAGAGAACGGATGGAAAAGGCCCGGGCAGAGGGTGATGTGCGCATGAACGTAGAAAGTAAAAAAAAGCGGAATATATAGAAAGGCAAGATCGTGACAGGTCCAGGATGGATCTAGAGAAGAAGTGATGCGACGCCGATAGCGAACACGCCCGACAGGAGCGCCATCACGTCCGCCGGGGAGGACCAGCTCCGGGCGCCCGCATTGTTCATCGCAAGGAGACTCGAGCCGGTGTCAATCGAGGGTGTGACGTTCCGGAGCTGCGTGGTGGGGAGCATGTTGGGCGGGTTGTAGATCTGGAAGAGCGGGCTCACGGGTGAGCCGTCGAAGTTGAAGATGTGCAGCTTCGGGCCGTCGTTCTGGTCCATGAAGATCTGCCAGTGCGAGTACAGCTCCGTATCGTTGTAGTTCTCGATAAAGTTCGACTCGGCCGCGCAGGGATCCTGGATTTGCTGGTAGCCATCGCCGTTGGGGATGAGGACGATGGAACCGTTGTCGAGGAGCTGGTATTGACCATGATGCCAGTTCAGGACACCGGTGATGCACTGTGGTTGCGAGCCTGCGAGCCGCGTGTCAGCATTCGCCCCAATATAGAACACGCTCCTTGAGCCCTGCGCCGAGAAGCCCCCCGACCACGCTGTCCTGAGCAGCATATGATGGTGTGCAGCACACTTTCAGACCACGACTTTGACGAATGTGGACTGCTGAAGGAGAGACGGCCATCCCTGACCGCTCTGCGGCTATGAAACATGTGTCCGCCGAGGGATATGCCATATTGTCTGCTGCTGTGCCCTCCTGACCACCGATCTGCACGCGCGTGGCAAGATCTTGAAGGTAGCCGAGGAGTTGTTGTGTATGCACCATGTATGCGCGTCATAGGCCAACTTGGCAGTCCAGGCACCCCCTCCATACTATGGTGACACCAACAAGAACTCACCGTTGCTGTTGAACCGATAGCGAGCGACCTCGTACCAACCGTTATCGGCGCTGCAGGAGGGTCAGAATAGAACATTCGGGCACAAGAGTCGTACTCACAAGGAGAAGCAGACGCCGGTTGTTGGGGGGTAGTTGAAGGAGAGATTGGAGGGGTTCGCGAATTTCTGTGCAGAGTCAGCGTTTGCGCATGCAGGCAGAAGAGGTTACACATACTCCGGTGACGACTTGCTTCGAGCCAGAGCTCCAGGTGCCGATGATGGGCGTGACGTTGTGCGCGGCGTTGTACTCGATTGCCTGAGAAAGGACGGAAGGAATCGCAGCAAGGGCGATGGTGAGGAGGCCGTAGAGGAACATGGCGGTTGAGAGAAGGAAGGCGTCGAGCGGTGAGGGGGGATGGGATGGATTATAGGAGGCTAAGGAAGGGCGCCGTGGGCGGCGAGGACGATGAGGAGAACGACGAGGAAGGGGAAGATGATGGAGTGGAGTAAAGAGCGTCTGTTTGTTCTTGTTTCTTCAGGTGGCAACCCGGGCGGCCGTTTCCCACCAAAGCCAGTATTAATATTCCAGTAAGTACTGTAAGCGTCCGTAAGTAAGTACATATTATAGTCACCGCCTCCGCAGCTGCGACCGTCCCATCCGTGTTCGCCGCCGTCGTCGCCGCCGCCGCCATGAGTATAGCCATGCGACCAGGAATGTATCACATCTGTGGACGCTCGGTAGTACACAAATCCATCATCATCTTTGCATTCCATCCGGCGCTGCACAGAACGCGAAGCAGTGGCGAAGCGCTCCCAGATCGACGTAGTAGTCCGAGTCGCCCGCTTCCTGCCTTCCACCAGTCGACCCACTCTCAGCCGTCTAACCCACGATGTACACGGACCACGACACTCAGCAAACCCACTTCCGCTGCGGCCAGACGCTACCCGAGAGGTAGAAATACGACGCTGCAGCGGCTGCACATGAGCACTCTTCTCGCCCGTCGCCTGCCGAGTCATCGATCTCACAGGCTCATCCTTCTTCTCTCACCATGTCCCCCTCCTCCACCGCGGTCTCGCCGGAGACCTTCAAGGCTCTCCTTGGCAAACTCATAAAGACCCCGGAGTTCTTCACCGCGGACGACCTCACGCTCGCACTCGAGTGCATTTTCACGCCCGACGTCGTTCCGCCCGTGCAAATCGGCTCGTTCCTGACCGCTCTGCATATCGAACGCGTCGAGCGAAGACCGGACTTTCTCCAAGCTGCCGCCAACGTCCTCCGCAAACGCGCCCTTGAAGGCGGCCGTAGAGGGCGTGGAGGATGACTTTGTGGTAGATATTGTGGGCACAGGCGGAGATGGACACAACACGTTCAATGTGAGCACGACAGGCCGCAATCGTTGCCGCCGGCGCAGGTGCTCGGGTTGTCAAGGTGTGCATGTTTGTTGATCTCTCTGCCATGCCCTGGTCGATCGCGCGGATCAGTCCTGTGTTAAGCATATGGGGGGGAGTGAGTTTGAACGGCGTCATGCGTCTGTGTGAGCAGAAACACGGCACTCGCAAAGTTCGATACTTGCACGTCTCCGCGACGCTCAAACGATGGCCGTTCCACTCACTCCTCCGCAATGGCGCGATGGCACCATATTCGGACTTTACGCTGGCTCGATATACTGACATCCATTCACAGCATGGCAGTCGCGCATCCACCTCCTCTTCCGGCTCGGCAGACCTCCTCCAATCGCTAGGCTGCTACTTCACGCCCCCGTCCGTCGAGACGCCCCTCCCCATCGCTCGCGTACCGTTTACGTTCATCATGGCGCCTCAATACCATCCCACGCTCGCCATGATCGCCCCATTCCGCAAGGCGCTCCCGTACGTCCCCCTTCCGAAAGTGCCACACTCACGGCCTGACCTCTCCTTGCAGCCATCGGACGATGTTCAACGTCCTCGGGCCCCTCATCAACCCCGCGCGGCCCCGGGGGATGGTGCTTGGCGTCGCCGAAAAGGAGCTCGGCGCGCCCTTCGCGCACTCGCTCGAGGAGGGCGGCGTGCAGCGCGCCTTCGTCGTCTGCGGCGCCGAGGGTCTCGACGAGATCTCCTGCGCGGGCGAGACGCACGTCTGGGAGCTCCACAACGGCACAATCACCGAGCGTACCGTGCACCCGCGCGACTTTGGCCTCGAGCCGCACCCGCTCAGCGAGGTCGCCGGCGGCACCCCCGAGGAGAACGCGAAGACGTTCCGGGAGCTGCTGAAAAGCGGGAAGCAAGATCCCCGCGCGCTTGACGCCGGTGCTCGACTTTGTGCTCATGAACGCGGCGGCCTTGCTTGTTGTTGCGGGCATCGCGCAGGATTTCAAGGACGGCGTCGCGAAAGGCGCGGGAGAGCGTTACGTCTGGCAAGGCGTGGAACGCACTCGAGCAGTTCCGCGAGGCTGGGCTCGCTGCGGCCCAGAAGGCGGGGATGAAGTAGGGAGGTCTCGTGTATCCCTGTTAACGGTGTTGTATTAGATGCCCGGCCCTTGGGCAGCTGTAGATCAGTATGTATGTGCTTTTCCCTGTCGTACGGTGATTCGGGAACGGCCTGGCAGTCAGCTTGTGAGTCATCTCCCTCGTTCTCTTCGTTGTTGATGATCACGGCGGTCGCTGTCGCCCAGGTGAGTCCGACAAGCTCTGGTCTCACGTTGTTGGGTCTAATCCTGCCTGTGGTTCTCTACCGCAGCACCACACGTACAGGGAATGGAGACGTAGCAGTTACGTCAGTGAAGAGCTATCAATATCGCATCTTGACTTCGGTCCTCGCGTTTATATCACGTTCTTCTTGCCAGTCATAGTTGTCGCTCAGGTGAGTAAAGTGACGCCTTCATTCGCACGAGTGACATTGACTCTGCCGTCCTGGCCTTATCTGCATTACAATGAATCGGTCGCATGACAAGTGAGAGTACCGCAGTGGCCTCCACGAGGAGAAGTGTATATAAGACTGAGTGCTTTCCCGCCGCATCTCGCTGAGCCGTCACCTTCAGGGCGCGCGTCGACAATGTTCTCTCCACACGGTTCCAACTACAGCTATACCAGCGTTGCGCCGCGGTACTCCCCTCGAAGCAGCGCTCTTGCTACTACACACACGGAGCGCGGGACACACGTTGAAGACGACACCATCACCCAGGGTCTGTGCTCAGATCCTCTGCAAATTTTCGATGTGGACAGAGACGTGGACGGGACGGTGCCCGTGCAGCTGCGGAATTTTTGCACCCGCGGGTCGTACAGCTGGGTTGAAGCACCCCGGCCCACTATCCTCGTACCGGGTACGCACCCACTCAATGGTCTTCATCGTGCATGTTGTCGCATTGCTCATCGTTACATCCCTCGCAACGTCTGGAACATAGGCTCGCCGCGGGCCTGGCGCGACCGAGCCGTGCCTTTCAGTGTTGCAAAGGACTCGGGTGCCAGCATCTTCGACCCCAGCGGGCACTTCATGGCGCCAATGTCGAAGCTGCTGCCGCTCTTCCGCGCCGTGGACGTAATGGAGGAGGGTTCGCCCGCGCGAGTGAGGACGGACTGGGGCGCGCTTGACTTCGTCTTGGATCGGAGTAGCATGCGCAAGCTGCCTGCGCTGGGTGCGGTATGTGGACCCGGAGACGCCGCGGTCGCGCGCGTTCGCGCTTCCGCCTGCCCTTTAGGTTGGATTTGCGGTTGGGAGGGGAGAAGACGGTGCTCGTGGATCGGTGGGATACGCGGACGTTCGAGACGGTGCGCGTCGGGTTCAGAGGGAACTTCGACAAGGCGACGACTGCTCTAACCACGAGTGAACGGTCGACGAAGTATCACCACCGCATTGTGCAATATGTGAGTTTCCACGAGACCTGCTACTGTGTTGCATATGAACTCGGGGTCCCCTGCTCAGGATCTCGAAAGCCTCAGGCTGATGGTCCGTTTTGAGGTGGACGCCTTCGTACCTGACGACGACGACCCCGCAAACTTATTCGCTAATCTCAGTCTCTCGCCTTTGCCTATACCTCCTGCACCTGGCCCTGCCACCGCCGACTCTGCCACGACCATTGAGGTCGTCCGCGATGGCGCGCTCGTACCACACTCCTCCCTCATCGAAGTCACAACCCGCTCCCATAAAACACAGCACAAATGGTATGAGACCTACTCCCAGCTCTTCCTCTCCCAGACACCCCACTTCTACCTCGGTGTACACGATCGCGGGACATTTTTCGAGATAGAGAAGCACGAGCTCGCCTCGCTTCAGTTCAGCCGCTACGAGAAGGACGAGTGCATGCAGCGCTCTCTGCGACAGCTCGTACGCCTCCTGGAGATCGTACAGGGACTGGTGAAGCAGCACGGAAAACAGGGACGGCTTAGTCTGGTATGCCGCGACGGCAAGCTGCAGCTGTTCGAGCGCACTGCTGATGACGACGGCGCCGCGGGCATGCCGGAGAGCGTGCTCGCGCGTTTCGATCGGAGGTCAGCATCCTGTCCATGATTTCGTCCAAGTTTTCGTTCCACTCGGCTTCTGCTCTCGACCCCCGTTTTGTTGTCAACTCCTGTGATCGGCCTCCTACACCGCTTGTCAAACCTATGTTCATCCCTTCTTGGCGCCATAACTTCTATGACCCACCATCCAGCCCACCTATTACAGCCGGCACCGTGCGCCGCTCGCCGCTTCACAAGTTGAATGATGCCTTGCAGAAACATCATTGATCAAACACGTAGTACCTAGTTGCTCTCGCCTCAGCATGCATGCACCCAGCTTGACAATGGCGACCAAGCCGTTTAACAAGGCCTGCGGACTGCTGTGAACGTCGTCGGTTGTAAGTTTGATCCTGATATGTCGAAGCTACGCACGTGAGCGGCAAGGTGAGAATATCACTGTTTCAACTGTGCAGGTATGTTCATCATGCCTGAACTTTGATGTCTACACAAGCGTTCTCACATGTGCCGTTACTGAGCTCTTGACAGGGTAGATCATGTCACAGTCAACCACGGGACGCTATGTGCATAGCATAGTGCTCAGTTCTGCCATTGTTCTCGAAGAACAGCAATGCGAGTGTTGAGTGACTTCTGTCCTGTCAAGGATTTGCCCTGAGGGTACAAAGTACTGGATCAACGATTCAATGAGTGACGGCAGTTGAACGCCGTACCTTACCGAGCGAAGTGGAGCATCTGGATCGAATGCGGTGAGTTGATGGACGGGACCAACAACTGGCAACAGTTGCTGATGTCCTCGTACCGCTTTCCAGCTAATCATCGTGCGCCGCTCGGCCGTTGATGATGCGAGCCTGCGGTCAAGGAAGTACCACGCCGTACGAGGCCATATGCGCAGATAACGCACAGACTCGGCTCATGCCCTATCCGCCGCTGGAGGGGCAGGGTATATAAACCCCTCGTACGCACTTCCAACAATCCGACAGCTGGAACGTCTTCAACCTTCTTCTATACGCAGCGCGTATCCCATTCTCGCAACACTCTCCTTCACGCCCTTTTCGGTTACCCGTCGCTCTCTCTAGCATATCCCTCCATTCCCCATCTACGACACTCATCATCATGAAGTTCTCTACCGTCCTCTTCTTCGCCGCCGCCTCCGTTGCCTCGGTCTACTCTGCGCCCACTCTTCAGGCACGCGGTGTTGACCCATCCCTTGTTCCCGATTTCGGTGTTGTGGCCGGTACTGGCCCTGATGGCCATGGGTGCGTCATCTGCGCACTGCTACAGATCCTGCTCCTGACATGCGTATTCAGTAACTGCCAGGGCATCAACGGCATCTTGATTCCGTGCTCGTGCCCTCCTCCTCGCCAGGATTTCATCAACGTATGTCTTACCCTTCCAGTCAACCTCCACTCATGCTGACAACAATGGGTACCACAGAGCCTGAACGCGAACGTCGCAGCCGGCGAGGCCGTCAACAACCCGAGCGTGAAGCTCTCCTTCCCGACGGGCAGCTCGAAGGCGGACCAGCAGGCGCGGATCAGCGCGCTACTCATCACCCTCCAAAACATCCACGGCCCCGGCGTCGGCTGCCCCGCGGTGTCGACCGTGTACGGCCAGCTCCAGCAACAGATCAACGCGCTTCCGAACTGAGCGTGAGGTCGAGAGTGGTTGTATATAGGATACGCCCGCGTCGTGCGGAGGGTTCGGAGGACCACCATGCAGGGTGCTGTGTCGCTTGTGATATGCTAGTTTGTACACTTCAATCGACGGGTGCCAGTCGCCCTGTTCCAGCTGCCCATCTTGCTTGTGCGATATCCACGAAGGGCTCCTTCGTCCCGAGTCGTGATCGCAGTTTCAGAGGAAATAAGTACAAGAATATACTGCATACTGGCAGGTACGTCAATTGGCAATGAATGTCGCCGCAGCATACCGAGGCAGATGTTCGGACGTTGTGGACGAGCGAACGGCAACACTCACATTGACGCTTGCAAGGGGGAGATACAGTACACACGAGGCACGCACAGCTACTGATCGAGGCCCCTGTGAGGCTAAGTCTTGATTTGCACTCGTTAGCATCAGCAAAAGCGCATGGAGCATACATGCGCTTCCGAGCCGATGCAAGCCCTTATAATCTTCAAAATCTATCGGAATGTGGCCGATGAATTGCAAGACCATCTATAACAAACCCCCCATCCTTGCGATCACTCAGAAGGTAGCCGATCGCATAGAAGGCTGGCAATCGATTATGCACATTGCGTGCAATTGGCTACATTGTATGTGATTTTGCTCAATTACAATGTAATGTAAGGTTTCAGGTCCTAGCCGGCTTAATATATGCCACACGCCCAATCATTGGTTCAAAATAATAGCGAGAAAATATGATTTGTTTATAGCAGTAATTAATGTACTATATACATAGGGAGTTCACGTTACAAGCTTCGGGTTAGGGTTAATCCTACCGTGCCCACCGATTACCGGGTTACGAGCCTTAGCGAGACCAGTTGTGAGCCCTATCATTGAAGCATATAGGCAGCGTGAGTAGTTGTGTGGCACCCAAAGAGAACGGTCTATGCTTACCTTGGGCCTCCCCGATGCCCCTACAAGCCGTGGATGCCCTGCGCCTGCGTCGCACGCGGCACCCTTGTGATTTGCGGCGCCGTGACTATATGCTAGTGGGGTAGCACAGTTAGTGACGGTAGGATACTGGAAAACGGTGGCCTACTTCATTGAAGGACTGGCACGAGGGCTCACAACAAGATAGACGGGGGGCCTCTAGGTGGGGGTTATGAGGAAAGACGAGTTGGCGAAGAGTTCACCGTAACGTGCTTATATGCTTGTATGGGGTAGGGCTTGCGAGAAGACGCGGCGGAGTTTCAATGATGCGTTCAAGACAAGTAATAACTTCACGAAGCGCCGGTCTACCTATTAGTCCGACAGACTATTGGAAGCCCATATTAGTGATTGCAACCACGGTCTGTGACTTCGAGCGCATACATTGTAGCCGTGTCCTTGTGCCACCTCCCGAGCCCTCGCAAGCGCTTGTAATTTCGGCGGAATATTGCGAGCGTCAGAATCCTTTAGGGGGCGGCTGCGCTTTTGCTGATGACTCGCTTGTGGGCACGTACAGTGTCTGTGCAGTATACAAGTGCCAATTAATGTTGAGGTGTCTTCGACGGAGGGTGCAGCACTGGATGTCTTGTAGCCCACTTGCAGTTTCGCTTACAGTACTAGTAAGCTTGTGCCACTACAGGAGAACTCCGACAACTGCTCCGATTCAAAACATCTCCGGACTCAGAAGGGAACAGCATCGGGACTCGGAGTCGCGATGTGCAATTGAACAGCGACATGCAGGAGCGTTCAATGGAAAAATATCTGATAGCTCCGGATGCCACCCTCAGCAGCCGTTGCTTGCCGTGTAGACGACGTAACCTACCCGCGGACGGCGAACGATGGCAAGCCTCGCATTTCCCGATCGGCCTTTGCGGGATGCGCATGAATGCCGCGGAAAACGGAACCATTGGCATTCTAGATTGCCCCTGCGGCGTCAGGATGCGCAGGCTGCGCTGACCATACGAGCAGTGCGTAACATCGACCGAAGTGTGCTATTCTATATCGTTGGAAATGGTGCCGAATCCGCGCGGGACTCGAAAGCAATTCAACATCGGTCCAGCCTTCGCACGATCCCGGTGACGACGCAGACCGGCGCACCCTGCCGGTCGATGTTCCTCGCAATCGTTGGAAAAGTATAAAGCACCTGTCATCGTGCCGGCAGCGTTCTCCACACGCAGTCCATCCTTCCACACACACGCTCAGTCTACGTCCTAGAACTTGTCACAAACAGCTCGACTCACAATGGGTGGTTTTGTCTCATCGTTGCAGCGTACGGGGAACTTGATGTCCCAAATGGTCCCGCCGAAATCCAAGTTCAAGGTGGACCAGATCCCGGACCTCGGCGGCCGGGTTGCTATTGTCACTGGTCCGCGTCTGAAGCCTAGATATGCCAATGTGACTAGAGACTGATTCTGTCGACGAAACCATAGGCGGCAATGTCGGTATTGGTTATGAGACTATCAAAGTACGCTCTCACCTCCACTTCGGCGAACCAAGCCTTTAGGGCCGTGGTACTGACACCTGTCTGCACGTGTAGGCCCTCTTGCAACACAATGCGAAGGTGTACATGGCGTCCAGGAGCAGGGAAAAAGCAGAGGCTGCAATCGCTTCTTTGAAGGAGGCGACTGGCAAAGAGGCAATCTTCCTGGAACTTGATCTCTCCAGCCTGGCCTCCGTCAGAAAAGCTGCGAAGGTCTTCCTTGCTCAGGAACACGAGCTACACATTCTCTTCAACAACGCGTTAGTAGTGATTGTCAGAACGGCACAAATTGAATGCTCACCCAAACGACTCCGCAGTGGCGTCATGTGGCCTCCGATAGACTGGCTTACCACAGAAGGTTACGATCTGCAGTTCGGCACAAACGTCTTGGGGCACTTCTACTTCACCGAGCTTCTGATGCCCGCGTTGCTCGCTGGAGTAGAATCATCTCCGGACCACCACACTCGCGTGGTGACAACTTCATCCTCTGGAGCATACCTGGAGACGCTGCACTTCGATACCTTCAAGGATGGTCCTGCGCGCAGGAAGAAGACTAAGGAAGCCTTGTATTACCAGAGCAAATTTGTGCGTACCTTCTCTCTAAGGATCGTCGGTGTTCACCAGCGCTGACAAGTATCGAAAGGGCAATGTCGTTGTCGCTCACCAACTGGCCAAGCGGTATGCGAGCAAGGGGATTATCTCCATATCTGTCAACCCAGGTATGTGACACGTCTTGGCGTACAGACACAGCATGAATCATTTCGCCGAAGGTAACATCCAGACTGAGCTCCAACGATATGTCCCTGCGCTCGCCAGAAGATTCATGGTAAGACCACTCCCAACATTAACAGAAGACCTGAGTCACTCACGTTGTGCGCCGTATCAGAACGCTGTGTTGCTCTATCCAACACCGTATGGTGCGCTCACTCAGCTCTTCGCGGGCACGATGCCCGAAGCACTCAACTACAACGGCGAGGTATGTCCGCACTGCTCATATCACTGCCACAGAGGCCCCTAATTTGGCTCTGTGTAGTTCCTCATTCCTTGGGCTCGTCTTGGTAAATGCCGACCGGAAGCGTATGATCCCGACGTTGGAGAGCGCTTGTGGAACTGGCTTGATGAGCAGGTCAAGGCGTTCGAGGCCTCACATCCGGATTCAACCACTGCTTGAACTGGTCCCTAAGACTGCCGTTCTTTCGCTTTGCCATCTCACGAAATCTCATGTTGTACCCTTCTCTACTATATATACCACCACCAGTAATGCGATCGTTAGTTCAATGTCGAGTGTTGAGCTTTCTATCGGAATCTGGGCGCCTGACCGCGCTGAGAATATGTGAACGCTGACTGTGGGCGCTTGCTCGTCTTTCGCACTTTGTACCGGACTACCATCTCGCAGCTCACCGCGCTCCGGTTCCTGTACACTATACTCGGTCTCGTGGAAGGAAGCTCTTGAATATACTCCTTTACTTGACGTCTTTTGTGCAGCCTGAACTATAGCCATGATCCGATTCATCCTCGTCCAGGTCGGTCCTACCACACAAGCCTCGCGTAGAAGCACCTATTGATGGGTTGGGTGCCATACCATGTAGAACCGGCAAGGCAAGACGCGCCTGTCCAAATGGTACGTCCCATATGATGACGACGAGAAGGTCCGCTGCCTTCACATTACTCCGGAGCGCACGGAGACCTGACGGGATGCGTCTGTGGGGAATAGGTGCGGTTGAGAGGAGAGGTGCACCGGCTTGTCGCACCGCGAGACCAGAAGTACCAGTCCAACTTCGTGGAGGTGCGTATGCCGCTCGAGTGCTTTCTGTTGTTCGATTCGTTAACAGTCTGATACGGTGCACCAGTTCCGGAATCACAAGATTGTGTACCGCCGCTACGCCGGTCTCTTCTTCTGCATTTGCGTCGATGCGAACGACAATGAGCTGGCGTACCTGGAAGCCATTCACCTCTTTGTGGAGGTGCTAGGTGCGCCCATGCTAGTCAGTCACATCCAGAGCGGGTTCACTGACATTGAGTGGCTTGTGTTGCAGACTCGTTCTTTGACAACGTGTGCGAGCTCGACCTTGTGTTTAACTTCTACAAGGTATGTGCATAAACGAAGCGATTCCTGGACATTCGCTTACTTTGCTCCAGGTCTACGCGATCCTTGATGAGGTGTTCCTGGCGGGAGAGATCGAGGAGACAAGCAAGGACGTCGTACTGGCGCGATTAGAACAACTAGAGAAGCTGGAGTAATAGCCTAAGCTCTCTTATGAGTACCTGCTACTCCCCTCCCTCTCTCCTTCCATGGCTCTGCAATCCAGGACATCTCAGAGCATCGTGCGTAGCGATGTCCTCAGACTCGCCAGATGTTTGTCTCGCTTAGGCAGACAATGAATGCGGCCTACTGAGTGCAGCCAGATGTACTTGTATGAACAATCATAGCAACCTAAATTCTAGGCTCCCTTACAGTTGATACTTATAACAATCTACATAAGTAAGAATCCGATATGGTGTAGTGGCTAACATTATCGCCTCTCACGCGATAGCCCGGGGTTCGATTCCCCGTGTCGGAACTTCTTTTGCTCACAATCCGGCTGCGATGTTTGCGCGGATGTGAAGTATGTTTTTCACGCTCAAGGTTTGAAAACATACGAGGTGGTGGTTCGCGACGCCAGACCGTTCTCACGTACACGATCTATGTCAGGGTACTTCAAGCTTTCGTGGTACACATACAATTTAGCACGGAGGATTACACAGCATGTTTCACTGATCGAACTCCAAATCCTGGGATAGATACTCGTACTTATCGACCTCCGCTGTCAGATCTGCAAGTTTCTTCCTGATGACCGCGATCGAATCCTTGCCAACGGGCACATGCAAGGGAGGATTTGCCATGTTCCCAATCTCGTAGAATGCCTTGGCTGCTTTCGCGGGATCGCCCGACGAGTTCACGGAGTTCCAGATAGCGCGCAGCTTTGTAGCAGGGAGATCGGGGTTGCTGTAGGCGGGATGTGGAGGGGACCAGATCACTTTGCCGAACCCAGGGGTGCGGTAGCTGCCCGGCTGGACGAGAGTGACCTAGACAATATTGGTGAGTGAGTATGCCAGTGATTCGCAAAATGGAGTGTCGTACTTTAATGTTCCATGCGGGATCGAGTTCACTCGCTAGGCACTCTGACAGACCCTCCAAAGCTACGGTCCTTCTGTCAGTTGGAAGGTGGGTACCTAAGACCGATGAGGTACTAACCAAACTTCGATGCTGCGTAGAACCCCAAGCCTGGCGCTCCAGCCACACCAGTCATGGAGGAGACCTGTAGCAAACGTCCACCGACGCCCGGCGCGTTGACCTCGCGGAAGAACTTGACCGCCTCTCGGGAGACGTAGAACGCGCCCCAAAAGTTCGTATCGAACTCCGCACGTACATCCTCGTCCCGCACGGTCTCGACCTCGCCAAATGTGCCGTACGCGGCGTTGTTGAAGACGACGTCGAGCCGGCCGATCTTGCTCTTCACCTGTGCGAAGGCGTCGACAACCTCTTGGGGGTTGTCTACGTTCAGTTTGATGACAAGCAGACGATCGGACGGGTATTGAGCCTTGAGGTCATCGAGAGCGGCAGGACGGCGGGCTGTCGCCACGACGATGTCGCCCTTCGCGAGAACGTACTCGGCGAGGGCTCGTCCAAAGCCCGAGGAAGTGCCAGTGACTGCGCAGTCCCTGGCGTCAGCGTCACGGTACATCATACTTGGTTTGAATAGGTTCAAAAATACTCACTAAACCAGACTTTGGGGGACGACATCCTGGGATGGTAGGAGTACTAGCGGAAAGATGAAGAGAATTGTGAGGGATTGAATACTCGCAGGCCCGTCGTGTAGTGTATATATACTCCGGATCTGACCCTCCTCAGGATCGACATGTCCTGCGGATAGCATGTCGACTGTAGGTCCATGAGGCTCCTCGTGCGTAGCATGGCCGGTGCCGCTCAACCCCGGGCTGATGCCAGTGTGTCGGATTTCATCGGCGATTACAGGATGTAAACACCAGCTACCCGCCCCTAGCCGTCTTTTTGGCGACGCGGATACGTCAAAGCGACCCTCAGAGAGTCTGCGCGAGGGAGCGGAGAGGGAGTATAACCTGCAGCTGTACCTTCAAATGTTTCACTACCGACGGCATCAGCTTATGCAAGACTCGGCTTCGGTTGTCCACCTACTGGTCAACTACCGATGGCGGTGGAGCGGTCCCCGAACACGGCTGATTAATAGCTGTAGCATACAAGACACGCTGCACCCGACGCTAGAAGTCTCATCATCTGAGAGTTAGGCTCGGAGGAAGATGCTCGATGGGTATACAACCCCTTGCTTTTCGCCGATGTTTCGGATGACTTTGACGCCCGGTTCCCCAGTATCGCTCTTTGTGTGAGGGGTCTAACTTGGTTAACAGCACAATTCCTTCTGTCGAAATCATCAAATAGTGGCGGATGAAAGATCTGCCCCACTGATAGTATAGACCACGCGAATCCGCCACCACTAAGTAATATTCAGCCAAGTATCAGCCAGTGTTGTGGCAACGACTCTCAACAGCCAGACAATCTGCCCTTCAAAGAACATCATCCGCCAGCAGCCCCTCCGACCATGATTCGTACTCATCCATTGTGGCATTCAATGCAGACGTCTTCTCTCGTACCATTGCAATCGCGTCCAGGCCGAGAGGAAAGTGGAGAGGAGGGTCAGGGAGACCGGCAATCCTATAAAACACCTCGATCGCCTTCCTCGTGTCCCCGGGAGATACGAAGCCTTCCCACTCGGCCCGCACTTTGTTCGCCGGGAGGTCGGGGCTAGTGTACGCTGGGTGCCGCGGTGCCCAGCGGATTTTGCTGATGGCGGCGCTGCGGATCCAGCCTGGTTCAATCAAAGTGATCTGCATGTGGCTTCAGCATGAATACTACGAGTGAATCCCGAGTGCGATCCGCAGACCTTGATGTTCCAAGCGGGGTCGAGCTCCTGCGCAAGACCCTCTGTCATACCTTCCAATGCTTCAGGTCGCATTAGATGCGATACTGCAAGCAGAAACGTACAGACTTACCGAACTTGGACGCCGCGTAGAACGTATGCGCTCCAAGCGCAACGACACCCAATACGGACGAGATTTGCAGCAGTCGTCCGCCCACACCAGGCGGGTTCGACTCGCGGAAGAACTTGATAGCGGCACGCGTCACTTTGAGGGCACCCCAGAAGTTCGTCTCGAAGATTTCTCGCGCCGTCGAGTCGGGCATGCTCTCGACTTCACCCAAATGAGCGTAGCCGGCGTTATTGACCACAACGTCGATGCGGCCAAAGACGAGCTTAGCACGTGCAAATGCTTTCTCGACTTCCTCCAGGACAGTCACGTCGACCTTGATGGCCAGGAGTCGATCTCGGTCATACTCCACGGAGAGGCCATGGAGCGTCGTCAGGTCCCGAGCTGTCGCCACTACACGTTCGCCCTTCTCGAGCACGAGCTCGGTAAGAGTACGCCCAAATCCGGTAGAAGTACCGGTGACTAGAATACACATGAGCTTCCTTGACGTGTTAATGTGAACGCGGTCTCCACCTACTGAACCACACTCGGGATAGGGACATAGTTTGGAGGGGCCTGGAGGATAGTCTGTGAGGTATGCGGCGGAATGCCAATGAATTTATACCCGAGAGGTGCGCTGGCGTGGGAGACGGGTCCTGCAAATGAGCCCGTAGACGTGTTCTAGCGTTCCTGAACAGGTGCATTATCAGCCAATTCACGACCCTTTCTAGCCTTGACCATGCTAGCCGACGGCGCCCAACCGCTCGCTGAGGATGATCATAATGATGCGGATCGTTGTCCAGACTAAATACAAGGGCCGCTATGGGAATCCGAAGTCGGCTATTTCCTCTGGGAAAGAGAATGAGTGACGCGTTCAAGAAACTTGAATGAGTGCCTGTCAGATAGGAATGCTGAAGCTGTCAGATGTACAAACGGAGCAGAGGCTGCTTTGCTTGTGTACATGCCTGTAATTGAGCCCATCGCGAGCCTCTATAATTCGAATCAATGTCAGTGGCAGCGGTAATGAACTTGTGGACGACACCCAATTCCGATCAGCGATGCATTCTGCATACAGCTGACGACATACTGGCACGACTACGTCCCTTTGAGCATATGTTGATCATAGCCTATAGGTTCCCTCAGGATGCAGTCGGCAAGGACCAGTCGAGGGGATAGAATATCATACTACCGGTTGCGCGTGGTCGTGGCAAGTAAGTAAGAAGGATGGAAAGGGCGTACTTGAACGTTGGGTAACAACTTCTGAATTGAGTGCACCACGTGGCTAACACCAAGTAAGGGACCGCTTAGCGCCCAATTGAACTCCTCAACTCGTTCCTTGTCTAACACCAGCAACGGGTACTGAGCTATACTGACTGCATATACATACATCACCGCCGCACATCCGTGTTCCAAATACTTAACGCCAAAGCTACTCCCTAGAGGTTAGTGGATAGCGTATCCATTGTCAACACACATCTCGATGGAATGCCACTAATGGGATATATACAGTAACAGGCGGTACCCCATGCGCTACCCACTGCTCGGATAGAGCGGAAGTGTGCGAACGTTGGTTTACATGATATATATCTCATGGGAAATATAAATGATTTGGGCCATTGAGATTTCTTTCTATCTGGTCAGCTGCCCAGCGACGGACGTATCTATGGTCCAGCTACCCATCATCCGGCGAACACACGACAACTTGAAACCTGGGTATTGTGCCCTGTACATGCCGGAAAGCGGGCCACGCAATGCTGCAGCAGTTTGCCTGGAATCGTTTGCAACATGTTCCTTTGTGGTGACGGTGAGTCTGAGACCTACCATCACAGGACGTATACCCTCAACTTGTGGGCATCTAATGTCGTTTAACAGGCTGCGTCTAACAGGCTGCGTCTCACACATACATGCGCAGCGGCGCCCGAACCACCATACTCTGCTCCATGTGGCCCTAGAAATCTGCAAACCCAGGACCTTCACGAAAACCGAGCCATACATCTTTTGTGACCGTGAAGATCGCGTGGTGTGCAAGGGGCCCGCCGTCTAGACTAGCGGCGGGTTCTCACGTGCAATGGGAGTACATTGCCAAACTGTCCCAGGGACGTCATCCATGTAGGTGCACTATCCGTAAACGTGGCTATCATAACGTGGCTACCGCACGACATGCGCTGCCATGGGTACTTGCTATATGTGGCGGGCTCACTTGTCAACAACATTGATTTGGCATGCGTAGGTAAGCATGCTACCCCTCACATGCCACTATCTCGTCTTTCACAGAGCGTATCCCAATGAACGACCCGCGATTACCTAGAGAACGCCTGCGCTCACGCGCGGATGTCGCGTAGGAAGTATTTCGGATTAATTCAGCGCCCTTAGAAATGATTGCTCGTTGTGGCGAGACATCGGCGTCAATGAAGATGCTCGTTTCTAGCGCTTCCAGCCAATGAGACTGTCCATCCACATCAGGGTAGCATGCCGTTCTCTGCAGCTAAGTCTCTCGTACTCAAAAACGACTGTCTGGGCCATGAAGTCGCGCGCATCGTCGAGCTATCCGTTTCGGATCAATGTCTGCAAGTGGGTCGTGCCGAAGAAGGGCGATGGTGCCCTCGGCATCTTTGGGAACATTCAATGTGACACTTGCTCCCATGAGCCTCCCTGGCGGCCGTCGCTGATGGGCTACGATGTGAGAAGGTGCGTCCAGCATTGGCGGTTGCACTGGCTTCGAGACGCCTAGAGAAGTATCTTCTGACTTCAGGAACGACCGCAGGAGACGCGGCTGATTGGTCGCCCGTGAACAACCCTCAGTATCCACGACTGCAGCCATAACAACTCCCGCGGGAGAGGACGAGGGCCCGAAATCCTATCGCGGTACCGCGGCTCTTGAAGTTTGCAGCTTCAGGCAACCGCTGCTGTCCGGTATCGCCGTTGGTCGCCGATGGGTCCGAGGACACGCGAGGGCCACGAGGCTCACATGGACTGTACCACGGGGGCCCAAAATAGGCTAATGCCACCGAGTTATGCTGGCCTTCCACTCCTTCGGCAGAGCCCAGTGCATCGGCGGAGGGAATGCAAGCTCTACTCTGGAAGCTTGAGTGCTCCTCTACTCCGCCACGTTCGCACTGCAGCAACCTTGCAGCAACGGTGATGTAATCTGCCGGTGATCTTGCAATATGTATTCCGCGTTGTTTTCCCGTCCATCTGATAGGCCACACTGGCCCCCTCCCTCCGCGCCATGCATAAAAGGGCGTATGCTCCCGCATGCGCGGAGTCCACTATTTCCTTCGGACTCCCGTAGGTTCTGTTGCGTCGCAAGACCTCTCCTCATTACCCCGCCAAAACTCCGAATGGAGGCTTAGGGAGCGCGTAGACGAGACTAGGTATGACTTCATCCCGGAGAGCACCCTTGATCTGCGCAAACCAGTCGAACGATATAGTTCATTTGGGACCGCCCTGCTCTGAAGGCTATCTCGCGAGACGGTTCCGCCACGGTTGTCGGATGTGCCAGCCTCGATCCCCATTGCACGCGCTCAACGTGCCGTAACGGTGCCTTCCACTCGCGCATTGGTGAGCTTCATGCAGGGTCTCGTCAGTTAGAGCTATGCGCTGAGGCGATCCAGGGATATAGCTACTCTTTTACCCCTCTAGTTTCCTTCTCGCCGAGGCCTGGACTTCGACGAACGTGCCAGCAGTTCCGATACCTCTCCCAGTTACCGCCTCGAATCCCTATAGTTCTCGCGTAGTCGCTCTCAGAGCGCACGCGTCTGTCTATATCGAAGGTAGGACCTTCCATCGTGGATTTCGACCACGGGCTGACGACATCCCAGTTGATTTCGATTCATGGCATTTCCTCCCGACGCCTGTAGCCTCATCGTCAAATACGTCGCCGACTCCAAACCGACACTTGTCAGTCTATGTACTGTGTCCAAACAGTTTCAGGCTGCTGCCGAGCGCGCCCTATACAATACCCTACAACTCAAGGGCCACGACCTGACGATCTCCGTCTGCAGGCTTCTTGCACGTACACCTCGGCTTTCATCCCTTGTCGTTGCGCTGTCCGTTTATGACCAGGACGATGAAAGTGACGATGCATCAGTGGCCGAATCGGACCCCTCTTCAGTTTACTGGGAAGCTCTTGCCGGCGCGCTCAACAGCACTACGCGTCTGCGATTCCTCAGCTTCTATTTCAGCAGCGGCCAACCCGAAACAGCATGGGTATTGGATGGGTGCACCTTCCAGCTGCGTACCTTTCATTGCGACCTCGTATGGGACGAACATCTACAGTCTTTCCTCGCGACCCAGAGCCGCCTCTCCGATCTTTACTTGGCCGACTATCAGTCACTGGCTATCACGCCGACCACCTCCAGCTCTTCCTTCCTCCCAAGGCTCTCCGTCTTGGAATGCACCTTCTCCGAGGCCGCGGTCGCCCTAGTCCCCGATCGCCCTGTATGCCGCCTCAAGACCTGTTTTACCCACAGCAAGCTCGAAGACAAGCGCACCGAGCTGGACATTCTCGTCGCCTCTTTGCGACAATCTAAAAAACGTCTTCGGTCACTGGACATTGCAGACTCGTCATACGATGCTAGTTTCTCGTTGGAACTGCTCAGGCGCGTTACGGACGACTCTGCTCTCTGCAGCGAGTTGCGTTATATCGGAACACTTGTTTTGCCGGTCGTCGGTCAGCAGGTAGGTCAGACAGTTAACTTCCACCTCGGCGCGGATACAGTTGTCGCTTATGCGCGTCACCAGCGATTAGAATTCTACGCTTGCCTCATGCGTCTCCCACAGCTTCGATGCATCGAGGTGGACGTGTCGGAGTGGGATCCGTCACCCACGCATCCGGCGGCCCTTCGCGCTCTCACACTCGAACTGCGCTTATACTGCCCCTCCGTCACGTCCGTCGTCTTTGTTTACGACTTCGAGAGGCACGTGGTGAATATGGACGGTCACCTGGCGGTATACGACGACAACGCGGCTGCGGACAACATCTGGCGCGAGGTGTAAGCGAAGGACTGTGAGTGGTGTCCTCGTCGTGGAACGTGCTTTTGATGATACCCTGGGTTTCAACTCGATCTTCTACAATCAACGGCTCTTCACGTTATACAATTCCTAATCCTGATGTATCGCTAGCACCTACTATGCGCCCTAACTACTTCCCATATTTCACTTCATACATTATCGCACACCATGTCATTTTCTTCCATTTTGCCACGCTACCACCACACACGTCTCGTAATGCGGGCCCCACCCCTTGTTCAGATCGACTGTATGATGCAATCCACGACCGCTGAACGTTTCTCCTGAACCACGACTCTGACAGCCTCCTCGAGCACGTTCTGCAGGTCATCAGCTCTTTCGACCCGCTTGCCCCACGCGCCCCCGGCTGCCGCTGCTACTTGGGAGTAATCGGGCATTTCAGGTCCAAATCCGACGGTCAGCTGCTTGCCCAGACGCGGTGCTCCCAAGGCCGTCTGGGTACATTCCCATCATGGACGACTTCGGGGACTGTGAGCCAAGTCCGTCAGCCTGCGGATCTCGAAGGAATCGAAGGCGCTCCGACGATACTCACGAACCAACCTCCGTTATTGAGGATGACTGTAAGGAAGGGCTGCATGAGAAGCCATCAGCGCGCGCTCTCCCGCGAAGCCAAAACCTTGCGACGAAAAGGACGCTTCCACACTTACCGTGTTGTAGCGCCGTGCCATCCAGTACGCACTCGCGGGAACGCCAAACAGGAACACGCCATCTCCGACGACTGCAGCGATTAGGTCGTGCTCCTTCTGTGCTACAATATTCCCCAGATAGGCACCGACGGCCGCCCCAAGAGCATACCCCAAGCTGGATGCGCCAGAGGCGATCATACTCCCAGGCTGCTCCGGCCGCAGGTAGCTCCACGCAAGGGGGTAATTGCTGATCGACTCATTGATCCAGAGGACCTTCTCCCCTTTGCTCGGGGTTTGAGTGATCACGGCATTGCGGAGAGAGGCCAGGACAAAGGGAACGGTTGGGGTTGTCTGACCGCCTTCAAGTGTCTTAACCCGTTCTGCCCCCTCAAGCGACTCTACCCAAGCAGACCGGAGGTTCAAGATGCGTGTCTGTCGCTCGACGAGCCTCTCAGGAGGGACGAGGCTTGTTACATCGGGGACATCTACTGCCTGGATCAGTTGAGAGAGTGCGACCTCGGGGTCGGCCTTGCAGAGGAGGTCTGCGTCGACATGCGACCAACCCATCGTTGTCTTCAGAGGGTCAGCATCGATCACAAAGATGCGCGCGTCATCCTGAGGTTTGTTACCCAAGGAATCAATCCAGGGAATGTCGACATCGAGGATGATGATGACGTCCGCGTGGTTGAGGAGATCGTTCCTGCCGCCGAAGGAGAGCCCAATGTAGTTCGGATGGGTCCACGGAATGCAGACGGCAGATGGACATGAGGCAAAGACACCAATCGCAAGCAAGGTCGACAACGTGGACAGCAACGGGACCGTCTTCGGGTTCCTGCCAGAATTCGCTGTGATGATGAGGGGGAACCTCGCCTGAAGCAAGGCATCAACAATTGTCGAGAGAGCTGTCTCGTGAATGTATCAACCCTCACGCAGAGGAAGCATGTGGGGTGCAATGGCGTACCCGCGGGTGACAGTCCCGGACCTTCGACGGGTGGCCATTTCGTGATGTCGAGCTTCTCGTCAAAAATTGACGGTTCTACCTCTTCCTCTGTGGTCTCACGACGCGCCCAGAGGTACACGGGCCCCTGCGGCTGGCTCTTCGCACTGAGTAAACGTCAGGACCGTCTAAGAGGAGTCTTCGAGGGACCAGCGTACATTTGTAATGCACGCAGCACCATTTGGCCAGCGTTCTTCCCGCTCTGAATCTGAGCGGTGTAGCGCATGTATTGGCGGACTATCGACGGCTGGTCGGGAACATCTGCGGTAGCTGATCAGCATGCGGAACTCTCATGGTCTGAGGCGGGACCCGCCTTGCAGCCACATTGGCCATTCATTCTTCGTGCCCTTTAGTCGCCTATCTGAAGATTGCGGCGCTGCTCCGGCGAATATCAAGACGGGTGTGCGCCCTCTGTCCACATTGTGAACGGCGCCCGCGAGGCCCTACCATTACAGGAGGTGAGCACGTTCCCCGAAGCTAATAGACCCATTTGGTATCTTACCTGCGTTCCGACGTCTACATGTACAATGACCGCCGCTGGCTTCCCGGTGACCTGCGCATAGCCCTGAGCGGCGCTCAAAGCCACCATCTCATGCGGGCATGTAACGATTTCCACGACGGTCTTCCCGCTCTCTATACGCTCCCTCTCCAACTCCTCCAAAAAGGCAGGGTGGTCATTCCCCCAGTTAACAAAAGCATGAGTTATCCCGGCCTCTGCGAAAGCCTTGAAGAGGATGGATGCGGTCGTGTACATGGCTGTGTTACCTTGTCGGTGGACGAGGGACAACCGTACCAGGGGATGCGGAGCGATAGCAAGCGGTCCCTCAAGCTATCTGTGTATTTATCCCGATGGCAGCCGCGTGAATTGTTCTGGCTTCCGGTTATGACACGGCGGGGTCATGTGGGAGAAGAAGCCATGGTCGGCGGCGGGCTGTTTCGCGAGTCATTCCTGGAGCCTTGCCAGGGAACTCGTTGTGCTGATTCAGTGAGTCAAATTTGCTGCGATTGATAGAAACCCCGTACTTTGTTTCTAGACAATTTTGTCTTCTTCGTTCAGTATGATGCCGCTCGTCGTTGACGCGCGAATGTTATCTGAGGATGCACGCAGGCGCTTACTCAAAAACAGCGAAAGTCGGCGGCGAGACTAACGTTCATTCAACAGCGCCTCCCCTCTGAATCTGGTTTCTGTACAGGAGGGCCAGGTATCCAACTCATGGGATGGGAATGGACTCTGTTAGCCCTCACGCGTTAAAAAGCATCTACAGCCTTGACGGGACGTCCCCACTTAAGAGTCTCTACCTATTCATACACGTTACAAATGATCAGACAAACTTGCGTTCTGCAGGTCTTGCTTCATCAGCATGTCCACCATGAATAGTACATGCGCCGGTGGTGCGGCAATGCGAAGGACGCACCTCTTCTAGATCGACTCGATGATGCACTCCACGACGGCGCAACGCCGCTCCTGCATGACGACATTGACAGCTTGCTCAAACACGCTCTTGAGCTCGTTCGCCTGTGCGACTTGACGAGACCATGCGCCGCCCGCGGCGACGGCGACACCGCCGTAGTCGGGGTTGTGCTCTTGCCCGAACCCTACAGAGAGCTTCTCGCCGGTCGCAGCGCTTCCATGTCCATTCGGATGGACCGCGCGCATAGAATACTTCGGGCTCTGACCGTCAACCAGGCAGTAAGCGCGCGAGGTTGGAGCGGACGATAAGTGAACACGTACAAACCAGCCGCGATTATTCAGTACGATCATGAGGAAGGGCTGCCATTCGACAGCAATTAGTCGAGAGCTCACCCAAGACAAAGGAAGCTCACCGTTTCATACCGCCGCGCGACCCAGTAGGTCGAGGTGGGGGCGCCGAACAGGTAGTTCCCATCACCAGTGAGAGACACGACGAGCTCGTAGCCTTTGTTCGCCACTCGTGCACCCAGAGACGCGCCGACGCTCGCCCCAAGAACCCATCCCAAGCTCGTACCCCCTGACATGAACATGCAGCCAGGCGCGTCCGGCGCGATGTGGTTCCAGATTAGCCCAGATGCGCTGGCGGCCTTCGTTCAACCAAAGAACCTTCTCTCCATTGCTGGCGGTCTGCGCGGCCACGACAGAACGCAAAGTCCCAAGAAGGAACGGCACACTTGGGAGGACGCCGTCTGGGGCGAGCAGCGTCTCGGCGTACGCCAGCTGCGAGCGGTACGCGGAGCGGGGCTCGGTAAGCGACTGCCTGCGGGCTTGAACCTTCGCATCCAACGCCGCTGGGTCGTGCGCGCGGACAGCATTGATAAGTTGGCCGAGCGCGGATCTCGGTATCTGCAGTACAAAGCATGTCTGCGTCGACGTGAGACCAACCAAATGTACGCTTGAGCGGGTCATTGTCGATCACGAAAACCTTTGCGCCCGGACGAGGCGCATTATCGAACACGTCGACCCACGGCACGTCAACGTCGAGCACAAGCACCACGTCCGCAGTCTGGCAGGTACGGCAGCTTGCCACCGAAATAATACCCGAGGAAGTACGGGTGGCTGGCAGGAATCGCGACGGATGACGGAGCGCAGGAGATGACCCCAATTGCGAGAGCGTTAGACAACTCGACGAGAAGAGGGACGGCCGCGGGGTTCCTTCCGGGATTCGCAGTCACGATGAGCGGGTATGAAGCGTTTGTTAAGGCAGCGGCAATCGTCTCAACCGCTGTATATTTGTCAATCCTGGCCTGCCATAGAGAAACTATTACTGACCATGAGGAGTTAGTGCGCCAGCACTGACGGAAGGCCATTTGGTCAATGGTAAAGTGGCATTCATGGTGGTGTCATCCACGTCTTCCTCTGTGATCTCACGCCGTGCCCATAGATAGACAGGACCCTTGGGGTGGCTCGTGGCACTTGAATGCAACGCAAATCAGTGCGAAGATAGAACGGCTGGCCGCAGGTCTCGTACGGACATTTGTAAAGCCCGCATGATCACCTTTGAGACGTTCTTTCCGGAGTGGATCTGAGCGACGTAGCGCGTGTATTGGCGGACTATAGCTGGCTGATCTGGTACGTCTGAGAATAGACGATACATGTAAGCCTTTCGAACCCATTACATTCGAAACCAGCATCAGGTTATCCACCACGAACCTTGCAACCACATTATGAACTCGTTCTTCGAGCCACGAATCTCACCATTGGCTGTAAATGGAGCAGACCCTGCGAAGATCAAGACCGGCGCTTGACCTCTGTCTGCGTTGTGCACGGCACCAGCGAGGGCCTGCCGAACGGTTGAGCATGAGCATAAGCGACGGCGACATCGGAAGGAAGAGAATTGCCTGAGTCCCGACGTCCACATGGACAATGACAGCCGCAGGCTTTCCCGTAACTTGAGCGTAGCCTTGAGCGGCGCTGAGAGCGACATACTCGCTCGGGCATGTCACAATATCCACAAGAGTCTTCCCTGTCTCGACATACTGCCGATGCAGGTCCTCGAGAAACGCCGGATGGTCGCTACCCCAGTTCACAAAAGCGTGAGTAATTCCAGCGTCGGCGAGGGTTTTGAAGAAGACGGAGGCAGTGGTGTACATCCTGGCAAGCTGTGATCGCAGGACCGCGTCGGCAACAGACAGAGGAAATCAGTCCGGTTTATACGCTCGAGGGCGGCAACAAACAGAGGAGCGCGAGTCACAACAGCTTAGAGACCTATGTCGGTGCGCTCAGAACCGAGCGAATCCGGAGCGGATAGTAGCTTCGGCGCGGTATCAATTATAGGACCTGGGGAAAGGCGCCAGAGAAGTCGGGGTCGGATGGTTATCAGAGCATTAGCACTGTCAGATGATATCTGGCCTCCCCAACATGGCACCCTCAGGAGCTTCTTGCCCGCGTGGATGATCTGTGAGCGAGCCGTCCAGGTGGAACAGCAACTGGTTTCGGCGCCCAGTCTCAATTCCGAATTGCAAGTTTGGGTGGAGACGCTTCGTATCAAGCAGAAGCATCGTTGGCGGTAAACGGTACCGTCAAGAACCCGGGCCGCGCATGAGAAATTGTTGGCAGGAGCGGAAGTCGTTGAAGCTTTGGCAATGCAGCGCGTCACCCTTCAGACGTGTGTGGGATCGGGCGCGTGAACGGTGCCGCCTTGCTAACCCACAGGCATCCAGACCTGTCCAGGATGATGTCAGATAGGAAGAAATACAAGGTCTTTGCATACTTCAGCGACGTACCAGTTTTTGGTCCCAGCAAGTAACAGGCCAAATCGCAGCCAATATCGCAACGTGAGGCGAAAGGAGTATGCTCTCCTCCGGAGTCCATTACCTATGAGAATGCCAGTCCACGGTCCTTACGAGCGGTACACGGCTTGTTCAACTCGTTGCCTTGCGCGAACAGCGTGGTAGGAGACAAAGGGATCGAGCGCGCGGATCAGCGAAAGCTGGCGGAGGCAAAGGTTGCTTTGCACGGGCGTTCACCAAGCCTTGTCCCCCGACCGCCACCACGCCCCCCACGACCTGTATAAATTCTCACTTGTACCACTTCCTTCTCTTGTATCGATACCATCCAACATCACTACACGAACAGAACGCGATGGATGCGAGACTGCGCCGAGTGAACAAGGAAATTGCAGGTGCGTCAAATTCTGAGCCACCTCCAGCGTACCTCCGATTCTCAAGTCAAGCGCAGACTGTAAGAACGACAAGGCTTCCAAGATTACCATCGACCTCATCGATGACAACCCGTTCCATCTAATCGGCGCATTCGATGGGCCAGAGGGCACCCCATACGAGGGTGGCCGCTTCCAAGTCGTGCGTTCCCTGCCACTCAATGGTGATGTTCGAATGTTCACAGAACTCGTTTCGTATCCATACAGGACATTGTCATTCCGGAGAACTATCCTTTTCAACCTGTGAAGATGAAGTTCATCACAAAGGTGTACCACCCGAACGTCTCCTCCGCATCAGGCGCGATCTGCCTGGACATTCTCAAGGACGCTTGGTCGCCCGTGCTCACCCTCAAGAGCACGCTCATCTCGCTCCAATCTCTACTTTGCTCACCTGAGCCGCGCGATCCCCAAGATGCAGAGGTCGCGAAACACTACATGACGAGCAGGAGTAGCTTCGAAGACACCGCACGGTATTGGACAATGGTTTACGCCGGCGGTCCCGGAGATAAGAGTGGCGCAGGCAAGGCTGGTAAGAGTGGTGAACGAGATGAGATAGCGATGGCTGGACTAGACAAGGCGCATGTGGCTCAGTTTGAGGCACTCGGCTTTGAAAGAGCGAAGGTGGTGAGTGCCGGTCTTGGTTCCCGCACACTCGAGTTGCATGCTCACTAGCGTGTCTGTGACCCAGATCGATGTTCTTCGGAGATTGAACTACAGAGGCGCAAATGTCGCGAATATCAATGACGATCGTATCGTTGAGGAGCTGTTGAAATAACCACTGTATTCATATTCTGCTCTGACGCCGCAACTTTCTTCCTTGTGTTACCTTGCCCATACTAACGTATGAAGTGGTGAATTTTGGGAGGACTGTTGTAACTCTTCGCAGGTAACATCCACTCTTCCAAATACGAACCAGTCATGCCCGTCTTGATCTGTGCTTTCCCTCTGTTCAAGCAAGCCGCCACCACTTTACTATGCGAACACTCACCGGCACTCGTGAGTGTAAATTGATTAGATAGACGCTGATCCGTTGGGATGAATGAGTCGATCACAGTGGTTGCACACCTTCTTTCGAACGGCCATGAGCGTCGACATCAGTGAGTCTTTGCAGGAAGTATATCGCGAACGTGTTCGTCGATGCTGAGCACCTCTTTAACTCGAAGATATCCGCAGCATCAGTGCGGAAGAGACCGTACCCCTGCGCCACTCGGTCCTCTGGCCTGATCATCCCGTCTCGTATGTCCTCCTACCAGAAGACTCGTCGGGCTTTCACTACGGCGCATTCCTGCCCGGCTCTTCAACGCCAGTGGCCGTCATCTCGGTCTTCTACGACCCGTTGCCCACAACAGGCTCTTCAGCCTCGCCACCACAACCACCAGCCGCGGCACAGCGGACCTCGCGCTTCAGGAAGTTCGCCTGCGACCCTGCATACCAAGGCAGGGGCATCGGGACGGGGCTACTCCAGCACGTATTTGATGTCGCTGCGAAGGAAATGGGCTGCAGCATCGTGTGGTGTGATGCGCGCCTGAGCGCGGCGGGATGGTACGAGCGGCGGGGCATGCGGCGGTTCGGCGAAATGTTCTTCAAAGGCGATATCGAGTACGTGAGGATGATGCGCGAATTATAGGGACCAATTCGCATCGACTCGAGGAATTACAGCTCGGATACCTCTCCGGAGATTCAGCATCCATATTCTCCAAATCGTGTACCAGCCAACTGATATATACAACAGCGCACGGGGGTTCCAGCCCTCGTACATCACCGAAACAGCCGCAGGATGGGTCCAAACCAGCTTCGCTTCGCTCTCCGTTTGCTCAATCCCTGCTCGGGGAGCTGCAGAATACATTGTGGTCCGCTAGCCTTCCTTATCCCAACCTCTATAGGCGCCTCTGTGGGCTGCGACGCAGGAGGGCCTTCTGTGGAGTTCGCCGGCCCTGTCGGAGACGCCGAGGAGGCTACCGTTGTGCTATCTCCAGGACTTGAGGCAGTTGTGCCGCTGCTGTCATGGGAATTCGCGGCACTCGAGGGCGAAGACTGCGGAGAGCTCGGACTTGGACTCGGAATTGAGCTGGTCTGATCGGCGCTGGTGGACACGTCGACGCTGAAGCTCGTGGTGACGAGGTTGCCGCTGCCTGTGAAAGGCTCAGTGCCCGACTGGATCGCCTGAAGGTACTGCAATGCCGTATTCAGAGATAATCTGGAACATGAGACGTGAGAGTCGACTGCTTACCTGCGTCTTCGCGACGCCCTGCTGATTGATGAGGTATTCTACAGCATGGATATTAGTGGGTATGCGTAAGTCCATTCCATACAGGGCCAGAGAAAAACTCACGGAAGAAGTCGTTCAGGTCGGCATTGAAGTTCGTGATGTCGCCCTCGGCGGTAATAAACGAGAACACGTCCCAGTTTGAGTTCGGGCCATGCTTGAGCGTCCAGGTATGTCCGCCAAGTTTGAGATTCTGAGCGACAACGTTCCCGATACCGCCCACCCTACATGTCCGTACTTGTGAGAACAAGTAGCCCGGCAGAGCAGCGTATCGTAACCTACCCTCCTCGATCAGAGAGCCAAATCATGCTAAGGCATCAAACAGTCAGTGTTCAAACGCCCATGAGACTGACCGGGAGCCTGCTCACATCTCGTAAGAAGATGCCGCAGAGGCAGGATCGCCGGATTGTGGGACGCCTGTCCAGATGTCGTACCTATCGCACACTTGTAAGTGATTCAAGAAACAGTATACTGACAAGTGACTCACGAGACATCCGCTGCCAAGTCCGACGAAGCAGACTGGTAGTACCACTGCCAGGTCGTGGGGGCAGTGACGATATCCTGCAGCTAATTAGGCGAGATGTCAGCCGAGAGCTGTGACGGGCCGGCAGATGCAGAATTGCTGAGGACGAACCTGCATGCCCTTCGCAGTATTATGATATACATTGGCATCTATCAATTTGGTCAGTAACTGGGAGTTCGCGACGGGACTGTTGTATATTCACAGCTCTTGACATTGTTGGGGCTCTGCGACCACTGGTATGTGGTGGACCACGAGACAGAGTTACCACTCGTGGACTGCAGCGTGGTACTTTGAGAGCCAACACCGGTACCTGTCGAGCACGTTCTCTTTCAGCCACTGGTTATCAATGAGAATGCTCTGAAGAACTCACTTGCACCCCAAAGATTCTGGCAGAGCGTGTACGCGCCTGCGGCTGTGCAATCGTTGGGACCGGTAAGGGTCTTCTGAGCACCTGCCGCGTGGACGAACCACAAGAGAGCCGTTGCAACGAGTCCTGCTCGATGAAAACGGTACATAAGTTATGTCTAGTCTGGAAGGAAAGCGAATGGGCTGTCAGTAGAAAAGATGTTCTGATAGACGAGATTTGCAAGAGGGACAGTGTAGGGGGTCGGTTCAGGTTCAAGGAGAGAGTGGCACCATAGCCACTCACCTAATTCTCGTTCGCTGGTGGGCCGCGTGTCAAAGAGCAAGTCGAGCTTCTGGCCAAGTCGGCTCAAAGAAACACCATATGCACAAAGTGCCACGAAAGGCGTGGGGACTGCGAGCAGGGCGCGCGGACACGATGCAGCGCCTCTGACGAAGGCCCGGGCTCGGGGAAAAATGACCATGCTGCGAAGATCTGTCATATGATCCTGATCACGATACGGAATCCCTGGCCAGATCGCCTGTAGTAAGATAAGTACCCAGATGGCTGTTGCCCCATCAGGATCTTGGAACAAGCATTTGAGCAAGTCATCGTCCATAGACAAAATGGAACCTAGTATACAGATAGGACTCGGAGAAGACGTTGCCAACTGCGCGCCAACAGAACCGTGGTGAATCAAGTACTGCATCTTACTGTGAATTGGGCGGTGAATTTATATGATGGGGTAGAGAGTCTAGAAAGGCAGATTCTAGTAATCAAGGCATACGAGGCCTCCGCCGGCTCGGATAGAATGGTGGCGGTAAGAACCTCTGTCAGACGTGCTACGTCGCATAAGATTCCAGCGAGAACTACAATCCACCAGGGCTGCGTTGAACGCTTGTTGGAAGCGCTACTTACTACGGCTTGACTCTCGGGACAGATTGAAAGCAGTGGCAATACATACTGATATAGCGCGTCTTGTCCGCCACAACGACCTTTGGCAGAAGACCGAGACTCCCGGGCCACTTATGGGCTATCTCAGGAGGCATGACCGCTCCGAGTGCTCGCGCGCGTCGTAAATTGACGCATTCGTGTCATTGCGTTGCCATTGTGCACGACAAGTAAACGCGGTCGGCCAGGAGAGAACGCGCGCGAGCGCGAGGAGCCAAGTGGGCGGATCGGGCTCAAATTGGGAGCGCGTCGAGTACGCCAGGGCGTAGACCATCGCTGGTGGTGTCAGCACGTTAACAAGTAGGAGGAAGCGCGACAGGAATGCACGGGGAGGCATTTGAGAATGAAGACATAAGTCGTGATGCTTGACCAATATAATGGTAGAGTGCAGTCTGGATTTGGATAAACGTTGGCGCTTCGATTCGCTGTCGTGCGGCTTGGAACATTGAGGGGTATGAGATCAATATTTGGATTAATATTGTGACTGGTGTTCTGTCTCAAGCCACGACGACGGGTGATGTACTGTATATCGTGCCATGGAGGTTGCAGCGCGAGAGTGACAGACTGAGACTGAGCTGGCCGTGGCAAGGTTGACGCGTTGACCTTGAGACGCCAGGACGCGGTCACCTGACCTGGCTGGGAGGAAGTTGCCGAATATTTGGACGTGGCTAAGCAGTGTACATGTACTCGCACTTACTACACCGTCGTCTATCCCATTCATCACACCCACCACTGTGGGCCATCGCCTTGCGTCGTTCATCTTCAACGATACCCTCTTTGAATAGCTAATTGCTTGGGCTTCCTATTCAATCATTCCCGCAATCTGTAACAAACGGGTGTCAAACATGAAGACCAAAGCGACGCGACAGGTGTGTCCTCGCGCAGTGGTGTCCGCACCGCACTCATAGTGGAAACCATTGGCGACTGTAACTAGTCCAAGGCTCCACGTCAGCCGTACGATGGCTCAAAGCGAACCCGGAAACCTCGTGCGCAACCCAAGTCATCTACCGGTGGATCGTCCCAAGCTCTCTCTTCCTCGGCGTCTACCATCCCCTCCCCGTGCATGCCTCTTAGGATGCCCATGACGGCAACCGGTGCCGTCATGTACCGAGACATCTGTGTCCAGCACGTCAAGACGCGATACCCTGACATCGAGCCCCGCAATGACTGGGAGCTGCTTCGCATGGCTGAGGTATCGCTCCAGGGAACCCAAGAGGAGATACACGCTATCCTTGACAAGCAACACCAAGACTTCAACGACGTGTTGGGCGACGAAAGCGAGTGGTTAGTCGCCAAGGCGCTGAACCAGTACATCGAACCGACAGGTGTACGTCCCATCGGGACCCTTATGTCGTCGCGATTTGCTCACCATCGTTCCCTCCAGCTCAAACCTCTACCTCAAGAGACCAACAAGTATATCCACATCTGTCCTATTCCGGACACCAAGTACTCTATTCGTCTCTTTCCTGGCTCTATCTCCGCGGCAGAGTACTGTCTAGACTTCGTCGACAGCGCGTCGGGTGAACCCGTCAATTCGCCGTTCGAATTCGAGCTATGGGGCATCCCTGATCCCGACACGCCTTGGCTCGGTATATCCATCAGCATGAAGTTGCGTTCCATGGAACAGGTCTCACGGAATCAAGCAAGAAGATATCTTACCTGGCCACGAGAAGTTCCTCCTTCGGGATGGACAGACTTGCGTACTCGTTCGCCCTGGGAAACCAAAGATTCGATTCACCAGTCCCTGTCCGAAAACATCCAGATACGCCACAGGCCGCCTCGGAGGATGAGATTGTCCTCAAGCTTCCCAAAACCATTGAGTGACACGCTCTCCGACTCGGAGATGTTCTATTACAGTATTTGCCGCTGTGGATTCGTTTTATGGACTGGACATTCCCTCACGTCGACTGCGTTGTAGCATAGCTTTCTGCCTGTCTTCCTCATTCAATTTCGAATTACGGTTCCATATCGTTGTTAGGCATGCAAAGCTCTGTATCAACCCGCATGTTTTGGGAAGTTCCTTGATGTGTCCGTCCCGAGTGAGTCGGGGCGGTACCCAAGGCGAGGATGTCCGAAATATCGAGTGCTACGGCGCTACGCCTACTTCGGGGATTCGGCCTCGTCCATCCCCTCCCTCATTAGAGCGCTTCGGTACGGCTGCCTAGGGGAGACTAGGGTTCGGCCCTTGCAGCAATCAATCACGAATACAACTAGCAGAGTGCGCTGATTCTACGTAGTGATCTTTATAACACTGGATCCAACTCTTCGCTTTCCGTACTGAGATAAATGATGATGGTCTACGCTTATGTCGAAATCAGTTTGTACCAGCTGTGTCATGGTGACTAATGGCATCATCGAAGTGCTAATCATTCCGGGCAGTACACAGCAAAGCTACATCTTGAAGAGCGGGAGAATAGGGTTATTGGGAGAAGCTTCACCACCACCGTATACTCCGACCCGACTGGGGACTTTGAAACGAAACAAAGCCTCGCTGCCGCGCACCAATTGACAAGTCATCCCATCGCGCAAGAGATACTTCTCTTCGCCGGGTTTGATGTCACATGGTTGTATCCCGTGTGCGCGCTCGATAGAGGTGATTTCGACGCAGGTCGGGGACAACCACGGCGACGACTGCGTGTCAGGAATTGCCCAGATAGCATACTCTGGCGGGACATTCACCGCCTCGAGCTCGTTGTGATCGTTGGCTTGCATGAAATCCATGCAGTATTCCGCCGAGGTGAACGAACCAGGCCAGAAGCGCAGAAAGTAGCGGGTACCAGGGATCTTGACATATTCCACGCTTGAATCCCCTGGAAGTGGTTTCTCCTGCAGTGGTAGGGTGAGCACACATTAAGACAATCATTTCCGAGACGAACGCACTCCAGAGGCCTCGATGACCTTGTCCATGAATCTCGCCCAAATCTCCAGCGCTGCTCGCTCGGCGCCTTCGCCTTCTCCGCACTCTGTCTTGACGAAGGACAGCCACTGAACATCGACGAAGTCCCGCTTCATATCTTGGTATGTTTTCTGCGCCCACGTGTCACGATTTGCGGTCGCTATGGTATACAGGGTAAAGTCGTCGGCATCGTCAGGGATGTCGCTGCGGATCTTGCGAGCGACGCGAGCCCAGAATTCACGTTGCGTGGGGGGGCCGCTGGCGTTTGCTGAACTGAGCCCGAGGTCGCTTGCACTACGGAGCGCCGTGAGTGGAGAGGCAGCGGAGAGGTGGGGTCGCGCATCGGTCGGTGGATAGGTTCTATACGCATCCTGAGCCATGCGACGCATGGGGGTATGAGGAGCGGAGTTGGCTAAACTAGTACTCTCATCCCTGCAGGTGGGGCTGGGAGGTAATGCCATCTGGGGCGATAATATGTTACGATCTGCCCCGCTGACGGAAACAGGCCAAATCGTACCTTGTGGGGAGACGGATTGTAGGGATGTCTGGGGTTTAAACGAGAAGAGTTGAGGGGCCGGGAGGACAAGTCTCGTCCTCAGTCGTGCGATGGCGCCTTATTTATTTTGAGAACACAATGGCGGCACCTGCTACAAATGTGACCCAATACAACAATGGTCAGAGGATGCGACTTGTGGCACCTGCGACAATGGATGGACAGTACTCATTGTAGGTCGAAACTGAAATTTGAGATGTGAATCAAGTAGGAAGCCCAAAATGGAGGACAATGGGATCCAGCTGCATAGCTGTCGAAGGGAGAACAATGGGATCGACGCACATTTACAGATTACGAAGCACGAGCGAGTACTCGCACCCAATTGTTGAGCAAAGTTCAGGACGCAGTGCCATGAAGAGCAATAGCGTGGCCGGGATACACTCAGGCTATATAAGGGTGACCCTGTTGAAGGTGGTGAGGTCAAGCAAATCCCGCGGTTCAGCCCCTCGCCCTTGACTCGGAAGCTCGTGCTGGCTCCGCGCCCCACATTGAGTGCAGTTCAGCAGTACACGGGACAAGACATCTGTGCAACGATCGCCATCGTGTCGACCGCCGTTCAAGTTACTCCTGGCATGTGCTATAGCGTCGACGTCTAGTCATATAGTCTGTGACAAGCAAGTAATCGGTTGCAAGCATATAGCGTTAATATGTATCTCGCCTATGTAGCTGGCCTACCATGGCGAAGCATCTTGGTTTGAAGCGTGGTCGCTTTGTCGGGTCTTCCAGCATGCTCTTCACGGACCAGACCGCAGCTGACTTGTAGTACTCGCATTGTGACTTCGAGACGGTGGCTCATGCTGATAACTTCAGGTTGGCTGTCATTTGCATTGCTTGGGGTACTTATGGCCGTGGTGTACGTTCAGCAAGGCGACAGAGCGCACCCGGAGTGGCAGCACTGGCCCTTTGCAGCTGGAGCCACGGCGGGTATTGTCGTCCACGATCATGGCGTTCAGCCGCCAGAAGCCGCCGCACATGTTTTTGTGGGTAACCAAAACACCCTCTCCGGTTCGCCAGGCGCGCATTGGATAGCTCTTGCACTATCACCAGCCGCAAGAGCGGCCGAGTGAGCGTGTGCGATGGTTCGTGCCACAACCACGGCCGCTCAATGACGATCCTGCCCAGGCCCCTGCACACTGGCTCTTTTCAAGCTACATACAGACGAATCCAAACGCTTCACAACAACAACTTGCACAATGACGGCGGCGACGGCGGCGGCAACAATCGTGGGGGCGGCGTTGTGCGCGGCGGTGCTCGTGCTCGTGGTGGACGGACCGGAGGAGGACGTGGTGGCGCAAGAGGCCTCCGTGGAGGGAATCGCTGACCGGATCGTGACGTCGAATCGAGAGGGATGTGGTATCTGCACCACCGAGGTCTGGATAGCATACATACATAGTCTCCTTCTTAGCTTTAGGTATTACCGTGCACCGTGTCTCTAGTCTGCGCAACAATAACCCAATGTATACGTCTTCGCGAGTATACGTTGTGACAAGAAATAGCCGTACAATTACTGGAGACAACCATCCTAGCACGCTCACTGGTTGAGAGCGACGTTGAAGTTCTGCGTAAGCAAGCTGGCGCTGCCTGTGAAGGGCTCTGTGCCGGTCTGAATTGCTTGGACATACTGCGATAGCAGGTCAATACATCTTCCTGTGACTGGTGAAGTAGCCAGGAAACGATTGCTCACTTGGGAGCTCGATACGCCTTGGTTCTGGACGAGGAAGTCTAGTGGCTGACCCATGTCAGCGTCACTTCTCTCAAGCCGGATCAAGGAGGGCGTACCGAAGAATGCCTTGAGGTCCGCATTGAAGTTCGTGATGTCGCCGTCGGCACTGACGAACGAGAGCACCTGCCAGTTGGCGTTGGGGCCGCGCCAAAGGTTCCATGTGTGGCCGGCGAGGGAGATGCCGGACTGGATCTGGGAGCCGACAGGTTGGATGCTGGCAGAGATTGGTTACAGCGGTATCCTCAGCTGGTCGGTAGATGCTAAGCTTACCCGCCCTGACCAGAGAGCCAGATCATGATCTCGTAGGAAGAGGCGCTGGACGCAGGGTTGCCGGTGGGCTGGTTGCCGAGCCAGATATCGTACCTATGCGACATTGCAGGTCAGCCTGGCAGGAGGCTCACCGTTTGGCCATGTGATACTTACGAGACATCAGCGCGGATGGGGTTCGACTCGGTCTCGTACTCCCATTGCCATGCAGTCGGGGCGGACGACAGCTTCGAGAGCTATCATTGAAAAGATAGGAAGGCGAGGTCCATGTCAATGCTCATTCGTGCGCGTGATGAAAGCAGGAGTATGCTCACTTGGACACCCTTGGCGGAGTTGTGCTCAACGTTGGCGTAGCTCTTCACGTTGTTCGGGTTGTTCTGCCAGTTCCAGACCGTGCGCCACGAGACGTTGTTGCCGCTGGTGCTGAGCAGAGTCGAGCTCTGAGAGCCGACACCGGCACCTGTAGCCATCGTAAGCGATGCCTAACGTGTCTACGAAAGGTGCTATAGAAGAAGACGTACTCTCGCCCCAGAGGTTCTGGCAGAGGGTGTATGCACCCGCGGGCATGCAGTCGTACTGCCCGGAGATGGTCTGCGCGGAGGCGGACGCGACGAGAGCGACGAAGGCGGCGAGAGTGGCAAAGCGCATGATGTTGTCTTGAGAGCTCGTTTGCAAGTCGGGATGATTGCACGGAGTCTTTGCGAACATCGGCTGCGTTTTTATATCATGCGGCGCGTCCGCATAGAAGCGCAGGTTGTGGTGCTCGTCGAGTCGTCGGCGAAACATACGTGAACCCAGGTCGCGCGAAGTGTGTATGTCCTCTCCACGAAGAACCGTCGACTACCCGTTCGGACGCTCAGGCGAGCAGCTGGTGCGGTCTTGGAGCCTCGCGCGACCGGTGTCGTGGTCATTCTGCGGTTGTTTCACGAGCCCCGGATGAATTGTCCATGAAATCGCAGTCTCAGCTCAGCTCCGTATGAAGAGCTGTTTGCCAGTCTCGACGACGACGTGAACATCAGACCCGCGTCGAAGAGTCATACTCGCGCAGCCGTGACCTCCGAGCAAACTTTGTGTGAGACAGTGACCAGTTCATGACAGGAGACCATATGTCCGCGTTTCTTGGGGAGAAAGGGATCGTCGGTCGGATGTCCAGCCGGACAGAACGTACGGGTGGAGTCGGTGGACGTCGTCATAGCGGCCGAATCATGATCCAGCTAGAAGGCCTGTCCTTGCCATATGATCATTCACCGCGACGAGCGGGCGACATGATACACCTACAGAGTGATGTCGGGTCGACATGGGGCACTTCGATCATGGGTCAGTGGATGAGGAGTGTTGCATGGCGGAGGAGACTGTCAGCCGACGATCTGCCGAGTCGTATCCGTTCGTGAGGGAGGGCGATTGCTCAACTCAAGAGTAAGCAGGGTCCTGGATCATCCGAAGCGCGTCAATGCACCGCATAATTGCGAACAGACTCACGAAGTCTGTCTCGTTCCGGGAAGTCCCCCGAGATCTTGCATGCGCAGCCTTCGTCCAACCGAAGATGATAAATAAGGAGAACACCGACTATACGTGCGAGGCCCTATGTACAGCCGAAGCTGTCCTCCACGAAAGGGCAGGAACCGACATACAACGAGTCCACTTCTAACCGCACCAATCCCCACCAACATCTCATGGCCTGCAAGGGTAGAAATTTCCAACATTTGGTATATAGCCAAGAAACTACCGCTCGGACATCTGTGCCAGATAGTCCGACAGCTGAAGGGCAAGGCGGATGCTGGGTTAAACGGGCACATTTCAGCGGAGGAACTCACCCACCTTCAATGCGCCCGCCCGCAAACTCTCCGCCGCGTTCTGCACGTCAGGGTTGGACAGCACGCGCGAGATGGCGTCTTTCGCAGCCAGCTCCAGCCCCGACAAAGTGCCATCAGCGAGCAGCCCGCCGTCGGCACCATGTCCAGGGAGCTCGTCTTCCTCTTCTCTGCCGAAGTATTGGTTCGAAGATATCGAGGTCGCCCCCTGGAAGGACTGCAGACGCGTCTGCGCCTCGGCGACAGCACTCGGGTCGTAAGAGTTGCGACCAAAGTACATGTCCGACGAGATCGCCTTCTGGTTCCCGAACTTCTCGCGAGCAAAGGTCGGGGCGTCGTCCTCGGTTGCGGCGCTGTTATAGTAGTGAAACTCTTAGCTTGATTTTCGGAGGAATAGGAACATTGTTGGAGCATACCTAGAGGATGCTGCAGGAGCAGACGGAACAGCTCCGAACCCAAGCCGCTTCATGCCCATACCCAGTCGCTCCAAGTCCTGAGCATTGCCCTTTGGCGCTGCGGGGGCAGAAGGAGTGGCTTTCGTGACTGGCGTTTTCGCCTTGGCTGCTGCGGCCGACTTCTCCGCCGCAGCAAGACGTGCACGCTCCTCCTCCTCGGCCTTCTCGCGTTCACGGTCGTATCCCAACTGTCGGATACGCTCAGCCTCCTCAGCAGCTTTCCGCTCCGCTTCCGCAAAGTCGACTGGAGCAGCCTTCTTAGCACCGAGACCGCCCAGCTTGGATTTCTTGGGGGCAGCCGAGCCAGCACTGGAGACTGACGGTGTCGAAGAGTTCAAATCGTGAAGCACCCAGCTTTGATGCAGGTCGTGAGCCGACTGTGGTGGAAGAGTTGGAACGAAGGGATGCGGAGCTAACGGTCCGAGGGGCTGTGGTGGCACTGGAAGCGCTAGCAGAGCGACCAATCACAGGAGGTGCGGCGGGCTTTGCTGCAGTAGGTGTAGGGCTTAGGTGTGGCGGGCTTGTCCCAGGAGGAGAAGAAATCGTCGTCATCGCCTCCCTGAGAGGAGGGAGTAGCACTGGCTTCCATCGGTCCTTCTACGACAACCTTGTCCGGGAACCTATGTACCAGATCGTATCATAGCAGCTTTGATGAAAGTGCACACTCACTTTGCAGTATCCTCCCTCACGCGGCGAGCAAGTTCCTCCTTGTATAGTTCTGCAACGCGGCTAGAGTATTTCTTCTTCGTATCGGAATCGCTCAAGAGCGCTGCACCGCCATGTTTGGTGAAGAACTCCTGTCGCTGAAGCGTTTCCGCCGACTTTCATGGTACGCAATTGGTTGAGCTGCCAGCTATCGAGGTTCGTGGATCTTCGGCCGATTTAGCGACATGACACGTATGTCTCCACTATGGTGCACTCACCGAACAAAGCTGATGTGCACGCCCATGTTGCGATGCACACTAGAGCATTCCAAACAGATATACACTCCAAATGTGACAGCTGGACCAGGTCGGATTGCGGGCCTGGCAGTCGAAGCACATCTGAAGACCACGGTTAATCAATGTGGGGCAACCTATACTGTGCACAAGTCACACCTTATTTCCCTTCTGGGATTTCAGCACCTTAAAGACTTGCTCAGTCTCTGCTTTTGTCGGGTCTGCCATGTTGTTCAACCAGAAGAACAGTGGTAGAGATGAGGAAGACGGGGGTCGTGGTCGGTTAGCAAGAATCGCCTCTCACCCGCGAGCTACGCGCCTGAGCCGTTACGGTGCGTAACGTCACTGTGACAGCGACGTGTCACAAGCTACCCGCCGCTTTAGGTTCCTGCTGCAAGTGGCAAGTGCGAGCGCTAATGGGGGCATACATACCACGCTGCCTTCCACCATAACGAATTCGCTCACTCCCACCTGTATCCTCTCAATGGATGCGAAAGCAAACTACTTGAGGGTCCTGCCATCAATTAGCTTAACAGACTGTCGCAAAAATCGGGTGCTACTTATAATGATCTTGGCCTTATAACCCCCTTATGACCCCCCATAAACCCCTCATAAACCCCCCAAAATCCCCTTATGGGCAAGAGGTAAGAGTATATGGGATCCATAAGGGCTTATAACGTCATTAACGATTTTTGCAACATATAGCCTATACACACGACGCACTGCATCGACGCATGCGCCACGACTCACTAGCCACCTGGAGTTCTGGCTGTAGCTGGGTACTTGGGAGCATCACGTCAGAGATTTGTTCCCCAGGGATTCTGCAGTCTAAACAGGTAGGTACGCTCAATGGTCAGTTTGCTCCGCGGACGGAAGTAGAACAAAGATAGACCACTTTCCCATCCTTTGGCCCTCACGAGCTTCTAATAGGCCATGGTCTGAACTCTGAGGCTAATCGACCTAGGTATAAATTCTGTGACTTTGAGATGCCTATGTCCCACACCCATCATTACCTCAGGTATATCAGCCCAAGTCCCCGCGCCATGGCATCCCAGGATCCGGCACAAATCTTACCTGAAGCTGTCCCTGGTCAGCCATTCATGAACGTATCTGCATTAGAGGCCGGATCCTTGGAACTCAGGATGCGCTTGTTTGTCTCTGGCTCTGGCCCCCAGGAGTCGAGGATGTGCCCATCCCTCTCTTTCCTCCTTCGCCACTCGTCTACCAGGGAAACGCTCGTCTTCGACCTGGGTATAAGAAGAAATCTCGAGACGCATCCTCCCGCTGTTCGTCAGCTGAACGCGGGCCGTACCGTCGCTGTGCCACAAACCGTCGCCGAAAGCCTCAGACAGGGCGGGATTGAGCCCGCTGACATTAAGACAGTCATTGTCAGCCACTTGCACTTCGATCAGTAAGTACCGGTGTCCATTTGGGCCTCATAGTACTCATGCAGCATTTTGTAAGTGTCGGCGATACGTCCCTGTTCCCTAATGCAACGTTCATTCTGGGCGGGGATGCAAAGGAGTATCTCGCACTACGCTCGTATCCAACCGACCCCGACTCCCTCTGTCTTGAAAGCGCCGTTCCCCTCGAACGCACTGTTTTCCTCGACAAGGAGTTCACACAGGCCATCGGCCCGTTCTCACGCGCATACGACTATTTCGGTGACGGGAGCATGTACATCATCGACGCGCCCGGGCATCTTCCTGGGCACATCAACGTCCTGGCGCGTACGAATGCCTCTGGCTCGTGGATCTACCTCGCCGGGGACAGCGCGCACGACATGCGGATACTGACAGGCGAGCGGGAGGTCGCGGTCGCGTTGCAGCCCGACGGGCATGTGCGATGTATTCATCTCGACAAGGAGAAGGCGGAGGAGCATATCCGGCGGGTGAGAACCTTGCTGGCGGTGCCGCACATGCTGGTTCTCCTGGCTCATGACGATCAATGGTACGAGGCGAACAAGGGCACGAGGGGTCTTCCTCCCTGGCACAATACCACCGGCTATATGAACAGCGTAGGAATTCCAAATCCCGATGTGTGCGTGTTCGTGTGACTCCTTCCTATGTAGAACAGTCTCTGACAGACGAAGTGTGTATTCTGCGATTAGGCAATAGAATCGACAATTTCCTATCCATACGCTCACTACTGCACATGCGGTATCCCTAGGTAGACATTGCTGGCCGACAGCGGAGGGAAGTTTGCCTCCTTATCCAAGCGGAGTTGTATCGAGCCTCGGTCGAGAGCGACATACGCTTTAGCTAGCGTCGGGAAGTCATGGCACATCAGGTACCCTAATTTACGAGCTTCATCAAGCTTGCACTCGCGATCGTCCACGTTGTCTGCAATCTGCACCATCTCGGGCGGCGTGATTGTCGGGTGTTGCAAACGCTATAAAATTCGTCTGATCTTGCTTCCATGGAAGTATAGAGCTGAAGAGGCGTACCTCGCGGAGCGCCTGGTCTAGACCAAGAGCGTGATATTCTCCCAGCCACGGGACGACGCTACGCTTACTGATGGCGAAGGTTTCGAGCTTCAGTTGCGAGGGCGACGGTAAACGCCATTGTTCATGTCGTCCGTCATACTGCACAGCAGCGGCAAGGTATGACAATGGCACCTGGAGGATGAGACTACGTCAGTATGAACCACAAAATGAGAGCCTAGAGATGAGAAGAAGTACCGAGATATCGTCACACTGAGAGTCCTCGAACCCCAGGTGCAAAAGCTCTGGGCACACATGGAGAATGCCGAGTATAAAAGGCGGAATGTGCGGTACTCGCAGCTCCGGATAGCACATCGTGATGCTCAAGCCAGTGAGCCGTCCTCCCAGGACGCGGCAAAGTTCCACGATCTCAGTCGTCCCCTTCCAGTTCGGGAACAAGTTGAAGTCGGGTTCTGGTCGATACAAGTCGTGTTGGTGTCTGTCCGACGGGCGCATAGAGTCCAGCTCAAGGCGCAGGCGAGTGAGAGAGTTCCATGGGCTGGCCGGATCGCGAATGGCGTGCCACAAAGGGCAAGCAATGCCATGGTGCTGGGAGTGCTGCCACTGCTGAACAGTCCCTATGACTGAGTCTTCGTGACGCCCGGCAACGAAAGCCCAGGTGACTTCGCGTAAGAGCGAAGGGACGTTCAGCGTGGCCGCTCATTCTACTCGGGGCCTCCTGTTCGCCCGAGTGCTTCCGAGTGCTTCCAAAGCCAGAGGAGATGGTACAGTCGGTGTCGTCACTCGACTCGTAAGGTGCAGAGCGTCCTCGGAGACGAGCAAATTGAGGGTTGCGGATACGGAATCGACGGGGTCTGTCAGGGGGTCCTTGCGTGTCCGTTTGGTCATGTTCGGGCAGGATGCTAGGTGACCCGCAGCGGCGGTCGGGCTCTGAGCAAAGTGATGAGTATTGGCCTAGGGCTCGATTGTCACAAACCTACCGTCCAGAATCATGTCTGTCATGTGGGGTCAGGCGTACAGTACAAGGGGTCAAATGAAACGATCAGTGTCGGCGGTCGCTGTGTCGATCCAGTTGGAGGTCTTCCTCTTGATGGGATAACATCAATATATACGTTTGCAGAACAATGGCAGATCGCAGGACAGATCATCAACGCGAACGTCCCCAACGTGCTATGCACCTCGAGGTGCTTTTGTATGTTCGAGCTTCTTCCAGCTGCGTTGTTGCAATGTGCGGTATTGTTGCATGCTGCATGACATGCTTGATCAGGACAAGTTGCAGCTAGTGACGACCAGAACGGAATGCCGTGAGAAATGTTGCTTGGGACGCGTTATTGTGTCCTGTCGAGCGGATCATGTCGTCGTAGATGTTGTCGTGGATAGCGGAGGCCGCCGAGCCTATGCTCGGATGCAATATGTCCAGAAGACAATACAAGATCTGATGGACACCAAAATCGTCATATACGCGGACTTGCCTTGCGCTCGACTGCAAAGCACGGTGTTCTAGGTGCACCCGTAGAGGAGAGCTGAGGTCGCGATGCTGCGAATGAGTCCATTAGCCGTCAACTCACAAGCAGTGCCAATGTGGTATGTAGTAGATAAGCTTGCCGCCAGAGTTATCTACAGAGAATCATATTGCCTCGTCGTACACGTTCAGGCAGGAGTCGACTTAGTGCCGTGTGATTGGTGCCAATTGCAATACTCCACCACGGTGCAACTCCTGGTAGAGGATCGACATGAGAGAACGGTACAGTACAAGACAAGTAGCCGTCAAGTGCAGAGGTCTCTCCGAGCGGCCAAACGGTATAGTATGTATGTCGAATTCCTTGTACAATCCGATATGGTGTAGTGGCTAACATTATCGCCTCTCACGCGATAGCCCGGGGTTCGATTCCCCGTGTCGGAACGTTTTTGTTGCCGTTGAGGAACGGTAATTCAGACATAGGGCCTTCACCGTGCCTCCGCATCTCCTACCTCCGCCTATGTGCAAAGCTGTTCCGGTACCAGCGTATTCAGTATCCTGCACCGGACTCGTCTCATGTCATTCACGCGTAAGCATCTTCATCGCTGTGCTTGACGCTACCTTGCATACCCTTTGTAAGTTCGTATCCCTGCTTCTTCGGACTCTGTCTTCATTTCCACACCCGACTCTCTTGCACCCTGTCGACGTCGTCTCGCCGTTTGCTTGATCTCTCGCTTTCACCTCTCTCCCCCGTGATTACTCGCAGGCCCCATCACTGGTGTAAATTGTTAACCCATCCCCAATCTTACGCCGTCGTCACCTCCTTCGTGATTTCAGTCATAACTCTGCTCTGTATCAGTGGTCTTTGCATGAAGTCAGAACTTGACATATTCAACCATGACGTGCGTCGCCTTAATGGCCTGCGTCTGTTCAGCCGCTGCATAATCTATTGGGCCGTTCTCTCGTACCTGGTCAACGTTGAACACGTTGAACTCTATTGAACTCTGCTTGACTTCTCCAACTCCACCACACCTGTGCGCCGGTAAGGTTTCGCAGTACTGAACTGGTCGAACTCTCCCCGCTATTTCAATCTTGACTGCCCCTGTTCGCCAGATTGCCCCTATGTTGTTACCGACCAACAGCGGAATAGCATAAACCTCATCTCATGAGTCTTAGGTCTAGTCCACTCCATGTGAGCTCATTGCTCCGCATACTTTACGCCGCGCACCGTCCAACATTTGTCTGCAAAATATCAACTCGGATTGAGGATAATGTCATGCATACATATTAAACCTCTCAATTAATATCCACAGTCCTCGATCTCATCCATAATCCCTCACGCGCGCCATTACTGGATTATCGATACCATGACGCACAGGTGAATCTGACACCTTCAATCTCGCAGAATTGTAGCCATCCGCATTTGGTTAATGACGCGCCTTTGCACACATCTACCTCCGCCAAGGCTACGCATATAGCCACAAATCTCTTATAAACCAGAGAAGTCCCTCAGACACCTCTACCCATGAACGACCATAGTGGCTGCGCGATACGTACCCCGGCTCCCTCTACGGTGAGTATCCGGTTTAGCAGTGTTCGCTAATAGTTCACCCAATGCAATAGTCAATCGCAGGTATCATTGATGTGCGCACGGTGTTCGACAACTTACAGTCTTTCAGCAGAATTGGCTTTCTCATACTGGAGCTTAGTCTGCATGCAATTGAGGGGGGTTAGCAGGAGGGTCCGGAATTGTGATTTGTAAGCATAACTTTGATCTCCACAGCGCGTCAAGATGGAGCGTCGACGCGTCGTACGCCGACTCGCTCTCTCAACGGCGGTCATTCCAGATGTTAGTGAATATGTTATGAATCAGAACTCACAGGCACCATCCTTGGGTGGCTGTGGCTTTGTTATACTCAACGGCCGTGCTGCATGACCTCGCCTGATCCCTGAAAGGCTCCGTTATGATTGTCTGCATGGTTCTCAGCAGAACTGCTGGCAAAGTCATCTTCATGGATAGTAAAACTCTGGCTACTGACCACATCTGCATTTATAGTGACTTAACGTCAGTTAAACACGATGTCACGGAACATTAGAAGGGCAAACACGCACTGAGAGCACTAGGACTTCGAGGCAACAGGAATGACTGACGTGAATTGCATTGTGTCATGGTATTCCGTATTCGTCAGTAGTTGCCTTATGTGACCAGGCGCTTACTCCAAGGTCCAAATGCGTCAACTTTGGCTATATATGGCAATGGCTCGGATCAGTCGGCATGTCCAAACTCCGCAGAATTGGGACCCTCCTGCAAAGGGGTCGCAAATGCGAGCAGACCTTAAACGTAGTAAGGTCTGCCTAGGGGAGACAAACTGGAGCTCGCGTCAAGGTAATGCAAGCGCAGCTACTCACCGCTACTCTTCGGGTTGCGCGCCGTACTTCCGGAACATATTCGATGGCAGGTCGGGGTTGCTGTAGGCAGGGTGCGTGCCGCCCCAGGGCATATTCAGCAGCCCTGGCGTGCGATATCCTCCGAGTTCAACGAGTACGACCTATGTACCGATGATGAAGTGGAGCTCGGAATAACGTGCGAGGGGGAGAGCCTTACCTTGATGTTCCAGGCAGGGTCTAGCTCAGCGGCCAGTGCCTCGGAGATCGCTTCGAGAGCTGAACACCTCAGGTAAGTCAATCGTCTTCGTGACGGGGCAGATGCTGTCCCGGTACGGGAGTAAACACTGACCAAATTTGGTTGCAGCGTAATAGCCAGTGGCAGGCCCAGCGCTCACCCCAGCGAGCGAAGAGATCTGCAGGAGGCGTCCACCGGCACCCGCTGGGTTCACCTCGCGGAAGAACTTGACCGCCTCGCGCGTGACGTGCGTCGCGCCCCAGAAGTTCGTCTCGAAGAGCGCGCGTGCGTCCTCTTCCTTGATCGCCTCCAGCTCGCCGGCAAGGGCGTACCCGGCATTGTTGACGACGACGTCAAGACGTCCGAACTTCTCCTTCAAGAACGTGAAGACGTCGATGATCTCGTCTGCTTTGGTGACGTCGAGCTTGCGGATAGCAAGGCGGTCGGACGGATACTTGCTCTTGAGATCGTCTATGACGCTGGGGCGGCGGAGCGTCGCGACCACGATCTCGCCCTTCTCCAGGAGGAACTCTGCGAGGGCCCTTCCCATACCGGTAGACGTACCGGTGACTGCAACGAAGGTTAGTAGACGTTTACTTTGGGTTCATTCGGCAGAAAGCGTACTGAGCCAGATGCGAGGGGAAGACATGTTGTTGTTCTTGTGCGTGTGCGTTCGATTCGTTGGTGTGGATGGTCGGTCGGATGGTCGGTCAAATATTGCGTATATATACTGCAAACACTCTGTCTCTCCATTCCATACATACCCTAGGAGCGGGCTTTAGGGTCAAGGCGCCTGAATGGCCCTCACAAGCTGCCTCGGTCGAGATGACGGTGGGCCGAAGTCGATCATACCGCGGTTCACCGTATACGAGCACCGTGCTGGCCATGCCGATGTCGGACAACCCGACCGCTCGGGGATCATGTCAGGAAGGCGGCAGGCGATGCATTGGTGTCTGACCCGCTGGACTCCGTGTCGTTCTCTCCTCGAGGCCTTCCTCGAGGTACTTAGCAGCAGTCCCGTTTGCACTAGTGTTCACTAGTACTTAGTACTAGGCATTGCGGGTCGGATTCGACGATGGGCTCAAGCTCTACTGTGGTGGAAGGCTTATGGAAGTCAATATCAGCAAACCAAAATTCTATCCATATAGATCCCTTACCATGTCATGATGAATCACTAAACAGCTGCAGCCTGAGCAACTAGCGGGGACTCGCAGGGGAGTGACGGCAACAGTGAACTCGTGGAGAACCTGAACCCGCGATGTGTTCGCAAGCGTGGCAAAGTTTACAAGTCCGATATGGTGTAGTGGCTAACATTATCGCCTCTCACGCGATAGCCCGGGGTTCGATTCCCCGTGTCGGAATGTTTTGGCCCAGACTGGGTAGTAATGTCGGCTTTTTGCTGCGAGCAGTCGACGTTAGAGTGGCAGTACAAGTGTCCCAGTAGTATTACAGTGAATGAGATTCCTCAAGTGCATTGTTCAACTCTTCTGGGTGTGTTTGCCCAATGGTGACACAAGCTCTCGTCCACCTACAGTATGTACAGTACATAGCACCAAACCACTGGCCGTGCATTGAAACCATCGAGTCCTGGTCATACATACACTCAGGAATTGCCTGGACGTGAAGCAAAAAGGTGTTCCGACACCAGCAGGATTCGAACCTGCGCTCCCGAAGGGAAACAGATATCTACTGCATTCGAATCTGTCGCCGTAACCACTTGGCTATGATGTCACAGCAGGCGCTTGTGAGGCTAGCATTGACGGGGAACATACTGATATCAAGTGATGGCTGAAGACAATATTGACATTAATATTAATTCTCTCCCAAGTACTCACTCAGGCTGTACGTCTCTCCTTTCCGCAACCTCTACGACGCAGCCAGCGGAGCATATATCATACTACTTCAGGATATTGTCGTTCGAGCACATAGGCATGTGGACCCACAAGGGCTGTCCCTGAGGGTGTCTGGAGCGCGCGGGTCGAGACGAGCCGGGAACGGGGCCGGGATGGCGGAGACCGTACGTGCGCTCGTATAAATCCCGCTCTCGACTGCAACCTACCGCCATTCACACACCACCGCGACCTCGCACATCTCATGGCGGCCCAGTCAGACGTCCCCATGCGCCAGCGCGTCGAGGAGTACATCTCCAAGCTCCAGGACGACATCGTCTCCGCCCTCGAGAAACTCGACCCCAACGCGCCCGCCTTCAAGCGCGACTCCTGGCTTCGCGCGCAAGGCGGCCGCGGTCTCTCGTGCGTTTTTGCCGTTCCTGTTCCTCCGCCTGGTGTCGCGCCGCAGGAGACGGTGCTTGAGAAGGCGGGCGTGAACATCTCAGTCGTGCATGGCATGCTTCCCCCTCCCGCGATCAAGCAGATGCGCGCGGACCACTCCTCCATCCCTGACATCCAGTCTAGCGTCCCCTTCTTCGCCGCCGGAATCAGTCTGGTCATCCACCCCCGAAACCCCCACGCACCGACGGTGCACGCCAACTATCGCTACTTCGAGATCACCGAGACGCCGACGGAGGAGGAGCAGGCCGCGGGCAAGCCCGGCAAAGTCATCGCGTGGTGGTTCGGGGGCGGGGGTGACCTCACGCCTTCCTACCTCTACGAAGAGGACGCGGTGCACTTCCACCGGACGATCAAGGACGCGTGCGACCCACACGGCGCGGCCGTCTACCCGACTTTCAAGAAATGGTGTGACGAGTATTTCTACATCCAGCATCGCGGTGAGTCGCGCGGGATCGGCGGTATCTTCTTCGACGACCTCTGCGCGGACCCGCACCGCCGCTTCGCCCCCGACGACGCCCGGCCCAAGACCGCGGAGGAGATCTTCGCGTTCGTCCGGGCGGCGGGCGACGCGTTCGTGCCGTCCTACGTACCGATCCTCGAGCGGCGCATGCGCACGCCGAGCAACGAGCACGAGCGCCGGTGGCAGCTCCTCCGACGTGGCCGCTACGTGGAGTTCAACCTGGTGTACGACCGTGGGACGAAGTTCGGGCTGATGACACCCGGTGCGCGCATCGAGAGCATACTGATGAGTCTGCCGGAGACCGCGCGGTGGGAGTATATGAGCGAGCTGGGAACGGACCCGGAGTCGCGGGAAGGGAAGTTGGTTGAAGTGCTCAAGAACCCTCGGGAGTGGGTATGAGGTTAAAGGACGTGTGCAGTATAATGTGAGTGTGGCGATTACTCGTTCCCGCGTGCATCTATTGACTGTCAACAGTATTGTGTACAGTATGACGATCGGGGGCATGGATAGACTAGCACGGATCGATGAATCAACCCTGCTCATCAAGCTTGTGCGCCACCCTGGCAGCGTGGACTGGATCATTGACTGCAGACGTTTTTCCGCTCTGACCAACATGCGGCACGGCTGAATATCGCCTTCTTCCCACATCCTTCTCACCTGCCCAGAAGTCCATTCTGCCCTTTTGACTGCCAAGTTAACTTCGACTCCTCTCATTCACCCTTGAATAAGAGAGGTTCAGTTGTGTGGAGGAATAGCGTTGTCTTAGCCCATTCAGGTAGTCGTCAACACAACCCCGTTGCATGCCCTCGGGTGCAACATACTGAAATTCAAAACGCCCAGTCCGGTGAATCCGCGTGCCATGGATTTAAAGGACACTGCCTGCCCATGCACCTCTCATCGACTTCATCCTCCCTTTCTTTTCGCCTCGCGATGGCAGAGTACATGCCATCATCGCCTTTCACCTTCACTTTTCGTGAGTAACCAGAGCGACTGCTGTACCCGTAACCTCACAAGGCCTAATACTTCTGATAGCTCCAGCTCTCTCCCTAGCCGAGAGAAGTAGAGATGCGGGGGCACACACTCGGGATAATGCAGCCACCGGTTACAATCTCCTCCCGGATGCTGCATACTCCTCCAGTCGATCACCATCCCGCAATTCCAAGTCACACCCTCGCCTTCCGTCTCTGTGGACGCCCGACGAATGGGTACTAGTCGCCGAGCCTGAAGTTTCCGGGTTCATTATCTGCCCGCGGCGAAGCATCAACGAATTGATGCTCGGTGCTGCGCTTCGATTTGACAAACGGACGGTCTCGCTGTTCATGAACATAGCGTGTCTCCAGCTCCGCTTGCACAGCGCCGACGACCTCGCCGCGCACGCGCACGGCCGTTACTCCGGGCGGAGAGCGCGTGAACGACCGCCATCCGGACCCACTGGGCACAGAATCATCGAACTCTGCAGGGAATTGGGAGATCGCTTGCTACGGCTGAGCATCGTCGTTTGCATGCCGGAGCTTGCGGTGCCTTATGTCCCCCCGCTGGTGCATGCGATCGTGAACCTTTGCCCGAAGCTGCAATACCTCAAGATCGAAGATCTGCAGTGTGAGTACTTCGACCGGTCAAAGGTTCGTGAACCGTTCTGCCATCGCCGCACTGCTAGCTCACAAGGTGACTGACGCGGACGAATCTGCCGCAGTATAAGCCACCCTTCGCGCGTCCAAGGCCGATTACCCGGTCTCTGTCCACGCCCAACAATTGTTTGCATACGCTGGTGATCTGCAAGAGGAGCATGTACACTGCATACCCTACTCAGCGCCGAAGGAAGGCGCTTCATCCTCCGCATGTACGTCTCTCTCACTGTGTTCTCCGTCGCGATAGCTGATTGCGGACCACGGATAGGTTGACGTTGATCTGTCCCACCACTTCACGCACCGTAGGGCCCCTTTGCTGGAGAAGGAAGCCCGAGACCTCGCTATGAATGTCATGACCACGTTCCCCGGGCTCCAACAAACATGCGTCAGTCTCGACAAAGGCGCGCTGGGTATCTGCATGTTCAGGGACGCCGTCGCAGAAGCCTCCTCTCCGTGCGAGTGCACGACGTCCCGTCAACCGGACATCGATCCGTTGGACTTTCCCGCCGTGGACCCGTTGGGCGACGGTATGTTGTGGGCGCCGCCATCGCCTGTGTTGCCTATGGACGCGGAAATGGAGGACATACTATTCTCCATGCTGTACCCGCCTTCGGGACTGTACTGACCGAAGCCCCTGGTGGACATCGCTTGTAGGAATTCCGGATGCGTAGGTTGCAATGCAGAACTGTACTAGCCTCAAACCATTCATTTATCGACGTGAACCTAGTGGTTTACCGCCACACTTGTCTGGTGACCAGCGCCGGGTCGTCGTGCGTTGAACAGGTTCGACAGGCTCAACGACTAGAGACTAGCTTTGTGAGTTGATGCAGAGAATGTGGGCCATGCACCTCTCTAGTCGGTCAGTTCTCTACTCCTGGCTGCTGTCCGATGGCTTGAAGCCAAGGGTCGCTTCATGGGCAGTTGATACATCTTCACTGGCTCCGCAATGCCGGCTGAGAGCCGCACATCGCACACAATGCCTCCTGCCTCTGCGTAAGCACCGGTCACCCAATTGAGCGTTCCCCGGTGCCTCTCAATCCTCCGCGATCCCCGACCACTCGGGTGGTTGTCCGGGATCGGCGTGGTCTTCAGTGCAGGACACTTTGTCAAAAAGCCTCGGCGACTCGTCATCTCGCCGAGGTCCTTGTCCAGCGCACGTGCGCTGTGTCCTACCTCGATGTAGAAGGCGCGATATGAGTGCCTTTCTGCGGACCTGCAGATGGATACCCAGGAGACGGTCAATAGGAATGGGTGCGTAAGACTCAATCATTGACGTGATTCACACGCAATCGTGCACCTCTTACAAGTAGCACAACGGAACGGTGCGGCCATCTCTTCGACAGCGCAGGTTAGAACCGAGGGCGAAATAAATTGAACGCTGGGTCGCAGGTACAGGTAGTTGAATGGCAGTGAAACTCCGGCCCCTAAAGCTTTGCTTCAGAGGGAGACCTGATGCCCATCCGCACGACACTCCCGCCATCCACCTGGATGGTCGCCCCGGTGACCCACGCACCTGCACGACTCGCAAGGAAGATACATGCACCGGCCACGTCCTCCGGAGTGCCAATGCGTCCGAGGGGTATGCTTGCTCGGACAAAGTCGCCGAGCTGGTTGAGGGTCTGCGCCATCACTATGTTCGCGATCAGGAGACTGCAGAAACTCAATGGTCATCAAAGCATGATGGGAGCTCACTCTTGCTCTCGAAAGGACCTAGAGACATGACCTCATCAGCGCCTTGACACTGGAAGCGAAAGCTTATTACAACATACCACAGGCAAGCGTGTTGCTCGTGATGCCCTCAGGACCCAACCGGCCGGCGAGGTGCCGGCTCAACTGATGTAGACCAGCCTTCGACGCCGAGTAGGCGTAGGTTTCGTGCATGGGTATGCTGATACCTTCAATAGAGCCAATCTACGTACGCAGGTCCAGCTAAGTCATTCAGATCGCGCTGCAAGAGGCTCACGTTGATGATACGGGCGGGGTCCCGAAAGACGTCCCCGTCCATGCCGCCCTGCTCTGCCGCTGCACGGAGGAGAGGGAGACACTTCTGTGTCAATGTGAATACACGTTGCAGATTCAGCGTAAGGAGCTTCGTCCACGCAGAGTCCTGCCACGGCCATCGCATGCAAGTTACAGACTCAGACTGGAAACATCGTGCAGCAAGGATGCACTCACAGGGTAGTCATCGAGCGTCGCGCCCCACGCGGCGCCGGCGTTGTTCACGAGAACGTGCAGGGCCTTCTCGCGCGCGCTGAGCTCCTCAACGAGGCGCTCGACCTCTTCGAGCTTCTGCATGTCCGCTGGCAATGGGATGCATACGCCAGGGCCGTCTGCGGTCAGCTCCTTCGCGGTTGTCTCGCAATCCTTGGCCGAGCGTGACGAGATGTACACCTGCCAAGGGAGGTGGACAATAGTACTAGTGTCAGTAAGGGAGTCTGTGGATCTGCACACAGATTCTACAGTCATGACTCACTTTGGCACCGTTCTTACAAAGCCAGCTGCAATCTGGACGTTGGGCAACTTAGATGCAACCGTTCTTGGAGCGCGAGTATGTATCCTCAGCTTACGCACCATCTTGCCTATTCCGCGGCTCCCACCGGTGACCAGCACCACCTTCCCCTTGACGTCGAAGAGGTTATTCACCTGGAACGAAGCCATGTTCGGCAACGAGGAATGTCGAGAGAGAAGTATCTGAACAAGTCAGGGCATCCCACTGTTATTTACGTGGGTGGGCCGGGCTTTGTGGGCTCGTGGGTGACGCGCGCGGACGCCACAGCCCAAAAGCACTCAAGCGACTCGGTGAACTCGAGACGCTTACTGACATCGTAGCGCCAGGCACCGGATCCCCGGGTACTCGAGTTAGCCGCCCTGTACTTACTGACGCGTCTACTGAACATGTACAATTATAATACGGTGGAATGTATGTATGTATGGATGATCAGGAGGACTGAACTTGCACAGGACGTACCAATGATTATGAGAAGTCGCGGCACATGCAGCTTGCAGAGCCACGATCACTGTGAGTGGCCCAACTCATAGCATGCGTGCAAGTATACAGCAGGTCAGTGGTACAACGGTTGTCCTACAAGAACTTCTACAAGAGCTAGCATGCCAACATGCCTCCAACAGGCCGGAGCTGCACGTAATAACCAAAACTTATGAATGAACAACGACCCGCGCTTCAGGCATCCGCCACACCATTCCGATCCCGCCACCTTACATATGTCTCGACAACTTCGGGTGTGATTTGTTTCTTGATGTTACGCGCCGCCTTCACAAATGCTTCTTTCGGAACCTACGATGCAGAGCCGAGTAAGGCCTGGACGCTACGGGACAGACGTTATTACTCACAAAGGGTGCGTTGATGTCCTCCTTCATGGTCAGGAGAGCCGCCTCTTGACATAGAGCAGTCATTTCGGCTCCGGAACACCCCTCCGTCTGTAAAGACAAGCAAAGCGCATTGAGCAAGTTCCTTCACCTGAATAGGGCGCGATACAGCGTACCATTCTGGCGATCTCTTCCAGGTCCAAACCAGGCTCGACACTCATCTTGCGTGTCCGGATACGAAGGATCTCCACTCGACCGTCAAAGTCTGGCGGGCCAACGTATAAGATGCGGTCCAGTCGCCCGGGGCGCATCAGTGCGGAATCCTGTACACAAGAGGCGTTGAGAATGGATTGTTGAAGATCATTCAAGGGACACATACAATGGTGTCTGGACGGTTTGTTGCCGCAACGATCGTGACGCCGACGAGCTCCTGGACGCCGTCCATTTCGTTCAGCAGGCTCGTCAGAACCCCCTCGTGCGCGCCGCCGCCGCTGTCGGACGCGGTACGTGATGTCGCTAGCGCGTCGATTTCATCCTGAGTGAACGTTATGAATCAGTCCTTGAGCATATGAAGATCGGAATTCAGACATACAAAGAAGATAATCGAAGGAGCCGCTGCTCGCGCTTTGCTGAAGATCTCCCGGACAGCTCGTTCCGACTCGCCAACGTACTTGTTCAGTAGCTGTCATGTGTCAGTCGTCAGTGCCTGGTCACTCCTGGGAATGACGAGTCTCACCTCAGGACCCTTGACAGCAAGAAAGTTCACACCACTCTCGGTTGCACATGCTCGCACAAGCAATGTCTTGCTGCATCCAGGCGGGCCATACAGCAGCACGCCCCGCGGTGCTCGCACGCCTAACCGCGCGAACGCCTCGGGATGCAGAAGAGGCCATTCCACGCACTCGCGTAGCTTCTGTATCGTCTGCGCTTGCCCGCCGATATCGGAGTAGTGCACAGGTACCGTATCGAGGAAGAGAGAGCGCAGTGCTGATGGTCGGACGGTAGGTAGCGCCGCGAGCAGGTCGGCGTTCGTGAGCTGTGGTTGAGAAGCGGTGGAGGGCGCATTGGCATTCGGAGAGGAGGATTGAGAGGCGAGCCAACGCTTGATAGCGAGGGTGCCTGCTTCGCGAACGACAGCGCTCAGGTCAGCTCCGACGTAGCCGTGTGCTTTGGCGGCGATGGATCGGAGGTCATCGTCAGTGACCTCATGAGGTGCCTTAGACAGAAGGACCTTCAAAATGTGGTATCGAGCCTCCGCGTCAGGGATACCTGACGGGCAAGACTGTGAGTACCGCGTACAGCGCAACATACGCCATCTAACCTACCGATTTCAATTTCCCTGTCGAAGCGTCCTGGCCTGCGTAGGGCAGGATCAATGGCATTGGGCCTGTTGGTCGTGGCAACGACTACGACCTTGCCTTGCGAGCCATCCTTGCCTGCCTCCTCCATACCGTCCATGAGCGTCAACAGCTGCGCAACAACGCGCTTCTCGACCTCTCCTCCTGGACCCTCCTCACGTCGAGGACATATTGCATCGACTTCATCTAGCACAATGATGCACGGGCTGCGCGAGCGAGCCTCTGCGAACACGTCACGTATCCGTGCCTCGGTCTCACCGTGGTATGCGGACGACAGTTCGGGGCCGTTCACGATGAGCACGGAGGAACCTGTCGATGCTGCGATGGCTCGTGCGAGATGGGTCTTTCCCGTACCCGGAGGTCCGTGAAGGAGAACACCTCTTGGCGGTTTGAGGCCTGATCAGATGCATTGGACGCATGAAGCCGGGACAAAACGTAGGTTCAGCGCGATGACTGTCGATCATTTCCGGGAACGATGCGGTAGGGAAGAAGCGAAGTCAGGTCATATGGCAACCGGCCTAAGCATAGCAAGCCAAGACGCACCAAACTGGCGGAAAAGTTCAGGTCGGGTGAGGGGGATCTCAATGAGGTCGCGAATTTGCGCGATCTGCTTGTCAAGGCCTCCCACAGACGCATATGCGTCTGCACTCACGCCGCGTTCGACGGCATGCCCGGCACCCTGAGCGACTTGTCAGCAAGGCCCACGACGATAGTCTCACCCGGCCTACCGCATTGCCCGACGCGCCTTCAGACGAGGCGGGATTTGAACCATCTGTCTCGAGAACGACGATCGTTTCCCATCCGACAGTCCACAGTTTTGGTGGAGCATCTGCAAGCGATAGAGCTTGAACGCTCGCTGCGAGGTCAGCGCCCTCCTCTACTTCGCGACCAGTAGATACAGAGGAGACGGCGAACCGCCGCTTTTTGCCCTCATACACGACGTCTAATGTTTGCGTAGGGGTTAGATACCCCAGGTCGACTACGAATAACGTTTGCTAGATTAAGCACAGATATTCGAAAGTCGGACATAAGCAGGAAAAGAACGCACTCAGGGATTCTCTGATCAGCAGGGTCAACCAGTCCTTGCGTTTGCCCTTCCCAGCATCCTGGCTCTTCGAAGAGGAAGCAGAAGCAGGGCTTATCGCTGGGCGTTTGTCATCGGTGACCTCTTTGACTCGCACAGTGTGTGCCACCTCCGCATTTCGAAGGGATGGCACCCCTGGCGGAAGCTTCGGTGCGTCTAGAGAGAAGATGTTACCTTTGACCCCGGTGTCACCCTAGGCCGTAAGAAGCAGGGGTGGCGAGACGAGGATAGCTATGAATGCGAGGGAAAAGTGTCAGCGGGTCATGATCATTCAACGGGTTTTCCGTGAGCTCCCAGCGCGCACATGCGGCGCGAGAACATGGACACGCACAGTCTTGAGATAGCTCCGAGGATGGCCATGCGACGCCAACAGCAAACGCCTACAAGTAAAGGGTAAACTTCATCAGCGGGCTTATGTATACGCCAAGAGGTCATCTGAGAGCGTTTGAGATAGTGAGGGAAGAGTGGGGTACCTGGTGTGAATCTGCTGCAGATAAGCCAACGACGTCGCCAGCATATACCTTCGCTTGCTTTAGGACTTCAGCATTAAGGACTATCCGTCGGGCCGCACGCGAGAGAGGTTCAGAGTCGTCGGAACTCTGAACGGTGAATTTTCTCGTCGCAAGTAGGCTCATTTTGCGACAGCTGTCTGAGGTCGGGCTGTACCGTATCCAGTGTCAGTCAGGACTAGTGGTTGTTGCAAACGCAATGCTCAGACTTACTACTTGAATCAGCGTTGGCAGATCACGATTTGATATATCGAGACAATGCCCGTACCCAGCGTTTACTAGCCTCAAGCTGGTATTCGCAAGTAGCACGTGCGAGCCTGTAGTAAAGGGATTGTCAGTCATATGCATATGCTATTCAATCCTTTTTGTCCTCGTTACAAGATTCAGAGTACCGACTGACCTAAGAGGAGGAGGAGGAGGATAAATCCACCGCTCGACGTTGTCTGGATTCTAGAGTTCGCCGCGCAGGATCGTCGAACTAGAGTCAATTGGCGCTCGTATGCGTTTGTGCAACGCGTGTCTCGAGCGCCTATTGATCCTGCTTGTCATCTAACTCACTGCGGTATTCACTCGAACGGCATTCTTCCGCTGCTTGTTGGGTCTGGCTCCTCGGAATCGTATGCTATCTGGTTGACAAACAAAGAGGACTAGGAAATTAGAATGTGGTGGAGGGGCTGCTGGAAATCAGTGTTTCCTGCTCGCGCTTCACCTGGTGGCTGCATCTGCACAAGGCGAACTCTTCGACGAGGACTTGACTTTACGACCTCTGAGGGATGGGAGGCTAGAGGCTCGATTCTCGTTTACGACGCTCTTGAAGGGTGCGAGTCCTCGAGACCCAGAATCTCTTCGCCAAGATGACGAAGGTATGAACGCCCACCTCATAGCCTGGACATTCCCCATAGCTGGTCACATAGCGCAGCACTATACCCTCTTTCCGCTTGCGCTCGGACAAATCCTGCGTGAACATGCAGTCACAGAACTACATCTCACCTTGAATGCTGGGAAGTGGAACTATGACCACTGGGGATATCCAGACGAACCTGGAGTCGGCACTGGCGCCGAGCTGTGGGCGTGGATGGGGGACACATCTTTAACCTCGTCGGTATCCCTCTTTGCCACTGCGGCGCGAAACTGAGGACATTTTCCCTTTAGTGTGGACCAGAGGTGGCAAGGTCTCCGACAGTCACTCGCCTGGGCTGTTTTGCGCGTCCCTCGGCCATCTAGACGACCAACGTACCACCTCTCCGACGCTCACCTTTCAGCCCGAAGGCTCCCTTCCGAACTTCACCTACCCCCACCAACTTCGCCACGCCACGCTCCCCTCAGAGCATGTCTGCACAGAGAATCTCACACCGTTCCTCAAGCTCCTTCCTTGCAAGTCCCTTTCGGGTATCGCGCACCTGCTAAACCCGCATCGCGTGTTTGACGCGGACTGGCACGGACTTGGCGTGCATGTGCGCTATCGCGAGCGCATCGGCGTCGAGGTGCGCCTCGCGTTTCAGGCTGTACTCGACCCGGTCCGCTATTCCCATGATGGACGACGAGGTGAGCGCCCCGGTTTCGCTTGATGCGGTTAGGTCCCTACCCTCGACGTTTGGAGGAGCAAACCCTTGTTGCAGTATATATCGCCGATACGTAGAGTACGGAACGTCAACACGCTCCATGCATGCCTCTCGTTCGATGTGTTCGGAAAACGTGCCGCGCTAACAAGTGACGTTGTAGATTGGTCGCTTCGGTCAGTGTTCGACCGCATTGTTGAGAAGGCTTGCCCCGTGGCCCGATCAAGCAAGGTCCAAGTGGAGCTGCCTGGTGAAACGTCTTACACCTTGAGTCCCGGCCCGACAGATGTCGTGAACGATATGGCCACATACGAATTGACTTCGGGTGAGACCCCCTATGGCGAGCAATCGTTGAGCAGAGAGAGGCTAACATTCCGACTTCAGCACAGGAGGCGCTGGATGTCGCCATGAAATGGCCTGGCGAGAATAGTTTCGTCTATCGTGAGCTTTACTAGTCGACAACTTGCACATTACAGTACTGATCACAATTCCGCAGCGGACACCTCTCGAAGTTCCGCCGCTCACAGATATTTCTGTCCGCCGAAACCTAAAGGGCGCAAGTCAAGCCGAAGCGCGCCTCACCATTGAAGTCACGAACAGCCTTCCTGTCCAGGTGAAGTCTGGATATCTCGAGAGCATGCCTTGGCACCTGCAGTTCTATCTTCATACTCTGCGCGCCTACATTGATAACTCTCGAAGAGGTACGTACCTATCTAATTCCGCCACCCCCTGGCGCGTCCGATGCTGTACCCAGGATCCCTCTGTGCGTCATTACATGAGTCTAGCCGCTGACCGTGCTCTGCCCATTAGACGACCTTGTAACAATCCTCTCATACGCTCCTCCGGTTCCGCACTCGCGTCCAGCGTTGTTGCAGGCAGTGCTTACGCTCCCGCCGCGCTCTACCCTGCGCCTCACAATGGACGTCTCGAAGCCGTTCCTGCGATACACCGAGCATCCGCCGGACGCTCAGCGCGGGTGGGATCTTCCTCCTGCCGTGCTAGTTCCCTTCGCGTTCGGAGAGGACGACAGCCCGGAGTTCGAGACGTCGGCGTCACACGAAGCAAACTCCACATGGACGCAAGAGCGCGAACCGTATCCGAGGCGGCCCAGCCGGGCAAGGCGGATATACACGCCTGTCATGCTAGTCGATCTGGCTACGCCGGACTTCAGCATGCCGTACAACGTGATCATCATGAGCTGCACGCTGATCGCGCTCATCTTTGGGAGCGTCTTCAACCTCCTGACGCGGCGATTCGTGGTCGTCCGGGTCGACTCCGATCCTGCTACGCCTGGACGTGAATTCCGTGGATGGGGTTGCGGACTCGGTTGGTGGCACCGGCGCGGCCAAGAAGACGTCGTGAGGCGCGGCGGCGCTGCGCTATGTATACATATTCACCGTGGGGTGCTGCTTAGTTGGCTCAAGCTCAGGGTCTGATCCTTGGGACCGGTTGCGGACGGCCGCGTCGAACTAGTCGATTGGTTTAATTTATTCGGAATGGCCTTCCCCGCCTCGCACGATTCCCCTCGTCATACAGCGTCAGCGCCTCTTCTACGAGGACCAGCTGACTGCACCTGCGACGCTTGGTCGCGATTACGGTGGCGTCGGTCGGTCGCCAGGTGAGTACCCCGATATATGTATGTGCGAACCGTACCCTGTGGTCCACATATAGCATGGTTACCGGCACGACGCGCATCGATGGCAGCGCCGGTACTAGCTATAGTCTGACGTCTGCGTCCTGCGAAGTGTTTCCGACATGTACCGCATGGCGTCCCATCTTGTCCCAGGACTCATGGTGTTCCTGGATACAACATGAGCCCTGGAAGGGCGGCTGGCCAATCATGGGACACAGACCAGCGGGATGCCGGCTACAGTAGGGCGGCAATAATTGTAGCGGATAGCTTGGCAACATTGGTTTGCATTTCAAAAAGTAACGGCTGTCAAACGTTCCTCCTCCGACACCGAGGGCATGCTGCACTGACCGCAACTACAGTACTTATGGGACTTCCTGCTCCAGTCACATAAAAAATTTGGGCGTAGGCTTGACTGTACGTGGGCTCGGCCGTCGCTGTGCTAGCGCGGTGCGCTGACTGATAGGCGAGCGAGCGAGCTGATGTTTGGCGGACGTCGACTCAGCGGCCACGTTGAGGCCATTGCTCTGAACTGCCGTCTCCTGTCAAAACCAGCTGCGCTTCATCATTCAAGTTCTCATACTCTGCTCCCTCACTGAGGATTTGCATTGTTCCAACATGAAGACAAAGCCCTCTCGTCTGGTTTGTGCTATAGTATATGCACAGGATCCCATGGATGTGTGGCTCATGATTGCTGCGTTGGTAGAAGCCAAGTGGGAAGCACCCATATGAGAGCACTGGTTCTCACTCTTACGTCGATAGATCAACGCAAGAGCCCGCACAGTGCACACCATGGCCACCACCCACTCCCGCACCTCCGGTAACTGTCCCTGCTCCTGAACCCAATCCGGGCCATGGTACTGTTCTGCTCCGGGACCTGTGTCTTGAGCAGATCCACAAACTATACCCTGGATTTCAGCCTCGAAGCGACTTCGACATATTGCAACTCGCCTCGACGCGGCAGAAAGGAACCTACGCGGACATATACGCCTGGCTCGACAAGACGTACGCGTCCTTCACGAGTGATGATTATGGCAGGGAGACGACGGACAAGTACTCCACGCAGATGCTGAACAAATGGGTCGACTCTTCCGGGGTACGTTTACCGCCTTAAGTTACTCCCAAGCGTCGTTAACCAGTGTGCACTAGCATAAGCCCAAGACCGGCGATGAATTCGGGGTTTTCACGCAGCCACTCCCGGACTCCAAGTATTCAGTTCGCCTCTTCCCCGGATCGCTCTACGCTGCGGAATACTTCCTCGACTTTGTCGAGACCAAAACCGGTCAACCGGTCAACCATCCTTTCGAGCACGAGCTGTGGGGGATCCCGGATCCTGACACGCCCCACCTTTCTGTGCCCTGCTCCGGCAAACTCAGATCGGTGGAGAGAGCGGCTGGGATCAAGCCAGAAGACATATTTCCAGGCGAGGAGAAGTACATGCTCCGAGACGGGCTGACATGCCTCCTCACGCGTCCGGGGACAAGACCAATTCGCTTCACGGTGCCGGTGAGGCGAAAGAAAGTCGTGGACGAAGGCGTGGAAGTGTTGCACTTCCCTCGCACCATCGACCTGGAGTCGTGATGTCCTGCGAACGTTGGCACGAAGAGTGCCACTTGTGCTCACTCGTGTATACGTATAAAGCACCGTCTTATACGGTTGCCTCGTTGACGAACTCCTCAATGTCTCTCAGGCTGTTGCTCTGCTGTCGCATACCTGGCAATAACACCGTACTACCAATGCCCTTGCTACCGCCCGCTCTCGGGGCTCCAGGCTTGAAGTGTGGCGAACGACCTGGTGAGAGGATTTGGAGCTGTATGTCAGCTCACTTGGGATGGGGAGGAGCATGAGTACGGCGATCCGGGCGTACCACTGTATGATGATCAGGTCGGCACCCCGGAATGCGCAGTCGGATGCAAGGGCCCAGGATACACCTCAGGGACGTGTGTTCCCAAATTCGATCAAGATACCGCAGTACATAGTTCAGACGAAGGTGCGCCACTCGGACTTCTAGCTACATAGTCAACTGGGACGTACAAGGACGCTCACGCCGACCACTCGTTCTTGGGAGATTTACTTGGCCTTCTTTCGTCCTTGTGCTTTCCGAAGTCCGACAAGCCAAATCTCCTGCCTAGTCGAGATTGATGCCCACCTCGGCAGCGCACGGCGATCCGGCGGGCGTACCTCTATGTGCCTTATTGTATGGCTTCTGACTGAACCTTGGTATGCCGCTCTCCGTCGCGGCGCGGTACTCAAGTTGTGGCAACAAATGCTTGCTGCTGCTCAGTACTACATAGCGACGCATGCAATCAACCAGAGTCAGCTCAGCGCGTTCTCCGAGCGTCCTCTGTCCGAACTGCGCAGATACTTATCTGCATATCGTCTTTCCCCAGCTCCGTCCGGCCTCATCGAGCTTCAGCTTCATGATTGAATGAATGTTGATCCCGCTACGCGGAGCGTCATCGATCTGCTCGTCAGGCAGTACCTCCTTCCTCATCAGACCTCTTCAGTCGAACCTCAGCGACAGCTTGTTTGCCGGAGGCATCCGCATTCGTCTACTTGTCCTCCATGAGACAATCTGCAGCACGTTTGGGGCAGGGAGCGTGAACGCTGAACACTCCGCCTATCTCTCCCCACTTCTCGCAAGATCCGAGCCCGCCCGAGGGCATGATTTTGATTGTTGGCGGTCGTTCACAAGCTGCTGCTGGCGTTGTTGGCATCTCCATCGATAAACGGCCGTGGGCGTGCCGTCTATCGGGACCTGGGGACGCAAAGTCTTTCCGGATGATGCGGCGGCTGCTGTACCTGCGTGCAGTAAATGAATTGTGGCAAATCCGGACTGGTGGCGTTCCGGCATCCCTTGGCCGTCTCCAGGCAGGGCTGGCGCACGTCGAAGCAGAGCTAGTATAGCTTGACATGCAATTGTGCAGAGAGGTCCTAGGATTTGGAGTGCGGTCATGAGGTGCGTGCTAGGATAGCTGCAAGAATAGGGCGTGGGCATGCGGAGTGGCATCTTTCTGGGATGCAGCTCTATGTGAACACGCGGATAGCGACCTTCCGGCGGAAAGTGCAGGTACGTCGTTTGCAGGTTCCACAGATAAAGGCAGGAAATATGATCAACGGCGCTCGGTCACCTTTCTGATATTGCCAATGCTTCCGCGAGTGGAAGGAGGCGCATGGGCGCAATAGTATACGCCGTGGTGACGTTCCTCCGCGGTGTTCCTGCGCACGAACTTTAGAGAGCAGGCGGAGAAGAACGTGCATTTCCATCCCGGTCGAGTACAGCTATCTCTCGGGGACGACAAGCTACGGGCACGTTCTCTGCGAGCTCAAACGCGCGCGACGCTAACCCATGCTGTGCGGGGCGAGCGTCGATAGGCTCGAGGAAATTTCGAAACATCTTGCGTGCACTGCGTCATCCGGACAAGTACGCTCACACTCGTGCGCAAGTCCGACGCAGATGTTTCCGTGCGGTGCCGGGCTTCTTCTCCCACCTGGCACGACTTTAGGAGGATGTGCAAACGCATTCCATCACATGATACCCGTGTTCCAGGAATTCCGTGTCCTTGTACCCGGCTTTGGGGCACAGATGCAGCAGGCTGATGTCCACCTTCTCCCGCTCAGGCTAGGGCTGCGCCTGCCGCGACGGGAACGACTAGCACAGGCATGTCGACTTGTCAGGCCATAGACGGCTAAGCTTGTGCGGCCTGCGCTTCTGGTCGGAGAAGGAGGTAGGAAGCGGACAAGTGCGCCTGTGGCCATGACAGAAGTAGCAGCGGCTGCTGGATAGGGCGAATCTCACGATTTGGGCTCCAAATGGCGCGCCGTCGCCTAGATTGGCGATGGGTGTGTTGCGGTTGATGCCATTGTGCTTCGAACTTTCTGCTGACCGCCGGGCTGGGTGGAACAATTCGAGCTAAGCTGTGGTCGTAAGCCGGGGCGGACGGACGGGCGGACGGGATCCATATGCATGGTGCCAGTGAGGCTAGCTGAAGCCAAGCTGCTATCGCTCCTCCGCCAGCGCTTGCCGTCCGTGGCCGACTGGATAAAAGGACGGTGGGCAGAGATCACAAGTCTCTTTGTGACTCACCCCCGCCCGTTCATACAAAGGCCACATCGCTCTGCCTCTGCCTTGTACTTATACCGCCACCTGCTCTCCTGCCTCGCTTCTCCCCAGCGCCCCTTGTATCTCTCTTGCATATACCACGCGCGCCTGTATCAAGCCTTCCAGTGGCACCCTCTCGAATACCCATCCTCTCTTACACCCAACTCTCTCAGAATCTTTCACAAAATGTGTCGTCGTATCGCGTACGTCCCCCTCTATGCTTCAGCAGGGTCGCGCACTCACCGCCGTCCGCAGTGAAGGAACGCGGTGGTCAAAATGTGGGGTAAGTACTCGGGCGCCTCCGCCGCACTCCGTCATCGCGCGCGCCGCGCGGTCAGCTGAGCGCGTACTCACCCGCCGTCCCTTGCAGCACTTCCAGCGCCACCTCGTCGTCGCGATCATGGACTGCAACTCCGCAAAGTGCGAGCGAAGCTACCTCCACCCGCGTGGCTGCCGAGACCCGGGCTGCATAAAGGTGAGCAGCGCACCTTCCGTCGACACCTGACTCGAGGGTGGTCAGGGGTGGCTGGGATCCGGTCGGGTCGGTGTCGGGTCGTTGCGTTCGTCTTCGCGCGCGCGTAGTTGACTAGACGGGGATTTGTGGAACCTCGCGCCATGTCCGCATCATCGAGCTGATGCTCAGCTGTGCACGTCCGCGGCCACGTCGGGAGGAATCCCTATCCCCGCCGGCCGGTCTCCGTCAAACCCTATCCCATCGTACCAGGTATCCGCGCACTGTTACAGAACGTCCATGCTGACCACCGCCCCCCTTTCTCCTCGCGCCTTTGCAGAACTTCGGCCCCGAAGTGCAAAAGGATATCGACACTGTCAAGGACGAGTGCTTCCAGTGTCGCGCCGCCGCGGCACGTCGTTTGCCACAGTCCTGAGCTCGAGCTTCCGCGCGCCGGTCGAGCACCGGAGCCACCGCGCCCGTCGGTGACAAGATACGACACTGGACTTGGATCACGTATACCACTCGCGCGACGCGCAGGGCGCCCCCGTGTACTGTAGATAGCATTTCGCCGCTGCGAACCCTACACTCCGCCATGATATCCACACCCCCCATCCCACCACCTCCTCTACCCTCTCTTCGCCTGCGATCTACTTCCGTGCCGCCTCGGTCCTCTCCACCCCACGCCAGGCTTCTCGCGGCCTCGATACTCCCGCAGCTCCGCATCGGACACGCACTTGTACCCTAATTCCGTCATATTGTCGCTGTCTGCTGCTACCCTTGCCGTTGCTCTCTCTCCACCCGTTCATCCCCACACTCTCGCAATGCTTCTCCGAATTCCACATGTCCCCCGTCCGGTCGTACCTGTATGTATGGTTAGTCGTACCCGCACTCGCATCGAATGCAGCTTCTTCGCTCCCACACCGCCCCCACTCGGCGTGCGTTTGAGATGCCTAATATGCATCAGATCCCCCTCGACGTTCCTTGGGCAGGGTTCGCTCCCACATGCATCGCTGTGCCAGAGCTGACTGGCGGACGGCCAGAGGACGGTCAGGAGACCAGCGGTGCCGTAACATTTGTATCCGCGGGTACGCGACCTGCCGTCGCTGTTTCGCAGCTCGGCATGTACAGGTGCTGCAGTCATGGGTCCCCGTCGTAGGCCAGGAAGCCGAAGCGTCCTAGGTTCCCAGACGCAGAACGCGCAAGGGTCGCTGCGACCACTGAACACTGACCAATATCGCATTCTGACGCGGACGGTGGGCTTGGTGTTGGCAGCTGTCCTCGAGTACCGTCACATGGCGCGCCACGACCGAGGCGTGGACGTCGCGACGCTTATGGGGTCGGTTTCTGAGTGCCGCATAGAGACCCTGAAAGCTAGCGAACGAGGACCCTCGAAGTTGAACGAGGCGGAGATGACGAGCTGCAAGGCGAACCTGGGAAGTCTGAGCTTGACAGTCTGATAGTTGGCCGCCCGTTCGTGCAGTCGATGGTCCTTCTCACGTCCCTGAGGAGAGGCGTGTGCCCGTGTTTGTAAACTAAGAATCAGGATGGCGTCTCTTTCCCAATGGCGGGAAGCGTCAGTGCGAGGAGCACACCGAACGCGCGCTTCTGACGCTCGGGTGCTCAGCTCGAACCCTCCTGGATACCGTGTAATCCCGGTCCTTATCGGACTCTACTAGGAGTTGCACCAGAATCTCTTTCGGAGGTGGTGTGGAAGGATGGTTGGATGACGAATATGCCATAAGAACGTTGCAGGCGTTCTTGGGTATAAGCCACGATATCGCGAGCAGTAGGCGAGCATTGCGCGATAACAGTAAGAGAAGGGCGAAGAGAGCGTGATCTGCAGCGCGTAGTGCGGGTCACATACAGATAGGCCTGCACGTCGATGACCCTCCAGCAAGCGCGAAGACGTCTTTACGTAGCAGAAAGTACAGTGTGCGTTTCATGTCTGCATGTCGAACATCGCGTTATCTTGCACCACATACAATCGCCTTGACTCACTCAGGACTATCTCGAAGCACGCCGGAACGTGCAGCGAGGCGAGCCCTGTGCAGTCCGTACAATGACACCGATCGAGAAACGCCGTGATCCAGAAGCACAAGTGTAGCAAGAGGCTTACCGAGAGGGTTCTATTGAGACCCGTTCAGATTCACGGTCGTCTGCCTTATTCTATCAGCACTTCTTCTCGCAGGGAAACCTGTCCTCTCGATGTAAGTGCCGGAGGAGGAGAGAGCCTGTCCAGTCTATCGGTGATACCGTTGATAATAGCACCCTGAATGGGCAGTAACGTGCCTCAGAAGAGCGGCGAAGAACGCAAGGACAACCGTCGCCCCACAAGGGAGCCATCTATGTGGAACTCGCACCGTAGCATCGGAAATGGACGTTCTGGAAGGCGACAGACTGTCCAGAAAGCGATCGCACCCTGGTACGACCACTATGACCCCGGCCATTATGCAATCTAGACGCGATCTCTGATCCTGTCCGCCGGGCAGGAGATGTGGGTCCGATAGGGCAGGAAGCCGTGTTGCACAGCAGGGAGTGCTCGCGTAACTGCTCGCGGACGCTCCGGAAGTGCGTAAGACGCCGTGGTCTACTAGGCGATGGGTGGTCAGGAGCAGGAACGCGGAAAATAGGTAAGGCACGCACTATAGTCTCCGTATTCGCGGAGCGACGCTATCGTCGATGATAGCTTGTCCACGTAAGAGTTGTGTAAACGAAGTCATCACCTTTAGCTGATGGAAATATATGTGTGAGGGAGATGCCAATAACAGTTCATGGTGTATCCGATGTCCTGCGCATCGTGTAGTATGAAGGGTACGAGAGGTAAGACGGTTGGCTGGTCATGTTACAGCTCGAACGTAAAGCCGACATGTATCGCGATGGTCTCGTCGATTTGCATAATCAGTCATCCATATCCCACCGAGCGATTTGATTTGATATACGATGAGGGTTTCTCGCGCTCGGCGGAATGTTGCATCGACGAGAACCGACTTGAGCTGATATACGATGAAGCCGAGCAGTCCCCTGACACAGCTCTGATACTCTTCGCTCTCAAAGCCATATAGAGAGCAGATGCACTGGCAATTAACTGTAGAGCAGAATCAACGCGCGACGACGAATTGACGGCATCATGACATGACGAGTACTCACTGGCGCAAAGACAATAATTTGTACTTGGTTCCATGCCAACACCAATCCTGTCATCGAATCAGACATAAACGAAATTTGCATACACTATAGTTGCTTTCGACCATTTCCCTTGTGTATGACCCGCCAATGCGCAATGTCAGTGTACCAGAGTGATCGTGGTCCGTGTTCAACTTAGAGTCGGTACTTTGAGCTGGCGGGCGTAGCAACCACTCGTTTTGCTATGACGTCATAGCATGTGGATATGTAGCAGCAGGTAACACTACAGGCCGACGTCACTTTGCCGGAGTGGTTAACGGGATCGCCTGCTATCAAGCTGTCAGCGGTTGGGCTTTGCCCGCGAGTGTTCGAATCGCTCAGGTGACGCACTTTTTGCTTCTTCAACTTCTGCCATACCACACATCGTACTCGTGTCTCATCGTCTTCGTACCCTTCAAGTGTATCAAGAGGATGTAGGGAAAGTCTCTCAACTGCGTACCATGTCATGTTAGGTTCCAACCACACCGTCGAATGATACAAGAAGTTCACGTCCGTTCATGCTCGACATCAACTATATCGTACATGTGGTACATTGGAGAGCCGACAGACAGACTGGATATCAACGAAACAAGTACACCGTCCAGAGTGGCATATTCTCAGTTTGCAGGACGCGGAGACCACTCGGGGTTGTTGGTGGCGATGGGGCCCACGCCACCGTCGAGCACATTGTCGACAACGAGCTCCAGCGACGGCGATACTGCCGTATTGTTCATCGCCCACAGGGCGACGGCAACGGTGCTGCTACTCGTGAGCTCCCAGCCAATAAAAGACATAGGGGAAGGGTCTCACTTTTTGCCATTGTAGTCCAAAATACCGGGTGGGACGGGGAAGGATGCTTGGGGCCCGACAGTTCGCGACACGCTAGCAATATGGCACTATCAGTACGATTCTTCGAGGAAGCGCTGCTGGTAACATGCCTTGCCGAACTTCCAGCCGTTGACGAACAGCAGCGCTCTGTACGCCTGACCCGAGTTGCCCGATCCTCCGTCGAACACGAAGCTCATCATCGTGTCCGTGCCAGAGGGAACGTTCAAGTCGAATGTGGTCACGAAGAAGCCGACCCCGGCGCCGCCGCTCGGAAGACCTTCAGAGAGGTCTCGCTGACGTAAAGTTCGCCGAGGAGAGGTCGAAGCCAGGCAGGTGCCAGCCCTGGCGCTCGCCAAAGAGACCTCCCTCGTTGAAGATGCCGCGCACTTTGTCAGGGAAGCTGCGCAGGCCGAAGTGTCAGGATATCTCATGAGTCAATGTGAACAGATACTCACTTCAGGTATCCGCCAACCTTGCCTTGGACTTTCCAGGTGGTGAAGTTGCCAGCATTCAGCTGGAAGCCCGGAATGCCGCGAGCAGATTTCTCTGTTGATCATTTAGTGTCAGAAAATCGCAGTACTGATAGACGGAGCTGTACACCTACCATTGGAGTCCTCGTCATTGCCCATATGGTCTTGCAGGACAGTGACGACGTTGTCCTCGCCAACCTTGACAGAGCCCTCGGGGAATGTAAAGAGTGCGTTGATCTGGTCCGCGCCGTTGTGCACGGTGTCGATGAACTGGTCGTTGATCCATACGGATGCCGCGAAAGCTGATGTCACGCAGGATGTTCAGACTTACAAACAAGTGCGACAGAAAGGAGCGCTTACAGCTGCCGCCATTGATGGTGAGGTTGACGGACGTCGTGGAGGACGAGCCAATGAAGTGACCACGCCATAGGACGTTGTTCTCGCAGCTGCAAGCGTGTTAGAGATATCGCGTAGAGTTGTATCAACTGAATACTCACAAGCCATAGTCGCAACCTGATGAACGCTGTGTCAGCACTAGTGCTCAGCGCGATGCAGTTCGAAACCTACCGAAGAGTACCCGTCCGTCTCCGAAGAGAGGCTTGCGCGTGATGTTCGTCGTCGTATGGTTTGCAACCACCCACGCTGAGTCATCGAAGCCAGGCTGAATCTCGGGCAAGCTATCGGCGAACTTCCAGCCAGTCAACTTCGGGACCTGAACGCTCTTGACCGCCGATCTCTCGGCTAGGGTACCAGTCAAGAAGCCGCGGCCTTGTGCTTGGGTAGTGGGCCTGAGCGACTCTACTCTCTGACCGTTCCAAGTCACACCCGATACCGTAGGCGGTGCAATGACCGTCAACATGACAGTCGAGTTTAAGTCTCCGCGCAGGGCAAGCGTACGTCCATTGTCCGTCAACGTCGCGTTACGGACAAGGTAAGGTCCGCCGACGAGGACAGTGGTAGTTCGTGCCGAACTGCCAGTAAGTGCTCGAATCCGCTGATGGTGTTACGTGTCGCCGAAGGAACAGCGGGCGCCCAGAACGTGGCTGCGGTGACGGGATCCGCGAAAAGCACGAGCTGTGTATCGGAGTCCCAGAGGGTTACCAATCCGGTACTCCCAGGGAGAACAGTCACAGTAGTCACTCCACGGGAGGCACGAGACGTGCTGAACTGCACACGGGAAGACTGGATGCGCGCTCCGTTACCCGTAAACGTGATTGCAGCTTCATGGGATTGGTCCGCGTCGCCGAACAGGAAGAGAACGTCGCGAGAGCCGATTGTGCCCGCGAAGAACACCGAAGCAGTGGAGTACAACACCGAGCCCTTCGCGCCGAACGAGTAGTCCGTGACGATGACCTTGCTCTGGCGGCCGTCCAGGGCGATGCCGTCGGCCGTCTGAGGCAGAGTGAGTGTGCCATGCGAGGTCGGGACAGTGATGTTGAACGAGATGGATGAGCTGTTCGAAACCCTGAGTACCCTATCAGACTACGACAGCGGTTCGCTTACGTCGAAGTGGAATCAGCTTGGCGAGTGATGTAGAAGCCCGTGCCGGTATCTGGGTTCTTGAGCAACGTCACAAAGGCGGCGCTGTTGCTAACATTCACGCCCGGAATGCCAGTCGACGAATCGCCGATCCAGTCGGTTTTAAGGAACTCGGGCGAGGAGCGCAGGAAGATCCCCTGTCGCTTCACTTCGTCAAACTTGGGAGACAAGGCACGCGTCTCCCGAATGGACGAGCCATAGTCGTAACTGCGCCAAAGATTAGCTGTGCGATACAGTCAAAGCAGGCGTAGACGAACCTAGTATACACCCCGGGGAATGGCAGAGCTCCCCAGCTCGTACCTCTGTGATGTTCGACATGAATGATGAGAGCAGCTCCTATGTAGGAAGGGTAAAAGTCGTACCCGTAGAACATATAGTAGGAGATTAGCTTGACGTTGCTGGCCCAGTTCTGCTTGTAGAACACGTCTTGGAAGTCCGGACCAGTGAGGACCTCGCAAGCATCGTAACCAGGACCACCCCATGGATCGAAGGAGCCCCCTATAAAGAGCGATATGAGCGTACACGTGTCGTAAGATTGTAAATGTGGACATACCCTGAAACTCGGGCATGTACCACGGCTCGCTCGGGTTGTTTGTGGCATGATACTGGTGGTAGTTGGTGACGACTGGAGCCCAATGCGTGGGGTTCGAGCAATCAAACCCTTGAGGATACGAATCCTGGTATATGGTTTACACTGTCAGTAATCGCCAACTTGATCGGCTCAAGTGCTCACGAGACCGTAAATATCGACAGCGCCGGTGCCGTTGATGAAGTTGCGGCCTTGACCTGGGTCGTTGTATGTCCTAATTCCTAGGTATGAGAACGTAGGTCCTGGTTAGGCAACAGTGGTGCGTACGGACAGGGGTACAAGAAGGCCTCCATCGCGGTACTGCTTTTCCAGGTTCGCGAAGTACTCTGCGCGTGTAATGGGACTTTGCGAGTACTCATTGTCTGTGATCTGAATCAGTTCTTGCTCGCAGAGAATACATAACGTGCAACGAACCGACTTGAACAGCTAGGGATGGCAGAATTAAGTACAAGATGAATCGACGCTATGTGCCCGATGGTGGCTTACCCAATATTGGACCTCCAGACGTGACTTCATTGGGAACGGTTGCCTTGATGATGCCGTTTACGTACGGCTCGTAGGCAGCAGTCCAGTCGCTGGCATTGGTACGTAAGGTGCCCGCGATAAGACTCGTAGCCCAGTGCGCGATACCACCGGCGGTTAGTCTCTGCATTAATCTGCAAGGAGCATCAGCGTTCGGCACTGTCCGAACGAATTGCCAGAGCGATTCATCTGCATCAACACAGCACAAACACAGGGCTCTGTGCGTATTCAATGCGATCGCCTGTTCGGAGGAGTGATTGCAGGTCACCAAACAGAATGACGATAACACCATGCTGTTATGCGAAACTCGCCAACCAGAATTAATTGAGGTGTCTGAAACTGAAAGACAACCGCGGTGGCTCCCCTGGCACAGCTTACTCCCCGCCAAACGACGTCTGCAGCCTGCAACAGCTGACGCCCAAGCCAGAACGGTTCTAGACGGCGTTATGCTGTGCGCCACTCACAATCCGCAGCATGACACCACCCGAGCATTCAGAAGTCATAAAAGCGCGAACTCACATACGGTCCTGCATGTGTAATGAGTACTATGCGCAAGGTGGTTACAAGCAATGGCACATACCTGGACGAAGAACGATGAAGATGCCAGCTAGCTTAGCTGCATCAAAGATAGGCTGCAGAGCCCGCCAGTCGTCAAAGTCGACCACTCCCGGAGCAGGGTTCGTGGCTCCCACTGAAGCAGAAAAAGCTGTGTTTCAGGTGGCACAGACAAGCATTATGGCAAAACGTACTATGGATATAGATGCTGCAATGGTCGTGTCAGAGTATCCTATCAAATGAGGGATCCAAGCGTACCAGACATACCTGACGCCGTTCAATCCGGCAGCGACCATCTTCTGGAAGATATCAAGCCAGAGGTCGGGTACCGGCAGACGAAATGTGTGAAACTCTCCGGAGCTACGTTTGCAAGTCCCAAGTCAAAGTCTGCCATTGAGGGCAATACAATGCGCGTACTGGAGGAAGAGACGTTGTCCATGAAGGAAAAGCGTGTAGTTATCCCATTGAACGACGTCCGTGAAGCCGTCATCCTTACGCGGCGGGTCTGCCCTTATTGCAAGATGGTTAGTCGCCTCGCTGTTGGCTAGCGCAGAGCTTCCTCCGGTCGCCGGCCATGTTAAGAGAACCAGACAGAGCGATAGGAGGGCTGGGAGAGCCCAGGAATGATACCGACGCCAGAGCATGCTTGGAGTGACGCGTCGAGTGCTCTGAGTGAGCTCGCCAGACTCGCATTTATATTCCAAGGCTGTTGGCGATGACGAGAGCGGACTCTGTTGAGAGTCAGGCAATAGAAGGAGCTGATCATGGGTCCCGTTCGTAGGCGGACCGGCGGCGAACATCGCGGTCCTCGGTCGACGACGTCGAATGGCGACGCTGCGAGTCCGACTGTCCAGAAATGGCGAATACACGGTCACGTGCGGTGGCGCCTGACCGGTTTTGCGGATGATTTCCCCGCCCTTCGCTGCTTCTCTCCCTTCCCTTTGTCCTCTGACCTCCATCATCCCACCTTTGTCGTTGATCCGGATGGAGTGCACCACGTTGTGCACTAAGCCTAGGCATTCGCATGCGGCCATCCGTGGGCACGTCGCAGGTCCGGGCAACGTCATATTTTGTGCCATCGCTGATTTGGCAGCAGGGATGCATAAGTAGTATCCCTGGCGTGGGGTCAGCTGCGGCCGATGTACGGTACAGCCTCAAGTCGTCGCGAGATGGTATACCTCCCTTCGATGCATGAAATTTTTAGTGGAGGCGCACTTGCAACGCTCGGCCAGCCTAATACGATCGTCTGTAAGCCACGTTTTTGTCTCTTCTCTCACAACAGGCACGTCGGTGGCGTATCAGTTTGCAACAAAGGGAAGATAATCGCTTTCCCGTCCCCATCGCATCTACCTCTGCGTGTCGTGTGAAGATCCTGATTGTCTCGAGCCAATGTACAGACTCTACAATAATGTGATGGAAACTAGAAGTGCGAGAGAAGTTTACTGCTGATTCGTTGAGTATCAACCCTATTCTCCTACTGAGGTCTACACAGTTACGACGTCAACAAAAACCTGCGACTTCTGGTACCAGTTCTCTCCAGCGCAACTATCTGGTCACCATCCTCTAGCTTAGGTACAAATACCCTGCGGGATCGGTATGATTGGGCAACGAAGCTGGTCTTCCGTCCCCCCTACCCTCAGAAGTTCTATCTACGAACCCTTGCACGATCCCAGCATGCATCCTGCAGAAGGCTCAATCGTCGTCGTACCAAACACATTGCCGACTCGCACTGTCGTATCCTGTAAGCAATCGCTATGAGTGCCTCACCCTCACTTCCAACGACTCACAATGTGGCGTAGCATCACCGAATCGCTGTAGGGTGAACGTCCAGAGCTCAACTTTCAGAGAAGAGGTCTTGATGGACGTCGACTCTGGCTGTGAAGGAAGTGGCGAGTATGAGACGGATGACGATGCATCTCCACCCCAGCCTTCGAGCAGTCGACCTCTACTCCTGAACAACGATGGGTCGTTCGCATGGAGACATTGGCGACTCGTTGCTTCAAATCAGGCTTCCAAGGTCGGCTCCATCGTTCCGTGCTCCTGGATGAGCTCCTGTCCCGTCATACCTGGCATCATCGAGCCTACGAACTTCGACAGAGTCACCCGGTTGAGCTTGCACCTCGACGGTGAGCGATCGTCGCATATGCACACGCTCTACTCTATGCACAGCAACGCAGACATGGGCGACTTCCCCAATCAAGCGACTAAGCAAGACATTGTCGCGCTGTGCGGTCAGCTCGGCGATCGCCTGGAGGGTTTGAGCTTGACGATGTGCATGCCGGAATTGATGGTGCCGCGGGTGCCAACGTTCGTGTATGATATCGTAAAGAGATGCCAACGTTTGGTGTCCCTTGGTATCGAAGATACCTGCTGCGAGGCGTTCAAGAGGCTGGAGGTACAGCTGATTATATTCCCTCTTTGACTACGGCGAACGCTGATGATCGGTCATAGCCTCCACAAATCTTCTACATCCTCACCGTTGTACACAACGAGGGGCTTCGGGAAGATGCAGAGCCGGGACTATCTCCAGAACTACGGGGAGCTACGGAGGCATCCGAGAGTTCTTTCGACTCGAACTTGCATACACTCGTGATCAGCAAGAGAAGTTTCACGCCATGGCAACCATTCTGCGAGAAAATGGGCCTCGACATCACCTATGAATCTCCAAATGTCTGTCTGACCTCATTCTCGCCCGTATTCTCCTTTCTGACTCTCGAGCCCCCAGGTTGTGCACATGGACAAATCCCGGCCCTATGAGGTGACCCAGCGCGACGCCGACCCGAATGGGTGCAAGTCGAACGAAGCGCTTCGACTTGCGGTGTCGATGATGGACACCTTTCCCTCCTTACGCCGCGCATGCGTGAGCTTGGACAAAGGAGGTCTAGATTTATGCATGTTGCAAGAACCTGGTGAAGACTGTGACTTCACACCGATTCGCGCGTCCCATGCCTACCTGGAGGGCGCTTGATATCAGATACTTATAGTGCCCCACAGCATGTTATCTTCGATGGATCTAGCGATGAGCCATTGATTTGCCTTCACCAGTACCTTGTGGCAGCCATATGCGCCTTGAGGCGCATATGAATATGTAACCACCATATGCATAACCCGGAACAATTGAGCTGGGCTCGTCATAGCGGTTGGACACTTGTGAATATGAGGTGTGCATGGAATACTCCATCAGAGCTTTTGTCCTGCTAGTCGCATTCCAGAGCGCGCCATCGGCTCGCTGTCCACTCACCTCCGCAGCTGGGATCGAATTTGATTGCAGCGGTTATCAGAGAGGCGTAGGCGCATCCGATGAAGCAATTCGGTAGAGGTTGGAGAAGTCTAGAGGCGACGGAAGTCTTGGGGAGCGTCCGAAGAAGCGCAACATCACCGCCCAACGCCATGATAGCTACCGCGCTCACCCAGAATCTGCAGTGTGCTCTCACGCGCCCATCGCAGCCAATACTATATATTCAGTCAGAATTGTCGAACTTGTGAACAGCTAACAGCTATGGATGGCCCCCGAGTTTGGTTCAGTGAGTGCTCCTACTTGTACCTTCCAGGTGAATGCAGACATGCTTGCTGACGTCTTCCAAAGTAACAGGCACGTCTACGGGGTTTGGTCGCGCCCTTGCGGAGCTCGTTCTAGAGAAAGGCGAGGCAGTGGTTGCCACCGCTCGCAAACCATCCTCCCTTGACGGCCTCGTGGAGAAATACTCCAAGGACCGCGTCCTCCCGCTGAAAGTCGACGTTACGAACGAAAGGGACGTGAAGAATGCCTTCGCACAAGCAAAAGACGTGTTTGGTCGAGTTGACGTCGTCTTCAACAACGCAGGATACGGAGAGGTCGGCGAATTCGAGAGCATAGACGAGGAGACGGCGAGAGGAGTGTTGGAAACGAACTTCTGGGGAGCCGTGCGAGTGACGCGCCACGCACTGCGATTCTTGCGGGAAGACAATCCTGCCGGACGTGGAGGACGTTTACTACAGATGTCGTCAATGTACGGACTGGCGGGATCTCCGATGCATCCGTTCTACTGCGCGTCGAAATTCGGTGAGCACAAAGCAATCTAGCGAAGCCTAGTGATAGGAACTGACACATCTTCCGTTGTAGCATTGGAGGGCATGACGGAATCTCTAGCTCAGGAACTCGACCCAAAGTGGAACATCAAGGTACGCTCACCTGTGTTCCACTGGCAGGCTGTGGCTCGACTGTGTCCTAATGGGGCTGCGCGCAGGTCGTGCTCATAGAACCTGGGTGGTTCAAAACACAGGGCCTGGCGAATGCTGTGATACCGCCTCGCCATCCGGCGTACAGCAGTCCGGACCTTCCTAGCAATCAGCTTCGGGCTGCATGGGGAACGTTCGACCCGCCAGGCGACGCAAACAAAGCTGTAGAAACCTTCTACAGGATCGCTGCTCTTCCAGACCCCCCTCTACATTTCCCAGTGGGTGAGGACGCGGTCTCTGCTGTCAAACAAAAGATCGCGCAGCTGGAGAAGGCTCTGCAGGAGTACGGGTCGTGGTCAGTTGGTTTGCAAGAGGCTAAGTGATGTATAAGGGCTGGCCGTCAATGAATTCGAGTCGTAACCCGTCTCGCGCCGAGTATGTACAATCATCTAGAGACTTTCAAACATCAGTAATGTGATACTGTACTTTTGTGCGAGCGTATCGTCTGTGCGCAGTGTACCGCATTCCACGGCGTAGACGTACCTTCGCTAAAACGGAGTGTCGGTAACAGTCATGCCTCCGTTGCGCCGGTCCAGGCATCCACTGGCATATACCGACAAGTCCGATCTTATCCCGGCGTCGGTATGATGTTGTTGTGGGGACCCTCGGCGATAGTCCCGTCCCCAGTCTGGTTGAACGGTCATATCTGAGGTCAAAAGACGCGGTACCCGATAACATATTCGTCTGGGACAATCCAGCAGTCAGATGCTAACATGTGGCAGAAGCGTCGATGCTGGAATATAAGTACCGGAAATGATGTCGGTGGAACATAAGTACCACATTTCACCCCTCTTCAGACGTCCACGCGATACTACCGTTTTACCCACATGATGGCGCCGAGAATCTGGTTGAGTGAGTATACCGCATTGTTCGCATGCACTGCAGGTAGCTAACTATTCGGATAGTCACCGGGGCCTCTAGCGGGTTCGGGAGGCACCTCACCGAACTGGTTCTGTCTAGAGGAGAGACAGTGGTAGCAGCCGTGCGCAGGCCCGCTGCCTTGAGCGACTTGAGCAGCAAACATACCTCTGAAAGCCTCCTCGTGCTCAAGATGGATGTCACTCAACCTCGAAATGTCATCGACGGCTTCGACCAGGTCCGAAAGGCCTTCGGCCGCCTGGACGTCGTCGTGAACAATGCCGGATGGGCCATGTTTGGCGAAGTGGAGGGCTTCCAGGAATCAATCGTACGCGACCTCCTTGAAACGAACTTCTGGGGCGCCGCGCTAGTCACTCGCGAGGCAGTCAAGTTCTTCCGCGAGGTGAACCCTACCGGGGTCGGTGGTCGTCTCATTCAGAATTCGTCGCAAGTCGGAGTTGCTGCGCTCCCAACCTCCGGTTTTTATGCTGCAAGCAAGGCAGGTAAGCAAGATTCCCTTACGTCACTGAACACTACGGCTTCTAACCGGATAACCTGATTGTCATGCAGCATTGGAAGCCATATCTGAGGCACTTGCTGCCGAGCTCGATCCTGCATGGAACATCAAGGTAAGCAATGCTGCGAGTTTCATGCACCGCCGACACCTAACTTGCCGCGTACCAGGTCACACTGATAGAAGGCGGAGGTTTTCAAACGGAGGGGGTTGGAAAGATTGTCTGGCAACCCGATAATCCCGCATACTCCCACCTCAAATCACAGCTCGCCCGCGGCTTTGTCCCTTCGGGAGATCCGAAGAAAGCGGTCAAGGTCTTCTATGAAGTAGCATCCCTGCCGGCCCCACCACTGCACTTACCTTTGGGTAAAGATAGCATTGCGCTGATCAGGTCGAAGTGGGCTAGCGTCTCTGCGGAAGTCGACAGACATGAGTATCTGTCGGGAGATTTGGAAGTAGATGACCGAGTTCATGACTGATGATACTTTGCTGACTTGGTATAAGTATGTACGGCTTGATCAGAGTTGCATGATATGTATGATGTTCCAGGAGGGACTCTGCGAGAGTTTGAAGCGCTAGGTGTCCCGGCGTTTATGGGGTCACGTGTCCTGATGGCGGCGAGGTCAGCGTCGCCGAGCTGCTGCCTGAGCTCATGATTCGACGTCTTTACGTTCTGACGATGGTTGTTACCGGCTCCGGTTGGTGCGAACAATACTGCAACTACCTGAAGCTGATTCTTGACGGCTACACTTGAAGACTATGGAAATGGTCCGCCACATGCATAGGCTCCAGCCGAGGCTAGGTGCTGGAATGCCAACCATAGGTATACGCGGCGTATAGCACATCATGTGCATTCATGCCGGTTGCGATATTTGCACTTACAATTGCATGAGGCCTGTGGCGAACCATTCAGCGTCACGATCAAGATGGCAGGTGTCGACCTCAGGCCACGGTTACGACCAGCCCGGGCCTCAAAGGCAATGATTCCCAGCTTCCAGCTCCCGGTTCAGCCATAAAAATTGCTGAATCAATATCTCTGGATGAACGCCACCTACATACGTCAAAACGCGAGCAACTTGTATAGTTTTCGTGCACGCTTGTCAATGACCGAAGACGCGCGATTCTCAGTCGATGACTTCTTCGGAGGGGGCTTATACCACGTCTCAGGGGATTGTTTCGAGTCCGGCTGTCAGATTCTATGAAGGTATCGTATTGTATTGATTTATGCGACTATTAGTGCAGCTGATTCACTTTGGGTCGTGGCCAGTGCAATCCCGTCTACTCGTTGTCCACCAGGCTTCCTGCGAGATTCCACATGAGCTCAAAATCATCATAATGCTATGTTCGCGCTTTGTAGCACAATCAGGATGACTGTTGCGCTGCAGATATATTAGGTTGCGTGCTTTCGCAAGACCACACCAGACGACCGTGAAAGCTCCCGACACGCCTACCATTCGACCGTTCTCTTCAAGTTCTTGCTAACTTGATGTCGCAGCTAATGCCTGATTACGACATGTCTGTGCCATCTCAGTGGCCGACTCATCATACCGATTTTCAGAGTGAGTGTAGAACACTACTACTACTATGCATGGTTTGTCTGACCTCATCTGAATGTCGCCAGTGCAAATGTCTTATGAGGATGGGGAGCGCTACCCAACTTCAACTTGCGAAGCAGAATCTGTCGGGCCGGAATCTAATCCTTGCAACAAAGACGTAAGCCGACCGCAAGCAATGGTGGCCCTAACGTCAAAGCCAACCATCGCCGGCCGACTGTCTCTTGAGGATCCAGAGGCATGGGTGCTCCAGCTTCCCTCCATAAACGGATGCGTCATCCGACGTTGGACAGATGTGGCGTTAAATCCCACTTGTGGGTCCTACTTCCGCATAACCGATGGTATCAAAGCGAAGCAATTCTCGCACATCACTCGCCTCAGCTTGCACCTCGACAATATGACAAGTGCCCAGGAATGCGCGGAGCCACATGGGCATGAACACTACTTCGTCATGAGCGACCCCGGCTGCCATGTCCCGAGCGAACGTACTCAACGCGAGGTAGTAGATCTCTGTTGTGCCCTCGGTTCGACCCTTATGGGCTTGAGCCTCACCATGTGCATGCCCGACCTGACACTATCGCGTGTGCCATGGTTTGTGCATGAGATTGTGGCCGATTGTCCGGAGCTGGTCGCACTTGGTATCGCGGACACTCGCTGTGAAGAATTCGCATCGTTCTCAGTCGTGGTATGGTGGAACATTTGGTCACTCGCCAACAATGGATCACTGATACTGTTCCCAGGTGTGGGACATCTCGTGCAGGCTGAATATCGCTCATACTAACGACGTGCACCGCGCGGTCAATTTGGAGAACTCACGGCTCCACACTTTGGCCATCTCCAAGAGGAGTTACCGATCGTGGACGGAGAATTGTGGTACACTGGGTGTTGCCCCTGAAAGTCTCCATTCAGAAGTGCGCTTCATCTCCCATTACCCTGATGAGTGTCTTCGCTGACCTTCGCCTCTTAGCTGGATTCGTCGAGCGCTTCGTGCTATTCGCACCATGTGACGGGAAAGGCCGGGATCGACTTATACAAGTCAAACGAAGCGTGCCGGCTCGCGACAGCAATGTTTGCCCCATTCCCCACTCTACAGTATGCGTGCGTGAGCCTGGATGGTGACGCGCTGGACTTGTGCATGCACAAGGACAAGAATGCACCTCTCTTTCATGTGCCTGCAGCGGAAGCCTACCTCGTGGACGTCGACAAGGCACTCTCGCCGCATGCAGGTTACGATGGGTGTAGCCAACCCCAGCTATCCCGCCAGTGGGGCTACTAGCTGACGCCTGCGAGCCTGGCAGCATGAGCTAGGTCATATGCCCCGTATGCGAAGTGCATACTAGACAATCACTGCCCATTTGATTGCGGTAGACACGGCCATCCACATAATTTATTGCAGTGCATTATATTTTGTACTCAACGCCGAGAAAGGCCTGCAAGTTATGATCCCGTGCGTTCAGTGGCAGTAGTCGAGTCTTGGCTCCTGAAGACACGAGGTGAGAGAGAGCGAAATATTCCGAATGCCACATTCCAATGGGGCCCGACTCGTCACAGCCGAGGTCTATGCTGCTCAGGCTCACGCCTTCCTACCATTCAAAGCTTCGGGTCATATAGTACTCACTCAATCCGATCTCTTGCAAAATCTGATAGATGGACCGTATCAAATTAAGCCGTAGGCCCGTAGTGACAGGAAGGTCGTTGAGTCTCGACGAGTGGAAGGAGCATTACAGGCCTGTATGTTACGTGCAGCCTACTCGCCCAAGCATTAATGGGGTAGTGGTAACCTGGGTCGTTGCCATCGACCCGCCGGGGGTTCGATTCCCCCTTAATGCAGCAACAGGATTATGCACTTTTTTGCTGCTATGTAACGACCGAGATAAGGCAACGCATGCGGGCTAGGTACACTTGGATTTTCAAGCCAAGTGGTGTGCCGTATCATGATGCAGAAAATGATACAGGCAAAGAGATTGATTCTTGCATACAGTACAGTGTACATGGGGCGCCTACCGTGACGGTCCTACCACACCTGCACCTGACAATTCAATACATTCCCGAGATCCTAGAACGCATGCGCGACAGGTTGTACGCTGCAGAAATGAGCGTGACGTGCCTGCGGTAAGCTCGTCAGCACAGAGAGCTACGGAGTAAGGGAGAGCGAGACGTACGTGAAGCCCTGCACGGCGTTCCCGAGGCTACAAAAGGGATATCGCGAAGTGAGTACATCCAGATCGGGAGGTGGAGTAAGGTCAGGCACGTACGCTTCGCCGGCAGTCGGAGATTTCTTCAGTACAGAGGCCCAGATGGTTGGTGTACTGGAGGAAGTCCTAGAGTGGGTCGGTCGGTCAGCACGGCGCGCGCATCGTGGGACAAGACTCGCTCACCTCGAACATGGCAACTGCCTTGTTGAGCATGGACTTGTCGTATTCACCCGCGCGGGCGAGGGCTTCGATACACCTGCACGTCAATACAATACCGGTTAGCCTCCAGTATACCATATCGAACATGCAACCACTGACCAAAGGGTGCAAGAGACAGAAAGTGCCCTCCTCGCCACCGAACGCCGTCATCCGTCTTCTTTACGTCGTAGCGATAGACAAGGCCCTGTGACAACTACATAAGCGGGGGCAATTCCTTAGGTCATGTGCCGGTCGCTCTACGCACATTCGAAGTCAAACCACCGCGCTCGGGGCTGAGCAAGATTTGACGGAGCGTGCTCAAGAACCTCGGGTCCGCCTGAGTCCTCTCGTCAGCAAGCTATATCGCTGACATTGGGAATTCGGCAGGAACCAACCGGAGTGGAAAAGAAGACAAGCGGCATGATCAACAACGCCGAGTCGAGGATGTCGAGGTCTTCGTAGCTCTGCGCAAAGAAGCGCTTCTCCGAGTTCCACGCCTTCTGCATGATCTCTTCGTACAGCGCATCGCGGGCTGCGTACCATTCGTTCCGCCGGGGGCATGGCAGGGAGCGCTTCTCCGCAAGGCGGATGCCTGAGACACGAAGTGTAAGGCGAAGACGGGCAGCAGAAAACTACAACTTACCTCTGTCTATGGCGACCCTGAGCGCAGGCGATATGGCCATCATGAAGAGCAGTCGATATCAGCGAAGTCACGATAGGGGTGCTTACCACATCATGACCTATCAAAACCGAGTGAGCAAGGTTCGCCGAGAAGCAGAGACGTATGTGCCGTACCTTGGAGTACTATAATATGCAGCATCAGTCAGAAGTCCTGCTCCCGAGTATACATTGTAGCTAACTCACCGTGAAGTGTCTGTGGCGATTGCGGACCTCCCTGCCATGGTTGTTCTTGTTTAGAAAGGACGTTTCGCATTCAGCACCTCTCCGACAGCTTACTGACCAGATAGACCTGTGTGCCAAGCAAGGAGCGTAGGTGTCCAGTAAGCAACCACGACACAGCGATGACACTGTCCAGTAGGTGGAGACGTACAAGTCTGGGTCGTGCATATGTGCAATCACGTCTAACGTAGGAAGGGAGAGGGTCAACGAATGACAGGTGAGTGGGGAGCCGGGCATAAAACCCACATTCCACGCTATTACATTGGTCAGCAATCGTCCGTACTCCTTTGCACTGTCTTACTCACATATCTCTGATGGCGACCCTGCAGAAGCCCGCTCAGTTCTGAACAACATCAGCGGGTTATCCACCACTTACCAGGTATCATATCCCTGGTACAGGTCGTAAGCTATATTCCTCGGAATCACAAAGGCGAGCAACATACCAGTGGTTTCCCATACTGTACTCGGATGTCATGATGTGAAGACCAAAGAAACTCTATAGGAGTGACTTACCTTCTGCGAAAGGTAGATACAATCCATCCTAAATACATGATGAGGCACGATGATAGACGACATGTTCGCGTCCCTCAATTACTTACAATTCCCCATAGATATCCTGAGCATAACGGGTATGATCAGCAAATCAGTCCCCAAGTCGCTCGCTGTGGCTTACCAGTTGAACGTGGTCGATCGCCCCATTGCCGATGCTGCATTTCGGGCGAGTCGTTACAATTCAAAGTGTCACCGATGAGCACGGCTTACCGAACAGGCTTGGAGCCTTTGTGGCCATCCAGGTGCGTAAGTTCGACCTCCGGGAACTCCTTCTCGCCTATCATGGGGTCAGTGAGAACTGACGGAGGTTTCAATCTGGACACTGCTCACCGTGAATGGTGTACCTATACGGATCATAACATGCGTAAGGCAGAAGAAGGGAAGAATGTAGGTGCGTACATGATCTTAAGCGAGCCATCAGGGTCGCGCGAGCGTACGCGTTCAAATATGAACTCCATGTAGGCTGGGAATTGTCAAATTCACGCTCGTCATGGACATTCAGGAGGGGTGACAAACCGTTGGCCTCATGAGTGAATCCCAGCCGTATGAGAGCAGTACAAAGTGAACGACGAATCCCGGAATCCAGGAAGCGCTACTGGATCTTCAGCCACCTCATTCTACTGACAGAAACTACATAAAACGTACCGGTAATCCCTGTCAACATGGCTGCCTCAGCCAACCAGAGTCTGTCACTTGATGATGTGATCATACGCACCAGTTTCGAGTGCCTCCGATATATTCGGGCAAGCTGAAGGTAGGACTGGCGACAACCGCTCCCGTGGGCTCGTAGATCAGCAGCTTCAGCGCAAGCGCGCTGCGGTTAACTGCCTCCTTCCAGGACCCCGTGTAAGTCGAGCAACCAATCCACGCGTTCCAATAGGCATTCGTTTGCTAGACAGTTGCCGGTGAGCTGGGGCATAGGTATGTTAGCGATCATGTATTCATACTTCGAGAAGTTCCCGGAGAAGCGTCTGTGAGAGGACAGATAAGCATCCGACAGTGAGATCCTGGCCACATTGAAACCACATACTCTGGTCAAAATCGGGTCATCCGGTGGGCGCAAAGTCGAAGCGCCAGCGACCAGTTCTGCGACCAAGTCAGGGTTGGCTTTGGGATGACCTTCGAACGGACGGCACTCACTCTCATATGGAATACCCAACTCCTCAGCAGTCTCGCGCGAAGGCTGTGCCTGAGGTGGCAGCTTCACATCCGGCGGCGTTCGCAAGCACGAACTGTAACGATCTGTCCCTCCTTCAATTCGAGTTGTGTCCATGCGCCGGGCCCCTTGTGCCCCTTCTCACTCAGATCCAGCAGGTCCAGCTTGACCTCCGGCTCTGGCACGTTGTCAAGCGTAGACTCGGCGACATATCGCAGGTCCATTGTGAGGTTCGCTTCGGGCGAGGAGAAGAGCGCCTTGTGATGGGGGTCCCGTGGGTCCGGTGACCAAGAGACTGCCACGGACGTGTCGACCAGTATCTCTGTGGTGTGTGCAGACCGAGCGTAATTGAATGCAGGGGCACATTCGACGCGCAGGGGCATCGAGCCACGAATGACCTGCATACCAGTTAGTCGTTGTGATGCGTATCATAACTAACGAGACGTGCCTCGACACGCCGGATCAACCATGTCAGAAGAGGACGGGCCTTCGCACTGGTCGGTTGGCGAGGAAGAAAATCTACAAGCCAGTGAACATGTTGCTTGCGAATTGGCGGATGTTACATACCAGTGACTGTAGTAACTCCTTGTTCGTTGAGATATCTTGGTTCAGGTCAGCCTCCACACATTCGTCATTCCGAAGTCGTAGCCTTACTTAGTTTGTAGGATCTAGGGACACTGTGAGGTAGCGAACGCTTAGAAGCACATATCAGGCTTACGTTGGAGTTAGGCAAGTAACTCTGCTTCGTCGTGAAGGGGACAGTGGGCGTGATGGAGAAGTGACCGCCCTATCTCATGTTCTTCAGTGTTCCTAGACTTATTCCTACCATACATGATTGTCACACCTTGTCCTTGTCCAGGATTCGAGCAAAGATGGATGGGGAGTCGAAATTCGGAACGCAGTAGCTTTCGACTGTTAGCGCATATCAGTTTGTAACCTCGCGAGTGAATTCCGCATATCAGCTCGCCGAGGCGCAATGTCCGAAACATACCAGATCCATCCGTGCTGATCTTCCACGGCTCTCAGCATTTTTGCGATTCGGGTGTATGCAGGATTAACTCACAAGAGCAGCCGTACGAAGGTTGCCAATCCTGCACAGAAGCACGATGTGAATGGGAAAGGGCTTCCCGGCAATAGCGGAGCTCACAGGCCATGATCCGCGAGAGGGATGTATCCCCTGTCTTTCTCCGGGTGGGTTACGTTCATCATATTGCGCTCAACGTCAATGTCTCGACGAATTCAGCCAATGACCCAGCGAGCAAAGGAAGTACAAGATGGATGTGGGCAACGTCGGCAGCTGCGGGTTGCGAGATACGACTCGGAGATGAGGGGCGGATATAAGACCTTCGGCCATCTTGCCGGTCGCGGTCGGGGATCCTGGCAGACGCGTTGACCGTGTGACGCAATCCCACCAATCATCGCACGTGACCGCGCCTCATTTAGCCCACGTTTCCGAGCGCGTTCGTCTGCGTCGCGCTCTCCCCTGCTGCTCGCCAGCACGACGTCCCACTCACGTTCCCGTTGAACCTGCCGAGGGCATCTGACGGATGCGTAGTAATACTCAGGCTTCTATTCCTCACGCAGACAACGCGGAGAACGCACACATCGTATGAGGTCGCCAGCTCATTGGTCCAGCCAAGAGCCTACGATCACTGCTGAGTTTGCAGCTCGTTAGTGCGTGTATGTAAGTAGAGCTCAGTCCTCTGAACGCCTTGCACATCCAAAAGCGACATGAACGAGATCAGTCAGAAGCAGACCCGTACCGAATGCAATCAGGCGTATACAGCGAACACCGACAGACGCGTGTGCACTGTGCAACGAGCTCTACTGTACAGTGACCTGCACTGTACACAGAACGGCGCGCGACATCCCTACATTTAGAATCATAGGTCTTCGACAACGCAGGCGCGCCTTTGGCGAACAGGTTTTGCCTCGCCTCGAGAGGAAGCGGGAAATGTAGGGTGGAACGGCGGAGATAAGACTGATATGGGTATATCCCCGGATGCGGCGTCAGCTACGTCAGCATAGGTTCTCTATACCGGCACAGGAGAGAATAGTACTTACCCAGGTACCTTCTCTGACGCAAGGAGAACCTCGTAGCTCACGCGTTTCCCTCAGGAGATATCTCCGTCAGAAGGCTGCCAGGGTTCCCATACCGCAAGAAGCCGTCCTGAGCGCAGCCTTGCTGTATGAGCGACCTCTACAACCCGAAGGTGCGAACATACCTCTAGCGTACAAGCGTACATAACCGCCGAATCGAGCGCTTGTTCAGCCTTGTAGTGACTGGCGGGAAACCTCCTCCCGCAACACCAATGCCATATCATAGTCGTGTTATAGATGCTTATAGACCTACCGCAGGCTTGACTACCACAGTTCACCAGAATATGACGAGCCTATGACATGTGAACAATGGACAGGGAAACGAACCGTCAAGACGCAGGGTGCAGATGAAAACGATGACCGGAATGACGAGAAAGGGCAGCTTGGAAGGACATTGAGTGTGTCATACGTCTCGACAGAAGCCTTGACCGATTTATTCCAGGCACACTGCAGGACCTGCTGGGATAACTGCTTGCGAGCTGCCTGCTATTCGAGGTCGACCAAGTGGCGTGCCAAACAATGCCGACGCGTAAGGTCACAACGAGTACATACGTGACAGAGTCGCACGTGAGCGCGTCGCAGCCTACTGTGCTTAGGCGAAGACCGACGATGCCTGAAGGAAGCCTGGACTTTCGCGATGCTCTAAAGTGATATGCCGCACGAAACGCTTGTCAGAGATTGAACAATTGATACAGCATAGTTTGTGGGTACACTCAAGAATCACGGGTAAATACGGAACCAAGCAACAGATCTCACCGTCGCTGTCAAATCAGCCTGCCAATCACCCATAGCACAAGTCGAAGTCTCCACTCCCACTACTCCGCGCATACACCTGACTCTGCACAAACTTCTCCAGCTCGCATAAGCCCGTCCTCTCCGCCACAGAACTCCAGCGGCTGCACCTCGTCGTTCACCAGCACCCGCACATAGGTTCCCACCTTCTGCTTCCCGTCATAGTCCGGTCGCACGCATGACAAGCGTTCCGTGACCATTCTCGAGGAGAACGGAACCATGCGCGACGCAGATCCAGCTCTGTCCGCTCGGGTCCTTGTGATCGGGGGAAGGCATGTGTCGGGGGTCGAGAGGCTCCGTGACGTTGAAGAGTCCCATCGCGGCGTATACAGCAATCATGAGGTTCTCGTGCGTGAAGTCGGCGTACACCGTACGGTCGAGCGGGAACTCCAACGAGGAGTTGTGGGTGGTATGGTCCTTCACCGGAGTGCCTGTGAGACGCGCGAGGAGCTCGTTCACGTAGCCAACGCCCTGGATAGGACCTAGCTTCTCGCCATAACTGGGCATCATTGTGAGCGTGTGTCATGGAGATTACCATTGATAGGTTACTCACCCCGTATTGTAGTACTTCTCGAGATCAGCCATGGTACTCGAATGCCCGGAACTCGTCCTCAGTGAACATCGCACAAAACGGACTCATGGTCTCCTTCGCGACGCTCTCGAAAGGGCACATCGCCATGAGGTGGAAAGACGTCCTCGTTTGTCAATGTCGCCCCAGGTGCGCCCTTCGTTAGCCGCTCCGCGATGGAAGGCGCGAAGACGGACCGCCAGGTCTCCATTTCGGGCGTGCCGTCTCCAGCGTTTGGACAGTCATTGTTGAGGGTGTTGTTGTACTGAGAATGAGAAGTGTCAGGTGGATAACGGCGAGGACTAGGCGAGGCCTGACGTACCGTCCTCCGAGATGATCACATTCAGGTATGGCTGGTATCTTTGGTGACTAGCGGCAGCAAAGCCTGCAAACGATGAGATGGGAGGTCAAGGGCAATAGGTTCTCGGTACGTACCCACTGTCCAATTTGTCGCGGTAGAGATGACTCTAGGAGCGCCAGCAGCCCTGACGAAGGGTATCTGGGTCGTGTTCACAAGCTGCCCGTACCTCTTGAAGGCGATCTGCCCCGCTTCAAACGTCCTAGGGGCGCATCATCCACATCAACCATCGCGCTAGCCTGTATTCAACGAATGCTGGACCTACTGCGATGCGCCAAATGGTACCAGATCGTCCGCACCCAAGTCGTACTCGTACTCCTTGAGGAATTTCAAGCGCTTGTCACGAAACTTGTCCGCCGACGCGAGGTGGTCAACGGCTCTGGAGTAATTTTGGCCGTCATCTGCGTTTGGGTAGCGCGCGCCGTGGCGTTGCAGCTGGATGAAGGGTTATGTCGGAACCAGGAACGGGCATGATAGTGAGAGATCTTCACGTACGATGTGCACCTGTAAGCCAATGAATGTCAGTCTTAGATCCAGCACACTATCCCACAGTCATGGGTGAAGAGAAGGGCGTCTCTGCTTCTTCCGAACCTTGTACACACATCCGCGCATCTTCGCGATACGCCCGTTGACTGAACCAATCACACCACTCAATCCTGCTCACACGACCAGGCATGCGCACCGCACCGGTAGCACACCCTGATCGCCTGCGCAGGGCGCGGTGCCCCGTACCTCGCGCTCTCCCCTCTATGCCTGCTTGCACAAAGTCGTGCATGGACCAAGGGCTTACCTGAGTGATATTGCATCCTGCTGGTGGTGCGCGGTATTCGTCCAACGGATGCCACGGCGAGTACTGCGCCCACTTCGTCTGCAGACTCTTCGGCACCCCGAGCGGCGGGGCACGTACGATGCCCTCCGTTCCGACTTCGAGCTCGAGCTGGCTTTGCTGGTAAGCTCTTGGTGGCACGCCGACGCTCCATTCGCCTTGGGGGAGTTCTGTATCAGACGGTGACCCCTGCTTGAGATACCATGGCCATGTCCACGCAAAGTACGCGGCGAGGACTACCAAGGTGACGGTGGTGCGAATGCAACCTGTAGTGACCCATTCTCGACGAGGCCGCGTCGGGTGCGCCTCGGTCGCGTGAGTGGCGACGGTTGGGAGCGTCGGCGGGTTCTTGCTCGATGGCATCGAAGGAGAGATAGGGAAATATGGCGGACATTATTGGATCCTTGAGAGTTTTGAAGCAGCTGCCGTGCGCCTTGGAGCGCGAATGCGCGAGGCACAGGTGATGTCATTTCCAGTGCAGTATACAAAGAAAGCGCTCATAAACGATCGACCGACTCGATAAGCCTCTAAGGCAACACGCGTTTGCTCGCTATGCTTGAGTGATACAAGTATTGCTACAAATGAGGAAGATCCAAAGACCATGCAGTGCGAGGAAGCGAGATACAGTACAGTGATGGTGGTGAGACTGCGCGTGTAACAATACATGGTGATTGGAGCGCCAATACAATCAATATGACTGGGACGGTACTCGACTTCAACACGACTTGAGTGGGAAGTTACAAGATGGTTGTGCTCGACGATGGCGCATATGGGTCAAGGGGCACGTTTTTCGGGGCCCGGGCCTTCTTCCTGGCCACTTTCTTGACCTTCTCTACATGCGCAAAGGCTACGTTAGCAACACGCTGACCTACATGAGAGATAGAGATACGTACGAGTACGCGGAGCGCGTACCGGCGCAGTGACGTTCCAACGCAGCAAGCTGTCTTCTTCGTCCGAAGAGATCTTCCGCACTGCGTTGCTTCGCACCTTGAGCAGGGAGCCGCAAGACGGACAAGTGCAGCCACTATAGTCCGCATCGGGGACGCGCCATAGCGCCTTGCGATACTCGTTCCGCAACTGTGCCACTTCTGAGGAGAACGGACCGCCTGCAACACTCGTGTTCGATGGCCTGCGGCTGGGTCGATCGCCTTCTCGGAGGAATGAGGATTGGTCGCAGACATAACCGTGGCCGTGTTTGTCTTCGCCAACCTGGGAGGAGCCGGTGCGGGATACTTGTCCATCGCACGTTCGAAGGAGGCAATAGCGGCCTGCGCGATGGCGTTGGGATCCGCTGTGTCCTCTGGAGTGGCGTGCGAGACGCATTGCATGTACGCTGCGAGCACGTTTGGCACGGTCAGCGCGTGCCCGCGCTCCTTCACGGTGGCAATGGCGTAGTCAATGTTGGTGTACATCGTGGAATAGGGACCCGTTTGCCCGCTGTGGTCGACGGAGATGAAGAAGGATTGCGAACGTGCGATGTGACGCGGTGCGAGAGAGAAAGGCGCAATGGGGTAGATGGACGGCGGGATCAAGGTCACGATGAAGGCGAGAGCGGTTATATATCCGCGAGGACAAAGGCCCTGGGTAGCTAGGACCCAGTGTCCGAATCGTGTATTTGCTGGACAAGGTCCACGCGCCACGAGGCGATGTCGCGAAGTCAAAGCGAGAGGCGTCCCGCGTGGCGACTGTCGGGGGGCAACGTTGTGTTATGCTAGAGATACCACGGCGTAGACAATGAAGAGATGATGGTAGGAGATGAGCGACGCTGGCTCACAAGATTGCTCGCGGGTCCAAGGACTGAAAGCATTGCGCGAGCCAACGACACAAGAGTACCGCAACAGTCTCGATCGACGACCAGGAGGGTGTGAGCGTACTCTATAGAATTGGATCAATAGCATGCTGAGCGCTTGCTCGGCAGTTCAACCGAGTCCAGGGAGCAGGTACAGCCTTACAAATACGAAGGTCGTGTCGTTGTCGTTGTGGCCCTCATCGTCGTCGTCGAACAACAAGCTCGCGACTGCGCCGGAATTGAGCTTTTGGCGCTGATACTTTCCTGCCGGACAGACGCCCACAGGTCACATGACGCCTGTCGGGCGCTGTATATAAACTTGCGATACGCGTCAACGGTTTCTTCGACAACTTTTTCATGCCCAGGTCTATTGGCTCGCCGAACGCTGTTCACCTCTGCGTTGCCTCATTCCCTGGGTAGAGCATCTGGCTTTGGCTGGCCCTCCCCCTACATTCCATGTCGCTCTTTCAAAGGGAGCGGCGCGGCATGCGACGCGTCTGGTGGCTTCCGAATTACTCCGGGTGAAGGACGGGTCGAGAGCAGGGGAGGACACTCAAGTCCATGAACTAATCCTGTAGTAGAAATTTGGTAGTGGTGGCCAAGTCTTTGTGGCTGAATACACGCTTCCTTTGACACCGACAACGGCCAGTTCCGACAAATGTTACCCCGCCGGATTCTTGTAAGTTCACCTTTGACCCACAAGGCAAGAATTAGTGTCCCGTGCTGTCGACTTCATGACGCATGGCATGTCCGGTGATAACAGACCTATGTCTGTGCTGCATGGAGGCTCTAAGTATGCCAATACCGTAGAAGCACCTGCGGTCCTGCTCAATCAGAATTGGTACTTGAAAGGATGCTCGGACCCCTCGGAATCACCCTCGATGGTGGGTGAGGATGCGAATCTCCTGCTGGACAATACGACTACAGCGAATACCGATAGATGCACGATTGCGAAGTCCTTCCGTCCGAGATACACCTCAAGGAAGGGCAAGTTTTCTAGAAAGTCTCTCGGCGAGGGATTGTAGCGCTTCGAGCACAGGTAAGACCCATTGAAGGAGGGTCAACACCCGACGAGCAGTTTCCGCCCGAGGTCGACAGCGGCAGACCTTCGTGCATCCGCGCTCATTACCGACTAGCCACCCAGCATATCGACGGGCAATCCATGGAGCTTGAAGTCCTTCCGAGGTGTAGCACACCTATAACAAGAGCAAACTTGAAGCGAGCGCGTCCAGACGATCAATGCAGGCTAACCTCCCAAAAGTACTCGAACATACGACCCAAGCAATACACATCCCAGGAGTACGGGTCAAAGTATGTCAGGCCATTAGGTGGGCGTGGTTGAGTCTCCGGCAGGGTTATTGCTGGCTGGACGCCAGGGCCGAGGGCGAACTGCCGTGCAGTATCGAAGTCAATAATGTAGATCCTATCTGACACTAGACTCTTGTGGAATGTGGTATTGTAGGAAGCGCTACTATGGCGTTTCCTGGGTAGATGTCCCGAACAGGTCACCCTGTCAGCTACAGGGCGAGATGCACAACAGATGCGCGGTACGCACCAGATGTGCAATGTATAGATCATGCAAAAACTCTACGCCCTGCACGCGTGTGAGTAATGAGTGAGATTCCGAAGTCATAAGAGAAAACAACCTCCATCAAGCGGTGGAAAACACGCAGTCCAAAGCGCAAGGACGTATCCGTCAGCACATATGTGGTCAAATCGCTGAGCACAGGCATTATAAGAAACAGCTGCGTGGAGCGAAGGATCTCAGACGGAGCTGTGTGATTAGCAGGGCGTTTGAGGTCGCCGAGGAGTCGCTCGTATATTGAAAGCTCTTCCGAATCAGAACTGAAGACTTTCACGACATAATTTGGGGCGTTTTCGGTTGCAGTGCGGAATACAACATCCTGACGAGGGCATGAGGGGTCAGCGAGAAAGACTCGATTTCACTGGATACCTTACCGGTTTCAAAACCGACCTCAAGACGATGTGTCGTCGGCGCAGTTCTGGGTCGTGCAAGATGTGGTGGGGTATCAGACTCTCGCCGGTGTCATCGTCATGGACGTTTGTCGACGCCCCGACACAACTATTAGGATCGGATATTGCTGCCATAGGAACAAACTGTGAGAAACCCGATGTGTCGTAGGAAGGACCTGCGAGAAGTCGTCCGATAACTGCCTCGGTTGGATATTTGAACTGCAACCAGCTGGTTCTTCAGGTTGCTCAAGTTGAACAAGCACGATGCGCATTGGCCCCTATTGGCGCCTGGCTCTGGGGTCCGGGAAAGGGCGTGGGAAAGCCACCAGTCCAGTACTCGCGGCGACGATACCTTGAAGGTCTGAACAATGAACTCCATATATCGCAACTTCGAGCGGGATCTTTGTCTAGTCAACTATGTGCAGGAATTCAAGCGATCGCTGTCGGGAGCATAGAACGGTCAGTTTCTACGGCCGAGGTGTAACTCCGTTGGCGCAGAGTTGACAACCCACGTTTTCAGCCTCCAGGTAACGCGAAATCGGGTCATGATCGACCAGCGCAGGTATATGCTAACTACTCTGTTAAATCCTCATCAACTCACTTGATTGAGGATGTACAAATATATCGATTCGCGACTAGGGCTGAGATGCTTTGGCTGACTTTCTGACAGGACGAATATATCGAGCTCTTGGGAGCCGTTCTGTTCCCCCAAACTCCTCGCCATTCTAAGGCCCTATCCTTCAACCTCGGAGAACGCCAGCAATGCAGTGACGACCTCACACTCCGTCGTTGTCGGTGCGCGCCTCATAGCTTCCGAATCTGGGGAGGTTCTTGCGCGCTTCGCCCACTGGCTCCAGCCTCTCCGCCTTGTGGACTGCCCTAATCCCGCTCTCCTAGTCGAATTACATGGTAGCCGGGCCGAAGGTCTCGGTGCGTCTCGATAACCCCGTGAAAAGATCATTCCTCACAACACTCACGGACAATGATGAGATTGGGGATTCCCCAATGTGTCCGATAATGCGCTCGATGTCCTACCCGGTGATCACCAGACCGTGGACTCCCGAGTAGGGCATGGGAATTTTGTCGTCGCATTGAAAGCCGCTTACGTGGGATGTGAGCGGGGGTTCATCGTATACGGCCGCAAGTCAAGCGACCGCGGTCAGTTGCTGGTGAGTAAGGCGATGCACAGTACAGGCAACGGCTGCTGATTGTTGAGTTCAGAACCACAGACCTTCATTGGACCATAGTTGGCGAATTGGATTTTGGCTGGTTCTTCTACCAATGGGCGCAAGCAAAGCTCGTACTGAGACTTCGTCTGCGAGCCAAGACATGACTATAGGCGCGACTGTGAAAAGTGTGTTCCTTGATTAGGGGATTCAGCGCCCATGGCGTGTCCACAATGCTGATCGCCTCCGAGTCTCCGACCGTCAAGGGACTTGTCAAATCTCGTTCAGATCGTGAGAAATACGATGGTTCGCCCTTACAGGCGTTGCAGGTAGGAATGGGCTGAACGCTGCACTCGCACGAGGCTACCGACATGCATGACCGTATGCATGGAAGCGAAGTGCTGAGACTGTTCTTGTGGTGCTGGGTAACATTGTCTTTTACTCCCAAACGATATCCGGTTCTCTCAAGTAGCAAAAGCTCGGGAGTAATTCCCTGACGGCGTTAGGTGGAACAAGGCCGTCAAAGCGCTGATTAATATTGCTTGTTGACGTGCAGGGACAGCCAGCAGAGCCTTTAAGCGCCTCAATCCACCCAGCGCGTGTTCGGGCGCTGTCGCGTTTGAAGCAGTTCATGCCCACGAATTCCATCGACATCCTCATGAACGCATCGATTGAGTGCATCTCAATTGTCGAATCATCGATAGGCTTCGCCTTGAAGGATTCTTTAATGCGGTGGGCAGGATTTAGAGGATACGGTGAGCCATCTATTCTCCACCTTAATGCCGGATGTCAAACTGTCCGCGGTTGACGGATGGGCGAAATAAGGCTATCCCTGTCAAGCAGCCGTGTCCATTGACTTGACATTCTAAGCAGGAACCACCTCCGGGACGTTCAATCTGATACCTTCGACCCTGCGTGGGTGACTGGCCTCACTGCATCTTCCTCCGGCTGACATGTTCTCCGACGAGGAACGGACTCGGCGGACGCAGATATGACTGCCGACTTCATATTCATGAATGGGCGGGTCCCCTACTTACCCTCGGAAGCCATATAACCCTTCCCGCTCCAAGGCCTCCATCGCCCGCCCGCCACTCTTGGCATCCTGGACCTCTTAGACCCCTCAGTCCACACATGGAGAAGTGGAATCCTGGACAGAACGCAGCAAGGCGGAGTGAGGACTCCGCGTCAGAAACCGTGACAGCGATGGAGGTCCGTTCGGAAGCCGCGAAGCGTTCAGTCCCACATACCACCTCCATATCTGTATGTCCGGAAGGGGGTCTTCAAGCGTGGCTGACTGTACTTGGGGCCTTCTTTGCGCTTTTCTGCACCTTTGGACAGCTCAACTCGTTTGGTACCTTCCAAGCCTGGTATTCAGAGCATCAGCTACAGCATACGCCCCCCTCTACGATTGCCTGGATAGGGTCAATACAATTATGGATCTTTTTCTTCTCGGTGAGTCGACCGTACAACTGTCTGACGGAACTGCCAGTTGATGGTCAACCATGTCATAGGGCGGTTTCATTGGACATATCTTTGACGCCCATGGCCCGCGGATTCTGATGATCCCCGGGACAATCTTGCTAGTGTTCAGCACGATGATGACGAGCTTGTCTACGAAGTTTTATCAATATGTTCTTGCACAAGGGATCTTGTTCGGCATCGGCGTGGGCATGATGTACGTGCATACCTTGCATCCAGACGTTGTTGCGGCACTAATCATAGCGCAGGTTCTATCCCTCCCTTGCTGCCATATCGTCATATTTCCAAAGATACCGCGGCACCGCCTTGGGCATTGCGTTTGCAGGATCTGGCGTAGGTCAGTCGTATCGCTCCTGCCGCCTGGGCTGTTGCTCATACATGTCCACCAGGGGGAGTCGTGTACCCGATCATGTTCCGCGAGCTCTTTGAGCGAGTGGGCTTTGGGTGGGCCGTCAGAATATCGGGCTTCATATCATTAGCCGCTTGCTGCGTCGCGGTTGCGACTGTGTCAAACCATATATCTGCGCCTCAGAAGAAGGCTGCTGTTCTGGACATGACCCTATTACGAGACCCCCCGTTCCTCCTGCTTGTGGCAGGGAGCATCCTCATATGTTTCGGTTCGTCTGAGTTGACTCCTGCCACCCTCTTATCACTCACATGCATCACATAGGTTTGTTCATCCCATTCATTTATATGGCCGAATACGCGACGGATAAAGGCATCTCGGCCAACACGGCATTCTACGTCCTCTCAGCGATGAATGCCGGTGGCATCCTCGGCCGTCTAGCCCCTCCACTGCTGTCAGACGCGATCGGGAAGTTCAATGTCATCGTACCTTGCGCATTCCTCATGGGCCTTTTGGCGATGGTGTTCTGGATCTTCGCGAAGACGCTAACGACGATCATCCTCTTCGCCGTGCTATATGGCTTCTTCTCCGGTGCTTTCATCGCCATGATCATCCCATGCGTTGCGCAAATATCGCCCGACGGCAGGATCGGCACAAGAATTGGTTTGTTGTACAGTATCATCTCTTTTGGGTAAGTCCTCGGGTTTGTATCTTCATCATAGCAACCACGCTAATTCGGCCCGGGGCTTAAAGCGCACTCGCAGGAGGTCCTGCCGGCGGCGCTCTCCTGAAGGCCGGAAATGGTTCATACACTGGTATGATCATACTCTGCGGCGTCGCAAACATTGCGGGATCATTATTCATTCTATGGGCACGACTCTGGCTCAATCGCCGCATCATGGTCTTGGTATGAGATGTCAGGCGTCGCTGTCAGGACTCGACTTCCATCGCTGTACCACAATTGTGCTAATCCATGTATACTGAGACCTACCTATTTGCCCTGGTTATGTGATGGGCTTGCCGCATTTGCGAAACTGTGACAGAGCCCAGGCTTGACCGACTTTAAGAAGCAGGTTTGGTCTCTCGCTGGGAGCTTGTATACGGCTGTGCCCATGATTATATGACGACTTCTCTCTGACCGGCCACAGGAAGGGTGAGGAGATACGGCGCCTGCCAAGTTCCCAAAGGCAATGGGAAAGCCAGACTACGCGGCGCGTGATCACCTACCGAGCAGGCGCGCTCCCGGAAACGCTTCCTTCGCGGTAAGTTGATACAGCATCTCAAGTTCTGATTCCACGCTCATGCACATGCCGAGCATTCGTCGTTCCTACGTTGTTCGGCGAGGCTTCCACTTGAGGGGGACATCCGCGTCTAGGTTCACTTTGTCTCCCAGGCGGCGGCCCCTGCGTCGCAAGAACTAGATATACGCATGCTGCAGTAATTCTCCCGCTCATTTGAGTTTGTACGTGGCCGAACTGTGGCGAACCCTTCCCTCATGGCCACCCATCGAAGATGACTTACGTATGGCGGCCTAAACAGGGCGCCCCGAAGTCGCTCGCTACCTATATGACCAAGAGACCGACTGGGCTGCCTGTACGCTCGAACTCCACCAAGACCCTCCCCTTGACTCTCCACTATCGTTCATTCAGCTGCTTTAGCTGAATACAGTCTGGAGAGGCGACCTCTATGGATTCTGCGACCGCAACAACCTGGGTGAACTCATCTCCTGCTACACCTGAGACCAAGTCTCCCTTGGAAAGTCGTTCCGCTTCTCCAACCGCACCAGGAGAAGACGAAGGATATCCAGATGGCGGTTTGAAGGCATGGTTGACTGTGTTTGGCGCGGTACTTGCATTGTTCTGTTGCGGACAACTCACCGCCTTTGGCGCTTTCGAGACGTGGTACGCTGCAAATCAGCTACGCAATCTTCCTGCATCTTCGATATCATGGATAGGGTCTCTGCAACTTTGGGTCCTGTATGCCTCGGTGAGTGAAGTGCCTTCCAGCGTATCGGATCTCATATTAGCACTGACACATCCGTGTAGGGCGGCATCCTGGGTCGCATCTTTGACGCATATGGTGCCTCGAGTGATATTGATCCCTGGATCTATGCTGCTCGTTGTCAGCACGATGTTGATGAGCGTTTGCACAAAGTACTATCAGTTTCTCCTCGTCCAAGGTCTCCTTACGGGCCTGTCTTATGGCATGCTGTGAGTGCTGCCACTTGTGTATCCGAAGCTTGAGTATAACCCGTCTCATGAATTAACATCGTAGCTTCTATCCTTCTTTCGCGTCCATCTCTACGCACTTCCGCAAGTATCGAGCCACAGCTGTGGGCGTTGCCATCGCCGGTTCTGGCGTAGGTTAGCTGCTTTCGACGCCGAAGCCGAGAAGTAGGCTGACAAGTCTCTCTAACAGGAGGAGTCGTTTTTCCGATCATGTATCGACAACTCTTCGCTAGTATTGGCTTCGGCTGGGCGGTGCGGATATCTGGCTTCTTGTGCCTGGCACTATGCGCCGTCACTTGTATCACGGTCACCAGTCGCATCCCCCCTGGACAGAGGACGTCCAAGATGATCCCAGACGCCGCTAGTTGTACGGGACGCTCCGTTCATCCTGTTGGTTGGTGGATGTCTGCTAGGTGAACTTTGGTGAGGAACCACCTGATCTTGCTTACTTTGACCTTACCCCTTTGGCGGTGATTAACTCATGCAATGCGGTCGCAGGTCTATTCATACCGTTCATGTACTTAGCCGACTACTCGATATACCGCGGAATCTCCTCGGGCACGTCAGTTCTACATAATCTCTGCTATGAACGCCGGGAGCATATTTGGACGGATTGCGCCACCGTTTCTCGCAGACACCGTTGGTCGCTTCAACATCGCAATTCCGAGCACCTTCCTCCTGGGCGTGCTCGCACTTTCCTTCTGGATGTTCGCCAAATCGTTGATTGCTATCATCGTCTTTGCTGTCGTCTACGGATGTTTCTCTGGGGCATTCTTGGCGATGCAAATTCCCTGTATCGCTCAAATATCGAAGATCGAGGAGGTCGGGACGCGTATTGGTATCCTTTACAGCGTGGCTTCTTTCGGGTGAGCGTCATCCTCGCTCAATTGATCCGTAACTCACGGCGAGCTCCTGTCATTGGTAGTGTCCTAGCAGGAGGGCCGGCTGCGGGCGCCCTGTTGAAAGCAGATCATGGACTATACACGGGTATGATCATCCTATGCGGCGTCATCAACATTCTTGGATCAATGCTCCTCTTGTGGGCCAAGTGCAAGGTGAACCCACAGATTCTCACCCGAGTTTGATGCACGCGCAGGTACTTTCGTCGTATATGTAGATATCTATATGCAATTCGCGTTTACATCTGCCACTACATTAGCACAGTGAAGGCTGCTGAGTTAACGGTCCGCTCTCACTCTTTCTGCATCAGGGGTTGCCAGGTGACGCTTGAACATCCCAACGGAAGTGCTTATTCCAGCCGCGAGTTGTCGCATCGCCCGGTGGAACGGTCGCTAATCTCGAGGGAATACACTGCCTTGCGGTTCGCTGATTTCCGGCGATGTGTGTATGACGGCTGCAGAGACGGCATTGAGGGTTCAGTGAGGAGGATATATGGCAGTTGCCGGATGAACTTGAATGAGCAGGCAGATAATGCAAAGAAGTTGTGGTTCGTTGGACAGAAGTCCTGACTTTGGGCTCTTACCGGACTGGACTGGATGGAGCCGTGAAGAGTCTCAACGAAGGAATGCATGCGCTCAGATATAGGCTATAGTTTCGGAGGTTATGGTACTGGAGATCACCGGGCCGCCCACGCCAGCACGGCCACCATTAGAGCGGTCAAACAATCGTTAGACATGAGTCGCCTTGCCGCGTTGAAGTGGCAGCGATATCAGCCAAGAGTGTTGTCTATCACAGATGACAGCCTAACAATCTCTTACGTACCACATGCCGGACGCCGTACGGGAATTGGTGTGCGACAATGGGCTGTGTACATCATATACACTTCACCACGCGGTGCAGTTGAACGACCCACCAAACTCTGGTCACGGATCCATCATCTCCACTGCAATACAGTGTAATCAGCGAGGATATGGCATTGTGCGATTACGAGCGATAGAGCACCGAGCGTCCTGGCCGTGCCTCTCAGGCTAACCGCTGAGCCTGTGCTACCCCTTCATTCCGAGTATTGTGGTGGAGCCTCCGTTGGCGTCGCGTATTCCCCTCGCGTACTTCTCCGCGCGGCTCGTACAGCAGCCTGCACCATCTCTGCCATCGTCCTAGCTTTCCCTGGCCGCGGAGGCGCTTCTCCCGTCAGGCCGACGTTCCCATGCATGCTGCGCAAATGCGGGGCTTGATGGAGGTCATATCCCGCCGCGTTAGGTGCCGAACCAATGCGAGCTTCCCCATCTGGGTCTTCGTCGCCCATCGTCGCGCCCGCAGCCGAAGGCGTGGACGGTGATAGAGTATGTGATGAGGGAGTGGCAGATACTGATGGTGGTAAAGACGCCAAAGAGGCTGTCTCGGGTACGTAGTTGCGCTTGGATTCTGTATTGATGGTGGTGCCTGTGCTGAACCGCGTAGACGTGAATGGTGTGACCGTCCTATGGCCTGTTGCTTTTGTGAGCGCCAGGTAACCCATAGAACAAGACGACCGTCCAGAGCTCACCATGTGGGCTATCCAGGGGCGTGTACGCGTGACGTCTCCTACGTCTCCACCAGAAGAACAGCCCGAGTCCAATCGCGAGAACCACTAACGAGCCCAAAACTCCGCCCACAATCGCTCCCACCGGCACATGTTTGCTCTTCTCCGTTGTCTCAGTCGACGTGGTCTCGAGGTCCTGCGGGGCAAGCGCGAGGTCCCAGTACTTCTTGCTCGGCTGGAACATGAATCCGTCGAGGTAGAAGCGACAGGAATTTGACGGCATTTCGACGGTGATGTTAATGGTATGCGTGCCGTCCTTGAGTCCCTGGCTATCGTAGATAGAGTAGAACGTCCAGTTCGCCATCGGCTGGGCCGTGATCGTGTCTGTCAGGACGTCGTCGATCACGAATTGCATGGTCGGATTCGAGGTACAACCTCGATCATCGGGCCCACCGAGCGCGGCGACAATGATCCTAGAACCTGTGGCAAACTATGTTCACTCATGCCCACTTGCAGCGGCTTAATGGCAACGTACCGTCGAATTCCAGAGCCACTGATGCTTTGTCCGCCGTTGCGGCACTGAGGGTGTCGCCGAAGTACACATCGCGCTCCCAACTTCCTTCATATTGCACCGCCGAATCACGGTCGTCGATGAGCATCAACCGCGAATTTGACTCGCTATAGGGCATATTCAATGACTGCAGATCCCAGGCCGAGCGCGATGGAGGTTGGCGTCAAGAATGGGCAGGAAAGGAAGAGGGGGAAGCTTCATCGCGCTAGCGGGAATGAGGCAGTTTACATCCAAAGTCTGCGGGCGTCCACAGCTCTGACGCGATCGCAGCGGTAACCTGGGCGGGCTGGCGTAGCCACATTTTACGGCAACGCTCTTGATGCACTGCTCTGCTTGTGTCATCACTGCAGTGCTGTCTTACCTAGCAAATATAAAGCCTGAGACAGGTACATTGTTCTAGCCCTCACCTGGATAACCGTGCTGGGGTCGTCGCCTAGAACCTGTGTGAGGACATTTTCAAAACAGGTTCGCCACGGACAATGGCATCCGCTGCTAAAGACGTGGTATTGTGAGTGCGACGACAAAGCGATGGAACTGCAACGAGACGCAGAAGGACAGTACACTAGAGGGAGCGTGGTTAACAGGGCAGGTCCCTGCAAGTATACAACAGGAAGAGGAAGGCACTAAATGAGAATATGGCAGGTAGTGTATACTTCGTTCATGGTGGATCAGAACGTTTCTTCTTCGTCTACCGCAGTCTCGGGCACCTCGAAACCCTCCTGATATGATGTAAGTATTTGGTCTGGAAAACGTTCGTAGTAGGTTTACCTCTGTCGAGTATAGGATCTTCTGAATGTCGCGCATGACTGGGTCGTCTTTGCCTTCCGACTCGAGAACTTCCAGCTGTTGTTGCACAAGTATCTCGATATCACGCAACTACGTGCAAAGTCAGTGGTCCCGAAGCAGGTGAAGGCGTGGTAACAACCGCATGTCACGGAATGTACGAGAATCGTACAGCCGCAACACACGCTAAGATCGGTACACACTGACCTTCGCGAAGTAGAAGTCACGCTCCTTCTCCAGACCCTCCAGGTGCACGTTCATCTCCCTCAGCTGGGCCTGCAGATTCTGAATCGCCTCGTTCGGTTGCGTTGATCCTGAGCGGTGACCAGTGATAGGCGTACGGCCACCCGCCCTAGAGCCGCCAGCGTGCAAACTGCCGGCGCTGCCACGACTGGGAGCAAGAGGAGCAATCGTCGCGGGGGTGTCTGTAGGCGCCCCGCGACGTCGGGCCACAGGATCATATCCCTGGCCACCGTAGTTGGTATCCCAGAAGCGCTTGATCCACTGGAGGAACTCGAGGTTGTCCCTGATCAAACCATGAGCTTGCAATGAAACCCGAATGCGGGTTTGGGCACGTACTGCATTTTGCACTTCACAAGCTTCTCCACTGGTATAGGCTACAATGAATGAGAAACGGAATACGCTCTGGACAGGCATCGGCGTACCTTCTCGATCTTGTGCGCCCTGAAGCAGTTCTGGAGGATTTTGAAGTTCGCAATGAACTCGTACTCGTGCTTCGCGTTCATTTTGACACGTGCCATTGGTACATCTCCTACACATTTCACAGTCGAAACGTTTAGGCCACGACTGACTCGTTAGCGTTGAACACGGAATGCTGACCAAAGATCGAGTCCATGATCTGACAGTACGCGCCACCCGTCCCGCACTGCTCGACCTTGGTGTAGTTGACTTGAAGAAGGTCGTTAAGCCATGCAAGGAGCTCCGTGCGAGACTCTCCCATGTTGAAGACGCGTGGATCAGCAGAGAATAGGAAGACGGGTGCGGTGGATGGTGGACGATGAGTATCAAGAAGCTTGTTCGCTCTTCCGGACGCGTTCGGATCCGGCGTCTAAGCCACGCGTTCTGGGCGCTTACCATGGCTTGTCTCGAGAAGGGGTTTCCCCGCTTTCTCTCTCCTTCTCCACATCCTCCAGCTTGGCCAACAACTCGAGATACCATCCAGCACATCACCCTTTCGAAACTGTGAGTTTATACGGTATCAAGAATTCTTCAATCTTCATGCTCACAACAGCTGTGCAAAGCCGATTGCTTTAAGCGAGTTCTCTTGGACGCCCGTTGAACGCCACACAGGGCATTCACAGCCAGATTTCCGAACGCAACCACTAGCTATTTCTCTTTGAGAGAGCTTGCGGACATTGACATCGCTCAAAGCACGTCTGGTTCCATACGGCCTCCATCGCGTCCATAGCTTCGAGCAGTGGAGCCAAGCGCTCCTTAGCGCCCGCAGCTCAAGTGATTAGCCACCCTCTGGCTTCAGTATACCAAGGTATGGCATTACACTTTGATTCGACTGCAACCGTATGGAAAGGATTATGCTGGCGCTGTCATAGCTTGGTGATCCCCAGTAGACGGTCTTAGCTAACCACTTCGCCCCCATTGTGGATCGGAGTGGCGGATTCGATCAGCAACTTCGGGATGTGGCAGGACCACATATATTCTGGATATATGCTGATAAATTATTCCTTTTGCTAGCAGAATCGCTTGCCACTTGAAATGATGCACCAACTACCACCCGAAATCTTCAGTGCCATAGTGTCCTATGCCACCAGCCAGCGCGACCTCCTCGCTCTCAGCCACACTAGCAAGGCGTTCCAACGCGCCGCGGAGCCCAGGATCTATGAGAGTATGATACTCCGCGACGCACAGTCGGCATTCATCGGCTGCCACGCCCTTCTCGCTCGTGATGCCTTCCGTGGTCCATACGTCAAACGCATGGTCATATACCAAGATCCGCGGCGCGTCAACGCGCGGAACAACCTCGCCGCTGCGCCTCTGCAATTCTGGCTCGCCATTCAGCATGCGTTAACCAAGACCATTAACCTCGAAACGCTCTACATCCATGACCCGACGCTCTCACATTCATGGATTCTTGACGATCAAAGCCTCAAGTTCCAGCTGCGCGAGGCGACGCTCCAGATGCCTTGGGACTCCCATATGGTCTCCTTCCTGCATACGCAGAAGAAGCTGCTCGCACTTGCTGTAATAGACGCTCATTACGATGGGCCCGTCTATCCTCTTTCACCAAGTGCGCTTCCGATCCTGGATACGTTCAATGGCCCCGTGCTGGTCCTACCCGAGCTCCTCGGATGTCCGCTAAAACGAATACAGATGACGGCCGAACAAGAGACTGCGTCCTTGATCCCCACTATAGTGGCAGATCTCGGCAAGATCATGAAGAGCCTTCGAAGTCTGAACATCGTTGGGTTGCCGGAGGAGCTCGTTCTGGAGACCGTGCATCTCATTTCCAACGCGGTCATCGCTTCCAATCTGCGCTACCTTGGCGTGCTGCCCTTCCCAATTGCTATTCGCCAGGTAAGCGTTTTTTCGCACGCTAAGCCTTGTCGATCGGAAAGCTACGTTTGCTGAACAACGGATGTCTGACAGTGGCACCGCCTGTACCGTTGCTTGATGAAGCTGCCTGCATTGAACATGATCGCGTTGGACGTGGGGACGTTAGATCCGCCACCAAACGAGCACTTTCAGCGTATCATCTTGCTCGAACTGCGCACCGTCTGCCCGAAGCTGCAGCAAGTTGTCTTCTGGTTCGCGTCGCACCGTTTTCACTGGTTTCCACGCGATGGCCATTGGATATTCAATCATCAAACGGCTCGAGTCCAATCCCACGACAACCTATGGCGTTGCTAGCGGGCAGCCCGCAAGATGCGTCCATACAGGCGGGAAGAATTAACGACGCGATAACGGAGCTCAAGCTGCCAAGTTGGATTAGTGCGGGCGACGGAGGGCAATTGTCCAAGAGTGTACAATCACGTTGGTCGGAATGGGTGCGTGTGTCCGCTGCGCATGAAGGGTCGTCCGGGGCGGGCGACGTGGTGTGTACATATCTGACGCTTCATCTGGACACACAGGCCTGGAAACCTTGCATGGGTTTGCGCTAGTGGGCATAGTGCTCGGGAGCTCGGGACCGTGTATTTGACGCTAGATATCAAGATAATCGTAGGGTTCACCCGGTGCTTGCGTGCTTCGCGCCTTCTTGCGATCTCGGAGGAGAGCTGGCGTTCAGGCGCCCCGAAGAAAGCAGTTCGTTCTCGTCGTGAGTCACTCACGCGAGTTCTGAGCCGTGCGCTGATTTGCCGTCCCGCCGCCGCCGGGGAAACCGCTCTGACGGAGTGCGCGCCGTGGTGCGTGTGCCTACATGCGTGGTGGGCAGACACGAATCATCACGCTCCGGGGAACGCATCGGATCTGGCACCGCGGACCGCGGAAAGTTAGGCCGCCCTTTTCCCTGCATGCGTGCGATACACTATCGAGATATACCCTGGATCCTGTGACGCGCTGCCGGCATACGCCGCACGGGGAGCCTTTGGCCTAAAGCGGTGAGAGAAGGCGTACCAGAGCGCAGTCTCCGGTCGAGCGAGGCGGCTGCGCCGTTCTCTTAATGTGAGCCTCATAATCCGCCCACGGAATGACACTAGGCAGTGCGTGCACCGTGGCGTCTTTCTCTCTCGCATCCCAGCCCACGTCCTCGGCCATCTGCAGCCAACCTTGCTTTGTCCGTTTCATATCCACCACGCGCGCGTCCCCATGTCTTCTATGTCTCCCTCTTCCTCCTCATCACTTTCGTCCTCTCCGGCATCCTCACTATCCTCCGCCCCTCTCGCGACGTGGTTGCCTGCCCTGCAATTGAACACCATGAACGCCGCCAGCACGCGCACGCCCCCGCAGCTGCACGGCAAGGCGCCCCCCATCGCCTCCTTGCCGAGCCTCGCGCATTCTTTGTCTGCGTTCCCGAACATGACCGTCGTCGCGAACGACATGGTCCACTACGGCACCCTGGGCCGGACAAAGGGCGTGAGCGAAGCCAAGGTGAGAAGCACCGCGCCCACTCTGCAGCGTGCAGGGCTTCCGCTTCTGCACCAGGCCCCCTCCCTGCAGGGCCTGGTGTGTAGGCCTATCTGCACCCACAATTCCTTGCGGGCCATCTTCAGAGGGTTCTGTTGTGCTGACATGCGCGCCGGCTTTCCCTCCTGCAGCTCACTTCTGCCCTGCGCAAGACGAAACAGCGGCAGGACGCCGGGCCCGGTGCCATGGTCAGTGTTCGCCGCGCTCTGTCCTTGCGGTCGGTAGCCAACCAACCGCGCATTTGCAGGTGTCCGCGTCGGCCACGTCTGGCCCCTCACGCACGGTGCAATGTCCCACGGCAGAAGACGACGACCCGATCCTCCTGATTGTTCCCAAGAGGTCTAAAGTAAGACTCTCGTTCGGCCCAGGCCCGCAGTGGCGCGACGCATTCTGACATTTGCTCGGTCTCTGAACAGGCAAAGCAATCGTCATGACTGCACTGAACCCTATCACATCATGTATGGCACCACTCACCAGCGGCTCACCATACCGTCGATTCGATGCGGCGGTCGATATCCAACCACCCAATGGCAGGTCCCACACGCTCCTCTCCCACACGTTTCTGCACTTGCCCTTCGTAGTTACTTTCCGGGCTCATCGTTCGCGTCCCACCGTGCCGGCCTCTCGAAGTGCGACAAAGCTTGCTTATTTTTATGACTCGACAGCATCTCAGCACGTATAGCGTAGCGATTCAACTAGTGATAATAGTCACCCCGCTTGGGTATCGATAGCAGCAGCAGAAGCAAATGTAGCACCAATGTATACTTAGTTCGTGATCGTTCGTAGCAATTCAGAGAGTCGAGAGGGTCACCAATCGGAGAAGTGGAAGAGATGAGAGACGTAGAGTGGCGAAGCCCGTGTCAAGAGCCCCACGGCGACGGTCATACCTTATTCACCCGCGAAAAGTCGTACGAGCATATACGTCGTGGAACCGATGAAACGAATCACTGCAATCGGGTTCATCAGCACCTTTAGCGAAAAGCAATACACAAGGTGCTCACAGGCAAGACCAGCGACAGAGAAAAGGATGAAAGCCATATAGCCATTGACGGTGTTGTGCGCACCCTTGTCGGATGCCTTGCCCGTCGCAGTACTGGAAATCGCTCACGGTCAGCTCCTCCCAGGACCATCTCGGATGCAACGTACACTATGATAGCGGCCAACAACGCCTGTGCGAGACACGACAACGGTCAGCGCGTGATGAACGAATGCGGAGGAACAGTGGCCGAGCAGCACTCACATTCGAAAGCGTCCACCAGAGCAAAACCTGATAGCACCCCGAGGCCGTGTCAGTACCGCATCACCACATTTCACCTCGACATCATGAAACTCACGCTGTGGGCGGAAAGAGAGCGTCAGCACGCCACATGTCGAGCTAGAAGCCACGGCATACGCCGAAAATATCAAGCACCACTCACTTCGTCCTGAAGCTCCTGTAGTAGTCCTCCTGCTGCGTCTGCGGGTCGGGCTTGGACTCTGTCTTCGGCGGTTTCGTGGACAGCATGTGGATGGCGTCTTCGTATGCCGCGTTGATGTCCGTTTCGGCCGTCGGCACGGCGACTTCGACCTCATTCTTGTTCGGGCCTGCCGTTTTCACGACACCCAGATCGGTCGAGATCTTGTTGTCGCCCTTGGTACCCCAAGAGACATCGCTGCGGAATGCGGGGAAGCACAGGATGTGGTCAGCTCAGCGTCGCAGCGACTGCACGGAAACACGCAGTCCGGAGACAGTACGCACTGGACGTTTGCGAACTAGATGGAACGTCGTTCATCAGCGCCATCACTTGCCGCAGATAGATGGAAGCAAACTTACAGCATAGACGTTGAGGACGGAGATGTAGGAGGGCGCCATGAGCAGGTACTGCAGGAATGATGTGATCATGTGCCACGGCTCGAACTGCGGCCGAGATGTCAGCATCAAACATGATGGGTGTAATATTACTACGCACGTGAATGAGAGACGCGAGGATGTATAACCCGAGTGTTGCTAGAAGGGAGATGACAATATTCCTGAAAATGGAATTTGTGAAGAGCGAATCGGGCGTTAGAGGCCCGTTCGTCTGTTTGATCACATTGTCAACACCCTTGAATGCCAGGAAGAACGCTGCGATCTATGCATTCGTTTCAGAAGCACGCAGGTCAGACATGTTACGCCACCAATGGTTGTAAGGTGGACGCACCGTCATATACACAGTAATCAAGGCAAACCCAACGAAGGCCAGCGTGTAACCCCACTTGGCGCCCTGCGGTCGATTTCCGAGTGACAGGATGTAACACATGATGAGAAGGCCGAGATAGAAATATTCCAGGATGACATTGACAATATGGACGCCATTGCCGAGGTTGAACGACGGGTCTTCCAACGATTCACTCAGGATGATGAAGGAAATGAAGTAGTTGCCCTTGCATGGCTAGTGAGTGTGCGCGAGAGACGGCAGTCAGGACCGGAGACTTACCAGCGCGAACCAAGAGAAGAATAGGTTAAAGCATTGATACAACAGTTCGACGTGAATCCAGAACTTGCGCAACCAAGAATGCGACGAGCGGTAGATGTAGTGGAACTTGACCGTACTGTGAATCGCCGCGAAGAACGAGCCATTCAGCCACCGACGCCTTTGGCTGATCAATTCCGGGACCTGAACGTAACGTCAGGACTCATCGACCGGGATGTACCACATGCGTTTGAACGGACCTGGTCCGGAACATCCGTGACAGCATAAGCAGATTTGACGTAGTGCAGGATCCACGCGCCGCCACGCTTCGAGACGAGCTCCCAACACAGGATCTAGCAGCCAGACGTGAGGAGCAACCTCGGCGAAAGGGCCGGAGCAACTTACACGGTCCTCAGCAAGGTACATGTTCGCCGTGAAGATATCCGCGCCAGCTCCGTGCTAGATGGTCATGCTGAGTATCAGGACGCTCCAAATGTTGGCATGTGACTCTCACCATCTTCTCGCCGAGGAAGTACTTCTGAAGAGGACCTTCGCCTGTCTGGTCGTTCTGCAATGCTATGTAGCGGTAGGCGCTGAAGGCTCCTGGCAAAACGGTGATGTAACCGAAGATGGACTCGCTTCGAAAGGAAAGAAGGTCAGCACATGAGGCTACGAACATTCCTTAAGCGAGCCAACATACAGAGGCTTGTCAAGAATGTTCGACATCTTGTACTCGAAGTTTTGCGCAGCCACTGCCAATACACCGGTCACGTTCACGGACGCTCATGGCGGGACATGAAGTCTTACCGAGAGGATTGATCAAGTTGCGCATGTACTTGCCCTTGAGCGCGACAATTTCGCCGCAGGCTCCACCAACGTTTGAGTTGATGTCAAAAGCCTTCCATAGATGATAGATCGACGTAGGCCCGGGCATCGTCCCGACATCCAGTAAGACGCACACGTTGGGCTGGAGGATCGGACCGAACGCGTTAAAGAACCACCTATGTGAGTTGATCTTCTTCTGATTCTTCTCCTTCAGGCAGAAGATGATCTGGACCGGGACAATCCCGCGCTCAGCGCCTTCCAGCTTCATCGACGGCGTTACCGAGACTAGCCAAGTAGGTCAGCACCGTACTCCAGACTCAGCCAGAGCCATGTAGCCTACTTTGCGTCGTGTACTCGTAAATGTGGGCTACCACAGGTTTCCCATTCACGATGTTCTGCGCAGCAGTCAGCGCGCGCACGTTCGTGACCTCGACAGGCCCGGTAACATACCTTCGCCACGCCGTCTTGGTACGCTCCCATGGCAGCTATGACGCTGAGCGTACGCGAGTTGATCTTCTGCCGCCCATCCGACACGATACACACCACGACCTTCTTCCAGCCGTCTTTGCCCCATGTCTTGCTCCTGTCGCGCTTGCATAGGTGCGCGATGTTCTTCATAACACCGTGCATGGTCCGGCAAAACAACTCCTCATCCTCGTTGTACATGGTCATCACGATGAACAGCTCCGTCCGTCGCGGTGGGTCGTAGTGGACCTGCCGAAGCGTAAAGCCCGAATCTTTGAAGTCGTTAGGGTCGCACGTCGCCGCCGAGTAGCGCATATGGGTGAACTCGCGCTCATTCCTCAGCGCGCACATGTTCAACAGCTTCGTCGGTACCGCCGAGTCCAGCACGAAGTTGCCGTGGAAAAGCTCCACCTTCTTGATCGTCTTGTACCGGCGGGGCACACGCTGCGGGATCCGCCCAAAGCGAATGTTGTTCTCCGACCTGTCGTCTCCATCTACCGACTCGTATTCACCAGGCATTGGCATCGGCATCTGCCCGGTAGGACCATCCCGCCGTAGGAGAGGGATGTCTCCGGTGTCCATATCATCGACAGGGTCGTCATGTAGCTGGAACGTGGTACCCTGATAGGATGGTTGTGGAGACAAGGGCGCACCGAGCGGGTGAACAGGGTTCATAGGGTTGAGGTACTCGCCAGGCTGCAGCGGAGAACCAGGATGGATAGGAGGAGATGCAGGGTGCACAGGGGGAGGCGAATGGGGCTGGGGGAATCCAGGATTATACGCATCTGGATGGTACAGGGCCGGATTGGGAGGCGATTGGGGAGGTTGCGGGGGCTGGAAGACATTAGAGGGCTGCCCAGGAGGAGGTGGCGGTGGTTGGAAGACCCCAGTTGGCCCCTGTGGGCTCATGAACGGGTCAAGATGCAGAGGTTGATACGGCTGGTGCTCTTGTTCATAGTTTGGACTTGGAGCAGTGTGACTGTCATACCCCGACGGAGGAGGGTAGTTCAGGTAAGGGGAGTAACCGTCGTTGTAATGGCCATGCTGGGCCTCATCCGCCTACGCACTGTGAGGAGATGATTGCACCCAGTAATCTAAGTGACTTACCTCGGGGTAGTGCGACATGGTGGTGGGCAGTCAAGATGCGAGCGATGGGTCTCTTGGCTTGCTCACTGCGGAGAATGCTGGAGGAATGCTGTGCTCAGACCTTGGAGCGCAGCTGGGACGTGGTCCGTTCGCTGCCATACACTCACTAATAATTCCGGAGGCGCTGCGATCTGGCACGCCTGCGTATTCGATTTCCTGAGCGGATTTTGTCCTGCCTCCGCTGCACGACCGTGTGCGCCTTGACGCGGGCCGAGGATACGGTCCGAGGGGTGGTAGTCCAGAGGGGCAAGGAGGACGAGTACACTCCCTGAGCACTATATGCCTTCAAGTGACTTAGCGGGCAGTTCCAAACGTCTTCGTCGTCAGTTCAGAGTATAGCAGACAAGGAGACGGAGAGCGTGCAGGAAGGGGACGAGAGAGAGGAGGTGGTCGCTGGTTTGGGACTCGAGACGCGTGAATAGACGCCCAGGTACGCGGCGCGCTCTGGCAACCAAGCATGCCCAAAAGGAGCAGTACTTGCATGGCTCTCAGATCCACACACATATGCAGCGTTTCGTCACTCGTTCCACAACACAACACATAGTACTCGACGGTGATGAATCCAAAGCTATAAGGAGAGCCACATGATCAATATTAGGGATATAGGACGGAAGCTATGGTACATATAACGCGTTCGGTTTCACTGAACAGCAGAGTGTGTGCGTTACAGTGTACGAATACTGTAGCTCGTATGCTCCTGAGAACATAGATATACCAGGAAGACATACATACTCGAGACACATCGACTTCATATTATACGAAGCCACTGGAGGAATCGCTCCAACGGATTCTTCGGCGTCTCTGGATCAGCGTTGAGCGGCGGGACCGTTCCTCGGTCAAACACCATCTCGTCCAAAGACAGCATCCGCGTCTGCTTGATCAGCTTGTACCCAAAAGTTAACAGCAGGAAAAATGGCTATTCGGGCCGTCAAGCGGGATCAGCGTTCGGTGCATGGGACTTTATGGGACTCGAGAGGCGGAGCGAGAACGGGAGCGAGACTTACGATCGGCACGTAGGCGGATAGGAACTGCGAGACCGGGTTTGATTCTTTCTGCGTGGCGTCATACTGAGGTACAGCGTCACCAAGAACATCGGCTGGGAATCAGGTCAGTACTGGCGCGACTTTGTCGCGGACGAGAGAGCCTTGCCAATTCTCCAGCCGCTATGGACGAACACAGCCCTATCACACAGTGTTCAGTGACTTTTGCGGGGGAACGGCCATATCATTAACATACCATCCGTTTGTGAAGAGCACCACAATGCAGAGGCCAAATGCGTAGTACGCCAGCTGCAGAAGCACAAATGAGATATGGTAGAGAGGTCGAGCTTAGATGACAACTCACATAGGGCTGGCCCCACGATCTGTTCTTCTTAATGACTTTGATCTGTTCGCGAACCGTCTGCGCGTCCTCGGGGGACATGTCCGCACACGATTTCTCAACATACACAGTGCCCTTATGCCACCTTCAAAGAACCTCGATATTGGAATACAGTCGAGCATACAGAGTCTGGCAGGGCAAGCTGGGTGCTCACCTAATATATGTGTAGAGCATCCCCGCCCACGATTGCAATGAGGCAACGCTAGCCACCGCTACCAGCCATTGAAATGCCTGAAGACACACGTCCTCGTTATCCAAGCGACAGGTGCGGAGGCAAAGTCAACCTACAGCATTGGCGCTGCCTGCGGCAGAGCTGAGGAATGTCAAGAAGCCGACCGATGCCGAGAACAGGACGCTTGCGAGGGGCAATACATAACTTGACTGCTTCTCACCCACCGAGTGTTGAGAGAGTCCGTCTTCTACGTCGACGCTATGGTGCTGGCTCGACGACCCCCCAGCTGCGAATGTCAGCCTGATAGCCACCTCAAAGACACAGGAAGTCAGACGCACCCTCATAGTCAGAAGAGTCACGTTCGTTCTCGAGGTCCGTTCCAGCATCAGACACATCTGTCGCGGATCCCTCGCCCTCCACGGCAGCTTCGCTCACCGACCGCTTGTCATTCAATTTGAACAGGTGGCCGAGGAACGATGGCGCATGCCCGCGGCGTGCGAGGAAGAATAAAAACCTGCTGCTGATGTATATGTCCGAGGCTGCCGCCGACCACGCGGAAACGAGTATGGACGCATTCACCAGATCAGGCAGCTGCCAGTGATGACGCCCCGGGCTCATCATTTACGATATAAGCATCGGAGAACAATAAGGATGACGTACCACTTTGTACCCAGCCAGATTAAAGGCTATCACAAAGGGAGAATGTTTACTGGACTTGTCGCTGCCTATCAGATCTTGGTTTGTAGCCGGAACGAGCAGTCCGGCGCATAGAACACCAGACAGATAGAAAAGCGTGCTACGCTCAGCGACATCTGTCAGACAATGGCCCAAAGAGGAGTAAACCAGTCAGAGACTACGCACATGCGTATCCACACTTTCCGTAGAGCTCTTGGGACATTCTGTAAGCAGAGCGTTAGGAGGGCGTCACCGACGAACATCTGACAATGTGTCGTACTCGTGTGGCGTCGATAACTTCGCCCGCAGCCTGCCACTGTGTCAGCGAGAGCAGTACACCGTACAGAGAAACACACGTACGATTCCGGGGACCTCTGAACCGAAGAACGAGAATGAAGCTTGCATGAGGACGGCCCAGAACCCGAGAAAGTGACCTGTCTGCCCCCATATGCCCAAGAAATTAGGAGAGAATGGCTGCTCTCTCCAGTGTCTGAAGCCAATAGGTCTAATATAATGGTCAGTCTGGAACTCTCTAGACCCTGGGCACCTGATGCATACCCTTGTGTTGAAGCTCCAAAGTCGACCAACAAGCCCACGAGAACTGTGCGTCGCGATGTCAGAACGTCTATATGGGACGAGGCGGGCGGTGCAGGATAGACTCACTAATCACGATGATCGTGCAGACTTTCATGCACGACAAGTAGAACTCTACTTCACCGTAATACCTGGAGGGGAAACAGTTTATACCAGTGGCCACGACCAACTGTACCGTCGCGCATCAGTGAGCAATAGCACGGAGCGCCCTGAAATCAAATGAACCCTTACGAAGAAGCCGGACGCTGCGGCGACTCTGCTTTCAGTCAGCAAACGCCAGTCCTACAGTGGGCTCAAAGCACCTACGGGATCCTAGCCGTCGGCTCCCAGTATTCGAGTACAACAGCCGCCGCAGTGATCTCTGCAGCTGGAGTGTTGGGGCGATACACATCAGACGGCCGGAGCTTAGAGGACACAGCATGACGACCTACGTAGGGTAACACTCCAGTTGTACTGTGCAATCTGGTTAGCGAGAGACAAGACGGCGCCGCAGCCTCATGGACAGGCTTGACTCACCCAAGCGGCCCAGCCGAGAGAGAAGCCGAGTGCAGGATCCACAAAGAGGTCTGCGAGGCCGACCACACCGCCGACGTTCGGCCTGAAACAACGCATCAATCCTGCAACTCGTCATAGGTTCATTTGAGAGTCTGCATGGGCGGCTCACAGATAGGCTATCATTTCCCCTACGGATACGCATAGGCAGTAGACGACGCTGCCAACGATGGTGTAGCCAAGGAAGGAACCGACGGGACCTCCATTACGGAGGGCATCCTGAATATAATGAGACTTCTTGAATATTTGTTTCAGCAGTCAATACGGAAATGCACTAACCGCTGATCCAAGGAAGAGTCCAGTACCGATGACGCCCCCTATAGATATCATGCCAACTGATATCGGCATTCTAAGCAATGTTCATGAAAAAGCGCATCATAGGTATCACTGACTGTGTTTTCGCGAAAGCTGAGGTGGGAGGTCCTCCTTGATGTTTGCCCATCTACGTTGAAAGCGTAGAATCCGGTTTCGCTGCTTCTGAAAACGCCGTAGCGTCGAGTTCGGAGGGGCTACGATGCGGACCGTCGGTATAGTGGCCCCGGCACCGGTCGTCGTCCCAGTGCGAGCGCGCAACTGAGCACCGTCAACGGTATCCATTGTGGCTTGGTCTGCAGATGTCTACGATCACTTGCGAAAGACGACTGGATGAGGCCAAAGCGCAAGTGTCGCTGTTCGAAGGATGGGCTTGAGGGCACTTTCGGCGGTACCGATCCCACAGGTGAGTAGACGAGCATCTCTGGGGCTGGTTGCAAAGACTATGTATGCCGGCAATAGGGAGACGATACGCATACGCGCACCGCTTGATAACGCCAATTGGCGCAGACAGCAATGTCATGGAGAGAATAGCCTCCGCGTCCGCGCTCAACGGACGCGAGTGAGATTGTGGTCCGCGTGAACCTGCTAGCACTGCAGTCAGTTGATTGTGGTTAGCAACTTACCCCGGAGAACCTAAAGATGGTAAGTGTGGTGGTACCTACGCGTGGCAGCGGTCTCGCGCGCTTTTCGCTCTTCGCTCTCTCCTCCAAGCCACCACCATCGCGGCGACGCAGAAAGCCGCATCTATCTCAAGCGCTTTCCGACATTTGCACAGGTCAGGCACTCCTGGCCTTGTTGTCAGACAAGCTCCATCGATACATTGGAGTGAGTACAGCTTTCGTCCACCACGACGTACGTAATACTTGGCAGACCAACGCCGGCCAGGACAGCAGCAATGGGCGCCGCGCAGCACAATTGGCTCACACGACCTGACTCTGCAAAGGTGCCGAGGTGATGCGGCCGTGAAGCACTGCGGCACAGGCCACGCAGCTTCGGGGACCGTGCCTTCATGTGGTACTGTAATCAGTCGACGTCGCCGTCATGCTCCGATGCAAATGCTTGCGCTTATCATGGCTGTCCCCTCGAAAGCGAACTGGCGATAACGCGAGTAAGAAACGTGTCCTGTCGTTAAGTGCCTGTGGCGCAAGCATAGGCAGTCGATGTCAGAGAGCAGGTGAATGCGTTCGTTGCTTATAAGTTGCCCGGCCACAAAGGACGCACCTCCTTCCTCTCCCCCTCTTTGTTCGACCCACTCAACTCAGAACCCCCGATAATGCCCTAGCATTGCTAGCAAGAACATACGTCATGTGGTGTCAGCTACCATCTCAAACCCTGCAGAACGCTACCCTCGCTGCCTTGGTCTGTTCAGCGCCTTCAGACGATCCGTCGTCCTGTGTCGCGATATGTCCCAACCCAGACATATCTGGCGTCGGTGTTCGCTCTGCTTTCTACCTGCAGAGTATTATGAACAGTGAGTACACCGCCTTCTGCACGTTGGGTGACCGTTCGAGCCTGTTGTCAAGGGTGCTGTACTCCCGGACTCCAAGACCAATTGCTCGAATGACTGGCGCTGGGGACCTATGCGTAAACGGTATCCTTGCTGACACTGACCTCCGTAGCGCTGCTTGTGATTTTCTCCCGACGCGACTCGGTCCCCAGCGCATGGGCGTCCACTCTTCTGACCGCGTCGCTGGTCATCGCGGCCATGGTCCAGAAAGGAAACCAGACCATTACCCTTCACCACGCTACCCTGACCATGAAGTAAGCAAGGACTCCTCTGTTTTGCCTCGCTTCTGCGCTCCAACTGACCGCAGCATGTAGTTTTGCCACTTTATCGTGCATCAGCTCCCTAGCAGTAGCGCCGACGCTCTCGATCTGGCGCCTCACCACCGAGGGCTACTACATCCGTCAGCTTGCCCACCATGTCCTACACGTAACGTTCCAGGAAGGCAACAGCCCGGATGGGAGCGGCCCTACCCTTGAAGAGAAGGACCGCGCGAGGATACAGCGTGCCCAAGGCAAACAGCGGCTATTCCTGGCGCTCGCGTTGATGACCCAAGTCGTCCTACAATGGGCGTGGGGCATTGTGCTCTTCGTTTCACCGGTCTACAGTCAGACCAACTGCAGTGGCGATACGGTGCTGATGTTCTTCCTCGCTCGATTTACCGCACGAGAGATCAACCACAAATACATGGTTGTCTGGGTGTTCTGGCTGCTCTTCTCTCTGGGCATCACGCTCTTCATGACTATCACCCTCGCCGTCACCAGTCCGTCTCGTGCGCGCGCGTACTCTCGCACGAACTCGCGTTCGTCCTCCGTAGCCTCTCGATCCTCTCGGAGCTCTGCCCGACCTCCGCTTTACGCGCAAATCATCAGGTCTATATGGTACAGCTTCCCGGCGTGGGGCGACAGAGATGCGCAGCTCATTTTCTGGTTCAACATACTCGCTACTGTGCTTTGGGCGATCTACCTCATCTGTGCGACATCTCTGCTCATCTCGTTGTCACCATGCTCATGCCCTGCGCAGCGTCTGAGCTTCAGATCCGAGCCAACTGCATCTTCTCGGGAGAGAACATGATCTCTAGCTTCGGACAGGTAAAGTCTCTCCAAGCCATCACCGCTCTCCGTCGCAACCTCGCTCATCCACGCCACTAACACGCATCGCTTTCTAGATCACCGCCCTACTCCTGTCAGCGCAACCACTTTGGAGCTTGACTGTCGCGCTGTACAGGTGGCCCGCGACGATCGAGCGACAGCGCAGGTTGCAGCAGCGCGGCGGCACATCACTTCTCCCTACCGCCAGCCCTCAAGGGCCATCTCCGTCCTCTGGCGTAACTGCCTTCACGGCGTCGAGTGGCGCTCTTCTCGCTGTACCGCCTAGAGGCAGGTCCGCAGTCGCCGCGGGCGATCGCGTCCCACCGGGCAGTCCCGTGCTTGCACTCCCGCATAGTGAGCGTGGCGCGCCTGAAGCTCCCGATAGCGCGAATGCCAGACTTCGTCCTACGCCTCCGGTGACCGGAAACTCTCGTAACCTCAACGACGTCTACATCTATCACACATCCACGAATGAGTGGCACGAGCTGGTCTCGTTGACTCACCTTCCTCGCGCGCCGGACAACTCTTGACCTCTGATGCGTTTGGTCCATATATGTATGTTTCTTACTGTTTATTGCTAAGTTGTACGCTATATACGTATTGTATCAGACTCCAAGCCGTACCTCCCTCATAGTGTTATGCTAGGAATAGCATCGCCTCTGCCAGCCTGTTTCTTAATACCGGCACCACGCGCATCTGTAGTGCGTTTCTTAGTGTACTATACCCATGTGTAGATATGTATACCTGCCATTGTATGCCACATACCTTGCTTTCTTGAGACTTCTCTATGCTCCCACCAATGCAGGGACAGCTCCGAAGACGACATCTCAACTTTTGTTACCATTGGCATGTCATATCTCAATTACAGTACGTGATCATCCAGCCACCGCGTCTCACGCGCTACGATCCTTCTCCCGCTTCCGGTCGGAGCGCCTGCGCTCGTACTACGCTACTTACAAGCGCTACACTGGCGCCCAGGGCTGCAGGCCTATGCATAGCCCACGTCGGACGCGCCCCTCACGCCGCGCGATGTGTAATTGCATGACGAGAGGGACCGATAGCCTCGTGCTCGAGTTCAACTTATCTCCGCTGCCAGTGGTGCTTCTCTATCTATGAGTAGGGCGGGAACCGCTCGAGAAGAGCGAGAAGTTCGAAGCGGCGGCCAGTTGCTGTACAGTATGTCCATCTATCACCGGCTTCGTCGAATACGAATGCGTCCCGGACGTCTGATTCTTGTATGTGCTGGCTAGCAGAATACGGCAGACGCCATGAAACTCCTTTTCCACCCTGGCGATCTGGTAGTATGCAATCATAGTAGAAGGCTACGAACTCGGATACCGAGACGTATGTACCTGACCGTGCTAACGCCGGCCGGAGCACCCACGATGTCCTGGCCCATGGGCGTCCGCCCGGGCCCGGGCTGGTGCACTTCCAGAGAAACCCACTTATCGTCCCGGATTCTCGAAGGTGGTGTAGAAGGTACTCGTTGATACAAACAGTTCAAGTTGACCGGCCATCACGCGTATACTAGTAGGGCAAGGGTACGCGTCATAAGATGAAGAGAGCCAGGCGAGCGAGATGAGATGCATAGAACAGGCAGACGTATTACATGTATGAGGAGCGATGGTTCCGTGAGAAAGGCAGGTATATACAGATAAAAATACAGTGCGGGGGTATATACGAAGGATGGTAGGGGTACGCAGTGTCAGTCAAGAAGGCTACAGTTTTCTCGCAGGTGGTTGGACAATGAACAAGGCGGAGAGGGTGATATCAGAACTACATCCTCATCACCGAGAAGCGGAAGAGATGCGCGAAGGGTGGTGATGTACGAACAAAGAAACTTCCAATCGACGGGTGCAGGGAAAAGAGCTCGACGGCATCCCGACGACCGCGGGCTAGTATTCAGGAACCGCGCGAACCGCGTCGAAGCGCCAGCCGCGCCCAAAGCATGAAAAGTGAGCCCGCGACAATGGTCGCGCCGGCGAGCATGGTCATGCCTAGGTATGAGCCGCCCGAGGCTTTGAGCATCGCGCCCGCGACCGGACCTCCACAGAGCGCCCTGAGAGCATGATCGGTTAGATTGGCAGTCTGCTGGCGGGCGAACGCGATAGCGATGAGGACTTACGGGAACGATATGATGCTGTACAGGACGCCGATGCGCGTGCCGTATTCGTGCACCACTGGAAATCTCGACAACGCAGGGGATTATGAGCGCGTTGAACGCGCCGGAGAAGAAGCCGTACGCGACCGCGAAAAGCATGATGGCGACCAAGGATTGAGCGAACGTCCAAAATACGAGTACGGAGAGTCCTGTGAGGAACGCGCAGGGCACGAGAATGTTGAAGCGGCCCCATGCATCGGCCAAGTAGGCCGGTACGAGACGACCGACGATCCCGCCGGCGTTCATCACGGAGAGGACGTAGAAGGCAGTGTGTGGCGATATACCGTGATCGGTTGAATAGTCGACGATGTAGAAGAATGGTATGAATAGACCTGCCGACGGATGTGAGCACTGACATGTACTGGAAAAGCACTGTCCCGCTCACCAAAGGATATTAATATACTGCCTAGGATCACGAGTCGAAATGGAGTGTCGCGGAGAACGTTTGCGTTGAACCACGGCATGTCGGCCTGTGGCTTTGACAGTCGACTTGTGACAGTCGCTATTGCGACACCGCAAAGTGCGAGAGAGATGAAGCCCGAGATCCGCACGGTCCAGGCGAAGCCCACGCGGTTGAAAAGCTGCTGGTACATGATAGGATACACAACACCACCTGGGAGTCACGTCAGGATATCACTGGCAGATGTCGGAGTACAATGCTTACCAAGTCCGGACCCCGCGATGGCGATTCCGAGGGCAGTACTACGACGCTTCTTGAAATGCGTTGATATTGCTGCTAGACTTGGGTAAAATCTACGCACTGCCTCTCAGTTCATATACGACGTCTGTATGAAAGACAAGTACTCACACAGTACCGATGCCAATGGCTACAAGTATGCCTTGGGCAAGAACGTATTGGTAGTATTGGGTAGATATACTTGTCATCATTGTCCCGAACACGAGTATCAGGGACCCGAAGAGCAAGATGAGCCGAGGTCCTTGTGCATCGAATAACCGACCGACGAAGGCTCCCTGAAGAAGTTCACGTAAGAGACGGTACCGATACGCCCACTCCATGTCCGCCTTACCGAAAAGAAGAACACCCATAGCTGTAGGGAGCCGATCCAGGCAATAGTCGACGGAGGCAGGTGGCTAAGCTGGTGCTCGGCGTACCATGTCTGGAAAGTGCCGAACGAATTGAGCTGCCCGAACGAGCAGAACAGCGCGAGGAAGGCCCCGAGGACTGTGAGCCATGCTGCGGCACCACCGTCAGGAAAGCTGTCGTCCGCGTCAGTCACCGATGGAGGGCGTGAGGGATCTTCATTGACGACAGTAGCCGACGAGTTGCTGAGGACGCCGACGATGGACTCCTTCATGCTCTGCTTCTCGATATCTGACATGAGGGCGGAGGAGCAGCGAAGCGTGAAAGGAGAAGAGAGGAGAGAATGTGGGGAAAATCCGAAGAGAGGTGGTGAAATTGTCGAGGCATTTATGAGGGCGGGACCCTGCGCTGCGCCGTTCTCGGGACGACGGCGGCGAAGAAACACGAAGGAACGTCCATGTCACGGAACTGTGCTGCATGCACTGCGCCCCGATGACATCCCTCCCTTCCGGAGGAGCCGTCATCGCACACGCCTTCTTCATCAAAGCGATGAGTTACCGGAGATCCCAAGCAACGCTACTACCGCACGAGGTCGGTGCGATGCGCCACGTTGGGAAGCTTGCAGTCTCCGCGGAAACGGAGGAAAAGGCTGCGAAAGGTACGCATCTGAGCAAAACGGGAAGGCGGAGAATGGAAGGTACCTGGGCGGTGTCCGCCTCCGGCGGAGGTACTTCTCAGCGCTCTCTGGCCGCCGACAATGACATGTATGGGAACGCTAACTACGCGATTGCGTACATACACCTGCAAAGACCCATCAGACCTATCCTGAGACGAATTATCCTATCGCTCCTTGCTTACCTGCTACCCTACGGCACGCCAGGTATTTGTTGCACATAGTAGAGCGAAGCTGAGGGGCTGCGGTCCTCTTCCGACTCCGAAGCGGCCGGAGCGAGTCCCAGTCTAGCCATGCACGTCGCGCGCGGCGTAGCGAAGCAGGAATCAAGGTGATATACCCCAAAATGCTATTCACCATGGTGTCGGCGTCCGTCATGACGCTGTACAATAACGAGAGACTGTCAAAAGCGGCAGGCCGCCCACACGTACACCTTGAACTGCCAGTCTATTGGCGTGGGCTGCAGCTGACGCGATCCCGGAAGCTGTGTCGTATTCGGCAATGTCAAGAGAGCAGTGCAACTCCCAATCATGAATTCGCAGTAAAGCCAACACAATCACGATGGCGTTCGCAGCTCCCAGCAAGCCCGCAAGAGATCAGAGGATATGTAGAGGATGGGTTCCCAGCAGCTTGCACGCACGGCTCAAATCGTTTCCGACACCGGATCCAGCAAGACATATGCCAAAATGTGACCGCGTATAGGATTCACAAGCGAGGCAGAGGTCCGAGCTAGCCGAACAGTGCAAATGCAAGAGTCAGACGTAGGGTGATGGCCGGCAGTCCTTGCTCGTCTCCGAGATCCGCAACCCAACAACAGCAAGGCTCCAAGTCCATCCCATAGAACGCCGATAGATATGAGTATATAGCAAGAGAAGCCCCGCCGGCGTCGGCGAGCGTTGAATTGGTTGGTCAACGTCGTGGTCGACGATCGCGAGCAAGTGCAAGTGTTGGATTGGTCGCTCAGTTGTCCCAACTCCCATTGACATGGGCGGCTGGGCGGCAGATGCCGAAGCGGTCGTGTTGAGACCGCAAAGGGAGCCCATCACCGCTGCTGTATCGTCCTCCTCCCATCCTCTGCGTATACAGGTGAACCCATGACATCCATTCGGTGTCTACTTCCACGGTCTCAGTGTAAGATTACTGTATGCTGAAATGGCTCACCAACGTCGAGGATCTCTTCGAAGTTGTGTCTCGCCTTGCAGTCGACCGGTCACCGAACTTCAAGCATGCCCTCATCTTGGCCTGGTCGTCGGCCCGAGTTACATCAAAAACACTCAGATCGATCACGAAGATGTCGTGCGAATGTCCTCTACCGCCGACAGACGTAATTGGCGGTCAGAACTCATGCATTATGCCATAGTCAGCTTTGAGTGTGTCTTGGTCGGGTCTGCTGACCTCGGTCACTGGTTGTTTCTGGGTGTCAAACTTCGGGGTGAGTGGACTAACAAGCGATTTTGTTGAGCTGATCGTGTTACGTATGCAGTGCATACTATGCACATATGGGCAACATGGAGATACGGTATACTGTCGACTGACGATACGGAAACCGTGTGCAATTCGTCCCATGCACCACTGATCATCTTTTGTAGCATTACTCAAAGTCCTGCCAGCAAGTATGCTCTCAGTCCTGGTCGTCAGCTGTGCTCCAACGTGACCGAGGTTCCTCCGGTCTCAGTATCTTCATGGTCGCCGGCATAGACTTGCATCGTTAGCCGTCGCAGGCGAACGGCTCTGCGTCTCCCGCGGACCGCGTCGTTCATGCGCGTGATAGTCCTACCCGCTCATTAGTGCAGACGGACGTGATTCAAGAAGAAATTCCAGCTTCTGCGTCATGGAGTCCGCCCGGTATAAGTACGATGACCAGCAGAAGAGCGGGCGTTGTGAGACCAGCACTGCGATGAAGCTCGGTCAGTCTGCGAGATGGGCTGTTTATGCCCTCGTCCTTGCAATGCTGTGTCTGTCGTTTGCGCGTGCAGATGATCCCCCGCGCAAGTCAAATGGTCTCACTGACGTTGTTCAGTGGGATAACTATACTCTCTTCCTGCACGACCAGCGCATGTTCCTATAGTGAGTATCCGTACCTCTTTCACGGCGAACAGCTTTGTGTTGACAGATCGCAACTCCATCATCGCAGTTCAGGGGAATTCCACACGTTCCGCCTGCCTGTGCCCGAACTTTGGCTCGACATTTTTCAGAAGATGGTCGCAGCAGGCTTGAACGGAGTCAGGCATGTCCGCATCATCCCCAGATCGTCGCTACGGAATCTCACTGCGTTCTGTGTACAGCATCTACATTCACTGTAAGGATGACAGCTCGCAGTCCATACTCCACCAGCATCGTGATCTCGTTCGACAGGGGAACTGACGAATCCGGCACCGGGCGTGTTTGACTTCAATGACTGGCGCGCGTTGCAGCCGCTCTTCGATGCCGCGAAACTTGCAGGGATATTTGTCGTGCTACGTCCTGGTATGTTTTGTGGTCTATATCTGCTTCTCAATCACCTAACGAGCTGCGTAGGGCCCTACGTAAGCCACGATGAGTCTGATAGCGGTATGAAACTGATCATCGTACAGATCAATGCGGAAACCACAGCAGGTGGTCTCGCCCTGTGGTCGACTAGCTTGGTTGAAGGAGCGGTACGCACTAATAGCACCAGCTGGAATGTGGCCTATCAGCCGTACGTCTCGAAGATCATCGAAGCCTCGAAGCCGAACCAGGTCACTGAAGGCGGATCAATGCTTCGTGAGTTCCACGGGGATTCGTATTATTCGAACGTGTTAACAGCGTCTCAACTCAACAGTATTGCAAATTGGTCAGCAGACGGCGTTTTCAGGACGATTCCATTGTTCATCTCGTTTTGTTAGACAACGAGTACTCGCAAACGCCCATAGGTAATGCGGAGTATTTCGCAGACTTGGAGGAACAGTACCGCAGCAATGGCATAGTCGTCCCTCTGTATGTCTCTTTCTCCGTTGGATACTCATGCTGCTCATGCATGATGCGTCTACCTAGCCAGTACAACGATCCTGGCGAACGAATGCAATTCACCAGCGGCTTAGGTGCCCCCGATCTGTATGGACTCGACTTCTACCCGAACAACTTCAACTGCACACCCGGCGCTTTCTGGAACCCTGTGCCGACGAACTTCCACGAGTATCACCTTGAGACTGCCCCAGACAGGCCCTTCTACCTACCTGAGTTCCAGGGTACGTAAGCTGGCTCCCGTCGTGACACGCGCTTCCTGATGCCCTACAACGACAGGCGGCTCGAACGACTATTGGGGTGGGCCAGGCTACGAACGTTGCCGTGAGAGGGTCGGACCCGACTTTGCGGATGTGTACTATAAGAACAACTGGGCCAGCAACGCCAAAATGCAATCTGTCTACATGTTCTACGGGTACGAGCCCTCACGGCATTATGTGCGCATCGGACGCTTATGTCTTTGACAGAGGAACGAACTGGGGCGGCATTACCTACCCAGGCGGTTACACTAGGTATGACAGGCACCCAATCACAGGTGTTGCATGTGTATGTCTGAGCAAACGTGTAGCTACGACTACGCCGGCGCCATCAAAGAGTCGCGGGCGCTTTGGGAGAAGTTCGACGAGATGAAGCGCCAAGGGATATTCATCCGCTCGTCACCCTCGTTCAGGAAAACCGACTGGATAGGAAATACTAACCAATCTGATCCCTCATCTCTATTCAAGGGAGTGTCCTTCACCGGCGCTGACGGCGATAAGGCATTTGGGACGTACTTGAGAAACCCGGATACCGGCACGGGTTTCGTGGTCGTCCGTCAACTGAACGGAACCTCGATGTGAGTACCTCTGTAGAGCAGTGATCCTCGTCATCCGCTAACAAACTTCCTTTGCAGCGACAACATCTCCTTCAGGCTCACGATACCCTCTTCTCGAGGACAACTCACAATCCCCGCACATGCGCCGTCCATCTCGCTCAACGGCCGCCAAAGCAAACTTATCGTCGCCGATTACACCTTCGGCGCCTCTGGTTCCGTCCTGTACTCCACCGCATCCGTCTTCTTTGCAGGAACCATTGGGTTGCGGGACGTGCTGTTTGTCTACGGCGACTCAGACCAGTCGCACGAGGTCTCGATTCTCCTCTCCGGACGCGCCGGCAAACGCGCAAGCTCAAAGCGGGTTGCGTACACGCATTCAGACGGAGTGTTCACTACGATCTCTGTTGCCGCACAAGCCGAGTGCGAAGGGGCTGGTTACGCTCTGGGAGTCTTCGACCCAGCTCGTCTTGTTCGCGGACCCGACTACGGTAGCGACTTTCTGGGCGCCTGCCGTTCGCGCGCCGACGACTAACACCGTGACCGGCCTGGAGACGTTCTTCCAGTTCGGCACGAACACGAGCGTGCTCGTCGGCGGGCCCTATTTGGTGCGCAATGCGAGCTTAGCAGATGGCGGGCGAACGCTTGCGATCCGCGGCGATTTGAACGCGAGTGTGCCGCTCACTGTCGTCGCGCCCGAGAGCGTGAGGACTGTGACCTGGAACGGGGCGCGCGTGGGCGTGCAAGGTGCGGGCACGGGCGTCCTCCACGGTAGGCTGAGTGTTAGCTCGGCGATCAAGAATGTGAAGCTTCCCAACCTGCAGGGATGGAAGTTCGCGGACACGTTGCCGGAGATCAAGGATGGGTATGACGACTCGAAGTGGGTCGTCGCGGATCATACGTCGACCAATATCACTATCCCGCCTGCATTCGGAGACGGTAGGGTACTGTACGGTGCGTGGCAACCTCTTATGCTTCTGAGGCGTGCTGACAGCACGACATAGGGTGCGACTACGGGTTGTAAGTCGGAACTCTTGAGGACAGATCGTATGGGAACGATGCTCACCACCCCTCCTAGCTGCGAGAACATCATCCTGTGGCGTGGACACTTTGATGCGACAGGCGGAGAGAAGGCTGCAAACCTCACCATCAACGGCGGCACTGGTACGCACGCATGCACCGTCTAAAGCACAGCTGCTCACATTCCTTGATGGTCAGCCTTCGCCGCCTCCGTGTGGTTGAATGACGTCTTCCTCAAGACAGTCTCCGACTTCTCCGCCACTGGCGAGACGAACGCGCTGTTCGACTTCCCGTCGTCCGCGGTGCGCCCCGGGAGGGACAACGTGCTCACGATCGTGCTGGACCATATGGGCAACGACGAGGGTCAGAACCAGAAGTCCGACCGCGGCATCCGCGGATTCGAGCTCCTTGGCGGGGTCGGCAAGTTCTCGACGTGGAAAGTGCAAGGGAAGCTTGGGGGTTACACCGGGTGCGCAACGTGCATCATTCTTTGCGGCATCTGTCTGAAGCGGCTTTGTGTCGTAGCTACCCCGACAAAGTGCGCGGTCTGTTAAACGAGGGAGGGCTCTATGCGGAGCGTGCGGGTTGGCACCTGCCCGGCTTCCCAGCGAAAGCGCCACAGTTCACGTCTCGTGAGCTTTCGTCCGGCCTTCCTGGCGGACGTGCTGGTGTCGGGTTCTTCGTGACGACCTTCAAGCTGGACATCCCGCAGGAGCTCGACGCGATGATCAGCTTTGAGTTTGACGACGGGGCACAGAAGCCGGGCGTGCCGTACCGCGCCATATTCTTCGTCAATGGTTGGCATTATGGAAAGGTCTGCTTGATATGGGGCTGTTCTGCTAGCCTGTGTGTCTGACCATCGCGGTAGCGGGTCGGGAATGTTGGGCCTCAAGCACGGTTCCCCGTTCCACCAGGTATACTGGACTATCAGGGCACCAAGTGAGTGTCACGTCATCTCGGAACAATATGATCACGCCATTTCGATCACTCACTTTTTGCGCAGCACGCTGGCTGTGGCCTTGTGGGCATTGGAAGACACTCCGGTTGAACCGACGCTCAAGCTCGTGCTTGACGGGGCCTTCGAAGGAGGGGTGGGTGCTATCACGAAGAATAATCCAAGGTGGACACCACGGTCGGGAGTATAATAGCCGAGTATCCCTTTTTGTGGCCAAGCACCTCTGTCGTCGATATCCATCCTGTGAATGGATGATGTGGTATGCATCGAGGCCCCGGTACTGTGATATTAGCCTGGAGCAACTCGGGCTGTGGTCTTATTAAGTCGTTATCGATAATTGGTTGTATGCAAACTTACGTCAGTCCGATATGGTGTAGTGGCTAACATTATCGCCTCTCACGCGATAGCCCGGGGTTCGATTCCCCGTGTCGGAACGTTTTTTTGGTACCTGCGATTCCGTTGCCGCAGTACTTGGGCGTCGCCCTTCGCGACTTGTGTCCAGCGTCCGACCGAGTCCATGCGATTGCCTGGCCGTTCCATTTTCCTGCATCGTGTCCCCTCCATGCGGGTTGTGTTCTTGGCTTGCCTGTCGTTGTACGGGCGAGCGATCGTCGGCTAGCTGATGAGCTCGAGTCATTGCCATAAGTAAGTGCTAACTCCTCGAGACCGGAATGCCAAGTCTGCTCTTAGCTGCGTTCGCCGTGCACGTTATGACGTCAACTTCTTCGGTACCGCGTTCCCTCCCGTTTGTTCGAGCTCTCACCTACTGTATTGTTCTGCGCATGTTCAGAGGCACGCGGAATCATCTCTGCATCCGGGCCCGTATATATACCCCCTGAACTCACGATGAGCATCCGGATCGTATTCCACCACTCACTCAAATCACACACACACGATGAGCTCTTCAGCCTCTTCCTCCTCAAAACGCGTCGCGATCATCACCGGTGCCGCGGACGGTATCGGGCGCGGCATCGCTCTGCCGTCTCGCAAAGGACGGGCTCGACCTCGGTCTCTTTGACCTGCCACGCTCGCAGCAGAAGCTCGAACAGCTCGCAGAGGAGATCAAGAAGGAGTTCGGCGTACGCGTAGTCAACGTCTACGGTGACGTGTCGAAGGAAGAGGACGTGAAGCGGCTGGTCGATACAGTCGTGCAGGAGCTTGGCTCGCTATGGGCGGTCAGTGTACCTCGGAGGTCGCCATCGTACCTGTCACTGACCTACTCGACATACTCTTAGATGATCGCGAACGCGGGCATCTCTATCAACCGTGTTCTGCACGAAAGTATGCCACCCGCGGCTCCAGAATCCTTCCTACACCACGCTGACTGTCTGATGCTCGATAGCCCCGACGGAGGAGTTGGACAAGGTCCTCAACGTGAACTTCAAGGGAACCTTCTTCTGCTACAAGTACGCCGCGATCCAGCTCATCAAGCAGGGCAAGGGCGGTCGCATCCTCGGCGCGTCCTCCATCGCCGCGAAGAAGGGTGCGTGTTCTGTTCACCTTCTCTGTCGCGCTGGTATCGTCGGCGAGCCTGATCCATCTGCATCCAGGCTTGCCGGAACAGACTGTGTACAGCGGGACGAAGTTCGCCATCCGGGGCATGACGCAGTGCGCGGCCATGGACTACGGCAAGTATGGTATCACGGTCAACTCGTACGCCCCTGGCGTCATCGAGACGCCTCTCAGTAAGTTGTGGCAGATACACATGACGACGCCGAGCTGACGCGCACCTCCTCGTACAGTGGACTACCTGGATGAGTATCACACCTCGCAGACTGGGCAGCCGAAGGGCTCGTGGACGAAATCGGTGAGTCACCATCCGAAGAGTACTAGCGTGGCACTCACTTTGGGACGCTGCACCAGTTCGAGAACGCGTGCGTACTGGGACGGCTGGGCAAGCCTGAGGATGTGGCGAAGCTCGTCTCTTTCCTGGTATCGGACGATGCAGCTTTCATCACAGGTGCGCCGACGTCTTTCTCCTGTTTTCAATCACAGCTCACAATGTATGCTCTCACGTGATTCCAGGCCAATCAGTAAGCATCATCTTGCGACATGCGAGTGATCGTGTTCCGAGCTGACATTTCTCGTATCAGTATCTCGTCGATGGAGGAATCTGCTTTGATTGAGCAGCTCCCCGCCCATGAGTCGGGAGTCGAGTGCTTGGATGATCCGGCTTGCCTTGGAATCTAACAGTCAGGTCATGATGTTCAATACAGTAGACATGACGACAACGATGCTGACACTGCCACCGCAGAACCGGAAGGATGCCTGTCACGGAGTCGGCGCCGATGCAGCCTCATCTGTACAAACCTGCTGCTCCGCAGCGCATGTATCCGTGTAAAAAAGGGTGAAATGTATAATAGTGGACTTTTGCGTAGTTCCTGGACTGATGCACAGATAACATACGCTTCATGAGCGTTCGCCGCGTATATGGCCGGACATGGGCTCGCAAGTTGTGCTCGAGACGACGGGAAGATGTTGTTTTCGGGCTGCCTTGCCATACACACGAGAGGGGAACACCCCCTTTCCGAGAGCACCCAGGCCGCGGAGGAGGGTCGCCTGCACAGTGACGAGTGATGCGGTGCGACAAGTGGAGAACCTCTTGTTCGTTCTCCCTTCGAGAGAAGTACAGCCCAACCCTAGCATTGGATTTGAGCTGAGGACGGTGTTCTTAAGCCACGACAACGGGTTGAGCGACGAAAACACACCCCTGTCACTTGTCCTATGTGTTGATCGTGTAATATTTGTCGCCTCCATGGAGCAGGGACGTCCTACTTATATCGTGGCGCTTGCAGCCTACTGTAGCGCGCAGACAGAGACTACAGCGGAATGTTGGAGACGCGACTCTAGCAGAACGCGGTCACCTGACGGTGGTGCTCGGTCTTGCGCGCCTGTGATGGCTGGTACTAATGCCAGAGGGATGGGAACGACATATGCCATTTTACAAGGGACTGAGGACGGTGGAGATACAAGCATCGCTCCAGCATACTCGCATTGCCGTTTGCACATGCATGCGCAAGCCGTGTTGCTGCCGCAGAACTATCGTCTTGCGCATCCAGGATGGCACAACAGTGTATGTCCCGACCCCTCGGAGCTGCTCCAGCCACAGGAGTGGGAGGACAATTGACATCACACGATGACTTTGGGGAAGTCGAGGACTACCTCGACGTCCGGCGCAACTTCCACCGTATCAGGGTGTCTGCGAACAGGGACGGTGGACCGCACCCTCGGCTTTCCGGGGCGGGTCAGTACACAGGTCTGCCCGTCCCGAAGGAGGAACTTCTCGTGGCCAAGTAAAATATCTTCTTGCTTGATTCCGTGAGACCTGTCCATTGAATGCACCTCCATGCTGATGGGTACACCGAGCCAGGGCGTGCCGGGATCTGGGATGCCCCAGAGCTCAAATTCGAACGGCGAGTTGACGGGTTCGCCCGACGCGCTGTCCACGAAGTCTAGACAAAACTCCGCCGCGGAGATGAAGCCGGGGAAGAGGCGGATGGAGTATTTGGTCTCCGGAATCGGGCGGATGTGGATGTACTTGTTGGTATCCTTGGGAAGGGGTTTGAACTGCACAGGAAGGCGGTTAGCGAGTTGAGAGAGTTGAGGAGAAACTCTGTCTGGCATACCTGCTGCCTATCGGTTCAACACATTGGCCCAATGTGTTAGCAACCATTTACTTGTTATCTTCACACCACACACCTGTCGCGCCGCTTTAGCCCTCATGTTTAATACTCGTTCGTAAGATATTGCGGGAGTTAGTGCAGCATGTGCGCCTAGAGGTACCAACTACAGGAAGGAAGGAGTCCGCGTATCTGAAGACGAGAGGTGCGAGGACGCTGACAGTCTAGACGGTGGTGTGTACGGAGGTGCGACTCAGACGAGAATTGGATGGCTGGTGGCAGTACTAGGAAAGAGCATGCTAGCGCTCCATCCGCACCGCCACCGTGACTGTCATCAGCAAAAGCGCAGATCACTGGGGCGTACTCCCAAGCACTCGGGAGCGCTCCCAAACGCCTCAATCACTCCCAAACGAAGCCTTCAATTGCTATCGTTCTAACGACTTCGCACGCGCTTGGAAACCACGCCGAGCGCTCGCAAACCCTTGGAACGCGGCCGCCGTTTGCGAGTGATTGCTGTAATTCCAAGCACGCAGGTCTGCTTGAGCGTGATTGGTCGTCTTCTAAACATCTCGTGCACAATATGATTATTGATCCCGTCGCCAAACTCATACGCCGTAGTTGTAGAAGTGAGATTCATTCACGCTTAATCTAATACACTGATAGAACTCTCATAACAATGATTTGGAACGCGTCCGAGCTTGCTACAATGCTACCTGTTCCATCAAGAAGCATTGCGGAAACCCGCCGGTCGCTCAAGGAGGCATGCTATGAATAATGGAGGCGAAGTTCTACTACAAGCATGCTGTCAGTGATGTGCTATGGTATATGGCTGGAAGAGAAGCTTACAGTGGTGGTCACAGTAGCGTGAGGATAGAGTTCTTGCCCTGTAGGCAGGTCGTAAGCTGGACGCTCGAACATAGTAGGTTTCAGAAGAGAGCTTACCTGAGTGCATATACATCGCGTGAAACGGAGCGTGAACGCGTACTCACCCGTGCGATTAGAATAGCGGGCCTCACGTGGACGTGGCTATATGCGCCTGTGAGGAGGCCATATATGCGCGAGAACGGGAGGGGGACTTACTGGTGATCATTCATGACCAAGAGTACTGACGGAAAGTACGTACGCGGAGAATGCACAAAGCAGCCCTAGGGCGGCGGCTGGTCTGACTGTAGGGAGGAAGGAACGAGAAGAGGGTTGTGGGGAGGAGCGACGGGGACCAGCTTCAAGTACATGCCATTGGAGCTCCGCCGAGGCTTCCTGGGTGATATGACAGCATGAGCGCCGTAGACGCCAAATGTAGACTGTCGATGCATGTCAAGGTCAGCCTGAGTCACGTGCTATGGAATATGGGAGTGAGTACGAGAGCAATGCAGGCTTTCTGAGCCATGGAAGTGAGTACGAGTGCACCGAGTGCTGGACTTGACACCCAGTGAGAATCGACACCAAGGAAAGCCAATCGCACCCAACGAGTCCCAATGGCCTCCAATGAGCTCTGGAATTTGTAGAGAATAGTAGTGATTGGAATTCAATAGCCCCTTGTCCCATCCTTGGGTTTCGCGCGATTGAAATCCAATCAATAGTCCAAGGGCGTCCAACCCAATCCAATGAAAGCCGAACATATTTGTTTTCATCAGTTCCTACGATATATACATGCATTGGCCCCGCTCTTGCCCGTCCTCCAACCCGTAATAGCCCGACGTCCACCCGCTGCCCGCCACCCGCTGCCTGCCGCCCACCGCCCGCCGCCCGCCCTCCGCCCTCCGCCTGCTGCCTGCCCTCCGCCCTGTCCCCCGCTACCTACTACCCTCCGGCACCGCCCGTTCTCGCAGCACCCGTGCTCTCCGTCGGACATGCCATGGCACTCACCTGGGGCAGTCCTGACGTCCATCACTTCCAGGCTCCAGCTTGATGGCCGCCGTCATCGTGATAACCAGCTTAGTGGCAAGCAAGGCTCTGAGGAGAGTACATTAGTGAAATGAGAAAACTGAGGCCGCGCTCGTCGACCTACCAGAGGTTCCTCGAGATACGCTCCTGGAACACGGTGAGTCTGATCTAAGTACAAGCTACTGAGGGACCTAAGGCGAGCTCACTGTATGCGCTGACTGCCCTAGTACTACCGCATATTCCCGTGCTATTGAGCGGCGGCATTAGCGGTCGAGAGCTTGAGGACGTATTCGCGAGAGGGAATGGCAGAGTGGTGTGGTGGTGTGTACAGTGGAAAGACGGCGTATAGTCGAGCTCGAGGTAGTAGAGAAAGGGAGGAGGGATGAGATGGGCCGAGCGGCTGCGACGATGACATACCTTTCTGAGGTTCGCGGCAACACAGCGGGCGGTCACTCAATGATGTCATGTACGGGAGTACACGAGAGTCCCCATCAACAGGCCATGTTGAGTAAATGTATGAACGAGGGCGAGTAAGTGAATGGGTGCACGAGTGAGTGAGTGAGTGCAGTAAGTAAGTGATCGCGATGAGGTCATCTCGAGTTCTCGCTGGATGAAGGGCATACAAGCGCCCAGATATTATATTCTGATTAGTTGTCATTGGAGGAATTGCCCCAACGATTGGATTTCCTTCGAGGTTAACAGATCTCAATGGTTTTCCTTGGTGTCGATTCTCACTGGGCTTGACATGGGAGCGCTCCCAAGCACTCGCGTGCCAAATACGGGCGTCTAATTCTCCCGCGCCGTTTGCGGTTTCGCTGATGGTACCGGCCCGGGCGCATCTCCTCTTCCTCCCGACGTCCTTCAACGTTGAAACGTTGTCAACCCTCGTACACGATTGTCTTCACCTGATATTGTTCTTGCCTTTTTTTTTTTTGAAAGCTCGGCCGTGCGTCTTTCAATCACTGGCATCCTGAATGTACCAAGACATGTCGCCGAGGCTTTCGCCCTGCGACGGCTGCGAATCGGGCATCTGCCATTGTTCTATGGTTTCACCTCCATTGCGGACATGGCACTCGCCAACCTGTGATTGGGAATGATTTTGATACCAAAGCAAAGAGCACAACATAGTATGGTACAAGCCAACTCAAACAGGAGCAAGCTACACGACATTCCGAGATCATCCTGACCGGGTTCAACTTCCGAACTCTGCGAGCGAATAAATAACGCCGTCCAAATTCTGCCCATTCGCCTCCACATATCTTCATTTGGGATCCATATTCTCGGTATGCAGGCTCTCTTCGTCGCCATGCCTCACCTTGGTCGGCTGCAGGCTGATGTCCACGACATCACGGTTCTGAAGCTGCGGCACGAAGAGCGGCGTCTGTCAGTGAGTCTTGCATATTAACAACGCATCGTAGGGGAACCTACTTTATGAACATTCCACCTCTCAGGCTCTGCCACTGTCCTATGCTGAGTGGTATCCGACGCAGTTTTCAAAGCCGATAGGTTGATGGTGCCGGAGTCGAAGCAGTCCTCGGAGATCTTGTCGGTCAGTCTCTTCCGCGAGTTCAATCTGCGTCAACCTTGGTGAGTTACACCTACACAGTCATCCCAAGTAGACGCTCTTACACCGCGAGAAGAGACGTCGCATATGCTGGGTATAGCGAGTAAGTCCTCCTTCGTTCCATAAGTTGCTGATCTGCGGTACTCACTCTTGGTCGCGACAAGGTTGCAGGCCGACCATATGAGACTATCGGGCCAGACCAGTGCCTGTTAATAGATTTTTTTAGCGCGTTTCCCTGGAATTGTCACGGGAAGGGACGTACGAAGATCAAGGAGAGTACGCCGAAGACACTGTCTCCCAATGAGTCATCCAAATGGTCAGTAAGCTCTCAACGGCCATCCCCGACTTCAGCTCACCCCGTGATGAGACCTGATCAACGAGAGGTAAGTAACCGCCCTGCCCCGAAGACAGACAGAGTGTTCACCCGTGTTGATCGTGTAGATGATGAGCAGGTCGATCAGTGAATCCGTTCTGCAATGGTTGAGACGGTATCAGTTCACGTATCTTGGGCTGCATCACTGGTTGTTACCTCTTGAACCCAGTGCGACTCTTATGCAACGTGACGACAAGTGTCGCAGCGAGCAGGACGTCGATCGCCACGGCTGCGGCGAAACCCGCAGATGTCATCCACTACATGCGACCAACGTCAACTCAGTGGATCACGCAACACGCGAACCACAGGTACACTTACAGCCACTCTGTCGAAGTCAGTGAATGCGGAAACAATAAACCTTGAAGGCCGTATAGCAGAATTATGGTTAGCATGCATTCACTGCCATGATGCCTGCTTTACCCACGCTTCGGCGCACGTCGCTACTCCACCCAGAAAATTTTCATTAGTATATTGCATTGGAGGATCTGTCGACTCGGCGCACCGCCTGCAAACCCTGTGCAAAGGCGTAAGTTGTCGATGTTTGCGCTGATGTTGGGTAAGCGTGCTTACCCGCAAAGACGACCATGAGTATAGGCTAACCACGCGAACAATAGGTCGTCATTTAAGCTCGATAAGGAAGTCAGAAAGACGATGCAACGTACAGTCATGACTACTACCAGCATTGCATATCTTGACCTAACTGCCCTCAGGCTGCCCCTGAACGCGAACCCACGCTCTGAATGGGCAGCTGTCGCCGGCACACATGCAATAAGGTACACACGGCGCGTGAAGAAGCTATGGACGAGAAGCGTGAGCGATATGTCAGGGTACGGGTGAGCCATGATTGCAAATTTACCACTCCGAGACCAAGATCACTAACGCCTGTTTATTCGGTCAACATGCCGCGACGGGCGACATCGTTTGCAGGCTATCTGGACGTACCGTCAAAAGAGGTAAAATCTGTTGGCAGGGGTATCTAAGTAAGTGTACTATGTCCTCGGCTCTGCGACATCATTGGCTTACTCGCAACGACCTTTGACATCCCAGTCAGATCAAACTGCTACAGGACATCGAAACAGACATACCAAACACCATCAAGGAGAGCCAGCGGGTTGGCGTAGTTCAACACCAGGTAGTAGTAGCTGCGCATCCGGTCAGCTCCATGTTGATCTCATGTGTCCCATCGGAACTGACCATATATGCATGCACAAGGCAGTGTGTATCGTCTCCAGAACCCTGTCAGCTCATCAACATCCCAGGACCCATCTATCAATAGTACAGAATGGACTGTACGTACAGTGTCGCAATGACCTGCGCACATCCACATGCTCGTTACACACATCGCATCAAATATTGACACAAACACTCACGAAAGCCCGAATAAGCTTGAGGTCCCCAGGAAAGAGGCGATAATATCGGTACGTCTGATGCAATGTCAGCCCATACAGCCTGTGCGCTCGCAATCAGCCTTACTGCCCGTCGCCTGTCGCTCTCGCATAACCGGTGGCATGCCACTCACATGAGCCCTACGAATGTTCCCAGCAGGAATGCCCCGAAGGTGTTGTTGAGCGACGGGACCTCCGGGAGCAACTCCAGAGGGTTGATGGGAACCTCAGAGGTGCCGTTTGCTGGAGGAGACATGGTGCTTGGCATTGCATCAGGGCCCACCTGCGAATACAGGTTGATATACATTGTACTCCGCCCCCACGGCCAGTGTCCTTCTCAGCGCTGAATTTGATGTTGTAGATGTAGGATCTATAGGAACCCTACTGGAGTGATGCAAGTCAGGCTTCGATGAATGGACTCCCGCAAGATATTTGACAGATGGTTTGACTGCGTGAGCAAGTGAAAGCGCGGTCGGGCAGGCCGCAGTCGTACTGCTAAATTCTACAGTATGCGCCTCCCGGCATGCCGGCATGCTCTCTGCCTTCCAATGCCCCATATCATATGTGCCGGACGGGACATTGCGGACCTAACACGGATGATTGGGAAGTCTCCGCTGTGGTTCTATGAGGGCAACTTGAAGAAGCTTGAGGAAGGGACCAAGTGATAATCAGTGCCGACCATGACCTCAGGCGCTGCGAGAAGAAGACACAGTTCCCCTCGACACGCGCTCATCAGCAGTAGAAGGCTATGCCAGAGAGTATTCTATCTCCAGAAGACCAAAGGCGTTTGCGAAGAAGGATGAGACACTGCGCACGACAATACATTCAACAGACCCAATCGAACCTTAGGTTGATAGGTTGTGATACAGCGGCAACCACTGAGCATTCTCTTCTGAGGTTCAAGATTATCAGGCTATTCGCACTCACGCACGCTCAGATACTGGCAAGAAGCTCTGACTGCTAATACTAGCTGGGACGACCCACTACGTTGATTGAGATGGCCCGGCACCGAAGGCGTTGAACGAGAAGGACTCGGAGATGTCATCAGAAAGCACATCGCCTCGGGGCGCCATCATGAATCATAATGCACCTTGTAAAGTTTGTTCTGAGATCGCACAGCAACAGATGGGCCATGTAGGTACGTACTGGGCCCGCCTTTGAGATTTGAAGCAGCAGATAAAGATATGGCAGGGACAAGTGATACAGAGCCTGAAGTAGCAGATGGCCGAGACCAGCAAAATGGAGCAGGTCGACCATCGGCCTGACGCTTCCTCTGCGTTGGCAAATTGCGCTGAGATCTCGTGGGATGAAAATGTCGACACGCAAATGCACATGGAAGACCGATCAATGACGTGGGCGGCGGACCGCGGTAAGTCGCAAAGTGCAAACTGCACTATGCGATAATTTCTGAGCGCTCTGCCACATCACGCCCGTGGATGCATCTATTCGGCGTACGCCATAGCTCAAGTGTGTCGTCGTAAGCCACCGTCATGTCAGGTTAGGTCGTTTCCGCAGACCAAACCAAGTCACAGATATGTTCAAAGTGCAGTAAACATAGTATTACGACGTCGTGTCGTAGATATTCACAAGTGGTTGGGTCAACAAACTGTGCGTACGTATCGACGCGACACGCCTCCTTCCGCTAAGCCCAGCGTACCAATTCCATTGGTCAGGGGCTTAGCGACGCCAAGACGTGCGCGTGGTGACTCGACGCGTCGCGCACACGGGGACGCGACGTCTCGGCATACCAAATCCTGCAAAGCATCTCTCACGCAGTGAGAGTAGAGAGTCTCATGCAATGACCTTCGGAAAGTCGAGAACGACCTCGACTTCCGGTGCAACTTGCACCGTATCAGGATGTCTTCGAACCGGGACGGTGAACCGCACCCTCGGCTTTCCGGGGCGGATCAATACGCAGGTCTGACCGTCCCGAAGGAGGAACTTCTCGTGGCCAGGTAGAATATCTTCTTGCTTGATTCCGTGAGACCGCTCCATGGAATGCACCTCCATGCTGATGGGTACACCGAGCCAGGGCGTGTCGGGATCTGGGATGCCCCAGAGCTCGAATTCGAACGGCGAATTGACGGGTTCGCCTGACGCGCTGTCCACAAAATCTAAACAGTACTCCGCAGCGGAGAGAGAGCCAGGAAAGAGGCGAATGGAATACTTCGTGTCCGGAATCGGGCGGATGTGGATGTACTTGTTGGTCTCCTTGGGACGAGGTTTGAACTGTACAGGAAGACGATTAGCGAGTCGTGGGAGATGAGAACAGGTCTGTCTGGCATACTTACCCCTGTCGGTTCAATATATTTGTCCAATAACTTAGCAACCATCCGCTTGCTATCATCCACCCCAACTTCCTTGACGAAGTGTTTGTGTGCCTCCTCCATGGCGGCGCGCACCTCTTCTGCAGTCCCCTTGAAAGTGGACTCCGCCATCCACAGCAACTCAAAGTCGTTGCGGGGTTCAACGCCCGGATAGCACGTCTTGACGTGCTCGACACAGAGGTCTCGGTAGAGGACGGCGCCAGTAACCGAGGTTGGTAGCGCGACAGGGAAGCATGGGGACGGCGCATGAAAGACCGACGTAGAGACGGCTTGGGACGAACCGCCAGTAGACGGCTTGGGTTGAGAGCGAGGTTTGCGAGTGCGCTTTCCGTCGTTGTACGGTTGACGGGGCGGCGCCTTGGGCTATACAGTATATTCACACTCGTCAATGCCAGCTGGCATAGAGCTCGATATGGACGCCTTCTGACGAACACGCACCCGTCGCGTCGCCTTGGCCTTCGTTTTTGGCATCCTTCCGAGGGTTTCTCGCGACACGTGCGCCCACAGGTAGTGCTGAAGAAAGCGGTTATAGTCGAAGATGGAACAAAAGGGACGGCGGCGAGTATGATGGATGAGTCGACGACGCTGCTATTAAGTCCCAGCCAGCCACAAGCGCGCAAACGGTCCACCCCCGTCAGGTGACCGCGTCAGGGACTAGCTAGAACCATGTCCAGTCTCTTTGCTGGCACTGCGAATTCGTTACAACATACACTCATGCTCACCAGATACGACAATGTATTGATTGACGATTACTACAAAGTAAATGTGACAGGTGTGTAGCTGCGCGACCCTGGGCGGCAACGCTGCATATGCGCAAAGGGCGGGCTCCAGGCCACATCGACAGAAGGGGGAGAGGTGAATGTCACTCGATGATCTTGGGAAATTTGAGGACGATCTCATCCTCCTGGACGGCTTGTGGCGTATCTGGATGTTTTCGCACAGGAACGGTGAATCGAATCTTTGGTTTTCCAGGGCGAATGAGTGCGCAAGTCTGTCCGTCTCGAAGGAGGAACTTCTCGTGGCCAGGCAGAATATCTTTTTGCTTGATTCCGTGAGACTGCTCCATGGAGCGCAATTTCATGCTGATGGATGTACCGAGCCAAGGCGTGTCGGGGTCTGGGATGCCCCAGAGCTCAAATTCGAACGGCGAATTAACGGGTTCGCCCGACGCAGTGTCCACGAAATCTAGACAGTACTCCGCCGCGGAGATGGAGCCGGGGAAGAGGCGGATGGAGTATTTGGTGTCAGGTATGGGACAGATATGAATATATTTGTTGGTCTCTTTGGGAAGAGGTTTGATCTAGAGAGAACGACGGTTAGCGAGTCGCAGCGACATACTGTATGGGACCTAACGGGACGTACACCTGTCGGTTCGATGTACTGGTTCAGGGCTTTGGCAACCATCCATTCGCTTTCGTCGCCGAACACATTGAGGAAGCCTTGATGTTGCTTGTCGAGGATGGCGTATATTTGCTCTGGGGTTCCCTGGAGCGATACCTCAGCCATGCGGAGCAGCTCCCAGTCATTACGGGGCTCGATGTCAGGGTAGCGCGTCTTGACGTGCTGCACACAGATGTCTCGGTACATTACGGCGCCGGTTGCCGTTTTGGGCATCATAAGAGGCATGCACGGGGAGGGGATGGTAGACGTCGAGGAAGAGAGAGCTTGGGACGATCCATCATTAGATGACTTGGGTTGGGCACGAGATTTCCGGGTTCGCTTTGAGCCATTGTACGGCTGACGTGAAGCATTGGACTAATTACAGGTATCAATAATATCTACTCTGAGTGCGGTGAGGACACCAAGTACTGCGCGAGGACACACCTGTCGCGTTGCTTTGGCCTTTGGCATGTTTGACACCCGTTTGAATGAGAATGTGGGGAATGATGGAGTACGTAGCACAAGCGATTAGCAACTGTTACGAGAGGGTATAGTTGAGTATGAGAAGCGAAAGGCGACGTCCCACGGTGGTGGGTGTGATAAACGCGATGCACAACGGTGCAAGTGGGACTCTGTGAGTACACAGTGCTAATGTAGCCACGTCCAAACATTCGGCAATTTCCTTCCAGCCAGGTCAGGTGACCGCGTCCTGGCGTCTCAACCTTCCCCTTGCGGCCGCTTATGGGCTGCTTAGCCTCAGTCTGTCACTCTCGCGCTGAAACCTCCATGGCCATGATGTACAGTACGTTCGTGCTCCCTAGGCACGACCATATCCACGATCAATTTGGAGGTCAAGCGACTGGTATGCCAGTATGCCGTGTGACTTAGAACCCGTCGTGGTAGTTGGAGAACACCACTCTCGGTCCAAAGATTGATCATATAGTGTATTCTCGCTCCTCAGTCCAAGCCGTACGATAGCGAGTCGAAGCAACAACGGTAAGCCAGTTCCAGAACCTACTTTACCAACATACCGGTCAAGCATCACAGTCTATGTCTTCATTTTCTGATTCTCGCATAGTACTCATCCGTCCCATGGGTAGTAGGCTGCACCGCTAAAGCAACTGCAACCACAAGTGCGCAAAGCTCGACCCGTCCGTCATCATCGAAACTCTCATCAACCCCAGTCGCTTTGGATGCGATGTGGACGGACACGAGCCTACACGAATACACACCTGACGCGTCCCTGGTGGCACGTGCCTTCATGCTTCCCTTCCCCGCCCGTCTTACCGCCTTCTCTCCTTCCTGCCACCCACCTAATCCAGGGCGCCCAAACATCATTACCCAGACATGACAGTCACCTAGAAGTTGGAACAGCCTCAACGACGTCAGCTGTGATGTACAGGACGAGATGCTGAACATCTAGAGCGACGCGGAGAAGCAGTGTCGCAGAGCCACTGTGAATCCCGTCAAGTACCACAAGTCCCTGTCAATCGGTAGAGTATCTAACCACATACACGGCAGAAACCACGTCAAGAGTCAAGCATCTGATGAGCTTACGCTGCTCCGACGACACTGTTTGTGTGCAGACCACTGTGTTCTTCTGACATCTGTCCACGACGTCGCAAGGCACGGATTTGAACGACCACCACATACGGTCCTTGACCTAGGTTGTGGAGCGGTGTTATGGGCCAAAACTGGTCAAGCCAATACGTCTTCCGTCGATATTGCTACGTGCCACAAGGGAGCACCACGGGTAGTGGGCACATCAGGTACAACGCCGGTGAAGTGCAAATGCGTAATAGGATCGGATGGGTTCGCACAGTGCACGGTAACATTCGTGATAATGTCGCGCTTGACTCTCCAAGCTAATGAAGAGACCGTGTATGCTATTCAGACGTAGATTGTATTTCTCTCGCCAGGCTGCTTTGGTACATTCCTCTCGGATATCGTGATTCGGTCATTGATTCCCGCCACGAGAGCCTCTTCCGCCACCGCGTCCTCCTCTGCCCCGGCCACCACGGCCACGAGCACCGCCACCACGATTGTTGCCGCCGCCGTCATTGTTCAAATTGTTGTCATTAAGCGTGTGGATCCGTCTGTAGCTCGAGACCTGTGTCCCCAACACCAGGGTGTCGAAGGTCCAGTATGCGGGGGCCTGGGCTGGATCATCGCTGAGCGGCCGTGGTTGCGGCACAAACCATGGTACACGCTCGCTCGGCCGCACTTGCGGCTGGTGATAGTGCAGGAGCTGGTGGTTTTGTCTGTGGACGGAGACGCGGCGATGCCACGGGATCCGCAGTCCGTTCACGGGCTGGCCATTGATGACATGGATGCCTGGCGAGCCGGCGAGGGTGTTCAGGATGCCTACAGGAACATGGGCAACCGCATTCGGCGGCTGAACGCCATGGTCGTTGACGACCACACCTGCAAGGGGAATAGCGGCAACGGGCCAGTCAGGCCATTCCGGGCGTGCTCTGGTGCCTTGCTGAACGTATACCATAGCCATTCCCCAAGCAATGCAGATGACGGCCAACCTGTGATTTTCAGTTTCAGCCGGCGTCTCGAAGTAATTCAAGTAGTACAAGTCGGCTGCGGTTTGGTCCCTGAAGACCATACCGGAAGAGCCGACAAAGCAACCACGCTTGTCTATCAGACGATTTGCCATGGTAGGCCCGCTACACAGGTGAGGTATCAGTGCTATATGCTTGGATCCGATGGCTCAGCTACTCACAGAGTATATGACTAGACGTCAATGCTACAGCACTTGCCAGGAATAAAGACGACACAATTGTGTAATTGTGAAGTGCACTGACGGTGGGGCGCGCAGCCAGTACGAACTTCTCGGAGGGCGAGGGCTGAACGGGACTTGGAGCGGGATTTGCTTGATCTCACCACCCTCGGGCAGGGTCTTATATAGCCTGAATACAGCCCGGCCACGCCATTGCTTTACATGGTGTTACGTCCTGAACTATGCTCAACAAGGTGCGTGTATGCATGTACCGTTCGCTTGGACTTCGCTCGTTTTTGTTGATGTGCATCGATCTCATTGTTCTCCCTTCGGGAGATTTGCGCCAGATCTCAATGGTCTCCCTGAAGTAGACGTGCCCATGTATCGATGGCTGCGGATGCTATTGATCTGGATGGAAGCTATGTGGCTGGACCCCGTTGGAGTCCTCCATTTTGAGCTTCCTAGTCGAGTCATATATCAGATTCCGTGCTACAATGAGTACTGTCCATCCAAGCGAGCTCCATTGTTGTGATGCGGGATCTTCTGGCCATTACTGTATCTGATGACCTTTCTAGCAGGTGCCGTCATTGTGTCTTCCGAGTCCAGATACGTATATAAAGCCGCCGTCGCACAACCAAGGAGGTGACTCGTTCTCCCCAACTCCCGAGTCCCCGCTTTAAACCACAGACATCCCTACAACCAGTCATCCCACAAGGTACGATTCAACCTGTCTCCGTGAATGGATCAGATGGTGACATACCAATGCCGCAGATGGCATTTCCTCCCAGCCCCACCAGCAGCGATGAGAGTACTAATCCAGCCACTTCCATCCCTCGCACTCCCATGCGTCCCATGCCACAGGAGGCGTATAGAACCCCTCCGCCGACCGGGGCACGACCCAAACTCTCTGCTACCTCTGTACTTGCAACACTCCGTAGTGCAAGCGACCTCGGACTCAGTTCCGAAGGACACGCCAGCGGACCCTCCATGGTGACTCAACGTGTATACTGGGCTGACTTCGCTCGCAAGATCCGCAGCGACATCCCTGACAATGCCGACGACTTTACCCTGTATGCCATAGCGACTGCAGATCGTGACACGTGGGCGCAGAAAACATACCAAGATATGAAGCGGGATTTCGTCGATGTTCAGTGGCGGTCCTTCGTCAAGACCGAGTGCGGAGAAGGCGAAGGCGCCGAGCGAGCAGCGTTGGATATTTGGGCGAATTCATGGACAAGGTCATCGAGGCCTCTGGAGTGCGCCTTCGTCTCGGATTGATTGTCTTAACGTGTTGCTCACCCTACCATGCAGGAGAAACCACTTCCGGGGGACTCAAGCGTTGAATATGTCAAGATCCCTGGTACCCGCTACTTTCTGCGCTTCTGGCCTGGTTCGTTCACCTGGGCGGAATACTGCATGGATTTCATGCAAGCCAACGATAACAACGAGTTGGAGGCTGTGAATGTCCTGCCAGAGTATGCTATCTGGGTGATTCCTGACTGGCAGTCGTCACCGTGGTTGTCCGCGGCCTGCGCCGAACTCCCCTCTGTCGAGCGCGCGCACGGGATACAACCAGGTGACATCAAACCCGGTGAAGAGAAGTATATCTTGCGGGATGGGATGGCTTGCCAATTAGTGCGTGGTAGTGAGGCTTTGTTTCGTTTCAAAGTTCCCAGTCGGGTCGGAGTATACGGTGGCGATGAAACTTCGCCCAATAACCCTATCCTCCCACTCATTAAGATGTAGCTTTGTCGTGTATTGCCCGGAATGATTAATACGAATGCGTCGACGTCACTAGTCACCATCTCACACTGTGCGCCCGGAAAGTTGTGAAAGCCACAACTTCGAAAGTAATGGAAAAGTGATCAAAACCATCAGCAATTATGATGGAAAATGCGACTTTATACCGTAAGCGCTGAAATCTGGAATTGCGAAAACCATCACTTGAAGTCAGGGCGTAAAGTAGTGTTTTCCCAAACTTTACTTTCCCTTCGTCACTTCTTGTCTGGCTGATGCACTGACGCTTTCCGTCACTTCAAATTGTAAAAATCATCACTCCCAGCGAGATATCCGCCGCTCGGGTTCCTAGCTATATTCCCAGCTACCCACACACACACCAAAGAATGCATCTTTGCTGATAGTATTCCAGCGGATACTCCTAGTAACATGGGGCTCCAGGGTAGACTACAATACATAGACACGCTGTCGCTAGTCGCATGCACGCGCAAGGCAGCTTTATAAGCGCCAGCGCATCCTACCTCGGTTACCTCGCCCATACGGTATGCCTCGATGACGCTTGGAGATCTCGGGACTTCGGGGCCAAACCATACCTACTACCCGCCGTCCATGCTGCTGTGATTCTTCCGGCAAACCTGCCTATCCGGTGTGACGGGACTTACTGCTCAAGGCCTCGCAGCTAATCCTCGTAGCAACAGGCGGATAGTAACAGTGAGCCGAAGGCAGGATACCGGTTTCAAGCACTAGAGACTAGGACAAGTAATCAACCAGGGCGTCCAGAGACCAGGCAACGAAGAATTCTCAGGAAGCTTAGAAGACCCCAAGAGATAAACCCCAGGAGGAGCGCCGCAGAGAACCCACCAGAACGTAGACCCAGAAATGCCGGCGCCAGCCCAGATATGCAAGCAAGGAAAGTCGGGCACGAGGGAGACACAGTCACCTAGCTAGAGTCATAGAGAGAGGCGCCCTTGTACCAGTCAACAGACGCAGGGTAGTAGAGCGAGCTTCAGAGGGCAGCGGAGGGTCCGCACTGGACGACGTCGAGAGAGAGAGATACGTCGTCGACGTGGAAGAACAAGACGAGAGGACGCGGACATAGGCGCTCAACGTTTCGACGCTTAAGCGCCAGCAGCGCTTCGGGCGTCTATGATAAGTGCCGCAAGAGTTATGAATATCACTACTTAATGTCGCATTTCTGAAAGTGGTGTTTTTCGTCACATTTTTGCATAGTATCACTTTGCCACAACTCTAACTGATGATGTGCGGAAATCATCACATTTAGTTTAAGCGATCATCACTACTCAGGCTCACAGTGTCACACAAATGTGCAAGGATTTTGACCTTGCAACTCCTGAGCCAGGCTGAAGCTATCGTCGAGAGTCACTTGGAATTATATTGAGATATGGATGTGTTCTTGGGATAACAGTAGGCCATGGCTATTGTTGTATATAGTCGTCATTGATTCTAGCGCTGCACGGGCCGAGCCCTGAGGCCTGAACATCAGCAAAACTTCAGGTTCGTTGTATGGGTTTCTAATGCCCGGGCGTCAATATATTACTATACCTGGCAGGCGTATCGAACGCCAAGGTTTGCAAGGCGCCGCCTGGCCCGGGAAGATTATACCAGGGAATGTCTGCTCGGACTGAGATTGTCGCACATGAGACATGGATGCAAATTGTGGTCTGGACAGTGAGGGACATACATGCTAAGCTAAATAGTCGTAGGAGAACATGGTCTAATGCAGAACGCGGCCGACTCCCTGGGGTCTCGGGAGCGTACACAAAATGACACAGGCTCACTCCCGCCACGGACTGTCTAAGTGGGCACAGACTTGTAGATTACAGAGGCGCGTAGTCTTCTACACCGTACTCATCATCACCTCCGTCAGACTGTGCTTCCAGAGAATTGTTATGATTCTCTCCGCACTCTGAAAGTCCGTCAGCCGCGTCCACCGGCAGATCCGCACTTGCGATCAGCTCTTCATCCTCCGAGTCATTTTCTCTCTCAAGCCCCGCAAGCCCCTCATCGTCGTCATAAGTGGTATCAAGTTCACAGCCCCGGACTCGCGTTTGGAACTCGGGGACAAGGCGGAGGACGTCCTCCTCACAGTGAGCCTCCTCTTCGATGGACGCGCTCGATGGACCCTGCGAGCGTTGGGTTGAGGCGTCAAGGGAAGGCAGATAGGCATCTAGACATGCCGCTGGCATCTCCTCGTGGGGCTCCTCGTCACCGGGGTCAGAATGGTAGCTGGGCTGGCTTGGGGTTTGCAGCCCGCAATGGCCGATGCCGCCACCATAGTATTGCATAAACATATCGCGATCGGCGAAGCTAGGAATCAATATCAGTAAATAAAATATTGCTATAGAGAGACGAACAGTCGTACATGTTGACGTAGTAGAACCGGAAGTCAGTGTCACGATTGTCGTCATCGAAGGGCGTATTCTGCCGCCGTGCAATGGTCGGCCCGGGAAGCAGCTCGCCCGTGTGACCGTACGCGAACGCGGGAATGAGGTGGGCGCCGCAGATGATGTCGCTAGGGTTGATAAATCCGAAGCTGTCGTCCAAAGAGTCGATCGGGACAAACCGTAGGCGGGGGAGACGTTTCGTCTCAAATCCGCCAATGAACGAAGGGTCGAGCTCAAACCAGCGGACCCAACAGATGTCCATGCGCTCGAACGGATGGCTGGGCGCATCCACGAGCCGGACGTTGACATGGAAGACCTTGAGGACGCGAGCATACATGTAGATGTGGGTGTTTAAGTGCGAGTCCGCGCGGCGAGCTTCGGGGGAGAGGAGAAGGACGTCAGAATGCGTCCGGGGGTTGATGGAATCCTGGGATCGCTGACGGTCGTATGTGGTATAATTCACACGACAGACTTGATGCGAATAGAATTGGTTGTTGCGTATAAGAACGCGCATGCGGTCCGCAGCTGTGCAGTCGGCATCGTACATGGCCCGTCCTGGGGCCAAACGAAGAAGTATATGGTTCTTGAGGTCCACAATGAAGTCCTATATGTGTTCTGTATGAGTGTGCGTCGTACTGAACTCCAAACATGACATACCGTCAAAGCCAAGTCCCCTGAGTGGGAAGAGACCCATGCCGTGAGCTCTTCATGGTCTCTTTGGGAGTCTGCAACATGGTACCGCTCACGCGGATCTTCTACGTACGGCAGGGGACCGTCTTCAGTGGGTAGCACATCATTGAGTGCTGGCGAGTCCACCCAGCACGAGACACTGTCCGAAGTGGGGATCCGGCTGCACTTTCGCGCTGCACGCCAGGCGTCTACCCTCAGCTTGATGAGGCGCAATTTCTCACCGCGTCGCATGTGCTGTGCGATCTGCAGGTTCACGTGATTCTTGTTCGTGCGCGCGTAGTACCGCTTGACGTGGCGATGTTCAAGCTCACCCTGAAAACGTAAGCATTACCTCCAGTGCAAGGGGACGACGTAAATGGAACTTACCACCTGCGTATTATAATTGTCAGTCGCTGAAACCGCACGGATGGCAGGGGCGAAGTCCCTCATGCTGTGGAACTTGTAGGTGGTGTAATTGTACATCTTGCGCTTACGAGGCGCTTGGTTGGCGGCTAGCTTCGTGGACACAGCCTTGCGACGTGTACGTGCGGCATGGTCTTTGGATGGAAGTTCTAGTGTCACGTAGTTGCTGCACGTCTTCTTGGCGAACAACCTTACGCTGCGGCCACACTCGACGGTAGCTGCGTCGAGCCCGTTGACAGACAGAGTAGTGTGCTCTCGAAGCTTCGCAAGTGCGTGCCATGTGGCCAAGTCAAAGCCGAGGTCGAGCACGTTGCTGTTGTCTGTGGCAATGGTGAGAAGACCCTCGTACGCAGGGCAAAAGCACTGCAGTGATAAACGTGAATTTTTAACAGATAATGCCAGGAGCACGGAGATGTGCGTACCTTCAACCGGGCCTCGAAGTCCCGAGCAGCGAGCTTCCCCTGGCCTGAAACATTTGACGCGAAGCGACGGATGGTTGCCCTTCCAAAGGACGGGATTTGGCGAAACCTGTACGTTGAGCCATTCTCATTGATGGGGTGTTGTGCGCCACTCATGAGGAGTAGAAAACATACCGACGGTTCAACTCCTGGATCTTGTCGTTACCGAGGGCATAGAGGATGCGGAGGAGATGTATCCAAGTCGACTTCCACACACCAAGCTCACACTCGTGCATCAGGTCCGGCACGAAAAGCGAGTAGAAGTTGAAGCCTTCAGCATGGAGGCGAATCGAGAACGCTGACTGTTAGAATATCCATTGTAAGTGTCATGGTTCACTGGTCACAACGGTGTCACTCACCCGTGTAGGCGTGATGGACAAAGGATCGAGTATCCGTCCCATGTACTTGCTGGTCAGGGGCAGGCCATCTTCAAAGAGCCACCGTCGGGCCACCTTTATGCGATACAGTACGTCCCGGTTGTCTTGGCGAACCCAGTTACGACGATGCAAGTCGTTTAGAGTACCCATCTCGATGATCTTGTCCTTGTTGATGCGACAGCGGGGACACGGGCAAGTGGCGAAGTATTTGAGGCATGCTAAGAGTATCCTATCCACACAGTTAGCACGGTTATGAGACGGAAAGGTGCCAGTGGGGCTTACTTTTCAGGGTAGTCAGCAGCATACATGAGGAAGCGCAGGAAGAGGCGTTGTCGGATGCCATCTCCACAGAGTAGCACAAGGCCGTGCACGTAGGCATACATGAATGGCTCATCGAGAAGTAGGAGCCAAACTTGTTGAATCAACTCGCGCTTGAGGTACGTGAGCACAGCGGCAGTGGCGGCGATGCTGTAGATCTTGATGTAGAAGTCTTGAAGCGTGTCAGGGAGCTAGCGTAATCGATAACTTAGCCATGACATCGGGAAGACATTCAAGGACTCACTGAGGGTATGTATGCGAGATGGTGCGCTGGAAACACTGAGGGACGGCCACGGGTATACTTGCTTTGCGTCAGGAAGTAGACATAGATGGGCCATAGGGATGCGTGCCCGAAGTCGGTCAGGTGTGTCGAATCAGAGTAGAGCTGCATAGGTAATATAGCATACTCAAGGTCGTCGGGGTCGCCAGCCTCGCGAGGCTTGCTACGCATCTCCGCATCCTCATCGTGCCACGCATCTGCATGCCAGGCTTCCGAGTATACTTGCAGACCTGGAGGCTGAGCGTCAAGCAGGTCTGGAGAGAGCGCGGATGGTCGCCGGGGAAGGGAAGCATCGGCAGAGTCGTCAGACGAGGAAGAGCTACAATCCGAAGGCTCAGTTGAGCACGTTGGAGAGCCTGAGTCATCAGGAGCAGAGTCGCGCAACCAGAAGAGTCGGTAGGGAATAAAGTTCCAGTCCCGAACAGACGGGTGCTGGCAGGCTGCAGATGCCACCTCCGTAAGGCTGCGGTGATACACGTTCGAGACCGAGAACAGGGGCGCATCATCCTCGGATGAGTATGAAACACCTTCTTTCGGGAGGCGTATGTTCACGGAACCATTCTTCCACCGGTCATCGGCAGAGAAGGGTGATCCTTGGGTGGCCTCAGAATAGACGTCGAGGCGCTCAAGTTCGCGTGCTGAGTTGAACGTCTGGACGTCTCGTGGGTTGAACCCGGGCTGCTGCATGAGAGAGGCCAGGCAATCCATTTGGCCGTGGGACTTGAGATTGCTGCCGTCATTCTGCCAGTGAACGAGGTCGAATGTTGTCACATTGGGAAAAGGAGCCCATGCTGGTGCAGTGATACGGTCAAGGCCATTGGGCACTGCGCGATCTTGGAGTGGCACGTCCGAGGGAGCGGCAGGGAAGGCCACTGGGTCACAGATGTTCTCCCAGGATAGAGCACCATATGGATCACGCTGCGGCTTGATTGTGTAAAGCCGGTACAAGCCGAATTGATCAGGCTTCGTCCGGTAAACCGGACATGTAGAGGGCGGTGTTTGTTGGTGCAAATCCTCGCCCTCCTCAGGAACATCCTCAACACTTGGTGGAGGCGGTCGTTGCAGCACGACAGGCTCCGGCCGCAAGTGAAAGGGGAGACCGGCCAGAGATGAGGGCAGAAACTCGTTTAACTTCGCTGGGGCTTTGCGCACACGTCCCGCGCGACTCATGGTCGCAGGGTCTGGAGGGTCCGGGACTTCGGGGAGCATGTCAGGTCGCTCAGGCTATCAAGTTATCAATCAGCAGATGCCTCGCATCTCATGATATTTCTTCATTGGACTTACCTCTGTTGCCACTATTGCGGCAGTTTCGGACGTTCTTCGCCTCTTAGCCTGTGTTCCCTCATGGTCGTCCGCAAGCCTCTTCCGTAGAGTCGAGCCTAGCGCTCGGCCTGATTGAGCGCATACCTTGATGTGCAAACTATGAGAGCGGTTCGTCTCGAATGTTTTGCCGCACCCTAGACAGGCGCGTGCCATGACGATCTTCACAACAACTCAGGGTGAAAGGGGATCAAGATCTGGATCGCGATGAATTGTCGGGACTGTACAGTACCAGGGGCAGCATCGACACGGTCACGTGAGATTTACACAAAATGCGTAGCATGCCAATCTATTCAAAACCACTCCCCTTTTTCTGACCCGCCCAGCATGAGCAAAAAAGACAAGCACCACAAGAGCAAGGACAAGAAAAAGGCTGAGAAGGAAGCAAGGATGCCGCCACGCAAGTTGGATGCGAGCGAGCTCACTGCGAGCAGGCCAGACGCTCAAGCACGCGCGTCATCCGGCTCAGCCGATGTACCTGTGCCTGTGCCTGCATCCGACCCTGAAGGTGAGCCGCCGGTACCTCAGGCTGAACCCCGCACCGTTCCGACTAACGTTTTGCCACCAAAGATGCTCGCGCCAGCTCTCTGGCCCCACGCTCAGCTTCTGTAGCCAGCACGAAGCATGCCAGAGAGGACGACAGTGACCACGAGGCCCGCGCGAGTAAAAGCCGCAGAAAGAAGATTGCGAAGGTCCTTGCGGGAATGGAAGCTGCCAATATGGCTCAGCAGTCAGTATGTCGTGCATATATCCATGAATCGTTGCCTCACTTACATCACAGAAGTGCCAAGATCCATGGTCTTGACAATTACCATCACCAATCCCGCCTGCTGCCGCGCGTCATTAGTCCATTTATGAACCCATTCGAAGTTATCGAGTTTGGCCTCAGTTACAACTTGGACGACGCGCCTTGCATTGACCACATATACTCAGATTCGGAGTCAGATTCGGAAGTGAACACGGACTCTGAGGAGAATCCTGAAGCCCAGGAGCGCGCCCAAAGGTCAGGGCTGCTCAACTCGTCTATATGATGCACGAGCCTCACCATTGCTTACAGGAACACCGCGCGGGCGCGCACGCGCGAACTCATCTTCCAGTACAACGGTATTCTCGATGTCATACCCGACCTCAAGAGAGATGCCAAGTACTTCGATCAGGATGAGCTCATCACGCTTACCGACTTCGTAAGTATTCACTTGACTGATAGAGACTCCTCTGAATCTCTTTCGCAGGTCCGTGCAAGGATGAATGCGGCCCGAAGCGATGACTCGGGCCGCATTCAAGACTTGGTTATCACATACATGAGTCCTAAGACCTCAGCGCCCCCGTCCATACTCGCGAAGCATGAGCGCGGATGGCAAAACAAGCATACAGCGCGGTTGCTATGCCCGCAGCGCTTGTTGGGCGACTTTGATGCCGATTGGTCCAGGTGACGCCCCTGGCTTCATCGTGTCAAGCTGTGCATTCATAAACTCCCACAGCTTCGTTGACAGGGTCCTGACCAACAAAAGACCCATCCAGGGCGGGGACTTCCCTTCTTTTCTATACGACCAGGATCTCGCGGACCTGCATGATGACGACGCTGGCTTGCTCCGAAGCCCATATTTCCTCATGGTAAGAACTTGCCACTCATTGTGTCCTCTTCGCTAACCTGCACGGCCTTGAGCAGTGCTTCAAGGCTTTATGGACTGGACCATCGTCCGTTTATCTCGAGCATGGCCGCCGCCAGCGAACTGCCGGAAAGCCTCCCATAGCATGCAAGTACAAGCTCTACAAAGTGAGCGCTCGTATGATCGCATACACGGCCGTCTTGGTGAGTGTCAAATTGAGGCTGTATTCATCACACACTGACTCGGAATCAAATTCCATAGGTGCGCTGTGAGCTCTCCAGCCTGAGCGAATGGAGTACAACAGATGTCGCAGGGTTTGATGCAACCCAGCTCTATGACACCATTGTACAGCTCTTCGCGGACCCGGTTGACGACTGGCGCAACGATACCTTACGTTGGTGGAATGAGTAAGCCAACGTCCTCCTCGACATTACTATCCCGGGACATCTTGATGCTAACCTCCTTTGCAAATCCTTTAGACGTGTCTTTGGGAACATGCAGAACCCTTCATCCTCCGTCGGCCTCAAGGAGAAGACGACTGCTGACCGGATCCGAGCCAAGCGCAAGGCCTCCCGCCGCGCTGCCCAGAAGGGTGCCTCACCGAAGGGCGCCTCACCTCTGTAAGCTTCATGGAGTAATGTCGGCGCATCCCACACACCGTGACTAACTGAGATGCGACCTTCGCAGCGCGGCTTCCGCCACGCCCGAGCTGGCCACGCCACCGTCTCCCTGATACCATCACCCCATCCCAATCACGCTCGTCATACCACGCTCGCAGTTGCTCGCCCTCTCGTTTTGTCCCTTATCTGCTGCCTCGCTCTGCTCTCTAGTTATATCCCGTCCCTCTCGCTGACTTCGCTGATCTTGCTGTGTCTCCCTCTCCTCATAGTGTACGGTCTCCCATTCCATTCGCTCACGCCCATGTATATAACCTGAAGACAATGTGATTTGTAATGCTGCTCAAGTACAAATCCGGCGTGGTTAGCTGCAGTCAAATGAGCGCACAGTTACGTGAATCTAGGGCCCGGAACATTAGTCAATCCAGGTATATACACCATGCACTCCGCATGTCGCAAGACAGCCAATTGCATCCATTGACAGTTAGGGCTCGCGCTTCGCAACGACATGCTAGCAGGGTATGCTCTGCTAATGAGAGTGCATGCACGGCGAACTCATGCAAGGCCAGAACACGTATGCATTGAATGAGGCATCCATTGCAGTTCTAATGTATACATTAATCCGAGATGACCGAATATGCAAGTCCGCGCCGAGTATGCAAGGCCTTGCATACCTATAGATTGAGCCGTGCACTTTTGCTGATGAAGCTTGAAGCTTTGAAACTCGAAGTAGGGGTAGCGCCGTTGCACTCGAGGGTTCGGACATCCTCACCTTGAGTACCGCCCCGCCTTCGCTTGGGGCGAGATGTGTCCAGGCGTATCCCAAAACACTCGGGTTGACACGGAGCTGTGCGTGCTTAACGAAGATATGGAATAGCAATTCATGGTTGAATGAGGAAGACAGGCAGAAAACTATGCTACAATACAGTCGTCGTGAGGGAATGTCCAGTCCAGGAAACGAACCATAGCGGCAACTATTGTTATAGAACATCTCGGAGTGTGTCACTCAATGATCTTCGGAAGCTTGAGGACGATCTCATCCTCCGGGGCTGCCTGTAGCGTATTTGGATGTTTTCGGACAGGAACGGTGAATCGAACCTTGGGTTTTCCAGGGCGAATGAGTACGCAAGTCTGTCCGTCCCGTAGGAGGAATTTCTCATGGCCGGGGAGGATGTCTTCTTGCTTGATCCCGTGAGACTGTTCCATGGAACGCAACTGCATGGTGATTGGTATACCGAGCCAAGGCGCGTCGGGATCTGGGATGCCCCATAGCTCGAATTCGAACGGCGAATTGACGGGTTCGCCCGACGCGCTGTCGACGAAGTCTAGACAGTACTCCGCCGCGGAGATGGAGCCGGGGAAGAGACGAATGGAGTACTTGGTGTCCGGGATAGGACAGATGTGGATATACTTGTTGGTCTCTTTGGGTAGAGGTTTGAGCTGGAGGGAACGACGATTAGCGAGTCGCGACGACATAAGGGACCCGATGGTACGTACACCTGTGGGTTCAATGTATTGGTTCAGCGATTTGGCGATCATCCACTCGCATTCCTCGCCGAACGAATTGAGGAAGCTTTGGTATTGCTTGTCGAGGATGGCGTATATCTCCTCTGGGGTCCCCTTGAATGACACCTCAGTCATACGAAGCAACTCCCAATCATTGCGGGGTTCAATGTCACGATAGCGCTCCTTGACGTGTTGGACACAGAAGTCTCGGTATAGGACGGCGCCAGCTGCCGTTGTGGGCATCTTCAAAGGCATGCACGGGGAGGGGACGGCAGACGCCGAGGAAGAGAGAGCTTGGGACGATCCACCAGTAGATGGCTTGGGTTGAGCACGAGGTTTCCGAGTCCGCTTCGAGCCATCGTATGGCTGACGTGAAGCCTTGGACTAGTTACGGTCGTCAATGACATCCACTTGAAGTGAGATACAGACGCCACTGCGCGAGGACATACCTGTCGCGTCGCTTTGGCCTTCATGTTTGACACCCGTTTGTACGAGATCGTAAGGAATGATGGAGTAGGCAGGCCAAGCTAGTGATGGATTTTATACGAGAGTATAGTTGGGGGATGAGAGGCGAAAGGCGATGGCTCACAGTGACGGGTGTGATGAATGGGATGGACGACGGTGTAAGTGTGAGTGTTGCAACTTCAAGGGCACACGCTGCAGTGCTTAGCCGCGCCCGAATCGGCAACTTCCGGTCGTTCAACTTGTAGCCTGGTCAGGTGACCGCGTTCTGGCGTCTCACTAGCCTTAGCGCTCGTACATTCTGCTCAAGCATCATGCATCACGCGCACGGCCTACTACATACGCCTTCATTTTCGGTTGCCTCACCGTGCCTGCTTTCTCGTGCTTGTGTATACATATGCCGGCCTGCATCGTACTGAACCGACATCGGGGTGAATCCTCGCATAGTACTCATCCGTCCCGCGGGTAGGTGCCACCGCTGAAGCAATTGCAATCACAAGCGCACAAAGCTCGACCCGTCCGTCATCATCACCCTACTGGTAGCAGGACCAGGCAAGGGCCTGATGGTCTGACGTGCAGGGTGATTCTGTTCTTCTGCGCTGGGACAATGCATGTGCCCATCTTGACAGCGTCGTTCCGGTAGGTTCTTACGGGAGCGAGAGTATAGCGCAAGAATCCGGTCCTTGTGATTCCTTACTAAACCGCTCTTGTGGACTGCTGCGAACCCATATGACACCGATCAGCCGACCGTGTCAGTTGCTTCCCTCTCAGCGAACACCTCGACCTCTACATGGTACTGTAACTCCTGTCGTTCGGAGTGGACTTGTCGAGTGAGTGCATGCAAGTGGCAAAATGCGCAGTATCCACGATCATGCATATGGGGGAAGAGTGGCTATGGTGGTCACCAGTTCATGCGCAAGTACTACTTCCTCTTGCCTCTTCCGGGGCGATCACAGGTTCTCTGACGCGTTTCGGTGCAGAAGCACTCATCCCCATACATATAAGGGCAGCACTCGTCCCCTTCCTCGGACGCACGCCTCCCGCTTCTGCTCACCCAACGACGTCGACCATCTACATAGCGCCAGCTACCGACAACGATGCCGTCGCTCCCCCCTGGCCCGCGCTATCTCCTCGGGCAACTCCCAAACGTGCTCACACCGCCCGCCATCGTCTACGCCCTGGCGTACTTCTCGCGCTCCCAATTTAAGCTCATTCCGCCCACCTGGCTCCTCGCGCTCGCGTGCATCCTCTCCTGGCCGATCGCGTTTACTGTTCGTGTGCAATGGCATGACTACGTCAATCTACGACGCGCGCGCGCACTCGGGGCCGTCATGCCCCCTGAGATAGCCCATAAGTGGCCTGGGAGTCTCGACCTTCTGCGAAAGGTCTTTGTGGCCGACAAGACGCGTTACATGAGTAGGTATCGTCACTGCTTTCAATGAATTTGATAGATGCGCTCTCTGGGCGTTCGACGCTCCGGAAGCGATGCCCCTGGGCGCTATGAGTTGGCCGGGGAGTGCTGCCGGTCTGCGCAGCGCGAGAGCGAAGTGACGCTGATTACTTACTGTATCTCTTTACGCAGCGCATTCACTTCTGCAGTGGGCGGAAGAGTATGGCAGCGTCTACAATTTCAGAGTCATGTTCGAGGATAGGGTACGTCCGTCCCCGACGTTCGCGCATTCGACGCGATCCGCTCACATACCTTGTTCAGATCATGACCACCGAGCCTGAACACATCAAGGTAGCTCGTCATGCTGGCGCAAGAGGAGGGCAGGCTCACTACACGTTGTCCTAGATGATGCTCGCAACGGAGTTCAGCCACTATGAGAAAGGTTACATTGCCTCGGACTCAATCACCCTCAACCTGCTGAGAAGCCTCGCTAGGTCCGCTTCTGAACGAGCAGCTCAACACGCTCTTGGGCCAAGGGGTATTCAACTCCGATGGTCAGTCACCAGACTTTTGCTCACAATCACGGCCTAACATCCCTTTTCCGTATGTATAGGTGAGATGTGGAAGTCGGTATTTCATAATGTGCGGGCTGTGCAATATGTACTGACGGTCTAGCGAAGATTCCACCGCACGATCACCCGTCCGTTCTTCAGCAGAGATCGCATCACCCACTTCGACATCTTCGACCGACATGCGGAGCACGCGCTGAACAAGATATCCGACCGTCTCCGTCAAGGCGTCCCCGTGGACTAGCAGGACGTCGTGTCGCGCTTCACGATGGACTCGGCGACCGAGTTTTTGTTCGGCAAAGACGTCCGCTCCTTGGACGCACCCCTGCCCTACCCGTCTACGTTCGCCCATGCAGCTGGACCTGATCCAGACGAAGTTCACCCTGCGGACCGTTGCGTCCTTGCATTCGAGGCCGCGCTGGAAGCGACGTCGATCCGCGGCCGCTTCCTGCAGTCGTGGCCGCTTTTTGAGTTCTGGGGCGATAGAGTAAAGAAGCACTTGAGCGCGATCGACGAGTTCGTCGACCCTATCGTCGAGGAGCTATTGAAGACCAAGGCGGAGAAAGTCGCCGCGGGCCTCGTGACCGCCGAATCGAAGGAGCAAGTGCGCGACGACGAGACGCTACTCGAGCATCTAGCCAAATTCATCGACGGTGCGTATTCTCAGCCTGGCGGCTGCATATTGCCCGCACAGCTGACCGCGTTCTATCCTGAATAGACCCAAAGCCCATCAAGGACGAGATCCTGAACATCTTGATTGCGGGCCGTGATACGACCTCTGCGACGCTGACATTTGCCGTGTATGCGCTCGCAGAGCACAAGGACGTACTGGCGCGTCTGCGCGCAGAGGTGCTGTCGGTCGTCGGGCCGTCTTCGAGGCCCACGTACGACCACATCCGCGAGATGAAGTACATGCGTGCGTTCATCAATGAGGTCTTGAGGTTATGGCCTGCAGTGTGAGCACCACTCCCGTCGCTGATCGGGGGTGCGGTTTGGTACTGACCGGTTCGTTGAACATCCATCGTAGACCTGTGAACTCGAGGTGTACGATCGGACCGGTGACCTGGAAGAGCACGAAAGCTGGCGAACCCGACTTCTACATCCCGCCTCGGACGCGATGCCTCTACTCGGTTCTGATTATGCAGAGAAGGAAGGACCTCTGGGGCCCGGACGGTATGTCGCTTTTCAGGTGCGCGGTGGCGAGCCACAGTTTTCTTGACCTGGGTGGCGCGTGGCAGCGTTGCAGTTTGACCCGGATAGGTTCCTGGACGAGCGCGTGCAGAAGTATCTCGTTGCCAACCCGTTCATCTTCCTCCCCTTCAATGCGGGCCCACGCATCTGTCTCGGGCAGCAGGTACGCCACGCTCAATGGCAAGCAGATGCTCTGGACGTGTCACTTACGCACAGTGGCGGGCCGCCCCTCGTGTTGTGTGGCGCAGTTCGCATACAACGAAATCTCGTTCATGCTCGTCCGGCTCCTGCAACGCTTCTCGTCCATCACGCTCCGCCAAGACGCGCACCCCGCAGCTATGCCACCACCGGGTGCGGAGTATAGCCCGTATGCGGTGGACGGGAGGGAGAAGGTGTGGATGCGGAGCCATCTGACGGCGTACGCGAAGGTGAGTGGCGAGTTGCGAGTGCTTTGTGTCCAGTACGAGGCTGACAGATGTGGTGATTTGGATGTGGCGGATTTAGAATGGATTGTGGGTGGAGATGGAGGAGGCGGTTCATGGGTGAACGTCACATGCGGTTGTATGCCTTGGCGAGTCATTGTGGCTGGCATGGCGTGTTGCAGATGTCTGAACCTTTCTTGAACACAGGATCGCTCCAAATCACTGTATGAATAGATCTAAGGTACGTCAAATTTCAGGACACCCCTTATGTCAAAGCGCATGTGCTGCTTAAGATACTTGGGGCATGTGACGATACCACGCGGTTCGTCATATATGCACGGCCAGCAACTTCCGCGCAGAACGGCTTGTTCTTGCAATGAGAACACCTTGACAATCATGAGACATCAGGGCTCGACAGTCACTGAATGTCGCCACGCGGGTGCAAGCCGAGTTCTCTGCCGAGCACGATAATGGCTGGACTGCTGGCTTTGAATCTCGAGGCCGATTGGTTTATGTGCGTTGTCGACGTCGACTACTCGCCGCAGGTTTGTCCTAAGTATATGATCAGGATTCGGCAGTACAACAATCGGAGAGACGCCTCGCCGACGGCTGCGCATGGCGCAGAATACTACGACTACCTTCCTATCGCGACATCAGGATTCTTGTACCACCGCCGCAGGCAATTGTATGTGTCTGCTCTCCATCGCGAGCCGGCGATGGACATGCTGCTATCTTCTCCGCAACTTGACTATTGACTGCCGGCGTGCAGAATCACATGAGAATAGTAAGCTTGGCGATTCTCCTCCAACCGATGAATGGCTCTCAACATCATCAACCACAGCGCTCGGCAGGTCTGGATCCTGAGTAAGTGATGACGGTAATTGTCCATCCGTCTCATTCGGGATGCGTCATTGGCGGTATATGGTAGGGCCTGAATTGGCTCAGGCTCCTCAAATACGGCTCGATCATCTTCGATTACTGCAGTCCAACTCCTGAGCATCGTCTTCTCCGCGCCATGAACATGTACTCTACCCATACACTCCCCATCTTCGGGCACAACGCAAGGCCTGTGCGACCTGAGCCGTACCTAGGTGCCCATACGGGGAACGGCGTTACCAGTACTTCCTTTACTCTGTTTCTCCTCCACGTAGACGACCTTCTCACCAACAACAAACTGACTCCACACTACTTTGCGGTCGCCCAAGCGATTCCCCAGCACGGTTCTGAAAGTACGCTTGTGCAGCTCCGACGCGATGGCCAGCCCATGCGAATGCCCGAGTACTGCACGGTATCCTATCCGCGCACCGTATGGGGCCGGTGGTGGGGGATGTGTATAGATCCGCACTGTGCTGCATCGTCCTCCCGAACGGCTTGCAACGCATGGCATCGCTGGAGGAGAGCCCGTACCTAGGATGCCTCTGGACGCTGCTCGACCTCGTCCTGACGCGGAATGAGCCACCGCACAGCAATAGAAAGGCCGCCTGGGTGCTCCATAACCTTCCGCAGGGCGTTCGTGGGCTCCAAAACGATTGGTTCCAACGCGAAATGCACCTATGGTGCGCGGACAGTGACGGCTTCGCTTTCGAGATGGTCAGGATTTCCCAACACGCTGCCATCACCGCCCTCTCGGACCTGCCTGAATTGAGGGAACTAGTACGACTACCTGACTCGGCCAGGAACTCGCGGGAGTCGCAGCCCCGTCCCCTCCTTACGATCGGGAGGATCAGGATTTTGTCCCTACCGCGGCCACACGTGCCTACAAACGTCATTTCGGCCTCTCTGTACGCGGCGCTCGACGTGAAGAACGAGGAGGGTGCGACATACGCGAGTTACAAGGCACTTTGGGAGAGCGCCCTGGCGCGATACGAGCTCCAGCAGCGTAAAGAGGGACCGCTTGCTCTCGCCATTGTTCTGGCTTGGGTGCTGGGACAACGCCATGGTGCACATCTCCGTATCGAGCTGAACTTCCTCTGGCACATGCGGGCAAGCACGCCCGCGCGGGTGACTGAGAAAATTATTCAGGACGAGGTCGATCTCAGATACAGACTTTCTCCCGTGGATGTCCTTGCGCGCTTGCTTGACCAGTTCCCTGCGACGCAACGGATGTTCCGCCAGTGGTGCGGTGAGATCGGGTTGAATGCCACGAGTGATCGACAGCGCTACGAGCTCCTGGCACCATACGTGAATCAACAATCTGGTGCGGGCGCAGCCCGGCGACTTCGCCTCTGAATATCTGCCGAGGCTGACAGATGGTCACCAGCAGCCTCGGGTTAGTGAAGTGAGGAGCATGGGGAGCGGAGATGACGAAGGACACGGCTAACGTGCTTGTGTGTACTTGGCCTCTTGTACCACAATTTGCATGAATGGACGACGTATTCCAATATGAATACACACAGACACTATCATCATGGTACCGATGGAGTAGCGCGGAGGACGAGCAGACCAGGCCAGCCTTGCGCATGCCCTCTACCATACTTCTGCACGTAGTATTGTGGGTGGATGCATATGCCAGCAGCCCTGACACTGAGGGTTTGAAGCCCGTGCGCTCGAAGATGGAGTGGCAGGCCTCGTCAAGAAGGTTTGCTGAGCGTGAATCTGCGGCGTGCGAGCTACTGGGATCGCGCATGGCTTTATTCCCGAGGGCTCAACTTCGCAATCTAATGCTTTGTCGGTTACCTCGGACGCCCCCGGGCCCGTCAGATCCAAGGAAGGGTGGTCCAAGCACCGCCTGCGGATTGCAACGAAAGGGCATATGTAGCCGATTGGCAGAGGCCGGAAAAGTGGGATCATTCGCGAGCGGACCCTACGCTGCGACAGTGGCCTTGAGAAAACAGCATATCCGTTCGCGGACATCAGAGTGTTTTGGTAAAACGGTAAACGTGCTGTACGGAGCGGACGAGAAGCTGTCTCACTGATAGCGTCTTTCAAGGTAGCGAGCTCGGAAGGCGATTAAAACGCCGGGCGGAAGCGGGGACTCGGAAGCGGAAGCATACTGTAAGCGTCAACGCAGCTTGCTCACTGCAGAGCGCCACGAGCGGCGGCGGCGGCTGACAGGACAGGACGATCGGGACGTCCTCGGCCCTGGCACCTGTCGACCGAGAACACGCGATCGAGCGTTCGCGCGCACGCTCTGCACTAAGAGCACGAAGACCGTCGAGAACGCATGGTTGTTTGTGCTATCGATAGCACGTGGGCGGGTGCGCGCGAGTATGTATCGATATTTTAGCACCAATGGAGCACGTACGTACCGGAGGATGGACGAAAGAGCGCATCGGATGAGAGCTTGAATGACTAGCGGGATTGAACTGAGCCAGGGCAGTGATGACGGGGGGAGGCGAACAGTGAGCAGCTCGATGAGAGCGCAGAGATGACCGGAAGAGGTGACGATGAATCAAGAGCCCGGGGAGGGACCTCAACGTCTGGCAAGGTCCGAGGAGACAGCGCGTGCCTGGCGAGCGACGTACATACAACGTACGCCGTACGGGAAACAGGTACAGTTCGGGAGCGCAGGGCGGGAGGAGGGAGAAGCGGTGCGGGCGAGGAATGGTAGGCGGGCTGACTTGGTTCCGCGAACGGTAGCCTTGTGTCCTTTATGCACCCACCGAGGCCTCGGAAGAATCGATGGGCCCAGTCTGGGCATGCGCAGTAGTAGAGCGAGTGAGAGACAGTTACTTATTGTGCTGGCAGTTGCTGCAATTGATGTGGAGCAGGCTGAGGCGGTGATGTGGGTTGGCCGCTGGCGTAGGATGTCGGATTGGAGATGGACGGATGGACGGATGGACGGATGAAGGCTGGGACGTGCGAGGGACTCGGAGGAGGAGGATAGAGTACCGGCGGCACTGACAGGGCGCGGACGTCGGTCAGGGCGCGGGCGGCTGATTGGTATCAGGGACGAGATGACGTTCGTGAAGAGAGTGTGTACATATGTATTGTGTAGTGAATGTACGCACGAAAGGGCGAACGTCGGGTGTCGGGTGTGAGCTGTTCCTTGAGGAGAGACGAGGGTTAGGCGGAGGGGTGGGGTGGAGGAGGCCAAGCGGGGATATCGGAATCGGGAGAGGGAGACGTGGGAGGGACGATCCGAGGGATGGGTACTGGCGATCTACGAGTAAGTAAGTAAGTAGTAGTACATGGAGAGCTCAGGGAGGAGGAGAGAGCAGTCAAGGCACGGAAGCACGGGACTCGGTCGCGTCGGTTCTGATCTGGACTGCCAAAGATAGAAAGCCTTGGCGGAGCCGGCTAGGCACTCTCTGCCACGTGGGATGGGCATCCAGATTGGGAAGAGGGAGAGGATACTTATTAGAGGAGGGATTGTATAAAACATGGCCGCCCTCGCCTCCAGCCCTCCCAGCTCATCCCATCCCATCCCATCTCCATATCTCTGCACTCACTCAGCCACAAACCCCGCCATGATTCGCTTCGACAACCTCCCCCCAGAGGTCATGCAGGCCATGTGCACTCCCATGCACCTCATCCTCCCCGCGTCCCCCCAGCATCGCACAGGCGCCCTCTACCTCGGCTCCTTCTCCGCCATCCTCGACCCCTCCCTCCTCGCCACCCACCACATCCAGGCCCTAGTCCAGGTCCTCGACGCCCCGTGGCTCCCCTCCGTAGAGGCCCACGCAGCGCAGGGAAACAAGCTCGAGTGCTACCGCCTCGACATCCTCGACTCCACCTCCGCAGACCTCAGGCCTCATCTCGAGACCACCGTCCGCTGGATAGACGACCGCCTCCGGCGCGGCCTCAACGTCCTCGTTCACTGCCAGCAGGTCCGTCCTTTCCATCCCGTCCCCTTTCGCTCCTCCGGAGTTGCTGACAAACGGTGCAGGGCGTGTCGCGCTCCGCGGCAGTGGTCATCGCCTACCTCATCTACACCCATAACATGACCTACGACTCCGCCTTTGACCTCGTCAAGCGCAAGCGCGCCTGCATAAAGCCAAACTCGGGCTTCGTACGCTGCCTCCAGGACTGGGAGAAGGAATGGCGCCTCGCCTCACAGCGGCCCAACATCCGCCGCGCGAGCACGACCCCCACTTGATCCTCCCTCCTCATTCCCTCCCTCCTCCCCTCCCCCTTCCGGATCCTTTTCTCTCTCGCTACCCACTGTCATATACGCGCGCGCGTCTTCGCCTGCACATTCTTGCCCCTACGCGCGGCCTCGGACGCGTCCTCGGAGTGAGAAGGATGGGGAGCGCGGTCCAGACAGGGCTACCGTGGAGCGCGCTCGGACCGCGCCCCACCATGACCCCCTCCCTCCCTATCCTATCCTCCTCTCGAGTTCCCCATCTCCCCGCGCGTGTCGCGCGCGGCGTACGAAACGCTTATTCACCCACTGGATCCCCCACCGTGCTCCGCTATCCCCGCGCACCGGCCCACCGGGATTCGCGCGCGTCTGCGATCGCCACTCGCGCGTCCTTCTCTATGGCAGATTCTGCTCCCTCGCTTGCTCACCCGGCCCCGGCCCCATCTCGTGCTCTGTACACTATCCTCGGCTCGTCCAGAGACCCACACGCGCATACAGTCGGTAGGCGTTTCGATGCGCCGTCTCCGCGTGCGCCGCGCACGGCACGCGTCTCCCTCGGATGGATGTCCTCTCTCTCGCTCGCTCGCTCGCTCGTCGCTCTCCTTCGCCTATCATCATCTGGACTATCGATCGCACGCAAGGTTCGTCAGTGTACATACATATCCAACCCGACATGCTTTCTCTGCCTCGCACGCGACCCCCGACCCGCCGATATATCCGATCTCGTCCTCACCACATATATATTCCCCGCCGCGGCTCGCGCATACACCTACTCTACAGTCTGTCCCGGGTATTCGTCGTCCTCGGCCCTTGTCCGCCCACGCCCGCTCCCCGTCCCCGCTCTAGCTTTGCTGTACCAGTACCCGTACTCGCCCGTCCGTCCCTCGCTGTCAGATCGTGAAGTGTCCTCCCGAGCGCGCCAGAAGCAGAAGCGTGTGCTTAAGTAGTGTACGTACAGTGTATTACCACCCCGGCCCACCAGGTGCAGCCTGCAGTCCCAATCGACCGGCCGGCCGCCGTGCCGTCCTGTTTTGCGTTTGCTCGTTGACTTCTTTATGGTGCCTGTGGGCATCTGAGAGCCTTGGTGCGCCGCGCGTGGCCGTGCATGCATGCGTGAGTGAGTGAGCGGGACGTGGAGGTCTGGAGATTTGGTGGGACGCCAGGCGGGGTGAGTGAGTACTGAGTACCTGTGAGTACTGTACGGCCGGGCTGTAGGTGCTGGTGGGATGGAGCCTGGACGGGAGGGGCTTCGGCTTCGGGACGAGGAAGGCGTGCTCGCGTGATTGGGTGGGCCTTGGTGGCGTTGTGCTTGAGTACAGTTATACAGAGTCCGGCGGATCGATGTGCGATGCGTATCTCAGATTCGGGGCGTCTGTCCCTAGCTGCTGCCCGCGGCTCTCCGACGAGTTGGCGCTGCATAAGCTGCTCGAGGACGTACGGGTGGTAAGTACTGAGTGTGTAGAGTACGTTTGTGACTCAATTGTCGATAGCCCGGGCCCCGCGTGGGTATGGCCATGGGGTACATACAGTACAGTATTGTCAATATGTCATTGTCATTGTCGTTGTCGTGCGCGTGCGGGGGCGGTACATGATTACAAGTCGTCTAGAGCGCGGCTGGGATGCGCGCGCGTGGCAGGAGCCTGGACGGCGCCGCTGCGAGTGCCAGTGGTTCGCGGCTCTAGCGCTGCTCTATGGTCAATATACAGTACTTGGCTCTCCTCGCTCGTGGGCCGTGGCCTGTGGGTGTCTTCTGGATCTGAAGTTGTTCTTGTGCGGCTTCTCCCTGATTGGCTCGCACGCGCGCGGGGACGTGGGGTGGACCGGGGTGGGCCGTGTGCACGATAGTATGTGACGGGCTCTTCTTGACTCGCAAGTGCGTTCGTGGGCTGATGGAGCCTTGGGACTTCACTGTGTGGACTCCGCGGGTGTATTTGTGGGCGTATACGATGCAGGCAGGTCGACGGTGGAGTGTTGCACTAACAGTACGCTATCTTGGGATGTGACAATCGCGCCGCGTTCTGGGCGCGCATGGCACCTTGCATATGTACTTGAGCAATTGATGGAGAAGAGCCGGCGAGTTGGCGGGGTGGGTGCCGGTGCCGGCGGCGGCGTCGCGGTTCGCTGATCCCTCGTTGCCCGGCTGGACTTGAAGTGGATGCGTGCGTGGCGAGCAGGGGGGAGGCGTTCGTGCTCGTGGAACGCACGTACGCGCGCGTAGATGCATGGCACGCATGCATCCAGTGAAGCGTGTACGTACTGTATCAGTGTATGTACATATGCCGGACACAACGACGGACGAGACGGCGCGTCGCGCGCTATCGTCGAGTCCGACGAGTCGTCTGCGATGGCCCCGGCCCCGGCCCTCGGACGGGGATCCCGCGAGAGTTGACTTGAGCGCACGCCGCGCGATCCGGTGCGATGGTGCTGTAAGTAATGAGTATGAGAACCCGAGACGCCTGCGGCAGGGAGGGTCGGACCGGGCTCGTTGATGTCGCGGGCGGAAGATGCAGCGGACGGTCGCACGCGCACGCGCGCGCGCGAAGCGTTCCGTGTTCTCGAATCTCGGCCAGGACGCGAGCTTCGAGGCTGCGACGTGCGCACGTTCTCTGGGAGGATCCGGGAGGCGCGTACGTACGCTTCATATGCGGAGCGCTGTACTGTTACTGTACGCGCGGCCAAATAGGGCGGACAGGTGGCGGCCACTGCGGCTCTGCGTCGTAAGGGTTCTTGTTGATTCGGCGGCTGCTCGAGTGTGAGGTGCGTCGAGTCGTCCCGCGTAAGTGCGCGAGTGCGCGAGCTGAAGTTGGCAGGTCGGTGGTGCAGGGCTGCGCGACCTCTGAGGCAGAACCTAGCGAGAAACAAGAAGCCTTGGTGCATGCATGGCCCATCGACCTATCTCGGAGGCACCTCCCCATTAAGCGTCATCAAGGTCATGCTGCTCACATGGCACGCACGCTGTTGGCCGCCAACGAATCGGCCTACGTGTGCCTTTGTTGAGGTGCACAGCGAGAACAGGCCGCGCGACGAAGCATGGGTTTGCAGTGCCCACGTGAGCGCTGCAAGGTGCCTGGAGCATTATTGAAAGCCTCCGCGCTGTGCTTGGGTGCTGGGTACCTGGTGGGACCGGCGCGAATGGCGTGCCTACGTAGGTTCGCTCATATGACGCGTGTCGGCGACGCGTCGTGCATACAGTAAGTTAATAGATGGGAGAGACGAGACGAGGGAACGTTGGGCCAGCCTTGACCGCCTCCTGCGTCGGCACACGCGAGAAGGCGCTCGCGCCGCACGCAAGTAGGTAGGTGCCTGGGCATAATGAAAAGGCTCCACTTCGACGCCGTGTTGGCGACCCTCGGGTCCTCGCGCCAATCCTGCGGGCCCGTTTCTGTGGGTGTCGGTCAGAAGCTAATTGGGCAGCCTGGGATACACGTGGAGGCCTCGTATGTACGTACTGTACTGTACCTGGACACGCAGGGTGTCGTCGGTCGTCGGTCATCGGTCGCTCGAGCGGGAAGGGAGGGAGATCAGGGCCGGGGTGCGCTGTGCGCGTATGCGGAACAAGGACTCGAGTGGAACAGGATTAGAGACAATCCCCGGCTGTGGCTTCGTGCGTGCATGCGCGTGCGTGCTTGATGTTGGACGTTGTTCGGCGGCGATATCTGAGAGACGTTGAGAAGCCCCGCCAGGGAATTCGAGGATGTCAGAGAAGTCATAGAGGTACGGCGCGGAGGAATAGTGCAGATCGCGGGTCTACGGAGCGCCGTGGCATGAGCACATAGCCGAGCACCTCTGCCTGGCGTTGAATAGTGAATGCTATAGTCGTGACCAGGCTTCAGCCTGAGAATCGGAGGAGGATCAGATTTTGAATGAACAGTAGAACATGGACAATACATACTAGTCCACGCGGCATCGCTGATCTGCCCCTATCGATAGCATTGCTATCGGGGCAACGACGTCGCATGAACGTCGCAGGACGGCGCAGAACGCAAAGCACGTCCGAGCGAACCAATCCCAAAGGGCGCATCGCGGCAAAGGGTCGGGAGGAGAGGTCATGCTCGCCAGGGACAGGGACGGAAGGGCGGCGATCTCGGGCTGCGTGATAAGCAGGCAGGACTGAGAGAGGATTATTGGATGCCTCGCGGAGGATCCCAGCCAGTCATGGCTCGACTTGAGAGCATTGAGGACGGAGCGGTGAGTACTGGTAGCATCACCGTACTAGAACCACGGGCGCCGGGGGGTTGATGGACCCATAGATTTGGGTTAGGGCTTCTTGGTCATGTCTCGGCATTGTTGAGGTCAGTTGTCAACGCTCTGAAGAGGTTCGCATATGTTCACATTCGCCCAGCTGATCAGGATGTGCAATGTCCACGGGGACAGGACAGAGTACAGCGAAGACGTGCGTAGTCCCATGTTGTGATGCATCTGACGCCGAACACAGCCTACGCAGCGCCGTAAGATCGTCGTCCAGTTGCTCAGACCGCACAAGGGGATCGCAATGAAGACTCTCGGTTACGTATCTTAGCATCGTTGGCAGGATGAAGCTGACAAGAACGGCGGACAGCGATAGACCCACAGAAGCTGCGTAAGACAGTCAGCCGAAGGCGACGATCCGGGCTTCGAAGGGCTGACCGACGCGGGCATTGCGGACAGCTGCAGCATGGGGTAACGAAAAATCGACAAAGGTATGAGACGGCTGTCGTGCCCGGGTATGCGCGTGAGCGGTGACTTGACAGCGACATTGAGAGACCGGCAGTAGCCACAAGCGAAAAAGGTAGTGAGAAGGGTGCTTTCGTCGAAACACCGATAGAGAGCCTATCTGATGGTTTGCATTGAATAGTGTGAATGATGCTTAGAGGAAGTAGGCTCTGGTCACCGGATGGCGGGAGATGCGAGGCGCGAAGACTTCCACTATGGACGAGAAGCAACCAGCAGTAGAGACGCAATCCTTCAGGGGAGCGAACGATGTCCCCCGTAGATGACTACGTTCCCGCAATGAACGGCATACCGTAGCTCGAACCGTCCAGGTAGAATCCAGAGCGGGTCATGTTTCGTGAAAGCGTGATAGACAGCGTAAATTGCAGCAGATCTCCCAGTCTTGAACGAATACGGTATTGCGGCGCTAGGGGGATATCAACAGGCGCTGCAGATCGGCGCGAGCTGTAACTAGTCGAAATAAAACAAGACATGTGCAGTGGAGTCTCAAGTTGACACGGTCTAGAGCAGAACCTTACCCACTACAAATTCAAGGATGTTCCGAGAGCGACTGAGGCTACGCACCTGGAAAACGGGGACCAGTTACAAGCAAGTTAGTACTAACCACGGACGATCCAGACTGGCTTGGCCGTCAAAGTCACGTAAGAGATCGCAGCGGAGAGGACGAGACAAAGCCTCCACCGGTAGGTTCGCTGATACAGAAGGCAAGGAAGCGCAACAGCGGGTGCGGAAGCGTGAGTCCAGGTTGCGTGCCCAGGCATTCAGAACGGGGGCAATGGGAGATACGGAGATAGCGTGCGTGTGCCTCGAGCGAAGGCAAGCCCGTGTCGAGAAGCGGTGGTTGGTGGATGTAAATGGGGATCTCGGCAAGCCACGAGGGTTACTGAACCGGCTCCGGTTCCTCGAGAGAAGGAGAAGCCAAGAGCGCGTGGCATAGAATGTCCGCCGCAAGTTGGAGCGAGAGATGCAAGTCGCAACCTTGGCCAGTGTGGATGATACGCAACCAGGCAGAGACCAATATTGAGTATGCCGGATGCCTGTGTCGGTCGTAGCCCTGTGAGAAAAGCGTTTGGTCGTTCGAAGGTTATGATTCGGTCGGGCATGCTGGATTCGGCGATGGTCACTTCAGTGCAGCTGAGAGAGCACGCCGTGAACACCGTGGGTGGGGCATCCTATCATGGGACAGATGGAGCCTATAGACAGAACAAGGGGATGGAGCTCGAGTCGCTCTTCTGCAGCTTTGTGTTGCAAGCTTTGGCTGACCGGGGAAGCGTGCCGAACGATGAATGAGAATGCAAGAAAGCGATAGATCCGCGAGTACACCAGTCAGTCCCATGACAATGAATGCTGTAAAAGGGAGGCAAGCGACAGAGTTGACTTGTGGGCGACGGTGAATTGGTCTAGCAACGTGCGACCACTCCAAGTCAGCCGAAGCAACAGGCAGTCTTCTCGATGGCTTACGGTCTCTGAAAACAGAACAGGCGGAGCAGACAGTACTTGTACATTGATGAGTACTTACCTAAGTTGAAGGTAATATTGGTAGCGGGCGTGTGGCGCTCGGGAGTGACGCCACAAGGCAAGCAGGGGCAAACAGGGACCCGGCGTTGTCCGAGCCACTGGGAAGGCGAGCAACGGTCATCGTCGAGCAAACACCTCTCCTCGTCGTCCCCCACGATGCTCAGACTCCCCTCGGCGGCTGCCCGTGCGTATCATTCGCCTTACAAGTGCTTGCGTCGTCCACAGAACAGTCGGCTCAATTCTGCATCGTCTACAGAGATATCCCGGCCGTTCAGGGCCAAGCTCCGTCGTGGCTTTGCGACAGTGCAGGACACCCCTGTCCGCCGCTACGGTGGTCTCAAAGACCAGGACCGTATCTTCACAAACGCTTACTGCAGACATGACCACGGTATCAAGGGTGCTATGGTGCGTGAAACCTAGTGTAGCCGCATACATACCGGTACTCAAGGCGCTTGTCGCAGTCTCGCGGAGACTGGCACAAAACGAAAGATATCCTCCTCAAGGGCGACTCTTGGATCATTCAGACTATCAAGGACTCCGGCCTTCGTGGGCGTGGCGGTGCCGGCTTCCCCAGTGGTCTCAAGTGGAGCTTCATGAACAAGCCAGGTTGGGAGAAGGATCCTCGGTACGCTCATTCCATGCGACCACTTGACTAGCCCAGACTCATTCTTCTAGTCCGCGCTATCTCGTCGTCAACGCCGATGAGGGTGAGCCTGGAACCTGCAAGGACCGTGAGATCATGCGCGGTGACCCCCACAAGCTCGTCGAGGGCTGCCTTGTCGCTGGCCGCGCAATGAACGCCAACGCGGCCTACATTTACATCCGTGGAGAGTTCTACCAGGAGGCTTCCCACGTACAGCAGGCCATCAACGAGGCTTACAAGGCCGGTTTCCTTGGCAAGGACGCTTGCGGCACCGGCTACTCCTTCGACGTCTACCTCCATCGCGGAGCAGGCGCCTACATCTGTGGTGAGGAGACCGCTCTTATCGAGTCTCTCGAGGGCAAGCAGGGCAAGCCCCGTCTCAAGCCGCCATTCCCTGCCGACGTTGGCCTCTTCGGCTGCCCGACGACGGTCGCCAACGTCGAGACGGTCGCTGTTGCGCCTACGATCTGCAGGCGTGGCGCTCCGTGGTTCGCGAGCTTCGGCCGCGCTCGGAACCAGGGCACCAAGCTCTTCTGTATCTCCGGTCACGTCAACAACCCCTGTGTGGTCGAGGAGGAGATGAGTATTCCTCTCAAGGACCTCATCGAGAAGCATTGCGGCGGTGTTCGCGGCGGTTGGGATAACCTCCTCGGTATCATCCCCGGTGGTAGCTCTGTGCCCGTCCTTCCCATCGACAAGTGCTCGGAAGTCCTGTGAGTATTCCTGGGCCCTAAGCCGGTGGGTTTCGTTCTGACTGTGCGTGATAGCATGGACTACGACTCCTTGAAGGACGCTCAGTCTGGTCTTGGTACCGGTGCGGTCATTGTCATGGACAAGAGCACCGATATTGTAAAGGCTATCGCTCGTTTCGCTCACGTAAGTCTATGCGTAGTCGCTGAGGCTCTGGCGGCAGCCCGTCTAACGCCTCTCACAGTTCTACAAGCACGAGTCGTGCGGTCAGTGCACACCCTGCCGTGAGGGCACGACCTGGATGATGAACATGATGGACCGCTTCGTCGAGGGTCGCGGTCACCAGCGCGAGATTGACATGCTGCTCGAGCTCACGAAGCAGATCGAGGGCCGCACGATCTGTGCACTCGGTGATGCCGCTGCGTGGCCCATCCAGGGCCTCATGCGTCACTTCCGCCCCGAGGTCGAGCGCCGCATCGCCGAGTTCCGCAAGGAGCACGGGACGGTGCTGTTTGGTGGCCGGCTGAAGAGCCAGACGGACCCGACCCTGGCCCTTCCGGACAACCTGGGCGCGAATTTGCCCGAGGTCCCGCCTCCTAGTGCATAGTATGGATTGTTTAGGTACGGTACCGCATCAAGGATATACTCGCCTGGTCCAATTTGTGCACATGTGTGATGCGTTGTGTAGCGGGCAGCGTTTAAGTGGCACCCCACAGCACCTCTCCAGTGCCTTCGCTTTCGTTCATCGATATGTACCCACAAGCCCGCTTGTTGCTTGTGAGTGTGCCGTCAGTGAATGGCATAGGTTGTTACTCGCCGCAACGGATAAGGTCGACGGTGTGTGCTCGTTCACGTTCCGCACAGTCTGATCCGACATGCTGTCGTGGAGCAGTCATCAAGAGGAAAGAAGACCATTCATACAATAGTAGTCCGTTCCGTTCACGGAACGCTCGCTCAGTCTTCCACCGCCATCTCGCCCATATCCACGTCCGCCTGCTGCTCATCGGCTTGCTCTACGCTGATATGACCTGCAGGCCGCCACACATTGCCCGCGGTCATCTTCCACAGCCGCACCCTGCCATCATTGCCCGCCGAGGACAATATCGTCCTACCAAACCGTCCGTCCGTCCGTCAGTTCTGCCTCGCTATAGAACCCCCAAGACAAGTGCTCACCCGGTGATGTTCCATTCTACCCTCCCTACCGCCGACTTGTGGTCGTCAAAGTCACCGACGATGCTCGCAGACCACCGTCCCGCCTCGCCCTCCTGCGCGCCCAGACCGTCTTCGCCAAACCCATCCGCCTCCTCGCTCGGCGCGGGCGGCTTCACGCGCCATATCCGCACGTGTCCCGTCGCGTCCGCCGGTCGCAACGAGGTGGTAAGAGCGGCCGCATGAGGGCGCCCACGCGACGGAGGTGACGGCGTACGTTTTCGCGCCGTCGCCGCTGTCGCCGTTGGTGCTGGGTGTCGGGGCGGAGCCCGAGGGGCCACTTGCACTGGAGGCGCTCGGTCTGGAGGGGTCTGAGGAGGGTGCGGGGTTGAGACTCAGGAGCGTCGACGGACGGCGCGAGGGAGGGATTTGAATGATCTGTGTGGCGCACCGCGGGGTGAATGGCCGCACGATAGATATTTGAGACGTACAGGGAACACATACCTTGACGATGCCGTCGATTCCACAACCTGCCGCTATGATTTCTCCCCAGTACCTATCCTTGCACCAGGAGATACACCAGCCGCCGTCGGCCTAGGTCATTCCGCTGAGTCCGTTGTCCTGATACAAGTCCGAGAATCGTACCTCGCGTGTCCCCAAGCCTGGTCTCCCAGGGAGCTGATTCTGTGTCGCCTGCTGCTGCAGCGCATGCGCGACGAGGGAGACAGAGTTCCCATCCAGAGGGGCTGAAGGTTGAGTCGGCGTCGCCATCGTCAAAGTTTGCGAGACCGAGCGGCCTGCCGGGGACGTGGCTGGAAGCGTGAGGACGTCGACTTCCTCAAGCAGCTGCCAAGTCGCGAGAGAGGGCTGCTCGAGGCATTCGTATATGCGCAGGCAGTTGTCAGACGAGATCGTCGCCTAAGAGGTCCCCAAACCCACTGTCAGTGCGCGTCCCGTTTGACGCGACGCGACGCGTCTCGAACGCCGCGCGCACTCACCAACTTCAAACCAAAGTGCTGTGGGGCAAACTCGACGGAGCGCACGGTGCCCTTGGCGTCGACGAGCATCGCGCGCTCGACCCAGCGCGACGCTCCGGACGCGCCGACACCCGATGCACCGTTGAGCTGCATGCCGCCACCGTCGCCGTCGAGCGCGGGGACCTGTTCCCAGATCTTCACCGTGCGGTCGAAGGAGGCGGTTGCCAGGATAGTGCCAAACTCGGGGTGCGCCCAGCTGATCTTGGAGATGGCCGCGTCATGCGCCTAGGAGAAACATAGCGTAGGATGATGAACAATAGCGATGGCTCGGAGGCATGGGGGAGGGCGCGTACTTTCCACTCGTGCTCACAAGCCCAGGAACCATTGCTCTCGTCCAATTGCCATACTTTGACTCTAGAGTAGCGTGGAGCGTTCAGCAACGGAGATGCTGACAGAAGCAGGTGCACTCGTACCGACCTTTGGTCGAGACTGCAGGTGGCGAGCCGATGGCCGTAGAAATCATAGGACGCATCGGTGACCAGGTCGTGGTGCGCGTTTGGAATGAGACCGGTCTGAATCATGTTGCGCCGTTCGTGCCTAGCAGCTTGAGAACGGCGGTGAGAGAGTGACAAGGATGATTGGGAAATGCAAGTTGAAGCAGGAGGAGCAGGAGGAGGAGCAGGAGGAGGAGCAGGAGGAGGAGCAGGATCTCCAGCCAGAAGGCGACTTTACAGTGAGTGCTTTACGCCTTCCAACACCCAAAATCATATAACATCACCAGGCAGCTCGTGGATGAGGACCCTTAGCTCAATCGGTAGAGCTTTGTACTTATGAGGTTACCATATGCTATGCAAGGGTCCCGAGTTCGATTCTCGGAGGGTCCATTTTTTTCTGCCTCCCCTATCTCGTGAGCATGAACACGTCGAAGCCGCTTCTACCCTGCGCGCCGTTGCTTTTGAACCTTGATGTAGAGCTGATGATGAGGAGCAACAACGTTCCCGATTTCCCGACAATCTATACACTCAGTCCATTTCGCTTGGTACTCCATCAATCCAAATCCCATCCGAACACCTTCTCACTTTCAGCCAATCTCTCGCACACCAGCTCCACCTTCCTGTCATCCACGTTCGCCACCGAGAACCGTACCCACCGATCTTCGTCCATCACCGTCTGGTCCTCTTCTCCCTTTGGCCCAAAGAACCCCGCAGGGAGCGTGACGACGCCTATCTCCTCCGCCAACCGCTGGCACACCTCGTTCGCGTGCTTGCCTGCGAACGGATGCCGTACAAAGGCATAGTACCCGCCCTGCGAGCCGATCTTCCACCGAGGCGGTAGGCGCGCCTTGAACAGCGTATGCCGGTGTGCCACCGCCTCCGCCGTCTCTCGCACGAATCCACGCAAGGTCGGAAGTAGAGGCGCAAGCGCGACCTGGGGCGCACGAGGGGCGCAGATCTGCAACGAGTCGAGCACCTTCACGATGGAGGGCATAATGTCCGGCGATGCGCAGATCAGGCCCAGGCGGTGGCCGGGGATGCAGTACGATTTCGAGAACGAGAAGAGGTGGATTAACGTGCCGCGCCAGTCCCACTTCGGAGGAATCACTTCGCTCGGGGCGCTCGGGAGCCTTGAGAACAGGTGGTGAGGTGTGTGCGTAGTGATAAAGTCCCGGTACGTCTCGTCCACGACGAGCGCCACATTGCGTTCGCGTGCTAGCTTCGCAAATGAAGCCATCAGGCTCGGCGGATAGATGGCCCCCGTCTGCAGATATCACGTCCGTTCAGCATGCCACCAGGGCAGCAGAATGATACTCACCGGATTGTTCGGCGTGACGAGGACGATAGCTTTTGTCTTCTCTGTGATCAGTTCTGCACAGCGCTCCGGAGAAGGCAGAAAGCCTTCTTTCGCGTACGTGTGCAAGAGCACAGGTTTGATACCTAGCATCGTGAGTGTCATCCTAAACGAGTGGACCGCGTGCGTCAACGTGACGTGCAACGCATATTATAACGTCTGTGAACGCACTCGTGATTGAAGTACCTGGGCATCGCATGACTTCAGCTCTCATCCTACACTCAGGAAACCCGTTTCGCCTTACCAGGGCACTGGCAGGATGACCTCGTCGCCCGCATCGGCGAGGGCCATCGCCACCGTCACGAATGCCATGTTACAGCCAGCAGTCACCGCGACGTCGTGGTGCGTGATATCCGCCTCCGCGCCATACGACATCTTCATCTCCGCCGCCATCGCCTGCCTCAATTCGGGCGTACCCGCCGCAGGGATGTACCCGCAATTTTGCGGGAGCGCAGAGGCTTTGCCGAGGGCGTCGAGGAGGGCGCGCGGGGGAGGTACTCCCGGGACGCCCTGCGACATGTCGAGTAGCGGACGCGCGGCTGCGGCAGTGGCAGCATACTTCTCGGCCCACTCATAGGCTGTAGGGATCCTGGTACGGCAAGACGGTCAGCACGGATGCGGCGAAGGCGAGCCATTGACCTACGCACGGCGGGCGGCTGGTAGCCTTGATGGCATTGGAGAGGCGGAACGCTGCGGCTTTGGTCGTCGCCATCTGCATACACTGTCGACCACGAAACCAAACGCCACTTGCCGGTAGCGGTACTTCACTGGCAGCTTGGTCAATGCAGCTGCTGGCAAGTAAGCCAGCTGGTCGAATGACTCGATCCCTAAATCGAAATGTGGTTATCGTGAGTCCGATATTCCCGGACGGTCATCCGCGTGCTACATAGCTGACGTAGATCGGCATCGGGCATCTATTCACACCGGGGATTGAATATGATTGAGGTGCGTCTCTCGGTATTGATTGTTGAGATATCAACTCTTCAAACCACTTGTGTGCATACTTACAGCATGGTGTATCTGGAAACATGGAGGTGTGATTGTCCCATGTTCTACGGGTCGCGCTCCTGACGCAGGCATTATAGCAGAACGGTGTTGCGAAACGATATTACAATTGAATACAGTTAGATGGAACCTCGACCCGCGTGCACTTAAGCGAATGTCGAAGCCACCGTTGAATAGTAGATTACAATACCGAGCCAAGTCCTGCTGCACAACACGACGGGCTAACTGACTACTCGACGGCTTCCTCTTCAACATCCTCCGCAAGCGCATACTCACCGATGCCCTCCAGGTCGGCGAACAGCTCGAGGTGCTCCCGCTCCGTTGATACCAGTGGCTGCATCTGCCGCATGGTGCGCAACACGGAGTCGCCCAGGCCGCTTTGCAATGCGTACTCCCGTGTGCCGCGTATCGCTTTGAGCAGATTCGCAAAAGCCTTGTCTTCGTCCTCCTGTATCACGTCGAACGTCTTGCTCGACGCCCCCGCGCACCAGATGTCGTACGCCGTGAAAGCGGCCGTCCTGTCCCTACGCGGCGACCGTCCCACAGGAGAGGTGGGCGACGTGACCGCAGTCCTCCGGAGATGCACGTGCGAACACCATTCGCAGCACCGGCGGTGGCTCCTTTACGTCGCGGTCGAACAAGCCGCATCGGTACGGGTTCATGTTCATGAAGACCGGGTACTGGATCCGGGGGCCGAAGTGCCGACTGTTCTTCGCCTGAACCAAGATCGCCGTCACCTTGTTCTTCTTCAGCTCGGTTCCGAGGAGAATGGGGACGACGATGTCAACGCCCGTCTGCCCGTTTGCGCAGATGATGGCCGCACCGCGCGAGATGGCGAGGAGGAGATACTGTTGGTTGACCACCTCGTAGTTGTTGACCTTGATGAAGTGGTTAAAGTAGATGAGCCCATCTCGAAACGCCGTAGCGAGCGGCGTCGCGGCGGATTCGGGAGTGTGGTAGGCACGGGGAACGGTCGCTGCGCACGTCCCGAACCTATTTTCTCCGAGAAGCGCCTCCAGGAACTGGTTCACGGTTACAATGCGCCGCTTGCTTGCTCCATCGTACATGGAGTCGCCGGTCATGTTCGTCCGAGGAGCTCCCGGGGTACGGCAGCTGAAGGGGGATCGTGGTCGCGCGATCGCGGGCGTACAACAGCAACAATGCTGTCGCGAATTCTCCCCCCTCGCCCAGGTCTAGCAGGGCAAAGTGATGCATAGTCGCAAGCAATACATCCATACCCTTTCGGCGGTGCGCACTATTTGCCGCCCCATCCAACCATCTGGAAGAGATCATCTTCGAGCCCGCGGCCTCAGCGAGCAGCGGCTCTGAAGCAGGGGTGTTGACGATGCGCGAAAACCCACGGTCCGCGTACAAGAGCAGACGCATGTGGTCCGCCACGAGGTTGCGCTCTACGTCGGCGTCATTTCCAACGAGCGGCGATAGCGGAGCTGGGTCAAACTCGAGGGGGATCCGGACGGCGATGCAAGCCAACGCTTGTTGCGGGGACAGCGTCTCGGGAGGCAAGGCTTTGAGAAGTTTCTGAAGAGCGAAGTTGACGATCCAGCTGTTGACCTCGTGGTCACCTTCTGCTACTGCAGCGTCGTACATGGCCGCGAACCTGTGTATGCAAATTAGTCGGATAGGACCCAAGAGGTGACCGGTATCACTCACAGTGGACGGCCAAGGTGGGCGATATGGTGGGTAGATGCCACCTCCGTCAACGTCCAGACCTTGTCATTGGTGGTACGCGCCGCGAGGACGTCGATCGGTGTCCACACGATGGGCCGGAAAGGAACATCATGCGGCCGCAAGAGTCTTTCTGAGCTACTGATTTGCGGGGGCGGGGAGACATTCTCGACAGTGATCACAGTAGAGAGAAAGAGCGCAAAGATAGGCAGCGCCCTGATCAGGCGAAGAGCGCGCTGCACGTCGGGAAGGAGCGTCACCTCAGCATCGATGCTGTCACCGCGTGTGAACAGCTGTGCTTCATCGAAACACAGGATGAGATCTGTTCCTGTTATTGCTCCTGCAGAGGACTTCGTCGCAACCTTCGAAAAGTACGAGGTCAACGCTTTCGCGGCAGTCGTCAGGTTTGTCCAATTTCCTGGGAACATCATTTCAGCAGGACTGATCAGACGAGACAACATATACCCCGACTGACGTGTCTTGTCCTTCACTACCACGATGGGAGTTTCATCATCGGCCCCGGGGACGATGAAAATTTTGGTTTGCGATGGGAGCTGTGTGCAGCCAAGCATTGACACGAGGTAGGTATGACGAGATTGGCTGGAATGCACGATATCTCTGCCGCTCGCTTGCAAACGTCTGCATAGAACTCCTGCCGGTACTGGCCATGCCGACCATACTCCATACCGTCGCTCATCAATTGACGAAATCTGCTCGCGATATCCGACATGCTCTTGTCTGCAGAATCGACTGACCGAGGATGGGTGAGTGGATGGAGGATTTGGCGTAGATCAACAGGGACGCGCACGACGTACATTCAGAAGCAATGGCCTTGACGCGCGCCAGCGCAGTCTCAAACAATGCGTACTTGAACAACTGCACACGTTGGGTCCGCATCCTCGGGCTCATACATAGGCTGGAATGGAAATAATGCACGACGTCGACATCCTGCGGGGGGTAGGCTGGTTCGCATGCAGTCAGACTCAGGTGAATGACGAGCAGGAGGCATAGGAACCTACCTGACGTGGAGCCGAGAGAGATGGGAATGCAGAAGGTCTGTTTGGCGAGCTCGTCGACCATGCGTGACTTGCCGGCACCCGAAGACTGCGTGATGGAGGCATAGCGAGCGACATGATACAAGTTGAAGGAGGACTTCATGTACTCCCCGAGCACGGTCTCCAGCATATTCCCGGTGCGCTTGTAGGGCTGCTGCCAAGCGGTGGAGACCGCTGCGGTGGTGTGAGCGGCCGGAATAAGCTGCGTAAGAAGTCATGCTACCCACTTCGCCGCATCCTGGGGCTCGGAAGATTCGACGACGACGTGTATGGTCTGTGTGGAGGCTCCTGCTTGACGGTGAAGATGGTGCCTAATGTCAGGGGGCATTCAGGCGAGCAACCTGCGACTCCAACCCCCCTAGTAGTAGTGTAAATCGGTGTCCGGTCCAGGGGGCACAATTTCAACTTTACCATCGATTCAGGACTAACTCCTTCCTTGTGAACGCCTCATGTTCGAGGTTGAGGTCACGAAATGCTCGCCTGAATGCCCCCTGGCGCCGCCGTTGGGACGACTGCAGCTGGTGCCAGGGAACAAAACGCTGACTCGGGCTCGAGAGCAAATCCTGCCTGAACGATCAGTACCTGGAGTCGAAACGCGACTCCTGTGGCTGGCTTGGACACACCATTCGCAACTTGTGTCCTCGAGGGCAACGCAATTGTACAAAGTGGTGTTCAATATCGTAGCATTCCGGTAATACGGTCATATAATCGGCCAGCGCACTGTCGAGACTCGAGAGGCCGCGGTGTGAGCGTCTGTTGGGTGGACGGAATGGACGACTAAGTACGGTTGTACGAATCGTCTCCCTCGGCCCCTGGCGAGCCTGTATGTGTGCGGATACTATTGACACATGAAAAGGGAGACGGGAAAGGCATATTTTTTTTTTTTTTTTTTGCGAGCAGAGCGTACATATAGCGGATAGCAAGCAGAAAGCGTACAGCGAGTTTCAGAACACGAGGTCGAGCGATAGACAACGGGTATAAAGACAGCAAGAAGCAAAGCAGAGCGGTCCGACGCAGTCCGTACGAGCAGAGATGTGTTTTCACGAGACGAACGGCCGGGCGGGCATCGCGTACGGCTGCGGGGCGGGGGCAGCAGTGTCCTGGTCAGCCGCACGCGCACCCTGGGGCAGAGACGACCTCCACCCACCTGGACGACACACACCATCAGGCGGGGCTACGATCCGTGCCCATGCCCATGCACGCGCAGGCCCGTGCTCCACAGCCAATATGCGGTCCCGAAGCTGGCGAGCATCGCGCACGCGAGGACGGCGACGAGGAGCGCCATGCGCTTCTCGTACGACGCGGGCACGAGCACCGTTGTGCTGGCTGGGCGCGAGCCGTCTCTGCGTGCACCGGACGGCGTGGGGTCTTGGTGGGGGGCGGAGGCAGGGGTTGAGGAGGCGGCGGAGGAGGAGGAAGGGGAGAGGCGGGAGGGTGGGGCGCGTAGGCGGTAGGAGCCTTTCTCGAGCGAGAGGGAGGGCGAGGCTTGGGCGAGACGGACGGACGGGATCTTGAATGGCATCGTGCTGTCGCTCAAGAGCAACTCGGGGGCCTGGGTGTGTGTCGGTGGAATGGGCAGTCGTCGGGGGTGGAAGTAGGGAGGCGGGTGTCGCCGTGCGGGGAAGAAGGAGGTAGTGCGAGTACCCGTCGGTGCGCTCAGGATGTCGCTCGCGATTTGGGCTGAAGATCTAGAGGCCAGATGGCAGCGTATGGCGTACGGGGGGAGGAGGCGAGCAAGTACGCGACAGGATGGACGTTGCGGTCAAGTTCGTCTACCGTACGTGCAGGTTCGGTTTCGGTCCCTGGATCCCCAGTCGACGTGAACAGAATGGAGAGCGTACGCGTGTACTCTTGGCTGGACAACTCGGAAGCCAGAGGCCTGTGCCAGCCTCTTCAGTACGCAGGTCGGTGGTGGTGGTAGCGGCACAAGGTCCACTCAGCCCTGGACTCCGCTTGGGCCCTCAAGCTATCCCAGGCACCCACAAACACATCTCTTGAACGCGTCGATGAACAGGCCGAAAGAGATAGTCTAATTCACACTCCAATCCAATACGAAACGAAACCTCACGCGTCGCTCGCAGGAACGTACGCAAACGACGGACGCAAATGACGGTGACCGATCCAGATCCAGAGACGCGCACACACACACCCATCACCGGCCGAGCAAAGAGGGGGTGGACGTGAGAGGGTGGGACACGAGAGAGCTAGGCCGTAGATCGATGTACAAGAGACGACAGAGATGAGAGATATGTGACAGTCATTGCGAAGATAGTACTAGTCGTGAACGTACGCGGGGGGTATTACGGACAGTAACGGTGAGCGGGCGACGACGCGGGAGAGAAATAGGCGATAGAGGAGCGGGCAGAGGGCAGAACAACGGCGTAGGGATAGAGAACAGAAGAAGAGCGAGAGCGGGGACGCGAACCAGATGCGGACGCGCGCATGCCGACGACTTCGGCAGCGACGACGACACAGTCATCCAATCTCTGTCCCAGCTGTGGCGGAGCAAATGCGTGCGTGCGTGCGTGCGTGTGTCATGTCACAAAAAGCGAGCCGGGCAACGTACGGCTCCTACCCGGTGGACCTGGTGCGGTACTCGAAATGGCAAGTAAACGAGCGGGTGACGGGCGGGCGGAGTCGACGAAAGCACGGCGGCACGCTTAGAGCACGATGCAGTGGCTCTTCTTGCTGCCCCTGGGCCGGGTGAGGAGCGCGGCGCGGGTCGCGTACTGGAAGACCTCACGGACGCCCTCACCCGTCTTGGCCGAACACTCGAGATAGTGCCGGGCGCCAATCTTCTGCGCAACGGCCATACCCTGCAGATAGCGCGTGTCAGCTTCAGGACGCCACTACGCACGGGGATAACATGCGATGGAGCATGCAGAACACAAGACGTAAGGTGTCGCAGAGCGCGCGGAAGGCGAGAGACGCGGAGCGCGCCCGCCCCAAACGCCGAAAGGGCATGGTGGGATATGTAAGAGGAAATGACGAAAGGGCAACGCACCTCCTCAGGGGTAACCGGCCGCTGGTTCGTCTTCCTGAGCTCCTCAATCACCCTGGGGTCCCGCCTGAGATCCTTCTTGCAGCCGACGAGGATGATGGGGAGGCCGGCGCAGAAGTGCATGACCTCGGAAATCCACTGTTGGAGTGAGAGATGATGGTGAGTCAACGGGCGGGATGTGATGGGGGAGCAGCCGTGGTTGGCGGGGTGGGAGAGAAGGAGGGTGAACGAACCTTCTCCTGTACGTTGTCGAGGGAATCGGGGGAGTCTACGGCGAAGCAGATGAGGATGACGTGGGAGTCGGGGTAAGAGAGGGGACGGAGGCGGTCGTAGTCTTCCTGGCCGGCAGTATCCCACAACGCAAGCTCGACGTGCTTTCCGTCGACCTCCACATCGGCGACGTAGTTCTCAAAGACGGTGGGGACGTAAACCTGGATACGTAGGCGAGTGTGGTTAGCGCCAGGCGTACGCACGCGATCATCGCCACGTCTGCAGAGGTGTGGTGGGGGCGTAGAGAGGGATGAGACTTGTACTGACCTCCGGGAACGTTCCCTTGGAGAAGACGATCAAGAGACAGGTCTAGGGGAAGAGAAGTGAGTGTGCATGCGAGAGGAGGTTGATTGGTGGAGGATACGAACCTTTCCGCAAGCACCATCACCGACGATGACGAGCTTCCTGCGAATTTCAGACATGACTAGCGTACAGAAAGAGCAAGTGGGGGACGACGGAGAGTCTGACGAGAGCGAGAGGAGAGGCGGGGGAGCGGGGGGTGGTGGAGGAGAGGAGAGAGACGACGAGCGGAGGTCAAGGACGAGGGCGACGGCGATTCCAATGGCGGTGCGCGCTCTTCCACTTCCACCCCCAGCTTCAATCCCAGCACCGCGGAGTTCACTCGGACATTCAATTCATCATCCCCAGGTCCGTGCGTGCGAATATACTGTCCTATTCAGGGCGTGCACCGTCGTCTTCCTCTTCACCGCCTTCCTCCTCCTCCTCGTCCTCCTCTTCCTCGTCGTCGTCGTCGTCGCCCTCGTCGTCTCCTCAAGCGACCGCAACGCGATGGACAGCTACATACTCGCCCTCTGCTCCCCAGCTCCCCATCTCGCAGATCTGCACTTCGTCAATCTCCCATTCTCCAAAGTCCACCCGCACCGGCCCCGCGCCCGCCTTCCCTGCCCGCTCTGACCATGTCTCTGCTTCCACCCGGGGCTGTGACGGCGCCAACACCGCCTTGAACGCTTCCGACGCTAGCACAGATGGATACGAGAACGGCACCCGCATCTTTCCGCGCGGCTTCCGGTAGATCGTGTTCAACACCGTGCAATGCAGCTGCTCTCGCTCGCCGTCAGCGTCCGGTCTCTCTGCTGTCTAGTCAAACCACGCTTGCCTTGAGCGGTCGCTTCTCGTCCACCAGCAGCCCTGCTTCTGCGAATCCCTTCACGATCACGTCTGCCGTTTTCTCAGCTCGGGCTTTCGCGCTTGTGCGATTGCTTCTGCTCACCTGCTACCGCCTTGAGCTGCCTAGCGCTCTCGCCGTCCAACGACGGTCCCACCCACATCACGTTCGCTCGCTCCTGGTCCTGTCTCTCGGGCTTCATGATGTCCATACTGTCTAGCTTGACGCGCAGCTTCTCCCCTCTCAGAATCTCTGCGATCCTGGGCTTCAGCTCGTCCAGGACCCTCTTTGCTGCGTCGAGCGTCCGGCGTGGTCTGCCCTCCGCCGCTGGTGCTTCACTGTTCGCTGGGCCGTCTTTGTCAACGTCAAGGGACATGACGCCGAGCGTAAAGTGCAGGCGGCGCGGAGGGATGACGATCGAGCGGTCAAGGCCCGGGATGGGAGGGGTAGATGCGAGCAGTCGGTCGGTAAACGTCTGCATCGACTCGCGGAGACGAGCGTGGTGGCCCTGTGCGTCGACGCGTGAGATGTGTTTCGTCGGGGTGAAAGAGGGCGAGACGACGTACGATAGGTAGTGCGATGACTGCGAAGCGCAATGATCAGTGTACTTGATCGTCCATCGTTTGAACAACGGGTGCCCTTACAGTGTGTGAGCTGTGGCTTTGGTACTTTTTCCTTTGGAGGTCTCGCTGTCGCTGAGGACGCCTGGGCAGCAAGCGGTCTCCCGTCTTCGCCTGCCTGGGGCTCCGGTGCGCCTCTGCCACCTCTGCCGCGTCCCCCGTCATATGCATATCCACGACCGCGTGCGCGGCCTCGGCCTCTGCCTCTGCCTCGGCCGCGGTTGCTCGAGGGGCTGGCACTGGGGTCGAGAGATGCGCTCGTGGAGGGCGTGGCGGCTGCGGACATGGTGATGATGGTGTGGATGTGCGAGTGAAGGGATCTGTGCAGGCGGCTGGCGACTTGTCGAGTGGAGGGTGGGAGCATCGACCAGAGTCTAGAGCAAACGTTGTGGTGAGGAGGAAGGAGAGCCTCTGGGATGACGAGACCGCGGTGGAACATCGCGGAGGGTCGGTCCGGTCCGACTCTCCGTTGTCGTACCTCGAAACTCGAGTGCGGGGAATAGGTCAGTACCAGGTACATACTGTACTGTTACTGCTGTACAGCGCACGCGTCGCCTTGCAACGAAAGCATAATAGCAGAGACGTATGCATCATGAACATTCAACAACATCGTACGCTATAGTATTAGTACAAGCACCGCGACCCATGCCGCGTACACAACTAGGAGGCGCCCTTCGGACGTTGGCCCGGCCGTCCGACTGCTCAGTGCTACAGTATGGGGGCGACGTCGTTGAGGAAAGCGCGCACGATGCGCGGCGGCGGCCTCGCGCCTTGTTCGAGCGGTCTCACATCCATTAGGTGTGATACATGGACTGATAGAAATCGGTCCCCTCCTCGTTTTCTCCATGATCAACGCACCGCGCCGTTCCTGGGCCTGGGACTCCGGAGGCTGTCTCGCGGTGCCGCTCACAGACGCCCGATGGCTCATGTGCGCGATTCAAGGATGCCGCCGACGTGTGGTCCGCGCGATGGGCCGTTAGTCGTTTGTTGTCTGTCCGGGGTGCCGGCTTCCCTGATCTTCGTCGTGTCCTCGTGGGCTCGATACGACGCGGTGGATGGGCGTGCCGACCGTCCGTATGTTCGTGATGGAGGCTGACGATCTGGTGGCAGTCAGTAAGCCGGAGCGACGAGTCTGAAGGTGGGAGGTGTGATGGATCGAGCGTTCTGGCACGTCGATTGCGGAGCGACCGCTCGTGGGTGTTTACATGGGCGTTGGCACGGCGAGCGCGCGGGCGAGCGTGGGCGACAGAAAGCGGTAGCAACGTCGATGGTGCAGAGAGGCGGCCGAGTCCCTCAGAGGCAGATCTGCCCTGGCTGCAAGACGACGACGCACGAGACTTGTTCAAACAGGAGAAAGATCACAAGCGTGAAACGAAGCGGAGGCGCCATGGGCGAATGGTCCGGGACCTGTAGGACATCGGCGGCGGGGTCTGCGAGCCGTAGACAGTGCTGACTGGGTGGTTTGTTGTCGAGCCATTGCGAGGGCGTAGCGCATCATGGCCGACGAGGTTCCGACTTTGGTTTGCGAGATTGATACATACCGGCGACGATGTAGCGGATAGACGTCCAGCTGCTGATGTCCGCAGAAGCAGAACGGGTGCGCGTCGTTGTGCGGGAGGATGTAGCGCGGGTCGATAGCCGTAGCATCAGGAGTCAGGCCGTGCAGGGCTGTGGGCGCATGGTGGGTGCCAAGCACTGCGAGAAGACGTGGTTGCCGGACGTGAACCTTCGGGTCCGGCGTTGGGCTATGTATAGCGTACCGGCGTGCAGGCCGTCTCCTGGCTCGAACGTTTGGTGAGTGCTCCGTCCACGGAGAACGTGCAGACGCGCGTCAATAGAAGGTGGCCGCAAACTTAGCTTGTTACATAGCCCCGGCTGGTCTGGGCGGACGCTGGAGAGTGTTCAGTGGATGACAGGAATATATGGGAGCCTGTGTGCGTTGACGGGATCGCAGCTGCCTGGTGGTAGGGCGTCGGCGCCTGCTCCGATGTTATCGGAGCGGGTGGTCGCGCCATATGGAGGTGCGAGAGCGTAAGTGCGGCACCCATGAGCGATAGCGTCGACATGGCATTGAACGGCGTACGTCGCGGTGGCGGTAGGCCGGCATGTACTTGAACGCGGCGACGGCGTTGCGGGAGTGGCCGTCGACGGCGATCTTGCACACCCACCTTGTGTTGTGATGTGATGGCGATGACGAGGATGGCGGAGGAGAAGGCCGTGGTGCGCGGAGCCGACCCCGGAATCGGGATCGGGATCGGCATGGGGGAGGGAGCGCAAGGGGCGGGCTGTGGCGACCGCGTTTGCGGTGCAACAATGGTCGGCGCGTATGGAGGTGAGGATGAAGGGAGGGATGCATACGCCGGAAACACGCTGGAGGAGGATGATGCATAGGATCCGGTCCAGGAGGCGATATGGACGCTATGGGAACGTGCGATGAGTACATACATACGTGCGGCAGAGGACTGGAGGAGGGGTCGGAGGAGGATAAATGGGCGCGCGCGCAGTAAGTTGGGTGATGGTGATGTGCGCTAGCGCTGTGAGTTCTCGCGGGCGAGAAGAGGAGCGCGATGTGGGCGTAGCGTGGTCGTGTCCTACCACAGCACGCTCGATGATGTGTGCATTGCGTCGAGGATCAGGAGACAAGTAGAGAGCGGTGAAGTGGACAAATTGGGAGCGAGAGTCGCGGGTAGAGATGATGAGGGTGCGCCAGATGAACGAGGAGGCGGATGTCGATCCGGATGGGCGCGCGGTAAGGGGAGGGTGGGAGCCGGGAAGAACGGACACACTCGGGGTGATGTGGCTGTCTCCGGTTGCAGACTAAAAGTTCGATAAGTATCGACAACGGCTGGGCCTCCTCCAGGCGCTGGGGGTGGACGCGGTCTGGGTGGGTTCTGGGCGTGGAGAGCGAGATGGGGGCGGATTGGAGGGATGGGCCGTGCGCTGTTAGGAGTACTTGCATACATTCGCTGGTCGAGGAGGGGTGGAGGAGGCTGATATGGACATGAAATCGAGGAGATGAAGAGGTGGGATGGATGCCAAGAGAAGAGGGACGAGATCAAAGAGAATGGCGAATGCGGAGGAGGCGGTGCAGCCACCCCAAAAGGGGAAAAATGGCACGAATCAAGCGAGGGCGACGGCTACAATACCCTGACGGCCTCGTATAGCCGGCTGCTCTGCGCGAATACCTGCTGCTCAGGTACACTACATACACCGTCGTCGACTCGTGTTTGCTGGCGATGTGGGTGGTGAAGAGAGATGCGAGGAGCAAAGGCGGATATTGCGTATGGGGTCTGGAGGGCGAGGGAGAGAGCAATGCAGGGAGGGATGAATAGAGTTTGTGAGGATCGGGGCGAGGGATCTGGAGTTCCGGGGACGGCCAAGGGTCCCCTCCTCCTCCTCCTCCTCCTCCTCCTCTCATCCTCACTCGTCCTCCTCGTCGTGAGTGCGGTTGTGTGTCGAGGACGCTCATAACCCATGACCAGCCCACCCGCCTCTCCTTCCGCCTTCCTTCATTCCACCCCTCCCTCTCCCGCTCTCTAGCTTCCTCTCTTATTCCCTCCCCCGCCATCCCCGCCCTCTTCTTCTCCCTCTCCTCTCTCCCACCTCCGCCCATGCGTCTTCCCTCACTCGACGCCACGCCCCTCTCGCGTGCTCAGAAGGGAAAGCAAGTCGCCAGGCACTTGAACTTCGCAACCCGTGACGAAGGAAGCGGAGGCCAGGACGGCATCGTCATCCCCCTCCAGCTTCTCCAAGAGTCCGCCTACCAGTCGTATGTACCCCTCCTCCCCGTCCCCGTCCCCGTCCCCGACGTACAGCCGTCTCGGTCCAAGAAGCTCACCTCCCCGTTTCTCTCCCCCAGCGTTTACGTAGTCCCCCTCCAAATCGGCTCCTCTGGCCAACAATACCTCCTCCAGGTAGACACCGGCTCCTCCGATCTCGTACGTCCTCTGCACCCCTCTCTCTCTCTCTCTCTCTGCCTCGCTCACGTCCTCACCATCACCCCCTCCAGTGGCTCGCTTCCACTGCCTGCTCAACCTCAGCCTGCAACAACGTCGGTGGCAGCAAGTATGACCCTTCCCAGTCCTTGCCCACAGGCCAATCCACCTCCGTCGACTACGCGCAAGGCCAAGTCGACGGCCCCATCGTCTGGGACGCAGTCGCACTCGGCGGCTACAGCATAGACCACCAGGCCCTCAGTACGTCCCCCGCTGCCAACTTGGTAACCTCCCACTCACCTCTTCCCCAGTTGCCGCCGCAAACGTCAACGCGGAACCGCTCTCCTCCTCCTTCAACGGCGTCCTCGGTCTCGCCCTCCCCCTCAACTCTCAAATAGCCCAGATCATCCCTCCCACCACCTCAGACTCCCCAGACGGCGCAGCCTTCTCCTCAAACCTCTTCGGCATCACCCCCCTCTCCACCGCTCCCGACGCCCGCTTTCTCTCCCTCGCCTTCGAGCGCCCCGGCTCAGACAAGGTCCCCTCCCTCCTCGGCATCGGACACCACCCAAAGGAGATCGTACCCGACCCCTCCAAAATCATGTACTCCGGCCTCGTCCCAGAGTCCGTCGGCGATCTCTTCTGGAAGGCCAACATCAAGGCCATCACCGTCTACGCCGACGGCCAGCCAAAGCCCGTCCCTCTACCCAGCTCCTCCACGGGCACCAACGGCGCCCCTTCCGCCATCCTCGACTCGGGCATCCCTCTCATCCTCGCCTCCCCTCAGATCGCCTATGGCATCTACGGCGCCCTGGGCTACGGTCCCGCGTCAGATGGCAACTGTGAGTACCCTTCGCGCGCTCTCGTGATCACTCGCTCACAGACGTCCCACAGTCTACATCCCCTGCGCGACGCCCCTCAACATCTCCATCACCCTCGACGACCGCTCCGAAGTCTTCCTCCACCCGCTCGACCTCACCTACTTTCCCCCCGACGACCCCTCCGGCGAGACCTGCATCGGCGCCATCCAGACCCCCGGCCAGATTGGCATCACCGTCAACCAGGCCGACATGATCCTCGGCGTCCCCTTCCTCCGCAACACCTACACCGTCCTCGCCTTCGACGCCCCGCTCGCCAACGGCTCCTTTCCCGACAACACCGGCTCGTCCCAGCGCATCGAGCCCCGCTTGGGCCTCCTCCAGCTCACCGACCCCGCCCAGGCCGCCGCCGAGTTCCACCAGGTCCGCGTGCTCAAGCAGCCCTTGGGCGCCAGCGCGGGCTCCGCGCAGGGCCCGACGAAGAAAGGCCTCTCAGTCGGGATCGAGGTCCTCATCGGCCTGCTCGGCTTCTTTGGCCTCTGCTTCGTCCTCTTCGGCGCGCGCCTCGCGTACATGAAGCGCAGGTGGATTCGCCAGCGGCGCGGCGGCGCGGTCGATGGCCTCGGATCGGGCGCGGCGTCGAAGGAGGGCTCGTACGTCCTCAACGAGCTCGGCTACCACCCGGCTTCCCGCAAGTCGGACGGCTCGGAGCCGTCCGAGGACGAGCTGCGCGCGAAGCGCTTCGAGGCGTACAAGCGGCGGCGCGAGCTCGAGTCGCAGTACACGGACGACACCGCGACCACGCGCGTCGGGGACGGCGAGCCCGGCGTGGACGGCGAGTTTGGCACGCTGAAGAAGGCAGACGAGGACGACCCGTGGGCGGACACGCTCGTCGACAGCCGGAGAAAGTCGCCGCCCCCGCCGCTTCCCTTGCAGATGCCCACGCCGACGATCTGCGCGGACGACCTCCCGAGTGCGCGCCGCGCGTCGTACGCGTCCATCCCTGCCCACCAGCGCACCCCCAGCGGCGGCCCGAGCTCCGCCATGCCCCTCCTCGCCGCGCACTCGCAGCGCGACTCGGAGGACATCGCCGAGTTCGGCATGTCCCCTGACGGCGACCGCGATGGCGAGCGCGAGCGGCCCGTCAGCATGGCGGGCGTGGGCACCGCGAGCCGCAGTCGGCGGTTCGGCAGCACGGGCAGCGCATCGCTGTCGCTCGGCTCGCCGCTCCTCCTCCCGCAGCTCCCGCCGTCCCCGCTGCTCTCGCCTGACGACCGCCGGGGGTCCGTCGCGTTCGACCCGTTGGGAAGCCCCGGGCTCGGGCAGAGTCCGCGCGCGAGCGTGGGCGTGTTCTCGGGCGCGGGCTCGCGCAACGACTCGAGGGTGTCGAATGTCGGGCATGACTCGTGAGTCGCGCGCGCGTACCTGTTTGTTTCGCTGGCGTTCGCCGTTTTGGGTTTATGGTGTTCCTGCTCTCTCCCTGTCGGACTCGGTGCCAAGACGCATTGTACTACTAACCACCACGCACGGACCTCTCTCTTCTTCGCTCGCTCGTATCCGTCTCACTCGCACATTCCCTACCTTGCTCGCTCACCGCCTGACCCCTCCCCTCCACCTCTCTGCTCGCGCGCGTCCGCGCACGCGCACATGTCGTTTAGCGCTACATTGCCTTTAGTAGTCCAGTAGGTAGTCAGCAGCCCTTTGCTTTGCAGTAGTGTACAATCTCTTGCTCCCGCCGCCGCCGTTGCTCTCGCACGTTGTATGCCCGCTACCTCGGACTTCAAATTGGTTGCTCAGCAGCGCTGGACTGGGTCAGAATCCGAACAGGCCCTGAGGTACATCTACGTGCAAAGTCCGACCGACGCTCCGAAGTTGAGGTGAAGCGTCCCTGGCACAGCGGACTTGCGTCGGAGTTCGAGACGCTCTTTCTCAACGGTTACGCCGCGGAATCACAACCCTCAGGATTTACAACATACATACTGTAGCTCTCGCTTTACAACGCAGCAGCAACAGTACTTTGACGATGCCTGCCCTGCCTTCGGTCTCTGAAGCAGCCGAAATTCTCCCCCGCGACGCCTCGACTGCGCTCAGCCTGTACGAAGCCCTGATCTTACCGGGAGAGAAAGCCGCGCTGGATCGCCCTATGCCTTCTGTTGTCTATGCCCGCGTCGTCGGATATCTGTTGCTGTATCCTCCCTCGGACGTCGCTCGCGGTGCTGTTACCAGCGATGTTGCGTCGTGCCGAAGCCCCAACCAACAAGATCCATTCAATGCACTCTACGAGCTCGGCGCAATGTACACTAAGCATCTCATTGTTCTCTGTGAGTCTACCGGTCGACTTTACGTTTGCATGTTGTAGCTGAGACCGTATAGTCAAGAGTGCCAGAGGGAAAACTCCCGCTCCTTCAGATCATTCTTCGCGATCTTCTGTTGATCGTCTCCGGACGGATTGTCTGCAAGACCCACAGCCATCCCCACGAGATCATTCGAGCGCAAAGAAATCTGTACGCCTGTTTTTACAGACTGTGTATTTGGAGCAGCCTGACGAATTGCTCGCAGGCACTTGTGCGAGATAACTATCGGTGCATGCTGTCCCACAAAGTGGACGAACTCTCCGACCGCGCCGGCTTAACTCACGTCTGCCCAATGAGCGGTTTGCGCTCACTCAATGTTGTCACATCATCCCCGACGCTCTCGGGAACGTTCCGTGTGAAAGGACAGGGAACAAGGTCAGTTTATAGAATGATGCAGTCATCGGTTGCGACATACATAACTTCTCTCCTGTTATGATAGGAACATGCATCTGCAACAATATGGACGATCTTGGACCGGTTCGGGTACGGGGATGTCTGTGAGGAGCTCAGAGGTGCGGGTGCCAACCTCCATCGCTTAGAGAATATCTTGACACTTGAAGATCTTGCCCACAACCTATTCGATCGCCTGGACTTGTGGTTCGATGAGGTCAAGGGAGAGGTACTCGAGGATCATCTGATTGTTGGTTGTCATCTACTGATCTCAACTGTGAATTAATAGCCCCACGTTTATCGCGTGGGTCTCACCCCTTCTCGCACTCATGCTGACTTTGAGTACCCCAAAACGGTCCATTTCGTGGCGCACCGGCCCGGATTGGCACTTCCCAGCCTGAGGTACCTGCAGCTGCATGCGGCATGTTGTCGGATTGCACATCTATCTGGCGCTGCGGAGTATATCGACCTGATCTTCTGTGATATGGATGAAGTCGGGGTCTTGGCCGAGGATGGCACGTCTGCTGATTTGCTCACTTATGCGCTTCACCGCCGTCTTGCAGAGCCGGTCTAGTTCTCAGCACAACCTGTATCTTGTCTCTTGTACTATCTATATAATGCCGGCCGCATGGGGCATGCGGCCGGTTGACAGTCCGAAAAATCTTGGTTGGTAATGGTTGGTAGTCGCTTTACCGCTCGATGAGCAGGGCTATCGCCTCGATGACCACCACAGCACGTAGCCAGAGGTCTTGGCTACCCGCTGAGGGGGTGGAGATGTCGACATTCCTGCTCATCGAGCGGTAAAGCGTTGGTTGACAGTGACATGTGGCGTAACGGAAATTTGGCTAATTTTGGTTGGTAGTCGCTTTACCACTCGATGAGCTCAGTTGATGCCTGCTAGACCACCTCAGCAGGTGGCCAGAGGTCTTGGCTACCCACTATGGTGGTTGCCGGGCTCATAGCCCTGCTCATCGAGCGGTAAACCATCGGTTGACAGTGGCATGTCATGTTCTGGTATATCATTTTGGGTGACCTTCACCTAGTTTGTGCTCAGATACATAGCCCACTGACCACCAATCAGTCATAAACATGTGGCCCTTACCCTGGACTATCTCTGAGAGGTTGTTGCATGTTTTCAACTGTTCTCATCCTGCCACTGTGCCTTGGTTGACAGTCATCCCCCTGCATACATCTCTTAAGCTTATATATTTTAATGCTGTCATCCTCTGTAGCAGATTGGATGTCATTGCTGTAACTGAATAGACTTGTTACTAACATTTGAGAGCACAGAAACAGACCTGGCATAGGTAACCTGGCATGGGTATAAAAAAGTGAGGCTGGAATGTGGCTGGATCAGGCAGCCTGCCCATGCTCATCATAAATGTGATAAATGTGTGACCATGCTGGGCAGGCAGGTCATTGTTGTCACAGAATTACCAAGAGAGGAGCCACCCCTCCTGCTGACATAATCAGCTCAGGAGTCTTCTCACCTGCTTATGTCATATTACTGATTTGATCTGATCTGCAATCTTCTATCAGATCAGCTCTTGACTCTTGACCACCATCTTTGTGTCCTTGCTGTTGCCGTCAACACCCTGCTTACCCTCCTGCTTCATCATGCCTGGCATCTGCAACCTCTGTGATCAATTCTACTCTCATGACTATGAAAGCAGGCATCTTGCCCAATGCTCCAAATACATATTCTCTATCTGCCTTCACCCCCTCAAAAAGCCAAGTGCTAACAATCCTTCTGAGCTGATTGTTAGAGATGCTCAAGACCAGATCATATGCAAGTGCATCTCTCCTGAGGGGGAACTTTGCACCAGCACCTTTAGCAATCAAGGCTCCTTGTTAAATCATTTGAGAAGAAACAAGAATGATTGGAAGGTGATTTACTTTTCTCTGGATCTGTAGCATCTTAACTGATCAAGATTGGCATAAGATATCCACCCCTGTGACTTCCCCTATGGTCCCCCCTCTGCCTCCCATTCCTGAAGACCCAGCTGTAGAAGAGCCCTCTGCACCAGGTTCTCCCAAGGTATGTCTCCCACTCTATTTCAGTTATGAGACTACGACCGTCCCCGTAGGTGTGGAAATAAACCCCAACTCCTAACCCCATCAGACCCCTGTAGGGTTCCCGATTGGGAAGGAAATTAGCCTTATATGTTGTAGAAATTTGTTGCTCACAACACAGGCTGGATGACAGGTCAAAGAATAAATACTGGTAACATGATTAGTTCGTAGACACGCACGATGCTCACGCAAGTCCGCATAATGCAGACACTGTTGCACAGGCGCCCACTCCTCCCCCCACGCAGAGTCCGCGCAGCGCGGACTCTGCCTGCACAGTGCACACGCAGTGCAGAATCCGCCTGCATGGAGTGCACATACAGAGTCCGCGTAGCGCGGACAATGCTGCACACTATCCATCAATGCACGTCATGTTCACACAGTGCAAATGGCTGTTCACGAGTGAGATAGTTGTGGTACTGTAGAGTCGCATAGAACTAATTACAAGACAGAGTGGCAATCAGGGCAGTGATAGTAGGTAGTATCAGGACGACGAAGGTTCAAGAAGATCTGGACAAACATATCTAAGCTATGGTTCAGGTGAGAAGCAAGACTGAGGTGGTCAATGATGAAGCTACGGATGTCAGGCGGGCAACCGGACGACAGCTCTTGGGAGCGAATGGCGAGCACAAGGAGTTCAAAAGAGAGGAGCCAGTTGTAGCTGGGGCTTCCGCGCTGAAGGGGAGTGAGAAGGAGATTATCCCACATACGTTGGATGTCTCGCGGAATGTTCTTAGGGTTAGGGTGGGAGGAGCACACCGAGCGAAGCGAGGTGTGCGACGACAACGTGTGAGAGGGGGGACGAACTGGACAATTGGGAGTGGGGAGACCCCGACTCCACCCAATTTCGACCCTTATACTGGTCTCATCAGGTCCTGCATAGTTCTTACTAATGTTTTCCCGTCTGCACCGGCGGTTGCAACGCCGAGTCAGATCCGGTGCATGTGACTGCTTACTGATCCTCCGGTCTCGGAGGATGACTCATTCTCTTGGCGGATCTCGGCGATTCCCGCCGACAAAACAGCGGTTGCCGCCGAGAGCCGGCAATTTTGATGCGGATTGTTCCGGAGAATGAGCGCTGATTAAGGCTGTACAGCTATGACATCACCCATCAGTCCGGCCTCGGACCGGACCGCACGGCGCTTTGCCATGTGGAATGACATCATTGCTCTTCTTCCAAATAAGGCATTGCCTTATCGAGCCAAATGAGGGCGTCTAACCGACGGTTAACACGCACCTGTTATGAGGGCGTTGGCACACTACCCAGGGTGGAAATAGACCCTACACCTAACCCCAAGGCCTGCCAGCTAGGGTTCCCAATATGGTATAAGCGACTATATTGGGTAGAGTCACGTGACTAAGCAGCCCTGCTGCTTGCATGATTTGTACAAAATGCGGATGTGCAACAGAGAGCGGGTGACGACCGCTCGTTAAGCGCCCAAGGAGGGCGAGCGGTGCACAATGCAGTGGGCGAATGTCGAGGACATTTGTGTCTGGCACCACAATCATGAAACAATGATGGGACGCTCTGAGCCTCCGGGTACACTCAGCCTCGTAGCTTATTGACCATTACCATTACCATTGCAAAGAGCATTCTAAGAGGTTTGTCATTCCAGATGGAAGAGCGAATGTCATGGACATTCGCAGCAGTGCATCACCAGCGGCTCAAGCGCCCACAGCCAATTACAAAGTAGGGAGTTGCAAAAAAGAACTTTTGATACTACATCAGGCTCAAATGGGGTTGTCGCAGCAGGGGCAAGCGACCGGGACAGGGGAGGTCCATGCACGGAACTGGTTGAGGAGTGCATGGGCGTTGTGTTCGAGGTGAGGGGCGGGATGGAGGTGGCGAAGGAGCCAATTGTCGACGTTGGGGGGGCAGCCTTGGTACCGGTGCTGTTTGCGGATGTCAAACACAAGGCACTCGAAGGATAGTGGAAAGTGAGTTTCTTGGCACCCGCGCTGGATGGGAAGAGTGAGGAGTTGCTGCCATGAAATCCAGTCGGAAAGGGAGAAAGGGACGCGGCCGAGGGAGGTAAGATCCAAGACCTCGGTGAAGGAGGAAGGATGAGGTGGACGGTCCGGGGCTGGGGGCAAGAGAAGCACGGAGGGAGCATCGGAAGGGGGGCAACAGCTGAGATGGAACCAGGCCTTGCAGTTTTCGCAGTATCGTAGGATTGGGATGGAGTGGGAGGCCGCACGGAGGGACATGAACCTCTCGAATTGACACTTGGTGGAACAGATGCTTTCGTGAAAGTGCTGATTTAAAGAGGCAGGTGGGGAATGATGGTTAGTTGGCCGATGGTTGGCATGGAAGAAAGGAGATTGCTCACCATAGGAAGGAAGTAACCGGTACCTGAACGGGCGAAAGAGATGTCTTCTCTGGTGAAGAGGGTGTTTTCATCGATGACAGGCAGAGAGACGGTGTGGGAGACAAAGGATACGACCGGGAGAACGTTCAAAACCATTGCAGCATGGTTGTAAGTTTCCACCGAGGAAGTGAGCAACTCGTTGGGGGCGCATTGGGCTGAGTAGATGCGCCCGAGTGCATTGGTCACGTTGTCGTCATTGAGCTCCCCATCACGGAATAGCCATGCCAAGCGCAGAATCTGGCGGATAGGGATGAGCATGCTTGATTGGGAGGGCAAGAGACGATGGCGCTCACGGGACCGTAAGTGGGATGGTCTGCGAGTCCGACGATGCGGGCGACGGTGGTGGGCTCCGTTTGAAGCCAGTCATCACGGCGAGTTCCATCGACACCAAAGCTGACGCTGAGAACATGGTGGACGTCAGCGGAAATGACCAGCGAGATCATAAGAATATGCATACAAATCTCCGATGGTGACATTGATGGTGCCGGGGAGAAGAGGGAAGGGAACTGGAGATGATTGAGTATAAGAAGAGGTCCACGATGCGATGTGAAAACCATCACCAGGTGTGGACGAGAGAGGGGTGCCTTCAAGGAATGCGGAAGCCCATTGGAGCATGTTGCGGGGACGAGCGAGGGCCATGAGTGCAGGTTGATGAGGTGGGGGAAGAGGGGGGTTGGAGAAGGGATATGAGATTGATGAGTTTTATGTGGGGGTATGAATCCCGCCAGGCACGAAGTACGGGGGTTTCAGAGTGATGAATCAGATTGGTGATGGTCCGCCAATGATGTGAATCTGAAAAGGAAGGCAGCATGCTATGTGTGCGCCACCGTCGGACTAGGCTGAGACTGGTAAGATAAGATAAAGGTGGTTCGGTGATAGCTGGCTGGGCCTGAGCACAGCGTGCGCTTGGTGCGCCACGCACTTGTATAGGTTCATTTTGGGGGGGTGCTAGCGAATGTCCATGACATTCGCCGTGGGGGCAGTCCCTGTGGGTTCCAAATCACCACAAGCGTGCTGCTTTTATTGACGGTGATGAGTGACCAATGCATTGAGGGACTCATGCGGGGAGCGCGAATGTCCTCGACATTCGTGCTGCCTGCCTGTTGTGGCTGCAACCTCGAGTGATGGGCACGAGCCGTCAGTGTTGGCTGCAGAGTGTGACAGGAGCACGAATGTCCTCGACATTCGTTGTGGATGCCCATGCTGGTTTTGTTCCATTCGGCGACTAAGCGCGTCAAGCAGCGAATGGGCCAACAGCACGAATGTCGAGGACATTCGTGCTCCTGTCACACTCTGCAGCCAACACTGACGGCTCGTGCCCATCACTCGAGGTTGCAGCCACAACAGGCAGGCAGCACGAATGTCGAGGACATTCGCGCTCCCCGCATGAGTCCCTCAATGCATTGGTCACTCATCACCGTCAATAAAAGCAGCACGCTTGTGGTGATTTGGAACCCACAGGGACTGCCCCCACGGCGAATGTCATGGACATTCGCTAGCACCCCCCCAAAATGAACCTATACAAGTGCGTGGCGCACCAAGCGCACGCTGTGCTCAGGCCCAGCCAGCTATCACCGAACCACCTTTATCTTATCTTACCAGTCTCAGCCTAGTCCGACGGTGGCGCACACATAGCATGCTGCCTTCCTTTTCAGATTCACATCATTGGCAGACCATCACCAATCTGATTCATCACTCTGAAACCCCGTTACCCAAAAGAGATATGGACGTGCCCAATAAGGAATTAGAAGGTCAGGGAAAACATCCCCGCGTCGGTCTCCGTGCAGGGGTGGGCTGCTTCCCACACATTTGGGCTGCCGCATGCCCACGGAGCTCGGCGCGAGCCGGTGCAGGGACGAGAGCAAGACAGATATATAAGAGGCCTGTACGTGAGTGCGGTCGACCGCTGCCTCATTCTGAGCCCTCACCCACCACTGCCACATTCAACTCAGTTGCCCCTTCTGCAAAACACAGCACCACCATGCCCGCAAAAGCCAACCCCGAAACGTCCGAAACCGGTCACCTCCCGACTCTTGTTCGAGTCTTCCTCGACTTTGCGTCGAAGACTCGCACCGAGGCGGACCCCGCTCCTTTCTGCTGGCCTGAGTTCCAGGAGCGCATCGACGACATCCCGCCCTGGTCCCCCGCGTACACAGCGGACGGGGAGCTGATCACCGATGAGGAGCTGGAGGCGATCAAGAGCCTCCTGCGGGCGTACTATGCGCCTGCTACTCCCGCAGAGCGAACCCGTGTGTGGAATGCTGCGCGCAACGACGTCCACCGCACGGGCCGCACGGCGCTGAACCGGTGGATGACGAAGAAGCGAGTGGAATGGAAATTCAACTCCCTGGTGGACGAGACCCTGGAGGAGGCGGGCGTGACGTTGCAGAGCTCGGCTCTGAGCTCTCTCACTGCGGTTTGTTTTCCATTTCTGTGGGGGATTGAACTGCTTACGAAAACCTCTGTTTCAGTTGGTCACGGTGTATGAGGCTTACAAAGCCCAAGAGCACTTCTGCCAAGAATGGTTCGGCTTCGACCGCATGAACGAGGACATCGAGCTGCGTCAGCATTGCGGCGCGTTCTTCCGGGAGATCGTGACCCTCACCTGGAATCGCTGGCGGTCGAAGTTGTGGCGCGACCACAAGGCGATCACCAAGGCCGAGCGCGAATATGCGGCGAGCAAAAAAGGTACGTGATGCTTTGCCCAGCGTGATTTTGCTAATGCCGCCTTTAGTTGTGGACGCGAAGACGGCCGCGTTGGAGTCGGGCGGTGAAGGCGACCCCAACGCCAAGTTGACTTGGGAGGAGGCGCAGCGGTACATGAAGGCGGGGCAAGCGCTGATGCGGCGGTTGGGCACGTGGAAGGCGCTGCAGCGTAGGCGGCAGTACGAGGAGCTGGAGGAGGAGACTCAGGCGTACCGGGCCGTGATCAACAAGGAGGTTGATGATCCCCGGGCGCAAAGTAAGTTGCTCCATTGATGTTCACTGAATTTGAGCTAAGATTGCATATTTTCTCCAACAGAGCTGCCCCGTGCCCTCCGACTGGCACTCCAGACCATTCCCTCCGCGGAGGAGGCTGAGCACATGCTCATGGTCATCGACGAGATTCTCGAGGGGAGCGAATGGGAGGACGCGGATGGGCCGGCCGTCCAAATGACGACGAAGTGGAGGGAGGGTACGGAGATGTACGCCGGCTGGACCGAAGACCAAATCTGGAAGGTCTTCGGATTGGGTGAGCTGCAGGCGTTGCCGGGCTTCGCCCGCAAGATCATGCTCAAGGGCAATGTGGCGGATCCGTGGTCCGAAGAGGGGCAAAAGGCCTTGGCAGGTGCCGGGGCGACTGACTTGCGGCTGTACCACCACCAGCTGCTGTTCGTCGTCAAGTTCTACGACTGCATGTTCGCAGGCAACAACCTGCTGTGCATGGATGGCGTCGGCATTGGCAAGACCATCCAGACCGTGGCCGCGATGGAGATGTACATGTGGCTGCGGCAGTTGAAGGCGAAGGAGGGCCGAGTTCCAGCTCGATGGAGCGGACGCAGTGGTAAGTGTCTGCGATATTTTCCCTTTACATTGCACTAACGAGAGAGCAGGCCCCGAGGGCGCACACGACTTGGTGGACGCACCGCATCTGGTGGTCTGCCCGGCACCGCTGCTACTGCAGTGGGTGACCGAAATCAAGCGCTACCTCGCTCCGAAGCGATTCGCCATCCTGCCGTACACCGGCAACTGTACAATCGAGTCCAGGGAAGCCTTCTGGCGTATTTTTGAGAACAACGTCAAGGGCACCCCGACGATCATCATCGCCACGTACCCTGTGAGTGTTTGTTGAGATTTCTTCATGTGTGCCCAGTTGCTGACTCTGCACACAGGCGATCAAGTCCGACCTGGAGTGCGCCTTCCAAGTGCCCAGTGAGCGGATGGGCGTCGACTACCCCAACCTCCCGCGTCGCCGCACCCGCCTTTCCAACTTCACTCTTTTCCACCCGGAAAGGAAGTACGCCATCTTGGCCATCGACGAGGTGCACATGGCGCGCAAACCGGGCAAAGCTCATTGTGCCTGCACGGAGTTGCGCAAGATGGCGCACATGACTGTGGGGCTCACCGCGACGCCGATCATCACCGATCCCCGGGTAAGCAGCAGATTCATATGGCAATTGTGCTTGTGGATGGACACTGACATATTTGACTCGTAGGACTTGGGCTACATAGGTCGCGTACTGGGATTCACCCAGTTCCAAGGCAACGCGATGGAAGAGAAGCGGAAGGAATACTTCCGCATGAAGAACAAGGAGGCGCGGGACACCAAGGCCGCAAAAGATCGGACGGTGCGCATCATCCAGGGCAAGGACGTCAAGGACATCCCGGACAGCCTGCAGTCGCTGTACCGCTGGATCGACATGCAGCGCGAGGCCCTCGTCAACGTCATGATCCGTCGGGATCGCAACTCGACGGACGCGAACGGCAAGCCCATCCAGGACCTCCCGCCCCTCGTCAACGTCGACGTGTTGTTGACCCTCCGGCCCGACGAAATGGAGATTCAGCGCTTGCTGGCCGAAGAACTCCGGCAGCAAAATGTGCCGTTGAACGGCAAGAACCTGCACGTGAGTCTTTTTTGCTCTGATTTTGTTTCTACCTTTGCAGTTTCTGGGCACGCATGCGAATGTCCATGACATTCGCCTGCGTGGCTGGGCTCATTGGTGCAGCTCCTTTTGGACTGTGTCGCGTGGGTGTCACGGCGAATGTGTGATCGCCGGCGAATGTCGAGGACATTCGGCGGCAGCCACCACTACCACCCTCCCCCGCACCGGCGAATGTCGAGGACATTCGGCGGCAGCCACCACTACCGCCCTCCCCCACGCCAGCGAATGTCGAGGGCATTCGGCGGCAGCCACCACCCTCACCCAAGGCATTCGCCTCGCATTCGGCAGTGGGGCACAATGTACAACATGCATTCTGCCACCACAGCGAATGTCCATGACATTCGCATTCCGGGTAAGGTCACGACATCGATTTGCTAACTCATTACACTGCAGTCATTCTACCTCGGCATCAGGAAGGCCCTGCTGCACAAGAAATTGGGGGAAGTCCCCCCCTACGTCTTCCCCGCCAACCTACGGGAGGTTCGCTATCAAGATGACCCGTCGACGAAGATCGACGCTCTCATCGCCCTCCTCAAATACCACCAGGGGAAGTCCTGTGCGCAGCCGGCCCAGTTCAATGGGAACACCCTCGTAGAGCCGCCGTACGACGAGAACTGGCCTCGCATCAAACCTGACACGGTGGACAAGGCCTTGGTATACCTCTCCTTCCCGTCGTCAAACTTCATCGTCAAGAAGGTGAGTCCAGCTGAAACCGGATTTTTCTGCATTGGCTCCTGAGATAACACATTGACTTTTTGTAGGCATTGGAGGAAGCGGGCATCGCTTACCTCGAGAACAACAGCAAGATGACCGCTCCCGCTCGTCATCAAGCGCTCAACGAGTTCGAGAACGGCAACGTGCAGGTTCTGCTGGTCTCCAATGTGGGAACCGTCGGCCTCAACATCGCCTTCGCCAACATCGTCATATGCGTGGTAAGTAACAATCAGGCTTTTGACTTCACACAAGTACGTTGACATTCTCCTTTAGGACAGCCTATGGTCAGCCCAAGAGCGCGAACAGCTCTTGGGCCGGATTCACCGCCTGGGCCAGACCAAGGCGTGCATCGCGTACTCGTTAGTCGCGAAGCACACCTCCGACACGTACATTGTCTCGATGTCCGATGACAAGGGCGTCATGCACCAAAAGCTGACGCAGAGTATAGGTGTGGATGTCACCCTGCGTGAGTCCCATCTCTCTGCATCATGTTGATATGGAGTCGCTCACCGAAACGTCTGTTTTGTAGGTCGCGCGTTCACGGGTGATGACGACGATGAGGCCGCGTCGTGGACCGTCGGCGAGGACGGCAACAGCGACGCGAACGACGACGACGACAACGACGACAACGGCAAGTCGGGGGCTCCCGAAGGTGAGGCTACGCCGAGGCGCCAAAGCAAACGCAAGGCACCCTCCGCTGGTTCGGAGGGAGATGGGCAGGAACAGCCCGCCGCGGACACCACGACCGCCAAGCCTAGAGGCAGGGGTAGGGGTGCAGGGAAGGCCGCTGGCAGGGGTAGGGGCAGGGGCCGGGGCGGCGCTAAGAGCAAGGGTGACACGGGCGAAACAGCACCACCCAAGAAGCAGCGCAAGACCCGGGCCAAAAAGAACGCCGAGGTGATCGCCGACGCCGGCCCCGCTCAAGGTGGTGCGGATGCACCGATGGACGTGGACGAACCAACGTCGACGCCCACCGCACCAGAGGCACCCCAGGCGGGTCCGTCCAACGCTGGTGCAGTCGGCGGCGGGCAAGCCAGCGAGCGCGAGATGCTGCCGCCCTCTTCCCCCATCATGCCCGACGCCAGCGTCCCCACCAGAAGTTCCCCGCTGTCATCTGCGCCACCGACTGATGACGAGGACGACCAGGCGGACAAAACAGATGCGCCCAAGCCGGAGAGGAAGCGCAAACGCGGCGACGCCAACACGCCGGCGGCCAACGTCCTCCTCAACCTCCTGGCTGCGACACGGCAGACCAATCTGAACGACCTGCCCCCTCCGAACCCCGATCAAGGGAACCCGGACCGCCGCAGGACCGGACGGCAAGGCTAGGGTCGGACTGATCATGGTGGGTGCAGCGCTGCCTTTCCCTGCGGACATGTACGTTTTCCTTGCTGTGGGTTGTTGCCGCCCGGACGTTGTGCTCTCTTGTTCGTCGTCGTATGCGTTTGTTCCCTCGTATTGTTGCCCCACGGACCCTTTATCCACCATATGTCTACTGTGATTCCGCGAGCCTAGGTCACCCCTGAGGACTCTTATCGTTTTGAATGTATCATAATAATTGCGCGAGAACGAATGCCATGGACATTCGGTCATATGTGGATGATGAGTTTGGTGATCTCGTGGTCAGAAGACCCCGTGACTGACTGAGAGGGGCTGGTGCGAATGTCCATGACATTTGCTGCAACACCCACACACGCCATGGGCAAAATGATGTTTGAAGACTGACCCCGCCACCGAATGTCGAGGACATTCGCCTCCATCATCCTGCCCCAGTGCATGCTCAGCAGTTGGGTGCCATCGTGACAGCCCTGCGAACCAGTACCGATAACGGCATGTCACCCAATGCATGACAAATGGGCATGGGCGTTTCTGCTGCCGACACCATGACTGGTGCATGAGGGTTAGCTGACACATCCAAGCGAATGTCCATGGCATTCGCTTCCCCCTCGCCTTAACGCTCTTGGAAAGTAGCGATCTCATATCTTATCAGCACAACTACGGCGCTACGCCACAGGAACAAATGACTGCGTACAAGGCACCGAATGTCTTAGACATTCGCAATCTATCAGACACCATTGATATGAACTTGATCCCCCCCGATCACATATTTTTTAGTGCGTGACTCTGATCAATGTGCTGAGGTGGCTATCAATGTTTCACTCCCGCGTAGTATATCTTGTGTTCGCACCGTCCTCGCTCACGCACATCCCTCCCCACCATGGAGTATCCAGACGAAGTCCTCCCATTCCTCAACCTCACTCTTCCCCAACTCATCCAGCGGGCCAACAACCACATCGCCGGCGGATGGGTGGACAACCTCATTCGCCTGATGTTAGCTGGACGCTCGTGCGAAAATGGGGACGATATTGAGCACCGTGTGTATGTGGATCCCATCTCAGGCTTTGACCCCCCGACAGGCCCGGATGTTACTCTCACCGGCGACTTTGACTCCCTGATTGGCGTGACGGCCGGTCTCCCGCTCAATGTTCCCCTCGCCGTGTATCCTGCCCCACCCTTTCAGCTCACTCTGCGCAAGCCAGTTCATATCACGTTGCGCGTTCCTCGTGGTGACGTACGTCCTTCACTCAGCTCCAAACCGCATCGGGGCTAATCAACGCCTTACCAACCTCTCAGGGCTTGAGCGACGTGCCGTTGCACAAGATCGCCAATGTGTGCATCGGATCGTTTGGTGTCCGCGGGCAGGTCCGCCTTCTCTTCCCCCACGCCACTCAAGATGATGACGGTCCCATGCTCACCCAAACCGACCTGGCGGACCTGTACAACATTGGCATCTTGCGGTCCGTCGTTGAAATCATACCGGAACGACGTGCTCACTGGCCTCCTTCATACGCCGCGGCGATCGCGCGCGGTCGAGACCAACGCGGTCATCTTCACTTCGGCAGCGTCGATATCGAGAGGGACAAGCTGGATGACTTCGCTGCCACACTCATTGAGAAGCTCCAACACCACCCACGCCTCAAAGCCCCCCACTTCATGATCGAGCTACGTGGAACCAAAGGAATGTACACCTTTCCGGTCGGCGACGTCGACGCACGCACAGATGCTTTCAATCAACTCGGCGCCTTGATTCACTGGCAGCAAGAGGAGGAAAACCTCTCGAGGTGGTACGTCGACATCGCCATCGAGGTCTCCCGTCCAGGGCATGTGATCCAATGGAAGAGAGATGCCCATGATCGCCTTCTGGCCTACGCTCTCCCCTCGGCCACACCGCGCGACATAGCCGGCCTCCTCCGAGGTACCAATTACGAGGCCGATGTCAGCGGTCATCTCTTTTCACTCGCAGGATTCCGTGCTAATCCTGGCACCCGTGGACGGGCGGACCGGGTCGTTCACGTCAACGTATACACCACCGACAAGACCCCATTCCACCAGCTCCATCGGGGTGCTTTCAGAAAGCACGTTCCCAGCGATACCACCCCAGGAAAGATCAAGAAACTTCAAGGGGATGTGCTTGCCATCGGTGCCATGCTCGCACGGTGCGCTGGCAGTGAAGGCCAAATTCAAGATGGCACAGCCCGTTTCGAGGTCCGGGTGTCACTCGCCAACTTCGACAATGCGCTAACGGACTTCCCCGACCACATTCTTGAACATGGCCTGATCTGCGTTCCCAGCGCTATCTGGTGGTGAGTTTCGTTCCCTTTGGCTGCTTGCCTTTCTCACATTTGCATGCAATGCTGATACGACCTCACGGCATAGGGACTTCAAGTACTGTCGTGTCGTCGCCATCCATTACCTCCTCAAGGAGATGGCGGACTACGCTCCGGCTTGGCGTGCCGCTCCCGTCGTTCTGCAGCTCTTTGCCGTCCTGGTCTACATGCTCAACGCCACTCTCTCTGCCCCCTCCTCCCACCATGCTGAAAGTCTGCTTGCTACGACTTGTGCCATGAAAGTGCCTGCTCCCGCTGAGGATGATGATGACGCTGATGACCCCCATCCCGACAACGTCGTGCCGGTCGGCGATCGACAGGGGTTGTACTTTGTCTGTGACATTGTGCGAGACCGCTTGGCCAAATTCTGGCGCATTCCCAACTCCCACCGCCTGCCCATTGCTCAGCTTCTAGTCTTGTTTCGTTCTCCTACACTGGCAGCACTTGCGGGGACCATGGGGGCCACAGGCATCGAACGCTTCAACAAGGGGGTCAACAAAGGGCGGACCCGCAACCGCCGCGGTTACACCCTCGACGTCCGTGAAGTCAACGCGGATGCTGTCCAGCCCCTCAATCTGGGATTGGCCGATGCCCTTGTTGCCATGCGAGAGCCTCTAGTTCTCGCTGGTCCGGATATCGATGGCGAGGCTCAGGCCCTAATCCCGGCTGCAGACGATGGACCCATCCTCATTGCCCCCAACGAGAACATCGACTACCTTGTTGAGCGGATCTGGGCTCAGTTCGCCTTTGACCTCATCCAAATATCTCCCAATAATGGCAGTCGATTTGAGCCCGCCTACGCTACCCTATCATCACAGGAGCGTCTCCAGGTGACCTCCGATCTCTTTCGCCGTCCAGCTATTCCCTTCTCCGCTGTCTGGTACCGCTTCCGTGACCAGAAAGATTGGGATGCCCTGTTCGACAAGCTCTTCCCTCCCCATGGGCATGTGAGCTACCGGGTGCAGAACTACAACTCGTGCCTCTATTTTCAACTGTGGCAGCTCTTTGGTTCTCAAACCCAGCAGGCTGGATTCGAGCAAGTGCGCGAGAGGCTGAGGCGCGTCTTTGGCACACTTCTCTGGCAACCTGATGCGGCCAGTGATCGCATTTGGGTCACTAGACCAGTTCCCGACCATTCTGGTGATTGGACTCGCCTCATCAATGGACAACCCACCCACGATAAAGGTGTGCACATCGTCATCAACCGCACCGTCTGGTCGGCAAAGGGCAAGCCACAACTCCAGCTGGGAAATGCGATCGCTTTTGAGGAAGAGGAGGCCGAAGAAGAGGAGGAAGATGATCGGCAGCGCATGCCTCCCCCCCGGCCCGTCTCCCAACAATTAGACACCCCCCATCGAACCATCAGTCGTCCCTTCGCAGACCTTCCCCCGCCGGGCACTCCCAGCCATCCTGCGTCTCGCGAAGCGGCACATGGTCGGCCACGCAGGCTTCCTCCCACCCTTCCAGGACCCACCCTCGACAGCTACTTCACTCCCACCACACCTACCACGAGCACAGCTGCAAATGCTCGCTCGCTCTTTAGTACCGCGCGCCCTTCTGCCTCTCTCTTCAATCGGCCCCGTAATGCGACTGCTGGTCCATCGGGTACTCGCCACACAGATTCCTCCCCATCTTCCAGTTCCCAGCGCTCTCTCTTCAACCGGCCACAAAATGCCACTGCGGGGCCGTCGGGTACACGTCACACGGATTCCTCCTCCTCTGCCAGCTCTTCGACCTCCATGGACCGCGAGGCAAAGAGGCGTCGCCTCCTACGCCAGGAATCGGAGGGCTCTAAGTAATTACTAAGCGCTTGAATGAGCAGTAGAACCATCCGCTGTACATAGACTCGCGTCTGACTCCGTTGCAATCATTTTGTATCCGTCGTTGATCTCGTGCTCTCAGTGGTCAAGAGTCCCTCTCAAGCAGCCTCGATCCCTGATGGCAGTGTTGTCATTGACCCCCGACCCCGGAAAACGGCAGCAGTCGCGTCCGTCGCATGGAAACGCTACCTGCATGATTTTGCGTTGACGCTTCTGGTTTCTACTCAAACTACGATGCCTCAAGTTCCACTGTCTTGAAGTGAAGTGAAGAACTGAGGGAGTTCACACGCCATTGACCGGGTGTCATCAGTCCATTTTGACAACACTGCCTGATGGTAACAACAAGAAGCTTACGTCCTTAGAATACCACCTGTGCACCGTCGACACAGCCGCACCCCACACCACCGGCCGTTGTGAAAACGTATGACGTTGTGAACACTCACCTTTTTGGTTTTTGCGTGATACGCATTTTTAGCGACCCGCGGTCAGCAAAGCCGATCCAATGAAAGCGAATGTCATCGACATTCGCGTTGGGGGCTGACCCCATCTTGGAGCGCCTGTCATGGCCTTATCACACTTCACGACACAGAGCGAATGCCTTCGACATTCGCAAAGCACCTCCTCCTCTTCATCAGCAATGCCAGTCACCTGCTGTGCATGGGGCATACCCCGTCCCGAATGTCTTCGACATTCGCCCTCCAGGTGCCCTCCTGCAGACTGCCCGATTTCAAGACCAGCACATGTGTCCAGTGATGCTTCACATGCCCGAGGTGCAATGGTTGGCGACCCTTGTTCTAGGAATGGAGCTCACTCGAAGGTGACGAATCACGGCCGACTTGAAGCTGGGAATCTGAACGATAAGTTGATACTAAGGAGAGTAGTGCCGACCCCATCTCGCAACTCGTCCCTCACCGTCATGTTTGTTCTTGAGTTAACACCCCAGATGCTCATTCAGCCTCGGTGTCACGACCTGACACCAGTGGATGAAATTGGTCTGAGTTAACCTTATGCAAATTGTGTCATAGCCCACACTTCACTCTTTATTCTATAGATGGGTATCGTTGTTGTACATGATATCACTTCCACACCTGTCGACCCTTACAGTCACAACTCGTGTTCCCCGCACGGAAGCATGTCCAATCTTACACGAAGTCGATAATGCGCACCGTCGTCCCATCGAAGACGGTGTTCCGCTCAGCCACGTCGTGCACCTCGATGCCCGCACTCTCCATTGCTGCCAGGGCTTCGGTTTGCGCCTCACTTGAACACGTCGTCAGTTGGAGGCATGGCTTGGAGACCAGTGGTAAAATCGGACTCACCGAAGACGTTCCAGCTGGTCGGGGAAGTGGTTGATGGGGTCGCCACAGTCGGACATGACGATGATGCTCGCGCGCTCGCCCACGAACAGCCCGTAGTAGGCTGGGATGGGGAGCGCGCTCGCCACGCGCGCGTCGCGGGGTAAGGCCATCGCGAGGCGCTCCCACTCCCGGGCGACCTCGCGCTCCGTCGCATCGTCGATGTGCCACACGTCCGTCTTGACGACGACGGAGGTCGCGCCCACGGTCCCGCGCCACGCGAACGTGAGGTCGCCGCCGTCCAAGGACTCGCCGACGCGTATTGTGACCGCACCGAACAGGCGGTATCCGATCCACTGGAGCAGAGGGAATATTGGCCAGCAGACCGCGCGCCCGGTCAGGGCGGGCTCGCTGCGGTTGTAGACCACGACGCGCCCATCGTCGTATTGGACGCGCAGCGACCGACAGGTCGCCAGGCGCAGCTCGTCCCACACGCTGCTGAGCGCGCGCTTCAGGCGGGTGAGAAAATCGGGCGTCGCCACCCAACCATGGGTGGGCGCGGGCGCGATTGTTGGGACGCGTTGACCCTGCGTGCCCTGCGTGCGCCGCGTGCGCATCACCCATGCACGGTGCTGTCGGCGGACGTCGATGATCGTCCACACAACGACGCGTCAGTGGCGTTCGAACCACAGGGATGGTGGGCTTGGCACTTACGTAGAATGCGCTTGCCATCACGCGCATGGCGTACAGCGGGGTGAAGGCGGGCTGGCCAGGTTCCGGGTACCGATACAAAGGGCCGTGGATGAACAGCTCCGCCTCGACGGCCTGGCAGACGTACACGGTGTCGTGACCCATGAGGACCACCACTTCGCAATGCGCCAGCTGCGCTTGAGTGAACACCTGAACGAGCCGGGTGGTATCAATGATCAGCTGAGCGGGAAGACAAGTCGGGGTGCGCACTCACCTGGACCAGGACCTTGTCGGCGGGTGTGAGGGTGGAGAGGTCGTCCGTGTGGGGCATGACGCTGTTCTGGATGCGCGCCTCGAGGCCCTGGAGCTTTGCGCGTATCGCGCTCTCGGTCTTGACCTCGACGAGGAAGTAGACGGTGTCCTCGGGGTCCACATCGTCCCTCATCGTCGTTTGGAAGATTGCCGCGATGTCGAATTTGATTCCCTTGTGACTGCCGCCCCACCCGCTGATGATGGTGCGCTGCTTGATGCGCGCGTTTCTGATTGCCGGCGGGTACACGTCGTCTGCGGCGGGGGGGATACCGCCGTTGAGCGCGTCCCACACCTTGCTGATGACGCCCTCGAGCTCGGACTCGAGGCGATAGCGGATCCTCCGGCGGCAATCGTTCCACCTCATGGTGACGAGGGGCACCGTGTCCGTTCTGGCGAGGAGGTTGTCGACCCGGCCTTGATGTTCGGTCAGGAACGGCAGGTCCGCCCTCCGCTCGACCCTGTTGAAGAACTTGTAATGGTGTTCTTCCTTCACGGATGGCGATTTTTGAGACGTGTTTGCGCCCTGCTTCTCGTCCGTGTCTTCCCAAGTCTGGAGGGAAAGCCATTGGGCGAGGGTCGGCAGCGGAGCCGGAGCCGGAGCCGGAGCCGGAGCGGGAGCGGGAGCGGGAGCCTGCATGTCTGAGATATGGGGAGGTGGGGAGGTGGTGGTTGGCTTGGTGTGGAGGTGGTGGTTGGCTTGGTGTGGAGGTGGTGGTTGGCTTGGTGTGGGGGTGGTGGTTGGCTTGGTGTGGAGGTGGTGGTTGGCTTGGTGTGGAGGTGGTGGTTGGCTTGGTGTGGAGGTGGTAGTGCCAAACCCTCTCCTTTGTTCTGATATTTATGGTTAGGCCGGTCTGTGACATGGGGTGATAACAGACCCGGTTGCTACACGGCACATTAACCGGCCTCCCAGGGAATCGCTCTCGCCCGTCTGCGAAGCACCAGATCTTGATCGATTCATCTCAGTATCAAACAGGAACCGTCATCTGTACCGCATCTTCAATAATGATCCCCTACGTAAATTAGAGTCCCACGTCGATGAGGTGGTTACCATCCATCTACATTTCTTCCTTCATCATGGATGGCAATGATTGTCAGGTGGATGTTTGTTCGCAACTGTCAATATGGTAGGGCGTGTGAAACCCATGTTTATAACGGCCTGTTCAGGTAATTTAATTGATTATGATTCAGGGGGTGTGATCACGTGACGGGTTCCCCATCGGCGCAAGGCGTCACATTGGCACAAAGACTTAAGCTTTCTCAAAGTTGGCTATGTCCTGATAGCTTTCCATAGACAACATCGTCGAAAGCGAATAACCGTGATGCAGAGTATTGAGCGACGGGCTCAGTCGTGTCCACATGCCGCAGATGTCGTCACGAATGTCATCGACATTCGCGTGCCGCTTCAATGGTGTAGTGTTGTCCGTTGTGTCATATGAGCCTCCCAGTAGCCCCAAATGGCTTTTGAAATTTGCCATCTCCCGCCGTGGTCGTCGCGAACGTCACCGACATTTGCCCTGCCGCTAAAACCCACCCTGTCCGTTGTCTTGAGCCACCCCTCAGCTCCGAATGTCTTTGACACTCGCTGTATCACTCGGCCGGCAGGATCACGCGGGTGCAAAGCAATGTCGTGCCTAGTGGTCCGAATGTCCTGGACATTCGAAATGTTCTGCAGCGTCGCATCAGGAAGAAGTCAACAACTCCTCAGCGCACCCGAATGCCTTCGACATTCGCCCCCCTCTTCAAGTCGGTCCGACGGTGAAAGGTGTCCTGGACATTCGAAATGTTCTGCAGCGTCGCATCAGGAAGAAGTCAACAACTCCTCAGCGCACCCGAATGCCTTCGACATTCGCCCCCCTCTTCAAGTCGGTCCGACGGTGAAAGGTGACGCAATTTGACCAGGTTGAAGGGAAAGGCAATATTATCTGATAAACTATGACTTTACGATACCCCATCATCATCGTAGTTGAGTAACATTGCCCCAATGCACTGTCATCCACTATCATCATACTGTCACGTCTACTTGGCCCGAATGTGAAGGGTTGTTATCTCACAAAAACAAATCACGGTAAAGGCTTGGAGCAATATTGATTTGGCGCTTAACGCTTGTTGTGTTCAAGTGCAAGGACTATTTTTTCAGGTCAAGAGCAGTTAAGACTATTGACTCATGGTACTGATTGATTCTAAAGGGTTATCATGGGATGCCCACAAAATTTGCCGTCTTTGCCACCAGGATGCTAGCCTCGCTACGGTGCATGCCGGGCAAGGGTGCCAGCACAATCATCAAAAACGCACTTACAAAAGTATTCCGGCTGCAGTCCTTCCACACATTCAGGGTGGGTGGGTTGATGATTGCACACCTGAAGCCGATTGAACCTTCCTGAGGTGCCGTCTAGAGGCTAGGCGTGGTGCAGAATATATACCCATCGTTAGCACACGCCCTCTGCTCTTTGTCTCCCCTTCTGCACTCACACTCACATGCCACCATGGCAGACTCGACGACTTCCCTCGATACACATATCAATCCAGGCGCTGTACCCTCTATCACTCTGGTCACAGACAAGGTAGACTCTGTATCAAGGAGAAGCCATACTACCCTAGCACATTCAGGGATAATCATCGTGTTCACTGCCCGACACCTTCACAGAACTCAAAGAGAAGCCATACTATCCTCATGTCAAAGAGGCACATACAAAGGTATTCCGCCTGGAGTCTTTGTGCACACTCAGACGGAGGTGGGTTGATGATGATCATGTTCCCTCTGACTTGCGCTGACAGCCAAGTCAATCTATACCGCCATTCTGCCCCGTCCAACTGTTGTGGCGTTGGCCTAGGTACCCACTGTGCTGTCCCTCCACAGCACTCTAAGTGGTTCAAGTCACACATTGCTGGGTCTTCTACGTGCTCTAGGCATTCATCTACTAACGGGCAAGGATGGCAAGTTCACCATACCACTCCTTTGCGACATTTTTGCCCAGGCACAAAGTCTCTGTAGTCTCACTCTTGGGGCTGCAGAGTTTGCAGACATCGAACTGAGGCAATCGATTCTCTTGTCGCTCATCCATCTGGTCATGCACATGGGAAGATGCCGTTCTTCTACAACCCCAGCAATGCTCCCTCTCTTTCTGCGATCATTTCATCTAATGTCGAGCGTAAATGGCACCCCATGAAGGTCACTTGACCATTCCCTCTCTAGCTTGCCCCTCCTTGAGACTTTGATACTTGAACAGTGTAGACTTGAGGACGACAAGGATGACAACATTGATGAGGATGAGGACAGGGACAGCAACTGTGAGCCCCATGTCCTCCCAAATGAGAATGAAGACAATGTTGACTACAAGACGTGTCTGGACTCGCACGTCGCGCATTTTGGCCTTTCATAGGACGCTATGTCAGTATCTAGCCCGAGTCCCATCCGAAAAGTGCCAGACGACGCCCTCAGGGAGATTGTCGGCTTCCTGTCCGACAGCGATCACCTTCGGCTTGCGCTCACCACCAAGTCGTTTTATACTGCCATCCCACCCCAGCCGACTGTCATGGCGTTGGCCAAGGCTTCCACTTTGCGGTCTCTTCACAGCGCTATATGTAATCCAAGTTGCACGTCTCTGAGCCTTCTACGTGCTCTAGACATCCATCTACCAACTGGCGATGATGTCAAGGCCGCCATACCACTCCTTCGCGACATTTTCGTCCAGGCGCGAAACCTCCGTAGTCTCACTCTCGGGGCGGCAGAGTATGCAGACATTGAACTGAGGCGATCGATACAGGCTCTGTCGTCGCTCACCCATCTGGCCGTGCACGAGGGAAGGTGCCGTTCCCCTACAACCCCAGCAATGCTCCCTCCCTCGCTGCGGTCATTCCATCTACTGTCAAGCGCGAATGGCACCCCATGGAGGTCACTTGTCCGTTTCCTCTCCAGCCTGCCCCTGCTTGAAACTTTGATACTTGAACTGTGTAGACTTGAGGATGACGAGGATGACGAGGAGGACCACGAGGATAATGACGAGGACGAAGAGGATGACAACATTGATGAGGATGAGGACAGCGAGAGCAACTGTGAGCCCCATGTCCTGAAGAACACTGGAGACAGGTACTGACAGGCGTACAGACTCAAAAGACTCTAACAACCAGAAGGCCCTGCAGTCTCTCTTACGCGTGCGCACCCTCCACGCCCTCGAGACGCCGCTACCCGCAAGCTTCACCTCATTTGCCACTTTGTTCCCGAAGGTCGACACTTTGGTACTTGATGACAGCGACCTCCCAATTGAGGATGAAGACAATGTTGACTACAAGAGCCACAGTCTGCGCCATGTCACCCTCTCCTCAGTTGCCACCCCATCGTCCATGGCAACACTTGGTTAGCGAGAATGTCCTAAGGCGGTCAGGGTAACCCTAACCCTACGTGCTGTAGCAGTCAGAGCGCTGATGGGAAGGTCTGGATAAGTGGTCCTGAGGGTGTTCAATTGCATGTACTAGAAAGGAGATGAGTACGATTATATATGTGGCTGAAGGGAGAAGCCAGAACACTTTACTGCATCACGGGATGACTGTCCCCAGTCTGTGATCCGATGCGGTTTGTCAGTGATCAACCGAGCGAGGTTACCTGAGCTCTGGAGTCGCTGTAGCAGACTGCTTATTCTATCCATCTCCAGCCTCTCCAGGGGGTAGACTCAGTAGAGGAGCTTTGATATATGGGCAGTGCTGAGCTGCGGTCACACCTCCTTCCTTTGCGAGTCTGTCATCTCTCTTAGCAACATCTTGATGTTAAACATCAAGATGCTGGTCGAGGATGAGTGACTTCAGAGGGCTGACGACGATAGTCATGCCGTCTTGGCACACAGCGGGAAGTTGGAAGATCAGACTCTTGCTGCTGGCGGTGGGGAAGAGCATGAAGACGTCAAGTCCTTCCATGACATTGCAGATGACCTCCAGCTGCAATGTGCGGAAGGACTGAAGACGGAACACTTTCGTAAGTTCTGTGGTGTCTGTTGGCTTGGTAGTTGGAGGGTTTCCGAAGCCTTTCCGGGTAGTATGGCTTCTTCTCAAGTTCTGTGGTGTCTGTTGGCTTGGTAGTTGGAGGGTTTCCGAAGCCTTTCCGGATAGTATGGCTTCTTCTCAAGTTCTGTGGTGTCTGTTGGCTTGGTAGTTGGAGGGTTTCCGAAGCCTTTCCGGGTAGTATGGCTTCTTCTCAAGTTCTGTGGTGTCTGTTGGCTTGGTAGTTGGAGGGTTCCCTAGCCCGGTATATAAGAGTGGATAGCTCCGGCATTGCCAGGGGAGGAGCGATGCTCGTTGACGGTACTTGGAGGATGTGGTCGTGAAGGGATTACGGCTGCCTGTCTTTCTCCTGCCTCTTGTCTCCCTTGTGTCTCCTGCCTCCTGTCTCCCTCCTGTCTCCTTCCTGTCTTCTGCCTCCTCCTGCCTCCCTTGTGTCTCCTGCCTCCTGTCTCCCTCCTGTCTCCTTCCTGTCTTCTGCCTCCTCCTGCCTCCCTCGTGTCTCCCTCGTTTCTTCTGTCTCCTTTCTGTCTCCCTCGTGTCTCCCTCGTTTCTTCTGTCTTGTTTCTCCTGCCTCCTCTCTCCCTCCTGTCTTTCTCGTGTCTCGTGTCTCTTGTCTTCTGGCTCCTCGTGTCTCTTGTCTCCTGCCTCCTCCTGTCTCCTCTCAGCTGCGCCTCCTCTTGGCTCGGTTCCGCTGTGTCGGTTCGTTTTGCCCTATCCATATAACCCTGGCCGCATGCCCCATGCGGCCAAAAATTTATAGGGAAAAAGTAGGGGGGGTGAGGGTTAGCCCTAGCCCTCTAAGGTGAGGGTTAGGGCGCTAGCGCCCGTAGCAGCGCACTGGCGCACATGCGCTGGTGCGCTACGCCATGTGGCATCCTTATGCACCGATCGCACTGGCGCAAATAATGAGTATCACAGCGCTCCAGCGCACCGATGTGCGCATGTGCGCTGAGATGTATACAGTATTTCGCAACACTCATATGTGTATTTGATTATAATACCTGGCTGCAGGGCTCACCAGCGCATGTGCGCCAGTGCGCTAGAACAATGACATACATATACTTCATTGCGAAGCGCACGCGCGCAAGTGCGCTGGCACGCTGACACAAAATGTTCAAACGATATATAAATTTATGGGCGCACCAGCGCCAGTGCGCCAGTGCGCGCACGCGCAGAGAAGGGTCGTATGTGAGCGCGCCAGCGCAGATATGCGCCAGTGCGCGGACGCGCACGCTAAGGTGGTACGTGAGCGCACGGTGGTACGTGAGCACACCAGCGCCAGTGCGCCAGTGCGCGCACGCGGAGAGAAAGGTCGTACGCACAGAGAAGGGTCGTATGCGAGCGCACCAGCGCAGATATGCGCCAGTGCGCGGACGCGCACGCGAAGGTGGTACGTGAGCGCACCAGCGCCAGTGCGCCAGTGCGCGCACGCGCAGAGAAAGGTCGTACGCACAGAGAAGGGTCGTATGCGAGCGCACCAGCGCAGATATGCGCCAGTGCGCGGACGCGCACGCGAAGGTGGTACGTGAGCGCACCAGCGCCAGTGCGCCAGTGCGCGCACACGCAGAGAAAGGTCGTACGCACAGAGAAGGGTCGTATGCGAGCGCACCAGCGCAGATATGCGCCAGTGCGCGGACGCGCACGCGAAGGTGGTACGTGAGCGCACCAGCGCCAGTGCGCCAGTGCGCACACGCGCAGAGAAAGGTCGTACGCACAGAGAAGGGTCGTATGCGAGCGCACCAGCGCAGATATGCGCCAGTGCGCGGACGCGCACGCGAAGGTCGTACGTGAGCGCACCAGCGCCAGTGCGCCAGTGCGCGCACACGCAGAGAAAGGTCGTACGCACAGAGAAGGGTCGTATGCGAGCGCACCAGCGCAGATATGCGCCAGTGCGCGGACGCGCACGCGAAGGTGGTACGTGAGCGCACCAGCGCCAGTGCGCCAGTGCGCGCACACGCAGAGAAAGGTCGTACGCACAGAGAAGGGTCGTATGCGAGCGCACCAGCGCAGATATGCGCCAGTGCGCGGACGCGCACGCGAAGGTGGTACGTGAGCGCACCAGCGCAAGTGCGCCAGTGCGCGCACACGCAGAGAAAGGTCGTACGCGAGCGCACTTGCGCTGGTGCGCGGATCAGCACATACAGATCTCAATGCGCGCACCAGCGCAGGTGCGCCAGTGCGCCCGCACAATGTATGAAATTATTTGAGCTCACCAGCGCATGCGCGCCGGTGCGCCGGCAGAAGGACTTCTGACAATGCGCACGTACGCGAGTGCGCGGGCGCGCTAACACACATCAATCATCAGAGCGCACCAGCGCATGTGCGCCGGTGCGCGAAATGTATACAATGTGTCGTGTGTTCGCGCACCAGCGCAAGTGCGCTGGTGCGCTGGCGCCATTGGCGTGGTCGTATGGTCGCGCGCACCAGCGCATGTGCGCCGGTGCGCCAAACGGGTACCGTGTTTCACCGGTGGGCGCACTGGCGCACATGCGCTGGTGCGCCGCGCTGCGAGATCAAAGTCGAACAAGAATAGATGGATTGGAGATGGGTATAACTTCATACACAATACTTGTAATAAATCGCTACAAGTGGTCTGTGTATACAACGGCCGCGGCGCAACCCTACACGAAGTCGATGATACGCACCGTCGTCCCATCGAAGACGGTGTTCCGCTCAGCCACGTCGTGGACCTCGACACCCGCGCTTTCCATTGTCGCCAGGGCTGCAGCTTGCGCGTCACTTGAATATGTCGTCAGTTCGAGGCATGAGTCGTAAACGGGTGATGAAATAGGACTCACCGCAGATGTTCCTCCTGGTCTGGGAACTGGGTGATCGGGTCGCCACAGTCGGACATGACGATGACGCTCGCGCGCGCGCCCACGAACAGCCCGTAGTAGGCTGGGATGGGGAGCGCGCTCGCCACGCGCGCGTCGCGGGGCAAGGCCATCGCGAGGCGCTCCCACTCCCGGGCGACCTCGCGCTCCGTCGCATCGTCGATGTGCCACACGTCCGTCTTGACGACGACGGAGGTCGCGCCCACGGTCCCGCGCCACGCGAACGTGAGGTCGCCGCCGTCCAAGGACTCGCCGACGCGTATTGTGACCGCACCGAACAGGCGGTATCCGATCCACTGGAGCAGAGGGAATATTGGCCAGCAGACCGCGCGCCCGGTCAGGGCGGGCTCGCTGCGGTTGTAGACCACGACGCGCCCATCGTCGTATTGGACGCGCAGCGACCGACAGGTCGCCAGGCGCAGCTCGTCCCACACGCTGCTGAGCGCGCGCTTCAGGCGGGTGAGAAAATCGGGCGTCGCCACCCAACCATGGGTGGGCGCGGGCGCGATTGTTGGGACGCGTTGACCCTGCGTGCCCTGCGTGCGCCGCGTGCGCATCACCCATGCACGGTGCTGTCGGCGGACGTCGATGGTCGTCCACACAACGACGCGTCAGTGGCGTTCGAACCACAGGGATGGTGGGCTTGGCACTTACGTAGAATGCGCTTGCCATCACGCGCATGGCGTACAGCGGGGTGAAGGCGGGCTGGCCAGGTTCCGGGTACCGATACAAAGGGCCGTGGATGAACAGCTCCGCCTCGACGGCCTGGCAGACGTACACGGTGTCGTGACCCATGAGGACCACCACTTCGCAATGCGCCTGCTGCGCTTGAGTGAACACCTGAACGAGCCGGGTGGTATCAATGATCAGCTGAGCGGGAAGACAAGTCGGGGTGCGCACTCACCTGGACCAGGACCTTGTCGGCGGGTGTGAGGGTGGAGAGGTCGTCCGTGTGGGGCATGACGCTGTTCTGGATGCGCGCCTCGAGGCCCTGGAGCTTTGCGCGTATCGCGCTCTCGGTCTTGACCTCGACGAGGAAGTAGACGGTGTCCTCGGGGTCCACATCGTCCCTCATCGTCGTTTGGAAGATTGCCGCGATGTCGAATTTGATTCCCTTGTGACTGCCGCCCCACCCGCTGATGATGGTGCGCTGCTTGATGCGCGCGTTTCTGATTGCCGGCGGGTACACGTTGTCTGCGGCGGGGGGGATACCGCCGTTGAGCGCGTCCCACACCTTGCTGATGACGCCCTCGAGCTCGGACTCGAGGCGATAGCGGATCCTCCGGCGGCAATCGTTCCACCTCATGGTGACGAGGGGCACCGTGTCCGTTCTGGCGAGGAGGTTGTCGACCCGGCCTTGATGTTCGGTCAGGAACGGCAGGTTCGCCCTCCGCTCGACCCTGTTGAAGAACTTGTAATGGTGTTCTTCCTTCATGGATGGCGATTTTTGAGACGTGTTTGCGCCCTGTTTCTCGTCCGTGTCTTCCCAAGTCTGGAGGGAAAGCCATTGGGCGAGGGTCGGCAGGGGAGCGGGGGCCGGAGCGGGAGCCTGAGCGGGAGCCTGAGCCTGAGCCTGAGCGGGAGCGGGAGCCTGCATGTCTGAGATACAAGGGGGTGGGGAGGTGGTGGTTGGCTTGGTGTAGAGGTGGTGGTAGCAATGTAGATGGGGCGGTAGGGAGCGACGGACGACGTGCGGCGGGGCTTTGGTTGCCTTTGACGACGGGCGTGAGAATGGAAGTTGCACCTTGCGCAGCACGCGCGCGCGCCACAAAAATGATATGTTTATGGTCGCGCGGCGGACAAGCGATTCGGGGGCGGAACGACGCGTACCTGTTTCGGCGCGGGCGCACTGGCGCATTTGCGCTGGTGCGCTGAAAACGACGGCTGGTTGGACATGTTTTAGCGTAGGGCGGAAGGTCCGCGCGTTCACGCTAGTGCGCGCTTCCAGACACGCTAGTGAGCGCTGTGAGACACTTGGTGAGCGCTGTGAGACACTTGGTGAGTTCTCGCGCACCTAGGAGGTGCGATATCCGTATTTCCCCATTGCTACGCTACACGCACGCGTACATTACATGGTTCTACGCCCCGGGCAGGCAGTCGCCGCGCGCGCACCGCGCATGAACGCGGATTTGAGCTCGGTTAGGTCTAGGAAAGTGTGGCGCAAGTGCGCGGGTGCGCGGCGCCAGGCGCGAGGCAGCTGCCGCGTGCGCGTGCGCGTGGCCTCGAAGCGCAGGCACACGTTTGAGTGACGGACGTGACGGACGCGCAAGCGCCAGCGCATCGTGTGGTGCCATGCGCTGGCGTCTGCACGTTGCGCGCATTGGCGTCTGCACGTTGCGCGCATTGGCGTCTGCACGTTGGACGCGCTGGCGTTTGAGTTCTTTCCACCTCAACACTTTGCGCTACCGCTTCCCACTTTCTGCTTGACTCTACCGAATAACTCTCGCTCGCGAACATGCCGCCCAAAGCTGACAAACCGAAGCCGAAGCCTCGCCCCGTACGTCCGCGCGGACTTGTATTCTATGGACCTTTGCTGACCTTGCACTACACATACAACAGAAAAGCGCCGCGCCCGCCCAAGACGAAGCCGTGCCCTCCCAAGCCGGACCCGCACCCAAGACGACCGCATCCAAGGCCAAAGGGAAAAAGGCGGCGGCCGCTACGTCTGGGAATGCGAAGGTGCGCTGTGTGTACGAAGTACGCGCGCATGGTTCGCTCATATTCGCAGTCTTTGCAGAAGGGCAAAGCCGTTGCGCGCGCGACGCAGGATGCCGAGACAGAAGAGCGCGAGGAGGAGGAGGAGGAGGAGGAGGAGGAGGAGGAGGAGGAGGAGATTGTGGAGGTGGATCCGGAGGAAGGGGGAAACATGGGGACGCAGGTGCGCATAGCAGCGCACTCACACCGACACATGCTGACCTCCCAACCGTTGCGCGCACAGAAGGGCAAGAAGAAGGCCGTGTCGCGCGCGAAGACGGTGGCGGGGGACGAAGAGGCGACAACGACCCAGGTACGTGCGCTCCTGCACACGCGATTTCAGTATCAATGGGGCTCACGCGCCGCGTCGTTCACAGAAAACGTCGCGCACGCGCCAGAAGACCGCGCGCGACAGCGAGGAGCGTGCTGTCAAGCGCGAGCCCACCGACGTCAAGCTCGGGTTTGACGTCAAGGGAATGCAGGAGCACGAGCAGTCGCGGAGCGCGCTCGCCCAGCGCGCGGCGAAGATGCGTCTGGGGTACGGCACCCTCAACCTCATCGACTCGACGCCGGTGAAGCTCCACTTTGGCAAGTGGAACAACCGGCCGATCGAGCCTCTCCGCGTCAAGGAGATCGTCAAGCAGCTCCTGTTCAAGGGGCTCTGGGACTGGGAGAGCCCAATCCCGGTCGTGGTGCCGCGGCGGTTCATTAAGCTGGACGCGCTTCAGGCGCACCGTCCGGAAGGCACGCGCGCGCCGCCGATCGTGTTCACCGACGAGGCGCGCGACCAGATCATCGAGCTCGCTGGCGGCCACCACCGGCAGCAGGCTCTGATCGAGTACCGGGCGACGTTGGACAAGTCGCGCGCGACGCTGACGTCGAAGATCGCGCAGCTGAGCAAGCGCAAGGCGAGCGACGAGACGGACGAGGCGCTGGCGACGCTGCGCAAGAGGCTCGCCGAGGTCGAGGGGACCCTCGCTCAGCCGATGCTGTGGCTGACCGAGGTGTTCGCAGCGGGTGAGTGTCGCGTTCGTTTTGCGCGCGGTTGAGACGTTGTTTCTCACTGATACGGTGCGACGTTGCAGAGGACGTCGACAACGAGATGGGCCAGTACCTCTCGATGAACGACGAGATGCCGAACCTCAAGCAGACGGAGCTTGAGCGTTTCTGGCTGTCGCTCTCGGCGATCAAGGACTACAACGCGAAGTACCTGAGCACGAGCGGCAAGAAGGTGGTGCGGGCGCCGATCGGGACGGACGCTTGGGAGGATCACATCCTCAGCAAGGTCCTGGCGCCGCAGGATCAGAAGCGCGGCTTCGGCGCGTTGCTGAAGATGCCGCGCGCGTGGGACTTTGTGAACCTGGCGGGGCAGCTGGCGCACATGCGCGACGGCAAGCACCTGAAGATCGACACGCTGAAGAAGCGGCTTTGCCCCGTCACGAAGGGTCAGAGCGTCACCAAGACGGTGACGGACTCGAGGACGAAGCAGCCGGTGTCGGTGAGGCCTCCGGACACCGCGGGCGGGGTGCGTCTTTGTGTTTCAATCGCGTGATGACGTTTGCTCATGCGGAATATTTAAAGGGCATTTTTGTAACCTATGTAGGGGTTAGATAGAAGAATTCTTAGGAATGCCCAGATTGAGGCGACTACCCAGCGGACGTCCGCTGGGTGGTCGCCTCTTTTACGGAAATGTTGGGTTCTAACATGGGGACACCCACGGGGTAGTTACCTCTGTGGTAGGCCTTAAGGGCGACTACCCAGCGGACGTCCGCTGGGTGGTCGCCTTTGGTGACAACGAGGGAATGACATTGTGATTGGGGATACGCTGGGTGGTAGTGAGATAGTTGTCTTTGGATGCACTGGACAATGGACGATGTGGTTGAGGCGACGAGCCAGCGGACGTCCGCTGGGTGGTCGCCTGGGTCGATAACATAGCCGACGTTTCATATGTTATGAGGTGTAGTGGCCTACCCGTACTCCTTGTAGATGTGCGTTCAAGAAGTCCTAACAATGCGACGACGGTGTGATGAAATGGTGTCAGGACGGTATGATTTAATTAGATGTAGGGAGAGTAGGTAGAGATGGTGGCTATGTAGTGATAGTATTGTACGAGTAAGAGAAGGTGGGATGGGGAGAAGGTAGTAGAATGAAGGGAAAGAAGGGGGATGGGCGAGTTGGAAAGGGACGATAGAGGACGTAGAAGGGGGTGTTTGAAAGAAAGGAAATGTGTACGTATGTGGTGGTATGGGGGTGGAGGAGAGGAGCTAAGCCGGATATGGAGAGAGGATAGTTTAAAAGAGGGGAAATAGGGAAGAAAGAGGGGAAAAGGGCGGAGGAGGTAGAAAGGCGGGGTGCGGCTATCAGGGGACGAAGAGAGGCTGTGCGTGAGAGGAGCCGAAAGAGCGGAAAGATGTTTAAGTTTTTGATGGAATGTTCGATGGAAGGGAAGGGAAGGGGCTGAGAAGGATGATTGAAGGAAGAAGGATGTGGGACGAGGTGGAGTGGAGGGAAGAGGATGGGCGGGGGGGATAGAGGTGATGTGTGAATGAAGGGGTTGACGAGGTGGGAGAGGAAGGGGAACAAGGTTGTAGAAGCGAGGGGATTGATTGGGGGACGTGTCGGAAGGGGCATGGGAGATAGGCGGAGGGAAAGGGTATAAGAGGACGAGAAGGGGGGGTTGAGACCGGACTGACCTCGCTGCATTGCTGTGCTAGTCTGCTGTGATTAAACCTGTTTATTGCGCTCCTCTAAACACTACCTGACTACAAAAAGGATGTCACCGGCGACGACACGTTCTGCATCAAACGCTGGTGGTGGTGGGGGAGAAGGAGCGACGGGTGGGAACGCGGGAGGGGAGGAAGGGGCGAGGGGAGGGAATGCGGGGGGAGTTGTGGCGAGGAGGTCGACGAGACAAGGTGCGGGAGGGACGAGGGGGAGTGGGGGCGAAGCGGCTGCTGGGGCTGCTGTGCCTGATGCGACGGCGGCGACGGCGGCGACGGCGGCCACCGCTGCGACGGCTGCGACGGCGGCGACGGCGGCGACGGCGGCGACGGCGGCGATGGCGGCGACGGCGGCAACGGCTGCAACGGCGGCGATAACTGCGACGGCTGCAACGGCTGCAACGGCGGCAACGGCGGCGACGGCTGCGACGGCGGCGACGACTGCGACGGCGGCGACGACTGCGACGGCGGCGACGACTGCGACGGCTGCGCCGGCGGCAGGTTCTGGGTCTAGCCACACGGCGACGGGGAGCGGTCCAGCTGCTGCGACGACGATGGAGGCGTTCCTGGGGACGAAGCAGTGGGAGCCGCTGTCTGAGCGGACGCGACGGGGGGACACGCAGAAACGGCTGTCGCAACTGGAGCGGAACAACATCGAACAGCTGAAAGGGGTACGTCGTTGCCATCCGCTGCCTGTGTTCGGGAAGGATACGGCGTGGGTTGAAGAGGTGATGGGAGGGACGGAGAGGGTGAGAGAAGTGGAGGAAGGATGGAGGTTCGCGCACGGCGACGACTTCTGGCCAGAGTACAACTCGGAGGGCGAGCTGGAGACGCTGTTGGAGATGGAGTTCCGTACGCTGCTTCGAGGACTACCGCGTGGAGTGCCGGCAGGGATGTATCCGGAGGAGGAAGTTGAGGGGGTGAGGCGGGTGATCAGCGCGCGGGCGAACTACTACGGGCGGGCGGCAGGACGGATCAAGTTCGACATTGCGCTGATGATTGGACGGAGGTACCCGGACAGGGAGCCGAAGGAAGACGTGTTCGGGTTTGTGGAGGTGAAGACGGAGACGAACCTGGAAGTGAAGGCGGAGGGGATCGAGGAGGCTCTAAGGCACGGGGACGTGGAGCGGTCGCGGGTGGAGAAGATGTCGTCGAGCGAGCGACTGCTTGTGCAGGTGAGTGAAAGAATGTGTGATTGGAAGATGAGGATGGGGAGCTTACTTTGGAGGATGTGGGCAGGTGTTCATGCAGATACTGAAGGAGCGGAACGCGGCGACGATTGTTATGGGAGCGAACCGGCTTTACCTGATGGAGCTGGACTGGAGGACGGGGATCCTGATGGTGGATGGGCCGTACTTCCGGATACCGCCTGCTGGGCTGGAAGACAAGGCGTTCACGCCTGTGGACGCGATGAGGGTTGTGGCTCGTATGTACGAGGTGAGTGAGGTTAAGATTTTGGGATTGTGAGAGGATGTGATTGCTGAGGGGATATGAACAGCGGAAGGGGGAGATCCTGAGGGAGGGGATTGGAAGGGAGGAGGCGGAAGGGATCGAGGCGCAAATTCGGATGCCTCGAGAAGTGGTTGAGCTGAACGCGTATACGCGGGCTCTGAGGCTGGGCGGGGGGCGGGGGGCGGGGGTTTGGGAGTGGCTTGTTGGGGCGGCGTATCCGATGATTGTGTTGTGGATGTGGGTGCAGGGGTTGTGGCTGGAGGTTGTGCTGGCGACGTGCGGGGTTGTTGTTTTGCGGGATGCGGCTGGGGAGATTGGGCGGTACGAGCGGCTTGAGGACGGGGGTGCGCTGAACGTGGGCGTGGTTGGGCGGCGGGGGTGGGTTGCGCGAGTGCTGGGGTGGATTGTGGGAGTTACGAGGGGGGATGTCGAGGTGTGGATGGAGGGGGATCTTGGTGGGGGGGAGGTGACGGAGGCGCGATGGGGGCGAGTTGGGTGGCGGCGGGTTGTTGTGAAGATGAACCGGAGTGCTGAGGCGGGGCAGGAGCGGGTTGTTGAGGGGGAGTGGCGGCGACTGCGGGAAGCGCTTCCTGCGGACGCGAGGGAGGGGAGTGGGCTGCCGATCCCGACGTACTACGGGGGGTTCGGTGGAGAGGAGGACGGGATTGTGTTGATGAGCTATGGGGGGGAGGCGTTGGACCGGTTGACGGAGCAGTATGGTGCCGCGACAGTTATGTGAGTTGTGTGATATTTTGTTGACAATTTGTTGGGGATGAGTGCTGACGATATGGTTTTTGGGTGCAGGCGATGGTACGAAGCTGCTGTTGCTGAGCTGAGTGCGGCTGGGGTGGAGGTGATGGACGCTGCGTTGCGGAATGCGATGTGGGATGGGGAGCGTGTGAGGATCATTGACTTTGTTTGAAGGGTGAGGATGGGGCGGAGTGAGATATTGTGATGCGATTGTTCGTTGTACAAAGTGTCTATGTACGACTACTGTTTCTGGCGAGTGATCGGAATGTTATGTATGCGCATCTGACATGTGATCTGGATTGGTGAGGAAGGGTGGGACGGGCTGGGTATGGTTAAGGAAGAGATGAGGCGACCATCTGGCGGACGTCCGCTGGGTGGTCGCCTTTGAGTGAGTGAATGCGTCGTGGGGGCTGAAGAGGCGACCAGCTGGCGGACGTCCGCTGGGTGGTCGCCTCAACCGTATGAAACACGGCAATGTGAATATATCAGCGACCAGCCAGCGGACGTCCGCTGGGTGGTCGCCTCAACCGTATGAGACACGGCAGTGTGAATATATGAGCGACCAGCCAGCGGACGTCCGCTGGGTGGTCGCTTGTGTGTTAGTGAATGTGTTGAGGGAGCTGAGTAGGCGACCAGCTGGCGGACGTCCGCTGGGTGGTCGCCTCAACCGTATGAGACACGGCAGTGTGAATATATGAGCGACCAGCCAGCGGACGTCCGCTGGGTGGTCGCTTGTGTGTTAGTGAATGCGCTGTGGGAGCTGAGTAGGCGACCAGCCAGCGGACGTCCGCTGGGTGGTCGCCTCAACCGTATGAGACACGGCAGTGTGAATATATGAGCGACCAGCCAGCGGACGTCCGCTGGCTGGTCGCCTCAACCGTATGCAACACGGCGAGGGTGAATATATCAGCGACCAGCCAGCGGACGTCCGCTGGGTGGTCGCTTGTGTGTTAGTGAATGCGCTGTGGGAGCCGAGTAGGCGACCAGCTGGCGGACGTCCGCTGGGTGGTCGCTTGTGTGAGAGTGAATGCGTTGTGGGAGCTGAATAGGCGACCAGCTGGCGGACGTCCGCTGGGTGGTCGCCTCGGCGACACCAAACATGTGATGATATACAATGTCCGCACAGTGGACATGCTCACTCGGTATATCGTTACCCTGATTTGTGTCCATGTAGCAAATGTTGAGAGGCGTTGCCGCACGATTGATGGTCACTACATCATTATGCGATTGAACAGGGCCAACTTCATGCACATGTACATTTGACAAAGACTCTGAAGGATCTCATGGAACACCGGGGACTAGCTCTACGGACGAGTAGCCACATATATATGCAGTGGACGGCGGTACGGGTGTCTAAACATAAGGACAACACACTGCGGAACGATACAGAGGGGGAGATTGAGGCGAGAGACTCGTCGGAAGGTATGGACGTAACTGAAGGCGGAGGCGGATGGCGGAAGGCATCGCAGAACGCTATCTAGATGTGATGGGGCGCACGTGGAGAGAAGACGAGGTGAGGTGGAAGGGAAACGCCGAAGAAGCTGCATGTTGAAGGCGCGGACTCACGGTAGCACGCGTCTCTCTCTCTATTACCACCATCTCGCTCTCAGCTCAACGACCAACGCTCCTCTCACCATCTAAGCCATGTCGGAAGCACGCCGATCACGCTCAGCCTCGGTCGCGAAGGAACAGGCGCCGCAAGGACAGGTGGGGAAGGCTCAGGTAAGGGAAAGTCTTACGGGATATGGAAGGCTGACACTGACCATTGGAATTGCGCGCGGGCAGACGCCGTCGAAGAAGACGGGGATGAAGACGAGGCCGAAGGCGAGGCCGAAGAAGACGGCGACGGTGGGGTCGATCGCAGAGGAGAAGGAGAAGGAGCAGGAGCAGGAGCAGGAGGAGCAGGAGAAGGAGCAGGAGCAGGAGAAGGAGAAGGAGAAGGAGCAGGAGAAGGAGAAGGAGCAGGAGAAGGAGGCGGGCGAGAAAGAGGCTGGGGGAGCCAGCGGCAAAGAAGGTAAGCCGGATCGCGTGGGGTGCAGCTGGATGAGGGGCCGACGTTTCCACACAGCGACTGCGGGAGGCAGCGGCGTCGGAAGGAAGGGCGAGAAGAGGCCCGCAAAAGGTAAGCACGCGCGAGCACGTCCGCTGGAAGGGGATCGCTGACTACTTTACGTGCGCACGATCAGGGAACGTGTCCGGGAGCGGCACGACGAAAACGGCGGCGGCCCAACGCGGGGACGCGAAGGGCAAAGGTAAGGCGAAGGCCGTCGAGGCGGAGGAGTCGGAGGAGGAGTTGGAGGAGGACGAGGACGAGGACGCGGAGGGGGAGTTGGAGGGAGAAGACGAGGCGGAGGCGCAAGCGGAGGCGGCGAAGGCGGCGAAGGCGCAGGCCGCAAAGGTCGGGGGCGCGGGTTCGAGCTCGCGCACGACGGGCGGCACTGCGCCCACGGCAACGATGTCCCAGCGCGACAACGGGCCCGCGCCCGCGGACGACGACCAGGACGTGATCGTCCAGGACCACCCGAAGCTGTGGACGAACCAGCCGGCGCAACTGAGCCACGACAACACGACGGAGGCTGAGCTGGCCAAGCAGCGGTTGGGCTACGCGTTCGTGAACCTGCTGGACCCTGAGGTAAGTCCGTCATTGATGGATGGAGGCGTCGTAGGAGTCGGACGCGGGCCGGGGGAGCGAAGAGCTAACGGATCTCGGTTGCGTGTACAGATCCGCTTCTCATGGGGTCGCTACGTCAATCGGGCGATCGACAAGGCCCACGTGAAGAAGCTCAAGGACAGCTTCGAGCAGGGGATCATGAACTGGAAGAGCGAGATCCCGATCGTGCTGGACGAAGATTGCGTGGACGTCAATTCGCTCTCGAACGAGGGCGTTGCGCGGGAGGACATCAACATGGCGCGATGGCGGGCGGCGGCGAAGCGCAAGACGGTGCACGTCCTCGGCGGCGGTCACCGAGTGCAGGCGCTGCGGGAACGACGGGAGGAGCTGCAGAAGAAGCTGGAGAAGGAGAGGGCGAAGCTGAAGGAGAAATACCTGGACGAGAAGAAGGCGGAGACGAAGCAGGGGAAGGCTCAGCGGGAGCGGCTGGCGGAGATCGAGCGTCTGGAGGAGGAGATCAAGCGGACGGGCTACTGGCTTGTCTGCTTCTACAAGCAAGGTACGAGGAATCCGCTTCGGTCGTCGGGCATTGGGCGTCGGTCGCGGGCAGCGGAGTGCTGACGTCCCGTACGATTTTGCTTTTGCAGACGGCTTTACGCAGGCGCACGGGGAATACACGTCGCGGAACGACGACAAGCCGTCGAAGCACCAGGGCGGCGTGGAGCGATTGGTCGGGTGGTGCGTGCAGACGCAAGAGTTCGTGTCGAGGATGGAGGATCCTCCCGAGATCGGCACGGCGGAATGGATTCAACGGGTCATCGACCAGCGATGGGACCAGAAGACGCGGCACAGCCATACGCGCGAGTTCCGGTTGCTCAACAACCGGTTCACGTTCCAGTTTCTGCTGCGACTGTCGGGGTTCCGGTACCTGCGCGACGGCGCGAACGTGACGTTTTCGCAGCTGCGTACGGTGGGGGACTCGATGAACGGGGGGTTCGGGCATGTGAGTGGCCGCGCGCGGCGATTTCATTTTTCTATGTACGTCGAGAGTGTACGCTAATTACATTGTTTGACAGCTGTGGGTGTTGATGCTGGAGGCGAAGCTCGCGGAGATGGAGTTCATCGCGTCCGCGCACCCTGCGAACGAGAAGGGGTACGCGGACGCGCTGAACGCGTTGGTGGAGGTGTTGGAGTGGCGCCTTGCGAGGATGCAAGGGCAGATGGATAGGGCGAGGGAAATGGAGGCGGCGCGGAAGGAATTGAAGACGCGTTCGTGGCGCGAACGCGTTTACCGCGAGTACGAGGAGGCGATGGAAGGGCTGGTGCGGGACGTGGAGATGGACGAGGTGTTCAGCGTGGGGCTGATGAACCGGTTGGACAAGTTGTACGTCCAACACGTCCACGACGCATGGCAGTTCGCCTCGTACCGGGACGAGGGGGAGGGTAAGGATGGGGAGTTCACGACGGCGTTCCAGGAGGGGATGGAGGCGTACTTCGAGGCTGCGGACGGGCTGATGAAGCGGTACTGGCGACAGCAGGTGGAGGAGGGGGTGCGAAAGGGGAGCAAGAGCGCGAACCAGCTGGCTGCGTTGCGGGGAGCGGGGGACAAGCTGAATGCGCTGCGGCGGTTGCGCGACCATTCGCAGTACCAGCCGCTGCCCTGGCCGACGGGGTCCTTTATCCGGGATTCTTTTGCGCGTCTGAACGAGGTCAACGACGCGATCCGCTTTGTAAGTGTTTCATTCTAACCTCTTTGAATCTTCTGAGGCGACCACCCAGCGGACGTCCGCTGGGTGGTCGCTGACCTGTTCCCATTAACCTCTTTGAATCTTCTGAGGCGACCACCCAGCGGACGTCCGCTGGGTGGTCGCTGACCTGTTCCCATGAACCTCTTTGAATCTTCTGAGGCGACCACCCAGCGGACGTCCGCTGGGTGGTCGCTGACCTGTTCCCATGAACCTCTTTGAATCTTCTGAGGTGACCACCCAGCGGACGTCCGCTGGGTGGTCGCTGACCTGTTCCCATGAACCTCTTTGAATCTTCTGAGGCGACCACCCAGCGGACGTCCGCTGGGTGGTCGCTGACCTGTTCCCATGAACCTCTTTGAATCTTCTGAGGTGACCACCCAGCGGACGTCCGCTGGGTGGTCGCTGACCTGTTCCCATTAACCTCTTTCGATCTTCCGAGGCGACCACCCAGCGGACGTCCGCTGGGTGGTCGCTGACCTGTTCCCATTAACCTCTTTCGATCTTCCGAGGCGACCACCCAGCGGACGTCCGCTGGGTGGTCGCCTCCTCTGCTTCACTTGGGGGCTCAATACGTCCTCCACCTCATGCAACGTAGTACCCACATGCGCATTTGACGGCGTCTGTTTTGTCCCACTTCGCATTTGACGGCATCTCTTTTATCCCACATCACTTTCGCCTACATTCGCTGACACTTTATCTGTTCATTCAGATGGTCCGCATCGTCGATCCCCTCTGCGACTCTCGCCGCCTCCTGCAGAACACCGACCTCCTCGACCACTCCTCTTGCCTCGTCCGCCTCCTCGAAAACAAAGCCATCTGCTCCAACGATCGCCGCGCGCTCAAGGAGGTAAGCACTCATCTCACATTGATTTCGACAGGCCAAACCAGTCGCGCTGACTTTCATTCCAACAGATCGCCGAGTTCGTGTTCTCGATGATGGCCGAGCTCTACGACGTGCAGGCGTTCCTGCAGCGCGGCGACTTCCACCTGCGCAACCACCCCCTCTTCAGCTACACCGTGAGCAAGTGGGGCAAGCTCGGCGAAAAGCGCACCAGCACCGACCCCTGGTACGAGCCGCTCGCGCCGTTCATCACGGAGTGGCCGACGGCTTACAACAAGCACGTCGACGACCTGCACATCGTCATCTCCAACCATATTCGTTGGACGCGGTCGCGCGAGCTGGAGCGCGAGCGCGAGAACAAGGCCCTCGCCAATCCCAACGCCAAACGCCCCCGTCGCGCCAAGGTCGAGACCTCGGGAGGGCGTCCCGTCGTTCCCATCACCCCCGACAACGCCGGCACCAAGACCGAGCTCCTGATGCTCATGCGCAACGCCGATGAGTTCATCTCGGTCTCCAAGAGCTTGGGTCCCAAGAACGCGCAGGCCCTGGCCTTCCAAACCTTCGTGCTCAACAAGATCATGAAGGACCTCCACGGCCCCATCTACGCCAGCCCCAGCGGACGCAGCCTGCGCAAGGGCCTGCTTGGCTTCCTCACCCACTACCGGGCGGCGGAGGCCAACAACATTTTCACGAAGGAGCAGCTCGCGGACGGGAGGATCGGCAGGCAGTTCGCGAATTGGGATCTGTTCGCGGCCGAGGTGTACGAGGCGGAGGGCGTCTGGCACGGCAAGCCGCTCAACGTCCAGCTCGGCGCGAACGAGGACCTGCTGTCCATGCAAAAGCGGCAGCAGGAGCACGTCAAGACGATGAACGCCATCGTCAAGAAGCTCCTGTCCACCCCGGCGCTCCAGCACGATCCCCTCGCCGCCCAACAGAGCGAGGACGTCGACCACGAGGGCTTGGAGCTCAGCGAGCTCGTCCGCGAGCCTCTCCAACGGTTTTTGGACGTGCGTATTCCCTCGCCGCCTCTCGTCTTTCTTCTGTTTGACGTGCGGCATCGCTGATCACCTCTGACGCGCTTTCGAATCGCAGGCCGTCTCTTTCAACATCGCCCGTCAAGAGATCCGCGCCCGCGCGCCCTACCCTGCTCCTCTCGTCCCGACCGCGGACGACATGAGCATCTGGAAGTCTCCCGACCTCCCCGAAGGCCAATCCGACGATTGCGCATTCGAGAGCTTGGAGGCGTTTGAGCAGGGGGCCCCGGACCAGTACCGGATGTACACCGGGTTGGTCGAGCAGCATTTCGACAAGGACGCGCTCAAGAACCCTATGGCCGTCGCCCCTCCTCAACACTTCGCCCACGTCTTCGTGCCTGAAGAGGAAGAGCAAGACGGCGAGGGCCAGGACGCGTCCTCCGCCGTGCCCCCGCGCGATTCCTCCAGCGACGAGGAGGACGAAATGGAGATCGACCCTCCTGCCGGCAGCCAGCACGCCAACGTTCTGAAGCGGCGTCGGACGGGCGCCCCTGTCAAGCAGGCCACGGGCTCTCACCCTGTCGACGACGACGACGGCATGCACGACGACCCCATGGTTATGAGGGCGTTGGCACACTACCCAGGGTGGAAATAGACCCTACACCTAACCCCAAGGCCTGCCAGCTAGGGTTCCCAATATGGTATAAGCGACTATATTGGGTAGAGTCACGTGACTAAGCAGCCCTGCTGCTTGCATGATTTGTACAAAATGCGGATGTGCAACAGAGAGCGGGTGACGACCGCTCGTTAAGCGCCCAAGGAGGGCGAGCGGTGCACAATGCAGTCGAGGACATTTGTGTCTGGCACCACAATCATGAAACAATGATGGGACGCTCTGAGCCTCCGGGTACACTCAGCCTCGTAGCTTATTGACCATTACCATTACCATTGCAAAGAGCATTCTAAGAGGTTTGTCATTCCAGATGGAAGAGCGAATGTCATGGACATTCGCAGCAGTGCATCACCAGCGGCTCAAGCGCCCACAGCCAATTACAAAGTAGGGAGTTGCAAAAAAGAACTTTTGATACTACATCAGGCTCAAATGGGGTTGTCGCAGCAGGGGCAAGCGACCGGGACAGGGGAGGTCCATGCACGGAACTGGTTGAGGAGTGCATGGGCGTTGTGTTCGAGGTGAGGGGCGGGATGGAGGTGGCGAAGGAGCCAATTGTCGACGTTGGGGGGGCAGCCTTGGTACCGGTGCTGTTTGCGGATGTCAAACACAAGGCACTCGAAGGATAGTGGAAAGTGAGTTTCTTGGCACCCGCGCTGGATGGGAAGAGTGAGGAGTTGCTGCCATGAAATCCAGTCGGAAAGGGAGAAAGGGACGCGGCCGAGGGAGGTAAGATCCAAGACCTCGGTGAAGGAGGAAGGATGAGGTGGACGGTCCGGGGCTGGGGGCAAGAGAAGCACGGAGGGAGCATCGGAAGGGGGGCAACAGCTGAGATGGAACCAGGCCTTGCAGTTTTCGCAGTATCGTAGGATTGGGATGGAGTGGGAGGCCGCACGGAGGGACATGAACCTCTCGAATTGACACTTGGTGGAACAGATGCTTTCGTGAAAGTGCTGATTTAAAGAGGCAGGTGGGGAATGATGGTTAGTTGGCCGATGGTTGGCATGGAAGAAAGGAGATTGCTCACCATAGGAAGGAAGTAACCGGTACCTGAACGGGCGAAAGAGATGTCTTCTCTGGTGAAGAGGGTGTTTTCATCGATGACAGGCAGAGAGACGGTGTGGGAGACAAAGGATACGACCGGGAGAACGTTCAAAACCATTGCAGCATGGTTGTAAGTTTCCACCGAGGAAGTGAGCAACTCGTTGGGGGCGCATTGGGCTGAGTAGATGCGCCCGAGTGCATTGGTCACGTTGTCGTCATTGAGCTCCCCATCACGGAATAGCCATGCCAAGCGCAGAATCTGGCGGATAGGGATGAGCATGCTTGATTGGGAGGGCAAGAGACGATGGCGCTCACGGGACCGTAAGTGGGATGGTCTGCGAGTCCGACGATGCGGGCGACGGTGGTGGGCTCCGTTTGAAGCCAGTCATCACGGCGAGTTCCATCGACACCAAAGCTGACGCTGAGAACATGGTGGACGTCAGCGGAAATGACCAGCGAGATCATAAGAATATGCATACAAATCTCCGATGGTGACATTGATGGTGCCGGGGAGAAGAGGGAAGGGAACTGGAGATGATTGAGTATAAGAAGAGGTCCACGATGCGATGTGAAAACCATCACCAGGTGTGGACGAGAGAGGGGTGCCTTCAAGGAATGCGGAAGCCCATTGGAGCATGTTGCGGGGACGAGCGAGGGCCATGAGTGCAGGTTGATGAGGTGGGGGAAGAGGGGGGTTGGAGAAGGGATATGAGATTGATGAGTTTTATGTGGGGGTATGAATCCCGCCAGGCACGAAGTACGGGGGTTTCAGAGTGATGAATCAGATTGGTGATGGTCCGCCAATGATGTGAATCTGAAAAGGAAGGCAGCATGCTATGTGTGCGCCACCGTCGGACTAGGCTGAGACTGGTAAGATAAGATAAAGGTGGTTCGGTGATAGCTGGCTGGGCCTGAGCACAGCGTGCGCTTGGTGCGCCACGCACTTGTATAGGTTCATTTTGGGGGGGTGCTAGCGAATGTCCATGACATTCGCCGTGGGGGCAGTCCCTGTGGGTTCCAAATCACCACAAGCGTGCTGCTTTTATTGATGGTGATGAGTGACCAATGCATTGAGGGACTCATGCGGGGAGCGCGAATGTCCTCGACATTCGTGCTGCCTGCCTGTTGTGGCTGCAACCTCGAGTGATGGGCACGAGCCGTCAGTGTTGGCTGCAGAGTGTGACAGGAGCACGAATGTCCTCGACATTCGTTGTGGATGCCCATGCTGGTTTTGTTCCATTCGGCGACTAAGCGCGTCAAGCAGCGAATGGGCCAACAGCACGAATGTCGAGGACATTCGTGCTCCCCGCATGAGTCCCTCAATGCATTGGTCACTCATCACCGTCAATAAAAGCAGCACGCTCGTGGTGATTTGGAACCCACAGGGACTGCCCCCACGGCGAATGTCATGGACATTCGCTAGTACCCCCCCAAAATGAACCTATACAAGTGCGTGGCGCACCAAGCGCACGCTGTGCTCAGGCCCAGCCAGCTATCACCGAACCACCTTTATCTTATCTTACCAGTCTCAGCCTAGTCCGACGGTGGCGCACACATAGCATGCTGCCTTCCTTTTCAGATTCACATCATTGGCAGACCATCACCAATCTGATTCATCACTCTGAAACCCCGTTACCCAAAAGAGATATGGACGTGCCCAATAAGGAATTAGAAGGTCAGGGAAAACATCCCCGCGTCGGTCTCCGTGCAGGGGTGGGCTGCTTCCCACACATTTGGGCTGCCGCATGCCCACGGAGCTCGGCGCGAGCCGGTGCAGGGACGAGAGCAAGACAGATATATAAGAGGCCTGTACGTGAGTGCGGTCGACCGCTGCCTCATTCTGAGCCCTCACCCACCACTGCCACATTCAACTCAGTTGCCCCTTCTGCAAAACACAGCACCACCATGCCCGCAAAAGCCAACCCCGAAACGTCCGAAACCGGTCACCTCCCGACTCTTGTTCGAGTCTTCCTCGACTTTGCGTCGAAGACTCGCACCGAGGCGGACCCCGCTCCTTTCTGCTGGCCTGAGTTCCAGGAGCGCATCGACGACATCCCGCCCTGGTCCCCCGCGTACACAGCGGACGGGGAGCTGATCACCGATGAGGAGCTGGAGGCGATCAAGAGCCTCCTGCGGGCGTACTATGCGCCTGCTACTCCCGCAGAGCGAACCCGTGTGTGGAATGCTGCGCGCAACGACGTCCACCGCACGGGCCGCACGGCGCTGAACCGGTGGATGACGAAGAAGCGAGTGGAATGGAAATTCAACTCCCTGGTGGACGAGACCCTGGAGGAGGCGGGCGTGACGTTGCAGAGCTCGGCTCTGAGCTCTCTCACTGCGGTTTGTTTTCCATTTCTGTGGGGGATTGAACTGCTTACGAAAACCTCTGTTTCAGTTGGTCACGGTGTATGAGGCTTACAAAGCCCAAGAGCACTTCTGCCAAGAATGGTTCGGCTTCGACCGCATGAACGAGGACATCGAGCTGCGTCAGCATTGCGGCGCGTTCTTCCGGGAGATCGTGACCCTCACCTGGAATCGCTGGCGGTCGAAGTTGTGGCGCGACCACAAGGCGATCACCAAGGCCGAGCGCGAATATGCGGCGAGCAAAAAAGGTACGTGATGCTTTGCCCAGCGTGATTTTGCTAATGCCGCCTTTAGTTGTGGACGCGAAGACGGCCGCGTTGGAGTCGGGCGGTGAAGGCGACCCCAACGCCAAGTTGACTTGGGAGGAGGCGCAGCGGTACATGAAGGCGGGGCAAGCGCTGATGCGGCGGTTGGGCACGTGGAAGGCGCTGCAGCGTAGGCGGCAGTACGAGGAGCTGGAGGAGGAGACTCAGGCGTACCGGGCCGTGATCAACAAGGAGGTTGATGATCCCCGGGCGCAAAGTAAGTTGCTCCATTGATGTTCACTGAATTTGAGCTAAGATTGCATATTTTCTCCAACAGAGCTGCCCCGTGCCCTCCGACTGGCACTCCAGACCATTCCCTCCGCGGAGGAGGCTGAGCACATGCTCATGGTCATCGACGAGATTCTCGAGGGGAGCGAATGGGAGGACGCGGATGGGCCGGCCGTCCAAATGACGACGAAGTGGAGGGAGGGTACGGAGATGTACGCCGGCTGGACCGAAGACCAAATCTGGAAGGTCTTCGGATTGGGTGAGCTGCAGGCGTTGCCGGGCTTCGCCCGCAAGATCATGCTCAAGGGCAATGTGGCGGATCCGTGGTCCGAAGAGGGGCAAAAGGCCTTGGCAGGTGCCGGGGCGACTGACTTGCGGCTGTACCACCACCAGCTGCTGTTCGTCGTCAAGTTCTACGACTGCATGTTCGCAGGCAACAACCTGCTGTGCATGGATGGCGTCGGCATTGGCAAGACCATCCAGACCGTGGCCGCGATGGAGATGTACATGTGGCTGCGGCAGTTGAAGGCGAAGGAGGGCCGAGTTCCAGCTCGATGGAGCGGACGCAGTGGTAAGTGTCTGCGATATTTTCCCTTTACATTGCACTAACGAGAGAGCAGGCCCCGAGGGCGCACACGACTTGGTGGACGCACCGCATCTGGTGGTCTGCCCGGCACCGCTGCTACTGCAGTGGGTGACCGAAATCAAGCGCTACCTCGCTCCGAAGCGATTCGCCATCCTGCCGTACACCGGCAACTGTACAATCGAGTCCAGGGAAGCCTTCTGGCGTATTTTTGAGAACAACGTCAAGGGCACCCCGACGATCATCATCGCCACGTACCCTGTGAGTGTTTGTTGAGATTTCTTCATGTGTGCCCAGTTGCTGACTCTGCACACAGGCGATCAAGTCCGACCTGGAGTGCGCCTTCCAAGTGCCCAGTGAGCGGATGGGCGTCGACTACCCCAACCTCCCGCGTCGCCGCACCCGCCTTTCCAACTTCACTCTTTTCCACCCGGAAAGGAAGTACGCCATCTTGGCCATCGACGAGGTGCACATGGCGCGCAAACCGGGCAAAGCTCATTGTGCCTGCACGGAGTTGCGCAAGATGGCGCACATGACTGTGGGGCTCACCGCGACGCCGATCATCACCGATCCCCGGGTAAGCAGCAGATTCATATGGCAATTGTGCTTGTGGATGGACACTGACATATTTGACTCGTAGGACTTGGGCTACATAGGTCGCGTACTGGGATTCACCCAGTTCCAAGGCAACGCGATGGAAGAGAAGCGGAAGGAATACTTCCGCATGAAGAACAAGGAGGCGCGGGACACCAAGGCCGCAAAAGATCGGACGGTGCGCATCATCCAGGGCAAGGACGTCAAGGACATCCCGGACAGCCTGCAGTCGCTGTACCGCTGGATCGACATGCAGCGCGAGGCCCTCGTCAACGTCATGATCCGTCGGGATCGCAACTCGACGGACGCGAACGGCAAGCCCATCCAGGACCTCCCGCCCCTCGTCAACGTCGACGTGTTGTTGACCCTCCGGCCCGACGAAATGGAGATTCAGCGCTTGCTGGCCGAAGAACTCCGGCAGCAAAATGTGCCGTTGAACGGCAAGAACCTGCACGTGAGTCTTTTTTGCTCTGATTTTGTTTCTACCTTTGCAGTTTCTGGGCACGCATGCGAATGTCCATGACATTCGCCTGCGTGGCTGGGCTCATTGGTGCAGCTCCTTTTGGACTGTGTCGCGTGGGTGTCACGGCGAATGTGTGATCGCCGGCGAATGTCGAGGACATTCGGCGGCAGCCACCACTACCGCCCTCCCCCACGCCAGCGAATGTCGAGGGCATTCGGCGGCAGCCACCACCCTCACCCAAGGCATTCGCCTCGCATTCGGCAGTGGGGCACAATGTACAACATGCATTCTGCCACCACAGCGAATGTCCATGACATTCGCATTCCGGGTAAGGTCACGACATCGATTTGCTAACTCATTACACTGCAGTCATTCTACCTCGGCATCAGGAAGGCCCTGCTGCACAAGAAATTGGGGGAAGTCCCCCCCTACGTCTTCCCCGCCAACCTACGGGAGGTTCGCTATCAAGATGACCCGTCGACGAAGATCGACGCTCTCATCGCCCTCCTCAAATACCACCAGGGGAAGTCCTGTGCGCAGCCGGCCCAGTTCAATGGGAACACCCTCGTAGAGCCGCCGTACGACGAGAACTGGCCTCGCATCAAACCTGACACGGTGGACAAGGCCTTGGTATACCTCTCCTTCCCGTCGTCAAACTTCATCGTCAAGAAGGTGAGTCCAGCTGAAACCGGATTTTTCTGCATTGGCTCCTGAGATAACACATTGACTTTTTGTAGGCATTGGAGGAAGCGGGCATCGCTTACCTCGAGAACAACAGCAAGATGACCGCTCCCGCTCGTCATCAAGCGCTCAACGAGTTCGAGAACGGCAACGTGCAGGTTCTGCTGGTCTCCAATGTGGGAACCGTCGGCCTCAACATCGCCTTCGCCAACATCGTCATATGCGTGGTAAGTAACAATCAGGCTTTTGACTTCACACAAGTACGTTGACATTCTCCTTTAGGACAGCCTATGGTCAGCCCAAGAGCGCGAACAGCTCTTGGGCCGGATTCACCGCCTGGGCCAGACCAAGGCGTGCATCGCGTACTCGTTAGTCGCGAAGCACACCTCCGACACGTACATTGTCTCGATGTCCGATGACAAGGGCGTCATGCACCAAAAGCTGACGCAGAGTATAGGTGTGGATGTCACCCTGCGTGAGTCCCATCTCTCTGCATCATGTTGATATGGAGTCGCTCACCGAAACGTCTGTTTTGTAGGTCGCGCGTTCACGGGTGATGACGACGATGAGGCCGCGTCGTGGACCGTCGGCGAGGACGGCAACAGCGACGCGAACGACGACGACGACAACGACGACAACGGCAAGTCGGGGGCTCCCGAAGGTGAGGCTACGCCGAGGCGCCAAAGCAAACGCAAGGCACCCTCCGCTGGTTCGGAGGGAGATGGGCAGGAACAGCCCGCCGCGGACACCACGACCGCCAAGCCTAGAGGCAGGGGTAGGGGTGCAGGGAAGGCCGCTGGCAGGGGTAGGGGCAGGGGCCGGGGCGGCGCTAAGAGCAAGGGTGACACGGGCGAAACAGCACCACCCAAGAAGCAGCGCAAGACCCGGGCCAAAAAGAACGCCGAGGTGATCGCCGACGCCGGCCCCGCTCAAGGTGGTGCGGATGCACCGATGGACGTGGACGAACCAACGTCGACGCCCACCGCACCAGAGGCACCCCAGGCGGGTCCGTCCAACGCTGGTGCAGTCGGCGGCGGGCAAGCCAGCGAGCGCGAGATGCTGCCGCCCTCTTCCCCCATCATGCCCGACGCCAGCGTCCCCACCAGAAGTTCCCCGCTGTCATCTGCGCCACCGACTGATGACGAGGACGACCAGGCGGACAAAACAGATGCGCCCAAGCCGGAGAGGAAGCGCAAACGCGGCGACGCCAACACGCCGGCGGCCAACGTCCTCCTCAACCTCCTGGCTGCGACACGGCAGACCAATCTGAACGACCTGCCCCCTCCGAACCCCGATCAAGGGAACCCGGACCGCCGCAGGACCGGACGGCAAGGCTAGGGTCGGACTGATCATGGTGGGTGCAGCGCTGCCTTTCCCTGCGGACATGTACGTTTTCCTTGCTGTGGGTTGTTGCCGCCCGGACGTTGTGCTCTCTTGTTCGTCGTCGTATGCGTTTGTTCCCTCGTATTGTTGCCCCACGGACCCTTTATCCACCATATGTCTACTGTGATTCCGCGAGCCTAGGTCACCCCTGAGGACTCTTATCGTTTTGAATGTATCATAATAATTGCGCGAGAACGAATGCCATGGACATTCGGTCATATGTGGATGATGAGTTTGGTGATCTCGTGGTCAGAAGACCCCGTGACTGACTGAGAGGGGCTGGTGCGAATGTCCATGACATTTGCTGCAACACCCACACACGCCATGGGCAAAATGATGTTTGAAGACTGACCCCGCCACCGAATGTCGAGGACATTCGCCTCCATCATCCTGCCCCAGTGCATGCTCAGCAGTTGGGTGCCATCGTGACAGCCCTGCGAACCAGTACCGATAACGGCATGTCACCCAATGCATGACAAGTGGGCATGGGCGTTTCTGCTGCCGACACCATGACTGGTGCATGAGGGTTAGCTGACACATCCAAGCGAATGTCCATGGCATTCGCTTCCCCCTCGCCTTAACGCTCTTGGAAAGTAGCGATCTCATATCTTATCAGCACAACTACGGCGCTACGCCACAGGAACAAATGACTGCGTACAAGGCACCGAATGTCTTAGACATTCGCAATCTATCAGACACCATTGATATGAACTTGATCCCCCCCGATCACATATTTTTTAGTGCGTGACTCTGATCAATGTGCTGAGGTGGCTATCAATGTTTCACTCCCGCGTAGTATATCTTGTGTTCGCACCGTCCTCGCTCACGCACATCCCTCCCCACCATGGAGTATCCAGACGAAGTCCTCCCATTCCTCAACCTCACTCTTCCCCAACTCATCCAGCGGGCCAACAACCACATCGCCGGCGGATGGGTGGACAACCTCATTCGCCTGATGTTAGCTGGACGCTCGTGCGAAAATGGGGACGATATTGAGCACCGTGTGTATGTGGATCCCATCTCAGGCTTTGACCCCCCGACAGGCCCGGATGTTACTCTCACCGGCGACTTTGACTCCCTGATTGGCGTGACGGCCGGTCTCCCGCTCAATGTTCCCCTCGCCGTGTATCCTGCCCCACCCTTTCAGCTCACTCTGCGCAAGCCAGTTCATATCACGTTGCGCGTTCCTCGTGGTGACGTACGTCCTTCACTCAGCTCCAAACCGCATCGGGGCTAATCAACGCCTTACCAACCTCTCAGGGCTTGAGCGACGTGCCGTTGCACAAGATCGCCAATGTGTGCATCGGATCGTTTGGTGTCCGCGGGCAGGTCCGCCTTCTCTTCCCCCACGCCACTCAAGATGATGACGGTCCCATGCTCACCCAAACCGACCTGGCGGACCTGTACAACATTGGCATCTTGCGGTCCGTCGTTGAAATCATACCGGAACGACGTGCTCACTGGCCTCCTTCATACGCCGCGGCGATCGCGCGCGGTCGAGACCAACGCGGTCATCTTCACTTCGGCAGCGTCGATATCGAGAGGGACAAGCTGGATGACTTCGCTGCCACACTCATTGAGAAGCTCCAACACCACCCACGCCTCAAAGCCCCCCACTTCATGATCGAGCTACGTGGAACCAAAGGAATGTACACCTTTCCGGTCGGCGACGTCGACGCACGCACAGATGCTTTCAATCAACTCGGCGCCTTGATTCACTGGCAGCAAGAGGAGGAAAACCTCTCGAGGTGGTACGTCGACATCGCCATCGAGGTCTCCCGTCCAGGGCATGTGATCCAATGGAAGAGAGATGCCCATGATCGCCTTCTGGCCTACGCTCTCCCCTCGGCCACACCGCGCGACATAGCTGGCCTCCTCCGAGGTACCAATTACGAGGCCGATGTCAGCGGTCATCTCTTTTCACTCGCAGGATTCCGTGCTAATCCTGGCACCCGTGGACGGGCGGACCGGGTCGTTCACGTCAACGTATACACCACCGACAAGACCCCATTCCACCAGCTCCATCGGGGTGCTTTCAGAAAGCACGTTCCCAGCGATACCACCCCAGGAAAGATCAAGAAACTTCAAGGGGATGTGCTTGCCATCGGTGCCATGCTCGCACGGTGCGCTGGCAGTGAAGGCCAAATTCAAGATGGCACAGCCCGTTTCGAGGTCCGGGTGTCACTCGCCAACTTCGACAATGCGCTAACGGACTTCCCCGACCACATTCTTGAACATGGCCTGATCTGCGTTCCCAGCGCTATCTGGTGGTGAGTTTCGTTCCCTTTGGCTGCTTGCCTTTCTCACATTTGCATGCAATGCTGATACGACCTCACGGGGCATAGGGACTTCAAGTACTGTCGTGTCGTCGCCATCCATTACCTCCTCAAGGAGATGGCGGACTACGCTCCGGCTTGGCGTGCCGCTCCCGTCGTTCTGCAGCTCTTTGCCGTCCTGGTCTACATGCTCAACGCCACTCTCTCTGCCCCCTCCTCCCACCATGCTGAAAGTCTGCTTGCTACGACTTGTGCCATGAAAGTGCCTGCTCCCGCTGAGGATGATGATGACGCTGATGACCCCCATCCCGACAACGTCGTGCCGGTCGGCGATCGACAGGGGTTGTACTTTGTCTGTGACATTGTGCGAGACCGCTTGGCCAAATTCTGGCGCATTCCCAACTCCCACCGCCTGCCCATTGCTCAGCTTCTAGTCTTGTTCCGTTCTCCTACACTGGCAGCACTTGCGGGGACCATGGGGGCCACAGGCATCGAACGCTTCAACAAGGGGGTCAACAAAGGGCGGACCCGCAACCGCCGCGGTTACACCCTCGACGTCCGTGAAGTCAACGCAGATGCTGTCCAGCCCCTCAATCTGGGATTGGCCGATGCCCTTGTTGCCATGCGAGAGCCTCTAGTTCTCGCCGGTCCGGATATCGATGGCGAGGCTCAGGCCCTAATCCCGGCTGCAGACGATGGACCCATCCTCATTGCCCCCAACGAGAACATCGACTACCTTGTTGAGCGGATCTGGGCTCAGTTCGCCTTTGACCTCATCCAAATATCTCCCAATAATGGCAGTCGATTTGAGCCCGCCTACGCTACCCTATCATCACAGGAGCGTCTCCAGGTGACCTCCGATCTCTTTCGCCGTCCAGCTATTCCCTTCTCCGCTGTCTGGTACCGCTTCCGTGACCAGAAAGATTGGGATGCCCTGTTCGACAAGCTCTTCCCTCCCCATGGGCATGTGAGCTACCGGGTGCAGAACTACAACTCGTGCCTCTATTTTCAACTGTGGCAGCTCTTTGGTTCTCAAACCCAGCAGGCTGGATTCGAGCAAGTGCGCGAGAGGCTGAGGCGCGTCTTTGGCACACTTCTCTGGCAACCTGATGCGGCCAGTGATCGCATTTGGGTCACTAGACCAGTTCCCGACCATTCTGGTGATTGGACTCGCCTCATCAATGGACAACCCACCCACGATAAAGGTGTGCACATCGTCATCAACCGCACCGTCTGGTCGGCAAAGGGCAAGCCACAACTCCAGCTGGGAAATGCGATCGCTTTTGAGGAAGAGGAGGCCGAAGAAGAGGAGGAAGATGATCGGCAGCGCATGCCTCCCCCCCGGCCCGTCTCCCAACAATTAGACACCCCCCATCGAACCATCAGTCGTCCCTTCGCAGACCTTCCCCCGCCGGGCACTCCCAGCCATCCTGCGTCTCGCGAAGCGGCACATGGTCGGCCACGCAGGCTTCCTCCCACCCTTCCAGGACCCACCCTCGACAGCTACTTCACTCCCACCACACCTACCACGAGCACAGCTGCAAATGCTCGCTCGCTCTTTAGTACCGCGCGCCCTTCTGCCTCTCTCTTCAATCGGCCCCGTAATGCGACTGCTGGTCCATCGGGTACTCGCCACACAGATTCCTCCCCATCTTCCAGTTCCCAGCGCTCTCTCTTCAACCGGCCACAAAATGCCACTGCGGGGCCGTCGGGTACACGTCACACGGATTCCTCCTCCTCTGCCAGCTCTTCGACCTCCATGGACCGCGAGGCAAAGAGGCGTCGCCTCCTACGCCAGGAATCGGAGGGCTCTAAGTAATTACTAAGCGCTTGAATGAGCAGTAGAACCATCCGCTGTACATAGACTCGCGTCTGACTCCGTTGCAATCATTTTGTATCTGTCGTTGATCTCGTGCTCTCAGTGGTCAAGAGTCCCTCTCAAGCAGCCTCGATCCCTGATGGCAGTGTTGTCATTGACCCCCGACCCCGGAAAACGGCAGCAGTCGCGTCCGTCGCATGGAAACGCTACCTGCATGATTTTGCGTTGACGCTTCTGGTTTCTACTCAAACTACGATGCCTCAAGTTCCACTGTCTTGAAGTGAAGTGAAGAACTGAGGGAGTTCACACGCCATTGACCGGGTGTCATCAGTCCATTTTGACAACACTGCCTGATGGTAACAACAAGAAGCTTACGTCCTTAGAATACCACCTGTGCACCGTCGACACAGCCGCACCCCACACCACCGGCCGTTGTGAAAACGTATGACGTTGTGAACACTCACCTTTTTGGTTTTTGCGTGATACGCATTTTTAGCGACCCGCGGTCAGCAAAGCCGATCCAATGAAAGCGAATGTCATCGACATTCGCGTTGGGGGCTGACCCCATCTTGGAGCGCCTGTCATGGCCTTATCACACTTCACGACACAGAGCGAATGCCTTCGACATTCGCAAAGCACCTCCTCCTCTTCATCAGCAATGCCAGTCACCTGCTGTGCATGGGGCATACCCCGTCCCGAATGTCTTCGACATTCGCCCTCCAGGTGCCCTCCTGCAGACTGCCCGATTTCAAGACCAGCACATGTGTCCAGTGATGCTTCACATGCCCGAGGTGCAATGGTTGGCGACCCTTGTTCTAGGAATGGAGCTCACTCGAAGGTGACGAATCACGGCCGACTTGAAGCTGGGAATCTGAACGATAAGTTGATACTAAGGAGAGTAGTGCCGACCCCATCTCGCAACTCGTCCCTCACCGTCATGTTTGTTCTTGAGTTAACACCCCAGATGCTCATTCAGCCTCAGTGTCACGACCTGACACCAGTGGATGAAATTGGTCTGAGTTAACCTTATGCAAATTGTGTCATAGCCCACACTTCACTCTTTATTCTATAGATGGGTATCGTTGTTGTACATGATATCACTTCCACACCTGTCGACCCTTACAGTCACAACTCGTGTTCCCCGCACGGAAGCATGTCCAATCTTACACGAAGTCGATAATGCGCACCGTCGTCCCATCGAAGACGGTGTTCCGCTCAGCCACGTCGTGCACCTCGATGCCCGCACTCTCCATTGCTGCCAGGGCTTCGGTTTGCGCCTCACTTGAACACGTCGTCAGTTGGAGGCATGGCTTGGAGACCAGTGGTAAAATCGGACTCACCGAAGACGTTCCAGCTGGTCGGGGAAGTGGTTGATGGGGTCGCCACAGTCGGACATGACGATGACGCTCGCGCGCGCGCCCACGAACAGCCCGTAGTAGGCTGGGATGGGGAGCGCGCTCGCCACGCGCGCGTCGCGGGGTAAGGCCATCGCGAGGCGCTCCCACTCCCGGGCGACCTCGCGCTCCGTCGCATCGTCGATGTGCCACACGTCCGTCTTGACGACGACGGAGGTCGCGCCCACGGTCCCGCGCCACGCGAACGTGAGGTCGCCGCCGTCCAAGGACTCGCCGACGCGTATTGTGACCGCACCGAACAGGCGGTATCCGATCCACTGGAGCAGAGGGAATATTGGCCAGCAGACCGCGCGCCCGGTCAGGGCGGGCTCGCTGCGGTTGTAGACCACGACGCGCCCATCGTCGTATTGGACGCGCAGCGACCGACAGGTCGCCAGGCGCAGCTCGTCCCACATGCTGCTGAGCGCGCGCTTCAGGCGGGTGAGAAAATCGGGCGTCGCCACCCAACCATGGGTGGGCGCGGGCGCGATTGTTGGGACGCGTTGACCCTGCGTGCCCTGCGTGCGCCGCGTGCGCATCACCCATGCACGGTGCTGTCGGCGGACGTCGATGGTCGTCCACACAACGACGGGTCAGTGGCGTTCGAACCACAGGGATGGTGGGCTTGGCACTTACGTAGAATGCGCTTGCCATCACGCGCATGGCGTACAGCGGGGTGAAGGCGGGCTGGCCAGGTTCCGGGTACCGATACAAAGGGCCGTGGATGAACAGCTCCGCCTCGACGGCCTGGCAGACGTACACGGTGTCGTGACCCATGAGGACCACCACTTCGCAATGCGCCAGCTGCGCTTGAGTGAACACCTGAACGAGCCGGGTGGTATCAATGATCAGCTGAGCGGGAAGACAAGTCGGGGTGCGCACTCACCTGGACCAGGACCTTGTCGGCGGGTGTGAGGGTGGAGAGGTCGTCCGTGTGGGGCATGACGCTGTTCTGGATGCGCGCCTCGAGGCCCTGGAGCTTTGCGCGTATCGCGCTCTCGGTCTTGACCTCGACGAGGAAGTAGACGGTGTCCTCGGGGTCCACATCGTCCCTCATCGTCGTTTGGAAGATTGCCGCGATGTCGAATTTGATTCCCTTGTGACTGCCGCCCCACCCGCTGATGATGGTGCGCTGCTTGATGCGCGCGTTTCTGATTGCCGGCGGGTACACGTCGTCTGCGGCGGGGGGGATACCGCCGTTGAGCGCGTCCCACACCTTGCTGATGACGCCCTCGAGCTCGGACTCGAGGCGATAGCGGATCCTCCGGCGGCAATCGTTCCACCTCATGGTGACGAGGGGCACCGTGTCCGTTCTGGCGAGGAGGTTGTCGACCCGGCCTTGATGTTCGGTCAGGAACGGCAGGTCCGCCCTCCGCTCGACCCTGTTGAAGAACTTGTAATGGTGTTCTTCCTTCACGGATGGCGATTTTTGAGACGTGTTTGCGCCCTGCTTCTCGTCCGTGTCTTCCCAAGTCTGGAGGGAAAGCCATTGGGCGAGGGTCGGCAGCGGAGCCGGAGCCGGAGCCGGAGCGGGAGCGGGAGCGGGAGCCTGCATGTCTGAGATATGGGGAGGTGGGGAGGTGGTGGTTGGCTTGGTGTGGAGGTGGTGGTTGGCTTGGTGTGGAGGTGGTGGTTGGCTTGGTGTGGGTTAGGGTTAGGGTTAGGGTTAGGGTTAGGGTTAGGGTTAGGGTTAGGGTTAGGGTTAGGGTTAGGGTTAGGGTTAGGGTTAGGGTTAGGGG